>CM060896.1:87534044-88746544 GCA_030762935.1 Hymenopus coronatus | reverse complement strand
CCAGCTGCATTGGCTCCGACTACGCAACACTTGCGTGCGGTCAAGTTTTATACTGAAGACCCTGTATTAAAGGTAAAACATCTAATCCCACTCAGTCAAATCTACTAAATTCATAATCCGTAATCTAAGAAGCTATTTAATATATCAGCCTTGGGATTTTAGAACTTGTAGATGAATTGATGACGATGCAGTTCATTTATACAATTTTATCTAAAAGGTTATTAATAAAAAGACCATTTTCCTAAATATACCAGAATTTGATGACAGTTTCTCAGTTATTATTACTTTTTCTACACGTACTATGTTCATAGTGAATAAAAATGCATTGCACCCCACCCAAAAATTCGGTACCGAGATTTCACCGGAAATATATGTTTTAGGGTCCCCTGTATCCAAAAAAAGTATTTTGAGACAAAATGTCCGTGTGTGTGTGTGTGTCTGTGAACACGTTAACTCAAAAACGAAAAGTCGGTAAAATATCAAACTTGGTATTTGAGTTTAGTATCTTCCGGGGATATGACACGAAGATTTTGAGAATAATCCCCACACCCCAAACTACCTTTTACATTGAACTTTATTATAAAATTTTGTTTTTCTAAAAAATGGTTCTAACGATTTTGATTAAAATATCGTGTTTGAAAGATATTTACCTGACAAATAAAATGTATATTTTCAATTTTCTGGGAATAGCCTCTGTAGATTACTTTATTCTGGGCCAATTTTACGAAATGTTGCATAACTGCTAAACCATAAGAAATGGAAAAAAGCTTACCGCATAAAAATATAGAGCACTTTAAAACACACAATTTATGTTATATGCATTTTTTTTCATGGAGGTAATCGTTTTTTAGATATTCCTTTCTTTTGGTTTCAGCTTTAAAAAATTATACTTTTCTCTTACAGGATTTTTGTCAATTTCTTTTCATACAAACAAAGGAACTTCATTCACATAGAAACCAGATTTTGATTATCATATTAACCTATGGTACTGCCTTATTTCACTTCTACTTACATGGAAGCAAGTAATACGAGTATTTCTGCTAAATGTTTTCGATTAGGGTTAAGTAAATAGAACAACAAGCTTTTTAACAGTAATTTCTTGCAGAGATGTAGAGAAAGTCATGTGAATGGAACACATCAGTTTTTTTTTTTAAATTGACATTCACAATGAACTTAAATTTGGACACTAAAATTTAACTTAACTGTATTCTGTAACATGTGAGAGAACGCGTCACTTATACTGCAGAATCCTACTCACAGAAACCTTCTCAAAGTAACAATGAATTAAATGAATGTTAATCTATAATCGGTGCATCTAAAAAGTTAATAAGTCTAAACAATATACTATTTTTGCACATTGATGTTCCTTTAAAGCTAGATTAGAATAAAATTATTTTCTATTAATGCATCATTAATAGTAAATTTATTGAATCATGTCCGCTTTGGTGGACTGCTCTTCTGGTTTAGTTTTTAAACCATGATATATCCCTTTAAAAAACAATTCAGGAGACAATCTCTCTGGATACCGAGTTGTTCCTTTTTTTTTTTTAAGTTTAGGTTCTTTAACCTGGCAGGTCATATCTTGAATCTGAGCCAGACGCTCTACCTCCACGTTACAGAGGCGGGTTGCTGAGATTTTCTATTACTCCTCTAGAATTAACGGATGTTGTACGTTGTACTGAAACCAGTGAGTTGCTATAGTGAAAAAGAAGATTAAATGAACTGTCGTCTAGAAGGTTTTTACCTCTGTAGTCTAGAGGTAACATGTTTGTTTCTGATTTCCAAGGTCGCAGGTTCAAACCCAACGGAGAGCGATGCAATTTTATCAGGCGTAAAAATCATTAGCACGGCTTTGGAAGGGAAGTAAAGCGGTGTCGTAGATTTACGGCACGTAAAAGAATCTCAAGCCTGATAAAGAAGTATATGAGTAAAATTAAGCTGTCTTTCACGCCTAATATAGAATGGAATACTAAGAACCACAGGAGTGAGACAGGGTCCATAAATAAACTGAATTAAGTACCTACAAAGTTCTCAGTCAGCCCATTCTGAAGAAATTGCAAATAAAACTGGAAATAAACTGGCCCAATGATGTCTCCCAGTAATGTCGGAAAACGTTCAGAACCTCAATCTCATTTCGGTGCTTCTTATCAAAATCAGAACCATAAATCTATATTTGTGTGTTTAACATGTTTCATGTTTTTCTAAATGACGTGGTTGAATTGTCAGAAGGCGACCACGCGAGGTTTATCACTGCAAACCTTCGAAGTAAAGAGATGTAAAGAGGAGCTATAAGTCGTAATATTTGGCCTTGCACCTAACCTGCCCTTTTTAAAATCATTGATGCGCCTACTGCTTTTGCACTTATGTACTAAGCGGAAGACAAAACTACAAAGACCGGCTTGTTTGTGATATATTACTTCCAATAAGACTCCACATATAACCAACATTTTCATTTTTTGTCAATTTTCGCCATTTAGTCCACCCTTAACGTCAGCAAATGTGAACGCGTGCATTAAGATAACATGAGCTGCTAAATTTGCCATATGTTTATATCTAATTTTATTGTGTCCTGAAAGTTATAGGTATTCTGGATTAATAATTTGATTGTCTTGCATCTCGTGGTTATAATTTTCCATTAAATCTAATATTCCTATGTGAAAAAGAGGGTAATTTAAAAGTTAGTGGAACAAAAGGGACAGAAAATAGATGCCTTATGCATAGGTAATTTGAAATGTATTTCTACACTCTGTAAGGGAGTTGTTGAACAAAATCTGTATTAATGCTTAAAGCTGGACATCTAATTGTGGTCTCAGGTTATGAAATAAGTTCAAAACGTACATTTCAAAGGGAAAATTAGACCATCCACAGCGCAAAGCCACCGCATGGTGGCAATCAATGAATATCCAGCAGAACAAAGCCCATTCAACTCCACTGATCTCACAAATAGGGATCAGGTAGCGTGCAACTTACACTTTGTCAGATCTCATCCATTCTTCCATTTTACTGCACAAATGGAAATTCTTCAAATATGCCCCATCTCTCGTATAGCCTGATCCAAAGCATTCTCACCTAAATAGAAGAGAAATCATGCTTGACTGTTAAATACAGGGGCCATCAAGGAAGTAACGACCGTTTGATTTTGACATTTAGAAGATATTTGATGTGTTGAATTCACATTACGTTCTCTTCTCACTCAGTAAGAATATACTTACAAGGGCTTCTTCTTCATATTAATAAACATTTGCAAAATGCATTTTCTCGTGAAGATGCAAACTGTTCAGGGGAATCCAGTAGGCTTTAAGTGACAGCCATTTACTCTATGAGCGGGTAAAGACAATCTTCAGTATTCTAATATGCAAACCAATAACGAGGAATATCTCGCAAATAGTGACCCTCCCCTCACAAAAGATTGTTGGCATTTATTGTGTGCTTTATCTATCTCTTACTGTTTACCAGATGTTTATATAGGGCAAAGAGGTTTTCGGAGGTTATTCCAAGAAACGTACATATCATTTGTCTTAACATATTATTGGATACAGTATATAATATAGTAATATTAATATACGTTGGTCGGCTGATAAGTCCCGGGTCTCTCAATGAAAACAGAACTTTATTTTGCTTTATTTCTCAACAAGTTCTCCAGAAAGGTTAATACATTTATCATATCGGTGATCTGACTTAATTAAACCATCTCTGTAGTACGATTTATCAAGCTCCTCAAAATAGCCGTATACCGCATCAATGACCTCCTGGTTGCAGTGAAATCTTCGTCCTCTAAGAAACTTTTTGGGGTCTGGGAACAGCTGGTAGTTACTGGGTGCTAGATCTGAAGAATAGGGTGGATTTTCAAGCAATTGGAACTTTAATTTGCACATTTTTCCCATTGCCATGACTGAACGATGGGCCAGAGCATTGTCTTCACCTCATCCCTCAAAAGTTGCAGTAAGCTTGCGTAGCAGTCACCAGTCGCCATTTTGCACAGAACTTGTGAAAGCCTAGAACATTACATAAAATATTACCTGCACTTTCTTTTGATTTGTTTACAGCCTCTACTATATCAAACAACTTTAATCTGCGGTCTTCCAATACTAAACGATGAATTTTTTCAATAATCTCTGAATTTGTCATTTCTACAGGGCGTCCAGAGCGACGCTCATCACCAGTGCTCAAACGTCCCTTTTAATCATTGAATGTGAAGGGGTAGGGTATTTCAATGTACTGTCCATTTACTCCTTGTTTTCTTTAGGCGTTAAGCCTTTCAAATAGAAGCATTTGATCACTGTTCGTTTTTCCAAATCCTTCATTTGCGTGAAAACTCTAAAGTTGTCTTGTTTAAAATCCTGTCATTCGAAAACTAAACTATCTATTGACCTGTAACTATGGGTACAAGCTAGTCTAAAGTTAAACTATAAGATGCTACCGTCTAACTGACCTAGTGGCGCCATATCTGTGTGAGGCTCGGGACGTATCAACCGACCCTAATATGTAGTAAGTTATTATCTATTTTCGAAACCTTTTGCTTGCAAAGGGTAGTTTGGTGTGGGTCATTTTCTTGAAAACCTTCCTGTCGCATCCTTGAAAGGTGATAGTTTAAATATAAGGTTTAATTTCTAACCAACTTTTCGTTCTTGAGTTGTTTTTCAAAGACACACATAAGAGCTTCTTATTTAAAATGCATTTCAAAATATTCATTCCTGTGAAATATCGATATCTCGACTTGCATACATATGGAGAAACTAAAAAAAATACATGTTATTTCGCTCAAGCCAAAGTAGACAGGGTTAGAAAAATACAAATAGATGTCCTGTTTGCAAAAAGTTACGTAGTTTAACATTAAATGAATAATATGACAAATCTCGGAAACGATCAAACAACAACAAAATATTGTGTTTTAACGACATCTACATTATTATGTGGTAAAGTTTTGTTTATTTCTTGCGGTTTACCAGCTATGCAAAGAAAAATTAATCCAGAAAAAAGAGGTATTCACAGCCTCTTCCCAGATAATTCATGATATACGAGATAAAAGATTTATAATTCTCGTATTGTTCGCTGTAGTTAGCCTGATAAGCCAAGAAATTGGGATTTAATTTCACCGATCAAAGAATTCAAAATATGTCACTCATTTAAGGTTACACGTCTATACAGTACAATTTTGTTGTTCACTTGATTCATTAAATCAATGAGGAACTCCTGGTCGAGTTTCTTTAAACACATTTGTCGCTCCATTGTTGTGCATCAATTCTCACCACTTCTTACTTTCTCTATACGCACTATGTACATAGTGTATAGAGAAGGTATTGCACTCTACCCAAAAATTCGATACCGAGATTTCAACGGAAATATATATTTTAGGGTCCCCAATATTGAAAAAATGCATTTTCACAAAAAGGTCCGTGTGTCTGTGAACACGATAACTCAAAAAGGAAAAGTCGGTAAAATACCAAACTTGGTATTTAAGTTTAGTATCTTCCAGGAATGCGACACGAACTCCCTTTATATGAAACATTTTTCAAAATTTTTGATCTTTTCAAAAATGGCTCAAACGATTTTGATTAAAATTTCGTATATTAAAGATATTTACCTGACATATAAAATTTATATCTTGAATTTTCTGGGAATAGCCTCTGAAGAGTTTATTCTGGATGAATTTTATGAATTTTGAATAACTGCTAAACCGTAAGAGATGGACAAAAACTTACAACACAAAAAATGTAGATCACGTTTAAACACACAATTTATGTTATATACATTTCTTCGTGAGTTCGTCGTTTTTGAGACATTCCTTATTTTTGGTTTCTGCTATGAAAAACTTATACTTTTCTCATATAGGAACTTGTCAACTCCTATCCATATAAACAAAGGAACTTCATTGACATAGAAACCAGCTTTTGACTACCATTTTAACCTATGGTAGTCCCTTATTTCGCTTCTAATTACAAAGAAGTAAGTAATAAGGATATTTCTGCTCATTTTTTTCTGATTAGCATAAAGTAAATAGAAGTATAAGCTTTTTAAGAATAATTTGTTGCAGGGATATAGAGAAAGTCATGTGAACGGTACACATCAGATTTTTCACATTTTTCATTACTGCATCATTATACACTACTTAGTTGGATGTACAGTTCTGTAGTTTCAACATCCAAGCATTCAAAATTGAATATTTATCACCATAAAGTCGGTGAAACCAATCTGTCACAAAGTTATTTTTAACTATACAGAAAATACAATAACACTTCTGTTATCAGTCATTTGAAAGCGGCAGCTGCAGATCTACAGAAACTAAATAAAACTTTCATGTTTATTACAGTGATTTAACAGATGTGTTATATTCAGATTACTTTGTGCTCATTCTTCTACCTATTATAGCCGAGGTAAGCATTAGCAGATTCCTTGTAAATAGAAGAAAATACACCGGGTTAAAGCGATAATCAAATATTTTAAAAACTTGTTCCTGTATGATTGAAATTGTTAATTTGCATTGCTAGGTGACAAATTTTCGTATGAGAAAAGTTTAAGTATTTTAAAACTAAAACTAGTAATAAGGAAAATCTCCGAAATGTTCACCTCCACCAAAAATAATGTACATGACATAAATTGTGTGTTTTAACAACATCTACATCTTTGTGTAGTAAGTTTTTGTCTACCTTTTAGGATTTACCCTTATTCGTTTTGTTTCTCATTTAAATGCCTTTTCAGTATTTTAATCAAAATCAATGTGTAAAATGGCATATTTAATTCCTATATTTACATAACTGTAGTGGATTTGTTCTTTGGTAATTGGCAGAAAGATTGTAGGCATCCATTGTTACACTCGTGCCTGTTCTTTTGAAATTGCAGCTGTGATTGTTACACCCGTGTGAGTGGACACAATACATGTTCTTTCGGAAGGTTCTCTGACGACGAAACCGCGCATTGTTAAGCCTGAGTGAGTTTGTGACTACTGATGGTGTACAGTACGTGCAGGGGCTTCTGAAAATTTCCAGAGACGTAAACAATAGATATAAAATGGCAACGAATATCTGCCTGGCGCTGAGTTTTCACCGGGAATGCATTGCTTGCAACTGCTGATTTAGTTCGACCGGAATTTTGTAGCGAGCTCTATTATCACCGCAGCGAAATTATGCGACAGAATTGTTACTAAAGACAATTAATTATTACAATCAGTTTACGTAAAAATAAATAGTTGTTTGACAAAAAACTGTAAATCCTAAAACAACGCTAATATTTATGCATGGTAATACAACTTGAGGATAGAGTTGTAATAAACAACTGCGTAATATAACAACTGAATGGTTTTAATACGCTGGATGGATTTTTTTTAAATGTTTCATTTTCATAGCCTTCTTTCTATCGTTTCTGTGATCATATCGGAAGCTATGGCTTACAAATAACCACTGTTGCTTTTGTCACTGAACTGTAGAGTTTCTTAACGTTGGCTTTTTACTTTCTCTAGCCCGTATATGCAATGTACATAGTGGATAGAGAAGGTACATGTTGTATTCCACCCAATAATTCGATGTCAAGATTTCACCGGAATTATATTTTGCTGCTTCCTGAGTACGAAAAAGAAACATTTTAGAAAAAGATGTGTTGTGTGTATTTGTGTGTCTGTGGACAGTATGGCTCAAAAATGAAAAAGGCCCTTAAATACCAAGATTGGAAAATTTTAAATAAAATCTTCCAACTCCCAACTACCCTTTATAAAGACAAATTTTCGAAATGCTTTATTTTCTCAAAATGGACCTAAAGGTATTGATTAAAATATCGCACATTAAAGATATTTACATAAAAATAATACCTATATATATATATCTTGAATTTTCTGAGAATAGCCTCTGAGGAGCTCTCTATTCTGAGTGAATTTTGCTGACTTTATAATCATTGGTAAACCGTAAGATATATACCAAAACTTACCAAACAAAAAATAAAAAACCTTCATATAACACATAATTTATGTCATATACACATTTTTTTTGTGTAACTCACCATGTCTGAGATATTACTTGTTTTCGGTTTCAGCTTTAAAATACTTAAACTTTTCTCAAACCTAACCTCAATAGTTTAATATAGCGACAAACTTTTAAAGGGTTTGGGTATTGCTTTAGGCTAATACATTCCCTTATTTCCTTTGTATTACAATGAAGCAAGTAATAAGACCACTTATGTATGTTAATACGTATCTCAAAGTATGATGTAGATAAAGAATACTTTTGTAAGAATAGTTTGAATTTGGAACAGGTAGAGAAAGTTATGTGAATGGGAAACTTCAGATTTATCTTATTTTACTATTAAATATATTCTCATTTATACTTACAGAGTGTAGGAGATAGAAAATAACTCTAGTTAAAGCCAGCTTCTCTGCCCCAACCGGAAATTTACCTCTTTAGGCATAGAAAAATATGAAAACATTAAAACTCTGTAAATCAATATATACAGTGTGTGTGTGTGATAATTCAGTAAACATACTAACTTGCTTATCAACGGTGAGGGTGAGAAATCACCCACATGGAGAGAAATAAAGCGCAGGTCGCTCAGGCAAGTTTCCCATTAGTGGGTTTTAACTTGGAATAGCTCCATTGAGTTCTGCAGCTCTTTTAATGCACGAAGGAATATCTGTACACGAAATTATTGGGCAAAATAGGTCACGTGTTAGTTTTTTTTTAAAATTAAAAATAGATTTCTGGAGTCTTTTAAGAACTGCAGTGGTGAATTCCTTTTTCCCTTTTTTTTTATTTTCCTAACGTTGACTTTGTTGTTCTGTTTGTTTTTCTGCTTATAGTACGCACAAACACACAAATACCCATGCCCAAGGCGGCACTTCAACCTACCATCCCCTGCACCACGAATCACCAAAGCGAGACACTTTAGCGAGCGCAGTCTTTCACAAACATGAGGTTGAAATGACGCAGGGGTTTTATGCTGCTATTAGGGCTATGCTAATGGCACGCAAAATAGTTGTCTACGTTGACAAATCATGTATATTATAACTAAGTTATTCCACAGAGTTTACTGAAAGTACACAGATGAAAGCGTTACAAAAAAAGTATTACAGGAATCTAATATATCAAGCTTGAGAAACTTTTAACGAACTTTGCAGCTCTCGTATGATACCCGTTACTAATTTCTTAAGCGAGGAGGTAGAATGTGAAAATAAGAGGTGCAAGAATTGACTTCAGGTGATATATGTTTCACTTACCTCTGCTGCTCCCTTGTGGAGGCTTCACGTAACAACTAAGGCATCTTCTCTTTACGTCGACTGGGAACTTAGCAAGACATGGAGCGATTTATGTTTCACGATGTGACATGTAACAGTAAATTCACCAGAAGCCTCTGCTGGGTTGTGTCCCTGTCGCTGTTTTCGAGGACCCCCCTCCCCTCAAGGGCTCACTTTCCTGTCTGGTTGTCGCTTACTTCTTTTCATATAAATCCGCTATGGTGCAGGAAACCGTTATGTCCCTGGCGAGGTAGGATTAATACCAAAAAGAACCGCAAGCAAAAAGTTTTCGCACGGCGAATTTTTAATTCCAGGGCTTAGTCCCTTGTTACCCTTCGTTCCCGTTTTCTATAAGAGATGGAAAGCGTTTGTGTACAGAAAACCAATAAAAGTCTTTGTAGTTAATTAAAACAAACACGCCTGTTATAATGATCGACACGACGCAGGCTGCAAGCGGAAAACAAAGAAAACTCATTTAGTTCTTTAAGGAAATGTTATGAATATGGATGTCATCCTTTTTACGTTCTCTACACGTACTATGTTATATATAGTGTTTAGAGAATGTATTGTAATCCACACAAAAAATAGGTAGCGAAATTTCACCGGAAATATAATTTTTAGGGTCCCCTGTATCCTTCTAGAAGCATTTTTAGAAAGAGGTGCATGTGTGTGTGCTTGTGTGTCCATGTGTCTGTGAACACGATAACTCAAAAACGAAGAGTCCGTAAAATACCAAACTTAGTATATTCAGAGAATGCGACACTAGATTTTGAGGAAAATCCCCCGCCCCAAACTACCCTTTACATGGACAATTTTTTCGATAATTTTAATTTTCTCTAAAAGGCTCTAACGATTTTGATTAAAATACCGTATATTAAAGATATTTCCATACCAAATAAATGTATTTCTGGGAATAGCTTCTGAAGACCTCTTTTTTCTTGGATTTTTCTGTATTTTGCATAACTAATAAACCGTAATAGATAAACGAAAACTTACTATATAAAATGTAGATTTCGTTAAAACACACAATTTATATCATACGTATTTTTTCGTGGAGTTGACCATTTTTGAGATATTCCTTGCTATTGGTTTCAGGTTTAGAACACAAACACTTTTCACATACGAAATTTGTCAACTCCAGGCAATGTAAAGAAGCGGATTTCATCCACATAGCAACCATATTTTAATGGATTGACTATCGTTTGTAATGGTAACAATTCTGCTTGTTTCAGCGTCTTAATGCCATTATAGTCATACTGCATATACATCTGTTTGATCAACCACGCAATAATTTCAGAACTTTAAAATGTTTACAGAAAAATCTTAGCATTATTAATTTAAACAATTATGCTGATCGGATGGCTGCACTATTGTCAGGATCTTTAGCGAATTTGTAATTACTGCAAAATATGACAATGCTGTTGAGTTCACGCGAATTTTTTGTTTTTGAAATAAAATTGTTTGAACTGTACAGAGTATTTTTCATATGCTTTCTTCTTTTTACGGCAATAAACTGTAACGAACATTCAAAGTCCGTGCTTCAGGTTCTGATGGTGATTAAATCACGTTTGCTTCAAAGTTTGTGCAGTCCAAATGGCGGAAATGTGTTCAAAGGTATGGGTGAAAGGGGAGCTGTGTGCGTCGCCTGGTAAGATCATACTGAGCAGCTGAAATATTGTGCATACAATAACAACTTTCAGTAACGTCACGTGTTATCAGTGTATTATAGTGGGTCTATCAAAAAGTGTCTGTGTAGCTCTACGACTGTTAATGTATTCCATATAGTGCATAACTATCTTATTAAGGACCCGTACCAAAAATAGCAACGACATGACCTCATTTTAAAATGTCACTGATAATAAGGGGAAGCCATTTTGTAGTGTTGTTTAGAAGATACGAAAACATTCATATATTATTAAATATAATATAATTAGTACGTGGCTTTATTATTATTATTATTATTATTATTATTATTATTATTATTATTATTTACCATGCTGTGCACTTACAGTATTTTTCAGAACATGAATATCCTGTAACAAAGGTGGCGTGGCTTTAAAATTTGGGTTTATGTGGTTTGCGGTTCGAAAGCAAACCTCTCTGTAGCCAAGTTTTCCGCTTACTGATCCCTTAACTGAGGCGCGAATTACGGCTCGCAAGCAGTCTTCGACTCTCCAGGAAAAAATATTTTACTACATTGCTTCTCACCCCCAGTACAGGCTCGTCTTTTGTTTGCTAATGGTTACTGACCAGTGACAGGGGGAGGAAGCGTCCGTTTGTAGGCCATCATGTTTTGGAGAAAACTATACATCAGGCTGTTCCAACTTTGGTGCGCGAGAAAAGAGCATTGAGTTACTCAGGACTCACAGAAGTTTGCTCACAATATACAATACACCTCAGCATTGAGGGCAATCTACCGTCACGGCTGAATCAAGTGTTGGAATCCGTAAGATTTGTTATATTACCTTTACTTAGTGAAGTATTGAGATCACCTTCCCCTCTAGCTGCGCTCCGAGGTGAATACTCTTACTCAGGCAAGTCAAACTGAAACAGTCTGCTATTTTGCAATGTACAGTTTGCGAAATATTTCATTTTCTAAAATGTGACACTTATTTTAATAGGTTACCACTTATTAAAGGTAGTGACATAGCAAGTAAAGTGTGTATCAAACTTTATGAGAATTCCTTCTTTCGGAAGGAATTGTGTATTGTCGTGTATAACTGATAAACTTAAATAATAGACGAAAACACACTACACAAAATATGCACATCTATTTAGAGCACACATTGCATTTAAAAAAAAAAACTCATTTGGATATGAGCCATATCTAAAAATCTGTTGTTAAGGTTCGAAATGCTCAATATGTCACTCTTTTGAAGTTTTGGAGACATATATCGTCCCGATAATAACATGTTTGACTACATTGCTATTCTCTTTGTATCTATAACGAAAAAAAAATAATGAGGCTTTTCCTCCAAATGTTTATTTTAATTAAAATAAACTAAATAGAAAACTAATCTTTCATAAAAAACATTTGTTCATACACTATTAATGATAGATGGTAGTGAAAATCATGATTCAACCTTCCGTCTTAGTTCCTACTTACGCTGGTACAAAAGATCAGTTATCACACATATTCCACGTTGCAATGAATCCTACATTTTCTGTAATAAGCTGCATTTATTTTTATAACTTCGGAACCATTTAACCTCAATTGGAATGAAAAGCAATTCAAAGCTACAACGTAGAAAATCCAAAATACACATTGATTCTTTTTGGAAAAAACCTCTAAAGATCAAAATCATTCCCGGCATTTTTGAGCAGTCAAAAATTACGAGAAATTTTTCATCTGAGGAAGAGTAGTTGGGAGATTTTCTTGTGAACCTTCTTATCACATTCTTAAAATATATTGAGTATCAAGTGTATAGTTAATTCCACTTTTAAATTATCAGTTATTTTGTTTACAAACAGCATACTGTCACACAGACCGGCAACAGACATACATGCACACTTCTAGAAGTGCTGATTTTGGTTAGAATGCAATACTTGCTCTACATTCTCAGTAGATAAAGTAATAGGCTCATCATCCTTTAATCTGTCCTCTGAGCTGATATTAATTTAATGGTTTCTATCTTACAAATATATGCGACATTTAAAGCAATAAATTTGTGACAATGTCAAACTATAGAGTCATTCAGTTTCAGAACGGAGAAAATGTCAAGAAAGTACTCATTAATGCACATCTACGCATCATTTTGATAAATCTTAAAATTTCCCATTATTAACATAAATCAGCTATAAATCATCTAAGACGTCTGTGATAACTTTAAAAAAAACTGCTTCGTTTGGTTATTACCTTCGACAAATGAAATAGAAAGAATTAGATTATAGCATCAATTATTACATCAAATTTAACTTACACCTTTTTCTATAAAAATGAATATCTTAAGAATGAATATCTTATCTTTTTAGTATTTTGACGATATGCATATTGGGTCAAAAAAGCGATCATATCCCAAAGTTTCTCTGGTGCCACATAATGGATCCAAAAGACTCCTGGGTTCACTGAATCGAATATTATTCTGCGAGTCCGAATAGGATTTATATTGGTGTAGCCTTATTTATATTAGATTAGATTATAAAGTATTCTATAAGTTCGTTTAGGTCAGGAAGCCACTGAACATAGAACTTTTCAGGGGATTTACATGTACACATATGTTTATATACCAGGAAAATGAAGAAAACATGTATAAAGCTCTAGTGCTAAAAGCACGGGTTACAAAAAGAGCAGAATAGATATAATCACATCATTTGGTTTTGAGGCCTGTACGCCACTGCATTATACTTAATGTGCTCCATAAAAGCATATGTACTTCCTTTTTGCATGTACTTATAAACAAAAAGTATCAAAAATTGATGTTAAAATGTATAAATAAATATTATTTCATTATGTAACACTACTGTAATGTCAGATGATAGTTTTCCAATTATCGCCATAATAGTTACTACTAGTAATTATATAAAACTAAAATATGAATCTTGCATTATGTACTCTCCATAATATCAAAAAATTACAATACATATTTACAAATATGTTATAGAATTTATAATGCAAATATGCACAAATTTACAGTTGTATACTAGAGTGTAAAATATCAAAGCATTAGGCTTTGCAAATCTCGTGTCATTACTAAATACTAAAACAATCATAAGATTAATTCGTGCAAGTCAAAGTATACATCAGTTTAATTTTAGTATAAAAAAACACACACACACACACACACACCAATATGCACAAAATGCAATACATTATAATGCTTATTACGGTATTGTCAGACAAATTTGTCACTTATATATTCATTTACAGAGTAAAATGATTTATTGCAAAGGTACTCCTTATGAGAAGCCTTAAAAACCCTGAAATTCCCAACTTTTTCTTTGAGATTACTGGGGAGGGCATTAAATATCTTGATTATTTCATAATATACAGCTTTCTGAAAGCAACGAAGATTGGCACTGGGACAATAAATACATCCCTTTTGTCTAGAATTAATGTTATGAATTTCCATGTTTGTTATAAAGCTATGTTTATTAACTGCATATAATTTTAAAATGGTTAATATATAAACACAAGGTTTGCTTTAATTTTGGATTAGTTTAATCATCCCATTGAAATTTCGATTTTATCTTGTTAGATTAGCTCACGACTTTGCACTCCGAAATCTGTCGTAAATTCAAAACACTAGTGATTCAGAACAAAAACTATTCGATCGCTTTATCGTGGTTTTAGCGTTCGCACTGCCATGGTCGGTTGAATTTCAAATATTTAATTTCACCAAAACAAAATGTAGTTTTGTAGAATACCTGGAACAAAGGCAGCTAAGAGGTAATAAAAGAGACAAAAGCAGAAAGATATAAACAAGATTTGCTTTCATTTCAAAGGGAAAGCTTAAATATTATTGACCAAGTCGACATTCT
This sequence comes from Hymenopus coronatus, assembly GCA_030762935.1. Taxonomy (NCBI): domain Eukaryota; kingdom Metazoa; phylum Arthropoda; class Insecta; order Mantodea; family Hymenopodidae; genus Hymenopus; species Hymenopus coronatus. The sequence continues at coordinate 88,731,849 of CM060896.1, read as the reverse complement.
GCTAGCGTTTGCTACATCACAATCTTCCGATATCTACACATTTTACCCTCTCTCACATAGAAACGGATTGTCGCATTGGGTGCCATTTCCGCCGGCTGAGAAGAATTGGGAGCGGAGATGAGAAATGACGAGAAAAAACCGGAAGAGAAGGGAAAAGTTTAAGTTATTTTGACCGTTGGTAACTCGAAAGGATGTCACCTCGTAAAGTATTTTGGGGAAGCCAAGGACGCATGTGTGGGGCGTCAAGCGCATGTGATGCCTTAAGCTGCATCCTGAGAAGAAATCGAAAGTGAAAACGAGAGAGATAGCCCTGCACTTTGACGTCTCAAACAATTTCCTTGAATTGGCCGTCTGCGTCCCCAGAAATCCAACGATGACGTTAGGAAAAGACGCAATCCTTTCCCCACCGAGCGCTTCTCTTGTATTCTCAAGGGATACACAGAAGATTGACCCTTATTGGTCCCCCAAGACCTCGCGACCGGCGCTGAACTTGGGATCTGTACAGAAAGAGAAGAAGCGTGAAGAGTGCAGCCAGCATCTAGTGATCTCTTATACCTCTACCGGGTGACTCATAAATCACCAACAACCGTTTGTAAACTCACGACATGACCATTGTAACTGGAGGCAAAAGGCTCTTTAGAGACAGAAAACTTGTTGACGACTTTCCACGTTTTGAATTATGCGAAGAACGTGAGAAGTAACTTGATTTGCTCATTCCATTTTTGAGCACGCAATAAGAGTGTTTAACAATGATAATAAATACTTGATTATTTTTTCATTATCATAAATATAACGTTTTTCTTCCTTCTCTTTTTCCTATTCTTCTCACTCCCCATTTTCGTCTTCTCCTCATCTTCTTCCTCCTTCAAGATTCTTCTATTTGTATCAAATCGATATTTTAAAATGTTGTTTGGCTATCTATTGATCTTCCTTTTTAGTTGTAGTTAATTGTCATTTACCCTTCTGATTAACATCGTTATATGTCATAGGTACATTGATATTGTCCTACACAGACGTCATGGATGGGGTGCAGTTATGGAGGGTCAGACGTGGTCAGCGCCTCAAACGCCCCCCCCCCCCCGACAGGTTAATGCGGTCCTCATGACCTAGAGCCGCTAATTCTCCATCAAGTAACTCTTCAATTGGACCTCCAGGGACCTTACGAGTCTGAGTGTACCCCGGGACAGGTCTGCCGACGAGGGAAAAATCCCCACGCCGGTACCGGGAATCGAACGCAGGTCTCCCGCTTGGTAAGGAGCTGTGCTGCCACCGCGTTCAGGAGGCACCCCTTTCTGTGGTTTACCGAGGAAAAGTGCGAATATATTTGAGAATTTAAAGCTATATCGGCAGTTGCCATAATAGCTCAGCTATTAGAGCAACTAAGCGGAGACAGGAGATCCGTGGCTCAAATCCCGGCCAGACCTTTGCATTTTTCAATCTGACTGTGCCTTTCCTAACTCCCATATTGGTATTATTTAACTGTTTGGAAACTACTTTTAGTCACTAATGTATGTAGCTACGAATCTCAGAAACTTGCTATGTTCTGCCTAATTTTTGTTTGATTTTTTATTTTATTTGTTTTTTGTTTTTGTTTTGTAAGCGCCCATAATTTTCAGCTACATAACAAAAACGGCATTATCATCACTTTTTAAAAATATAATATGATTTTCCTCACTCTTCTTCCGAATGTTGCTGAACAAATATAATTAAATTTGTATAACTTTTCATTAATTCAAATATCTTCTAAATTGTTTATTACACTAAAAAGAAGTGTTGCATGTTGTATTAAAACCTTTGGCAACCTTCTCTTATACAGAAACTGTTTTGCTTGAGATAACCTCAAACCCTTCTGTTTAATATCTTGTGTCTGGCGAAGTAGTTTTCAATTAAAGAGAATGTTGGTTTGCTGAAGTTTTAATACTCGTATGAAGTTAAAATCATTGTTAGTAGCTTCCTTTTATTACAAATGAAATATGTTGATAATATGCTGAAAGTCGTTTAATATTTCTCAATGATGACATTTGCATAACGGTTTTCTTCTTCATCTTACTATTATTATTATTATTATTATTATTATTATTATTATTATTATTATTATTATTGTTTACTTCACAGATTTGTCTCTCAAATTTTCTAGTCATTGCTTCTTATTGGCTTATACTGATTAATATAAATGCTCTGTTGGAAAGATGTATGCGTTTCGGATCATCTATTTGTATCAAGATCGGTTGCAGATAAGTAATTTTTTCAAATGTTTATATTAGTTTAAAGATTGTCGTTATTTTTTAAATATTGAAATATTTTTCATAACAAAGTTTGGCTAAACTATATAAACTTGTTTGATTATGTCTTACCACCTGTAAATATTCTTGAAATAATAATAATAATAATAATAATAATAATATCATTGATTATTTTAAAAAAAATTAAAATTATGAAGATTTTTAAAGCTAATTTTCTGTATATTAAGCATATTTTTACTTTTTCTACACTACGTACTATGTGTATAGTTTATAGATTCCTCCGGAAATATATGTTTTAACACCTCCTGAACCCAAAAGAAACAAACATTTTTGGAAAAATGTAAGAGAGAGAGAGAGAAAGAGAGAGAGAGAGAGAGAGAGAGAGAGAGATAGAGAGAGAGAGAGTGTGTGTATATGTGTGTGTGTATGTGTGTGAACAGCATAGCTCGTTAAATACCAAACTGGCACGTACGTGAAAAATAAAAGTATATCTTGAATTTTCTGGGAATAGAATCTGAAGACATCTTTATTCTGAATGAATTTTGTGGAATTTTGTATAACTGTCAAACCATGAGAGATAGACAAAAAGTTACTTAACATAAGCTGTAGAGCTCGTTAAAACACATAATTTATGTCAAATACATTTTTTCGTTTTTGAGATATTCCTGGTTATTGATTTCAGTTTTAAAATACTTATGCGTTTCTTATACGGGAATTTGTCAGCACTTGGCCACGCAAGAAAGGAAACTCGGAACCTCAATCACATAGCAGCCAGTTTTTATAAGATGAGTCTATTGCTTTCTCTTTTGCAAACAAGGAAGCAATTAATAAGACCGTTCTGCTGTTTTCTCGATTAGTTTGAGGTAAATACAAGAATAAACTTTTAACAATAATTTGTTGCAGAACTGTAGTCATGTGAATGGCACACATCACATATTTGAATTTAGAATTTTAATAATGTTGTATGCTATTGATTTATACAATAAAATCGTAATTTACTTAACTAACAGAAATGTTTATTTCTATACAATTTAATTTAGTCTCTAATTAAAATAAAATGTATACGTAGAATAATATGAAAGAGTTATAGGATTAAAGTTTTGAAGTGGCATTATAGAGACTTTACACAAGATTTAATTTTAATTTTTTTAATTTCATTTTGGGAAATAGAATTTAAAATACCTTAAACATTAATATTTATGTTAAAAATGTTTGACAAAAATTTCAGCTCAATGGTTTGAAATTTGCAACAACTTGGGAAGTCAGTCCTACCACACTGCATACGAAACTATTTCAATGCTGTTAATTAACCCTCTGTATATAGGTTATTATTTGGGCGTAATATTTGTTTTAGTTCTTTCCAATATTAAAACGACTAAATGCATTTCTAATTAGCTGTCCAAGGAAGAGTTTTCAGATTTCTCAAAATGAGAGTTTCCCTTTTAATTAAAACTTACAAACTGTCACAGATGTCTTTAGCCAGCATGTACAATGTACGTAGTGGATAGAGAAAGTATTGCATTCCACCCAAAAACTCGATACCGAGATTGTACCGAAAATATATGTTTTGGGGTGCTCTAAGTCTGGAAAAAGTATTTTTAGAAAAAGGTCTGCGTGTGTGTGTCTGTGGACAGAGTAGCTCAAAAACGAAAAGTCCATTAAACACAAAACCTGATATTTAGGTTTAGTATATTCCAAGGATGTGTCACGAAGATTTTCAAGAAAATTCCTCCCACTACAAACTACCCTTTACATGGAAAAATATTCTAAAATTTTGATTTTCTCAAAATCACGTATATTAAAGCTATTTACATCCCAAATAAAAATTGTATCTTGAATTTTCTGTGAGCAACCCCTGAAGACCTCTTTATTCTGATGAATCCTGCGGAATTTTGCTTATCTAAACCGTAAGAGATCGACAAAAATTTACTACACAAAAAATGTAGATCTCATCAAAACACTCAATTTATGTCCTATAGGTTGTTATTGTAGAGGTAACCGTTTTTTCCTGGTTTTTGGTTTTAACTGTAAAGTATTTGTACTTTTCTCAGACAGGAAATTTCCATTTTTCTTTTATTCTACTCCTGGCCAAGCATAGAAATGGTTTGCAATGACAATCGCATAACGATAGCTTTTAAAACATTTGACTATCACTTTAGCATAGCGCATTCCTTTAGTTCCCTTCTACTTACAAGTAACTAAATAATAAGAACATTCTGCTAATTTTTATTACTTTCTCTATACGTGCTATGTACATAGTGTATAGAGAAGGTATTGCACTCCACAAAAAATTCGATACCGAGATTTCACCGAAAATATATGTTTTAGGGTCCCCTGTATCCAAAAAAAGTATTTTCAGAAAAAGGTACGTGTGTCTGTGTGTCCGTGTGTCCGTATGTCTGTGTGTCCGTGTGTCCGTGGAACTTTTTTCGAAAATTTTGATTTTATAAAAAATGGTTCTAACGATTTTTATTAAAATATCGTATATTAAAGATATTTACCTGGCAAATAAAATGTATATTTTGAATTTTCTGGGAATAGCCTCTGAAGACTACTTTATTCTGGGTCAATTTTACGGAATTTTGCATAAGTGCTAAACCGTAAGAGATGGACAAAGACTTATCACAGAACAAGTGTAGAGCACCTTAAAACACACAATTTATGTTACATACATTTTTTTCGTGGAGTTGGTTGTTTTTTGAGATATTCCTTGTTTTAGTTTCAGCTATAAAAACGTTACTTTTCTCATACACGACTTTGTGAACTCGTGTCCATACAAACAAAGGAACTTCAGTCGCAGAGCAACCAGCTTTTGACTATCACTTTAACCTATGGTACCCCCTTATTTCGCTTCTACTAACAAAGAAGCAAGTAATAAGACTATTTCTGCTAATTTTTGCTCCATTAGATGAAGTAAACAGAATAATTTGTAGCAGTGATATAGAGAAAATCATGTGAATGGAACACATCAAATTTTCTCGATTAGCATTGTGTAGAAAGGAGAATAAAATTTTGTTTGTAGAGCAGCTAGAGAAAGTCATGTGAGTGTAAAGCATTGGATTTTTTTAAGTGTGTATTAAATACTGTCATAATTGGAGCCCATTGCGGTTCTAAATAATGATCGTTATTAGTAGAGAAAAAAATGAAAAAATCAATTACTAGCTTTAGTGATGCACACTGCAGTATGTTTTTCAAGGCAAAGGATTCTGTAGCATTATGTGCTAATGCGCTTAGTCTCATCTAGAATTCAATTAACTTTTACTGGGCAGTCATTAGCCAGCACACATCGACAACATGGAATATTCTGGTATTAATTTAGTATGAATAAGCTTAATTAAGGTGGAAGTCGTTCCCCATTAGCACTAGGATAATCATCAATAACAGAATTAGTTTGATTAGTCCTAGGCATCACATCGTATGCTGCTATATCTACTCCTCTTAAGTAATTCATCTACCCAACAAGGATTACAAATTATGCACAGGCACCGTTAATCTCTTTCTAAAATGGAATAATTAACACACAGGCTCAATACTTACAGGAGAAAGGATCAAAAAGGATTTGAAAAAAAAATCTGATGTGTTCCATTCTCATGACTTTCTCTACACTTCTGTAACTAATTATTGTTAAAACAGTTATTCCTCTACTTACTTCATGATAATTAAGATAAACATTAGCAGAAATTGTCCTTATTACTTGGTTCCTTAGAAGCAAAAGAGAAAAATCTTACTGTGTTCTTTTCACATGATGTCCTCTAGCTGTATGTCAAAGAAGCCTGTTATTTAAAGATTATTCTTTTATTTACGTCATGCTAATCGAGATAAACATTAGTATAAATGGTTTTGTTACTTAGTTCCTTGTAAGTAGAAGAGAAATAATAAAATACACAGGCTAAAGCGATAGTCTCCTCCTTTAAAATCCGGTCGCTATGCGAAACAATTGAAATTCAAAACTCTTTGCTTTCCAGGGGTAAACAAAGGAAAAACGAGAAGACGGTTATCTTTCTGCTTGATAAATATTTAAGTGGCTTAAAATTGAAACAAATAATCCGGAATACCTCTAAAACGGTTAACGCTACAAAAAAGTATATGACATAAATTGTGCTTTTCAATGAGATATACATTTTTGTGCAATAAATTTCTGTATATTGTTGATACGGTTTGTCAGTTATATAAAACTCATCCAGAATGAAGAGGCTTCCTGAAAATTCAAGATATACTTTTTGTTTGACATAAAAATATCTTATACATAAAGTGTTTTAATACAAATCCTTAGAGCCATTTTTGAGAAAATAAAAATTTTCGAAAAATGTTCCAATGAAAAGGGTAGTTTGGGGTGGGGGAATTTCTTGAAAATCTTAGAGTCGCATCCTTGAAAGATATCAACTTAAATAAAAAAATTGGTATTTAACCAACTATTTTTTTTTAAGCTATGTTGCCCGGAGGCGCACATACGGACCTTTTTCTAAAATCGCTTTTTTGGACTCAGGGGGTATCAAAGCATATATGTCCGGTGAAATTTTGATATCAAATTTTGGGTGCAATACCATGCCTTCTGTACACATAATGACATAGCACGTCTAGAAAAGTATAAACTGATGTGTTCCAATCACATGCCTTTCTCTACAAACAAAAATCTTACAAATCATCATTCTTCCTTCTACTCCACTCTAATCGAGAATAGTATTAGATTTTGTAATTACAAGGGAACTAAAAGAATACACTATGCTAAAACGACAATCAAATGCTTTAAAAGCTGTGCTATGCGATTATTATTAAAATTTGCTGCTTTTCATGGCAAGGAGTAACACAAAAGTAACATGGAAGACTTTCTATATGATAAAAGTGTGTTTTAAAATTGAAAGAAATAACAAAAAATATCCCAGAATAAATGCAAAAGATATAATTTGTGTGTTTTGACGAGAACTATATTTTTGTGTAGTAAATGTTTTTCTATCTTTTACGATTTACCAGTTCTCCTTAAGTTTTTCAGAATCAACAGGACTTTAGGGGCTATTCATGATGTAAATTTTATTTATCATGCAAATATATTTGATATATGATATTTTAATGAATATTGTTAGAGCCAATTTTGAGAAAATCAAAAATTTTGAAACCTTTTCCGTGTAAATTTAGTTTGGTGGTGGGGGATATTTCTCAAAATCTTCCTGTCGCATCCGTGGAAAATTATATACCTAAATACCTAGTTGGGCATATTGATGACTTTTCGTTTTTGAGCTATCTTGTCAACAGATATATGGATACACATGCATACATGCCCGCACACCTACCTTTTTCTATTTGTTTTACAGAGAAGCCCAAAAACGTGTATTTCCGGTGAAATCTTGGTATCCAATTTTAGGGTAATGGCAACGCTTTTCTTACTGCGCTACATTCCCTTTTCCTATTTTTTTTTTTTTTTTTTCCATTTGCCTAACATTTACTTTGTTTGCTGTTCGATTATCATTTGCTTTTTTCTACTAATATGCGCATACATATACATAGTTTACAAATATATATGCCCTAGGCAAGACTCGAACCCATGATCCCCTACGCCACGAAGCACCAGAGCGAGGCACTTTAGCGAGCGCGGCTATGGTGACCGGCAATGTCAAAATTAGTCTAACTAAGGTTCTTGTGAATTCTATGGCTTTGAAAACAACAGTTAAATGTCAAACTCAGTTATAAGTATTTAAAATGTTATTTTCATGGCATATTACAAAACGTAAAAAACAACCTTAGATGTTGTGAGACCCCTAAGAAAAGTCAATTTCAGACTTCTTTGCTTTCGTTTTTTGTCGCACAACATGTATCGTATGGGGCGGAAAAATGGTGTGAGGTTGGGGGTAGATTGACAACGAGAAACTTGTAGTATACTCTTTCCTGTTGGGAGCTCCCCAACCATCTCCCCGTGTTTGTGTGATATATCAGACAGAAAAAAAGAAAACGAAAAAGGAGGTCGACGGGATAGGTGGGTGACACGGAAGAGCAGAAGAGAGGGATTCACGACATATCAAGTTGCGGTCACAGTGTCATTTCTGCTTGAACACTCACGACCGTGATCTGTGTAATAACGTCTCTGCTCTTGGCCCCAAAATGTAATATTTAAATCCAAATGTATTCATTTTCCCGCTGCTGTATATCTGGTGGCCGAGAACGTGTGTCTGCTGCAAGAAAATCTACCAGAGGACAGGCTTAGTTTAAAGAATTATGCTTTTTAGTTTCTCTACCTATAAATTAGATAGAAAGGTACTCAGAGCCGCGTCCTGGCCGAGTGGTTAGATGACTCACCTCTCACCAAGGCGGGTTGGATTCGCTTCTCCGGTTTCCCCCGCCACCGCATTCTTCCAGTGCATTATCAGTATTATCACCTGCGGTAAAATATCTACTAAAAGCGGCCTTAAACATTAAAAATCTGATGTGTTACACTCACATGACTTTTCTAGCCATTCTACAAACTTCTTACAAAAGATTGTTCTTCTTTCTGCACCTTGTTAATCGAGGTATTAAGCACAATGTTCTTATTACTTAATTCCTTATAAGTAGGAAGAAAATAAGGGAATACACTAGGCTAAATGATAGTCAAATGTTTTAAAAGCTGTCGTTATGCGATTGTCATTACAAATGGCTTCTTTTCTTTGTCAGGAGTAGAACAAAAGAAAAACGGACACTCCCGTCTGAGGAAAGTATAAGTACTTCACAACTGAAACTAATAACAATGAATACCTCAAAAACGGTGAGCTCCACGAAAAAAAAATGTATATGACGTAAATTGTGTATTTTAACAAGGCCTACATTTTTGTATAGTAAGTTTTTGTTTATCTCTTACGGTTTATTAGTTATGCCAAATTAAACAAAATTCATTCAGAATAAACAGGTCTTTAGAAGCTATTCCCAGAAAATTCAAGATATACATATTATTTGTCAGGTAAATATATTTAATATACGATATTTTAATCACAATCGTTAGAGCCATTTTTAAGAAAATCAAAGTTTTCGAAAAAAAGTTCCATGTAAAGGGTAGTTTGGGGTGGGGGGATTCTTCTCAAAGTCTTCGTGTCGCATCCCTGGAAGATACTGAACTTAAATACCATGTTTGGTATTTTAGCTACTTTTCGTTTTTGAGTTATCGTGTTCACAGACACACGGACACACGGACACACACACACACGGACCTTTTTCTGGAAATACATTTTTTTGGATTCAGGGGTCTTAAAACATGTATTTCCGGTGAAATCTCGACATCGAATTTTTGGGTGGAATGCAATACTTCTCTATCCCTATGTACATTGTACATACGGGGCAAGAGAAAGTAAAAAATCTGATGTGTATCATTCACATGACTTTCTCTATATCCCTGCAACAAATTATTCTTAAAAAGCTTATACTTCTATTTACATTATGCTAATCAGAAAAAAATAGCAGAAATGGTTTTATTACTTGGTTCCTTGTAAGTAGAAGCGAAATAAGGGAGTATCATAGGTTAAAGTGAAAGTCAAAAGCTGGTTGCTATGTGACTGATGTTCCTTTGTTTGTATGGACAGGAGTTGACAAATTCCTGTATGAGAATGTATAAGTTTTTCAAAGCTGAAACCAACAAAAAGGAATATGAATATCTCAAAAACGATCAACTACACGAAAAAAATGTATATAACATAAATTGTGTCTTTTAACGTGCTCTACATTTTTTCTGGGTTAAGTTTTTGTCCATCTCTTGCGATTTAGTAGTTATGAAAAATTCATCCTGAATAAAGTAGTCTTCAGAGGCTATTCCCAGAAATTTCAAGATATACATTTCATTTGTCAGATAAATATCTTTAATATACGAAATTTTAATTCAAAATCGCTAGAGCCATATTTGAGAAAATCAAAATTTTCGAAAACAGTTCCATGTAAAGGGTAGTTAGGGGTGGCGGGATTTTTCTCAAAATCTTCGTGTCGCATCCCTGGAAGATTAAACTTAAAATACCAAGTTTGGTATTTTACCGACTTTTCGTTTTTGAGTTATCGTGTTCACAGACACACGGACACACGGACACACACACACACACACGGACCTTTTTGTGATAATGCTTTTTTTGGTTACAGGGGACCCTAAAACATATATATCCGGTGAAATCTCGGTATCAAATTTTTTTGTGGAGTGCAATACATTCTCTATACACTATGTACATAGTGAGTACAGAGAAAGTAAAAATCTGATGTGTACCATTCACATGACTTTCTCTATACCCTTGCAAACAATTATTCTTAAAAAACTTATACTTCTATTAACTTCATGCTAATCAGTAAAACATTAGCAGAAATAGCCATATTACTTGCTTCCTTGTAAGTAGAGGTGAAATAAGGGAGTACCATAGGTTAATGTGATAATCAAAAGCTGGTTGCTATGTCACTGAAGTTCCTTTGTTTGTATGGACAGCAGTTGAAAAATTCCTGTATGAGAAATGTACAAGTATTTCATAGCAGAAACCAACAATAAGGAATGTCACAAAAAGGACGAACTCCACAAAAAAATGTATATAACATAAATTGTGTGTTTTAACGTGCTCTACATTATTTGTTTAGTACGTTTTTGTCCATCTCTTACGGTTAATAGCTATTCAAAATATAGTAAAATTCATCCAGAATAAACTACTCTTCAGAGGCTATTCCCAGAAATTTCAAGATATACATTTTATTTGTCAGGTAAATATCTTTATTATACGAAATTTTAATCAAAATCGTTAGAGCCATTTTTGAGAAAATCAAAATTTTCGAAAAAAGTTTCATGTAAAGGGTAGTTGGGGGTGGGAGGATTTTTCTCAAAATCTCCGTGTCGCGTCCCTGGAAGATACTAAACTTAAATACCAAGTTTGGTATTTTACCTATGTTTCGTTTTTGAGTTATCGTGTTCACAGACACACGGACACACGGACACACACACGGACCTTTTTCCGAAAATACTCTTTTTAGATAAAGGGGACCCTAAAACATATATTTCCGGTGAAATCTCGGTATCGAATTTTTTAGTGGAGTGCAATACATTCTCTATACATTATGCACATAGTGCCTATAGAGAAAGTAAAAATGCAAGAAGGGTATTTATTCCACCCAAAATGTGATTATGAGATTTTATCAGAAACGTATATTTAGAGACTCCCAGATGACAGAAAATAATTGTTACAGAAAGGTTCGAGTGTATGTGTATGAAAACATAATTCTTTTGGGCAGCTATATTTTGGATACATTAAAATGTATACTAAATCATTGAAGAATCAAGGCCTGAACCTCATTATGTTTAAAGTTAATTTAACTTTAGTTATTTTAGCAGGAATAGTAAAAAGTGCTAAAATGCTTTGTATTGTTTGTGTGCGTGAACAGTTTAATTCAAAAACCGAAAAGTTGGATAAATATTGAATTTAGAGTCAAGTCTCTTCCGAAAATTCCACAGGAAGACTTTCAAAGCTATTCCACTTTTGTAACGTCATTAGAAAATGGAACAATGAAGTAAAAGAACAAGGGGAGGTACTTTTTCTAAAAATCTTCGTATGCATCCCTGGAAAATGCTAAACTTAAAAATACCAAGTTTGAATTTTAACCGAATTTTTGTTATTGAACTGTACTGTTCACATACACACACATACACACACAGACCGACAACCGACATATACAATCATATTTCTCTAGAAATGTTATTTCTGATTCAAGGGACCCTAAAACATTGGTATCGGTGAACCCTACGTATGGACTTTTTGGATGGAATACAATACCTTCTCTACATACTATGTACATTGTAAATACGTGCTAGAGAAAGTAACGAATGCTCTTTTGATGTTCTTCTTATAGTGCCACGTAGTAACTGATACTTATGCATTTTCTTGTATCATCTCTATCATTATGAATTGCAAATCATAACCCAGATAACTGAAGCATTGAATTTGCTGTAAGATGTTATTCTCCAGGAGGATTTTCACTCCTAATGAGGGTTTACCATGGAATGTCATTACAATTCTGTACTTAACATTTCTGGCGAACCAAGTAAGTTGCTTTCTGGAAGCTCTCACCTGTATTTTGCATAATAAAGCCATTATTGGTTTATGACCAATAGGCAAATTCTATGGTGGTTTCATATTTTCAATGATTTCCTTTTCATCGTGTTCCTTTTTATTTAGTTTACTTTTAATGTTTCGGGGTGTTTCTAAGTTTTGTAGCGTATGGCTGTGATGGATAGATGGCGTGGATTCTTGCCTAAATCAAGCAATATTCCCCGTAGACACTAGAGTCTGCTAGGTTGATGGTCCTTCACCGCCCTCTCTAGCAACTCCAAGAGTGGGAAAGATCTGCGAGCTTACGATGTTAGGGAAGACCGCGCATTTCTCAAGCCTGACTGCTTGCAACCTGTAACGTCTTGGGAGTGGTAATCACAATTATTATGCCTATAGATTCCAGAGTTCACACACATGCAGATTAGCTGTGTTTCGTTATATACTTCAATATTTTGCGGCTTATTAGATAAGCTATTCAACATAAGAAACGTACTTTGATTGACAACACTGCGGAAAGACATGCGGGCAATTCAGAACGAGCACTTCTTTCTCCCCCCCCCCGCGCAAGGAAAGGTGCGCAGGTAGTATTTAGGGGCATAGTGCCAAATTTGTCCGCCTGTGTTGTATAAATTATCTCTTTCATTACTTCCTACCTTTGTCTGCCATTTAAATTGCTATTCCTTCTTCTTCAACTGGTTACCCTTATCTCTGCAGGTTTACACCCCAAGAACTTTCAAGCCATCACCTAGGATCATGCACCAGATAAACTCTGGATCATAACACACCCAGGACGGGTGATCACCGAATTGTCTGAAATGACGATGAAGAAGGATATGAATATGGTATAGAAAGGGATGGTGGAAAATTTCATATATAAGATTATTTTACCCAGTATATGCCTACCGACCGAGGAAAACTGTGAAAAAATCTTCGATCAGGTTGGTCGACAGCGAGGGTTTGAACCCGAGTCCTCCAGAAAACCGTTACCGCGATGGCACTTCGCTAGATGGATAGTCATTTCAATCTATAAACTAAATTCATGGTTCTAAAGTCTTATGATTTGTTACCAGTCTTTCTTTTATTTTTTTAATTCAGGGATCTCCGAAATAGGTGAAATCATGGTTTCGGTATGTACTATGCAAATTGTCAATATTTTCTAGAGAAACTAAAAAAATATAAATAAAATAAAATAAAAAACACAAGAAGGTGAAGAATGGATTAGACGTCAATGTTCCATAAGACTGGTGACAAATCATAAGATTTGGAACAATGAATTTAGTTTATAGATTGATATGAGTATCCATCTAGCGAAGTACCATCACGGTAACAGTTTTCTAGAGGTCTCGGGTTCAAACCCTCGGTGTCGACCAACCTGATCGAAGATTTTTTCACGGTTTTCCTCGGTCGCTAGGCAAATACTGGGTAAAATAATCTGATATGTGAAATTTTCTACCAGCCCTTTTTACACCATATTCATATCCTTCTTCATCGTCATTTCAGACAATTCGGTGATCATCCGTTCTGGGTGTGCTATGATCCAGAGTTTATCTGGCCCATGATCCTAGGTGATGGCATGTAGCAAAGAAAAAAAACGTTGTTATTAGTAGGTCCGTCTGTGTGTGTGTGTGTGTGTGTGTGTGTGTGTATGCGTATGTGTGTATGTGTGGACAGTATTACTCAGAAACGAAAAGTCCGTTAAATACATACTGGCAGTTAAGTTCATATATTCTAAGGATGTGATACAAAGACTGTATAAATTTTTCTCCACCTCAAAATAAACTTTACATGGAATGTTTTTCAAAACTTATGATTTTTTAAAAAATGGATCTAATGATTTTGCTTACAATGCCGTATATTAAAAACGTTTACATGGCAAATAATAAATGTATATTGAATTTCTTGGGAATAAACCTGAAATCCTCTTCTTGGTGACTTTTGTATAACTTTAAAGTAAGAGATGGAGAAAAACTTAGCACAAAAAAGTTAGATCTCATTAAAACACACAGTTTATGTTATTTACAGTTTCCGAGATACTTCCTTTTACTGTCGATATTTTAAACTTAGACGTTTCTGAAGCGGGATGTCCTCATCCGTTTCATATCTCTTTTGTTTTGCTTCTGGCCATGGAAGGAGAACCGACTTACAATAACAATAGCATAGATAGAGACAACTTTTAAAAGATTTGACTGTTGCTTTAGTTTAGTATATTTCCCTTCTAATTATAAGAAAATAAGCAATTAGACCATATCAGGTAACGTTTGCCTTGATTAGCATAATATAGATAAAAGAAAAATCTTTTGTAGGAATACTTTGTTTGCAGAACACATAAAGTTGTATGAATGGAACACAGCAGATTTAAGCAATATTAAGCAACGGTCAAATATTTTAAAAAAAAAAACTATTTTTGAAGGATTAGGTTAAATTCACGGACGGGATCATCAAACACTGGGATAGAGCACTTCATCCTTGAGGCCTTTTACGGATTACGTGACCCAAGGTAGGGAGGAAGAAGGGAAGAGACTCGAAGGGCTACCAGATCCGAATGAATTGGTACAGGTCCTTAGCGGTTCTAATTTAAATGCCTGTGACGCCGCGCGTCTTCAGCTGTTCCCAAATTGGCTCTAATATTAAGGCACCGGAAGACGTTATCCATTAAATGCTACAGTCGACTATGTGAGCTTCAGTACGCAAGTCACCATCAAACCACAACCCACCGAACGCCGTCGCCTGGTCATTCAACCCTAAAACAAATGCATAGGAAGTGATGGGAACAGGAATGAACAGGGAAATTCTGTATATGTAATCAATTTTCTGAGATCCGAGTAAAGCCCCAAATAACCCATGGTTAGTAATATCGTCTATGGTAATCAAAATTAAATCCTCTCGAATGCGAGGCGCACACCACCTCAGTCAGTTGCTGGTTGTGAAAATTCGTGTATTTTGCAGATTCGTCAAAACAAACTAATACACGATTAGAATTTCAAAGTAGTTGTACAAATGGAAACAAATAACGAATATCTCGAAAATCGCCAATGTAATTACATTTTAATTGTCCTAAATGTTTTATGTATTTTAAAGCATTTAATACAATTGTTGCGTTGTGTTTTATGTCTTAGTTTATTTGTGTTTCCTATGTATAAAGGAGTTTAGTTCTTTTGATAGTGTTTAACGCCCGTTTTTACTACAAATGGCACCGCAGGAAAATAAGGAGTTTAGAAGTTATGCAGCATTCATTCAAAATCAAAACTATCTAATGATTCACAATTTTGTGCCAAGCAAACATGGCGTTAGAATATTGCTTTTACTGGTGCGTATGAACAATGTACATAATACATAGGGAAGCTATTGTATTTCATCCAAAAATTCGATACCTATATTCCATCGGAAATGTATGTTTTGGGACCTCATAAATAAAAAAGAGTATTTTTAGAAAAATGGATATGCCTGTGTGTGTATGTGCCATATAGCTTAAAAAGGAAAAGTCAGTCAGTACCAAACTTGACATACTTACGTTTCATACTTTCCAAGGATACGACATTTCAAGAAAATCTTCAAGCCTCATCTACCCTTTACATGGAACATTTTCCGAAATATTAATTTTCTCAAAAATGGTCATAACGATTTTCATTAAAAGATATGATTGTTTAAGATATTTTCATGATACACGAAATGCATATCTTGTATTTTCTGGATGACTTTTGTAAAACTGTAAACCGTAAGGGGCGGAGTAGAGAACCTTCAATGAGTAGTTGGTCCGTAGCCGGGTGTGAGTGGATGATATGAAATGCATACGAAATGGATGATAGGAAAGTTGATGATGGAGCAATTGACGGAATGAGTGGCGGGGGAATCCAGAGAACCCAGAGAAAACTTGCCCAGACCACCGTATCGGGCGCTTTGGATGGAACCTGGGCCGCCTAGCTAGGAGACGAGCGGTTAAACCTCTCAGCTACAGTCCCACAAGACATAAATAAATGATTAAATCTCAAAATTGTCATATGAATTTTTTGTTAAGCAGTTCCAAGATATTTCTTGTTATTGGTTTCAATTTTTAACTACTTAAATTTTTCCCAACTTTCGTTTCATATTTTTGTTTTATTCCCAGGAATACAAAAAGAACCGAATTTCAATTGTTTTACGTTGGCTGTTAAAAAAGTTGATTATTGCTTTAACCTAGTGTATTCTCTTATTGCTCTTCTACTTACAAGGGAACTAGTAATAAGACCATTACTGCTGATGTTTTTTCTCGATTAGCATTTAATCTTTTCTAAGTAAACTTTGTGGAACGGCTACAGAAAGCCATGTGAATGGATGTTTTTTTAATCAAGTGGATATATTTTTGAGTAAATAAATATAAAGAATGTTTTGTGGGAAAGAGGTAGTATGACGAGAGATTTTGAAAATATTCCTGGGCCTACCTTGAAGGATAAATCCAAAAATAATCTGATGTATTATTTCAGATAACTTTCTCTAACTAGGCTGCAAGAAGTTATTCTTGCTGGGTAGTGTGGTGGTAGCGTATCTACCTCACATTCCAAAGGTCGGGAGTTCGAATCTCGCTTAGGATGAGTTACCCGGATACGGCTTTTTTCGGGGTCTTCCCTTATCTTGAGAAGACGATTGTCGAGTAACTCTAAGCTCCATGGACCCCGAGATCATTTCATCAATTTTATTCATCGTCCGATATGACTAACCAGGTTAAAGGACGTGAAACTACAACAAAAAAATGTACTTGCAAAACTTATTCTTCTATGTACTACACATTTATCAGTATATACATTAGCAGAACGTTTTATTGAATATTATCCCGTTGAACTAGGGGAAAATGGAAATATAAGAAGCTAAAATAATACGCAAATCGTTTAAAAGCGGTCACTATGTGAAATCATTGAAATTCTATTCTTTTTGTTTGACCAGGATGAAAAGTGTAAATAACGACTTTTCATTTGAAAAAAGTATAATTATTGGATCATGAATAAACCTATAACAAGGAATATCTTGAAAATTGTTTGTTCTGCAACGAATATGTACAGAGCATACATTGCTTTTTGTTACAAGGTCTACCGCTTTGTGCGGAAAATTGTTGTCTATCTCTTATGCTTTAGCAGCTACTGCAAAAATCATTCAGTATGAACAACACTTCAAGGGCAATTAGCTTTTTAATGCAAATATCTGTAATATTATTTTATTCAAAATCGTTAGTCATTCTTGAAATAAATAAAAAAATTCGAACATTTTTCCACTACACGGAATTTCGGAAGGGGAGTTTTCTAGAAAACCTTCGTGTGGCATGAAATATCAAGTTAGGTATATAATCGTTTTTGGATTTTAGAATTATGTTGCTCACACGGACACATACTTTAACACAAATACACTGACAGGCCAGTTTTAAAAATGTTTCTTTTGTTCAGGTGCTCTAAAACGCGAATTTCCATTGAAATCTCAGCATGGAATTTTTGGTTGGAACGTAATAACTTCTCTACCTGTGTATGTACAATGGACTAAGTAGAGAAAGTAATAAACATACGGAGAGTGCATGTGTATGTACCACATAATGGATTTTTACTTCTTTACCACGTAGCTAGTAGGTGGAGGAAATATAGAACACTACACAACAATTCGAAATCGCATGTTTTGAGGCATCTTAATTAGTAATTTTTGGTATTCATCGGGATTTTTTATTTTTGAGCTACGCTGTTATATTCATATTGTTTACGGTGAAATTTTATGACCTACAGCCTTTTCCTCTACCTACGACAATACGTTGTAAATATAGTTTTAATCTGCGTTGTTACATAAAAAATATTATTTGTTCCATTCACATGACTTTCTCTACATTTCTACAACAAATTATTTTTAAAACCTTATTCTTCTATTTACTTAAAGCAAATCGAAAAGAAATTGGCAGAAGGGTCCTATTACTCACTTTCTCGTAAGTGGAAGGGAAATAAGGGAATACACTAGACACTAGACTAAAACGAATGTCAAATCTTTTAAAAGCTGGTTGCCATGTGATTGAAGAACATTTGTCAGTATGGACAGGAGCTGACAAACTCTCGTATGAGAAAAGAGTAAGTATTTTAAAGCTGAAACTAATAACAAGGCTAATCCCAAAAATTGTCAACTCTACAAAAAAGGTATATAACATCAATTCTGTGTTTAGCGAGCTCTAAATTTTATGTGTGGTAAGTTTTTGTCTATCTCTTACGGTTTACCGGTTACGCAAAGTTTCGCAAATATCATACAGAAAATTTAAGGTATACATTTTATTTGTCACATAAATATTCTATATATAAGAGATTTTAATCAAAATCGTTAGAGTCACTTTTGAGAAAATCAAAATTCTCGATGTTTTATCCATTTAAAGTGTAGTTTGGGATGGAGAAATTCTTCTCAAAAGCTTCATGTCGCATCCCTGGGAAATACTATACTTAAACACAAAGTTTGTATTTTACCGATTTTTCATTTTTGAGTTATCCTGTTCACAACCATCCGGACACACACACACGGACCTCTTTCTGAAAATACTTTTTTTGGATACAGGGGACCCTAAAATGTGTATTTCTGGTGAAATATCGGTACCAAATTTTAGAATGGAATGCAATACATTCTCTATAAACTATATACATAGTACGTGTAGAGAAAGTATAAGGGTTTTGTTATGTAGAAATACACACACACACACACACACCTCTTTGTGTTCGTGGTGAGAGTGGCTGGGCAACTTCCTTGTTACAGTTAATACGTTCATTTCTGTATAAACCATTCCACTAAACTGCCCAAGTGTCTGGACATTTCTGGCCTTTGTTGGCTTCACGGTCCGCAGCCCGTGCGTAAATTGAAGCAACGAAGCAGGCATTATACGAGGCAATTGAATTGTATCTCGCAAGCATAGGGCTGCTAGACTCTTGGGGTCTTGTATTCAAGAGATCAGATCCTGCTGAGGAAAATCGATAATAGCTGGAATGTCTGGTACACAATGGTATGCTCAATACATGCACTGCCCTCTACAAATAGAAGCTCCAGGTTGTGCTGACAGTTGTTTCTGCTGGCAGTGATATACTGGTGCACAAGGCCTTCTCGGCAGGTTTATATCTCAAACGATCTGTTGGTGCACCTGAATGGACTTCTCCATGTCGATAAAATGGCTGTCTTTGTTGCGTGCAAACACTGCAACAAAGTTTCATAGTAAGTTTTGGCTGTTTACGTCACACTTTCCAGAAAATGCATTTATTTATTAAAATCGTACAGAACTTATATGTCAGAATTTAGTTTAATTTAAGGTATATACAAAATATGTGTTTAAAGTGTTTTATTTCTCCTCTTTACATATCCACTTTCATATCTCATAGTTAACCACTCACTGAATATAAGATTCCTACAAAATAGTAGAATAATAAAACAGAGATTTAGCAAATCGTGATATATTTTAAGAAGGGATTTAAGACTCTATGCTACCAATATTAAATGTAATAAATTCACGACTTTAGTGTAGAAACAATTTAAGGGAACAATTGGTTGCCAATGTGCTATTTACGGTCAAAATTCACTTTGTTTATTTTACATATTTCCGAAGTTTTGAGTCCCTATAACCTTTCTAATTTAACAAAATACATACTATTTAAAAGCCTGCGCCTTCTAATGCCCTTCACATTTAAACTTTAAGCTTAATTTTCTCCGACTTCAACTTTTTTTAGCAGTTTACTGCGATTAAAAGCTATCTCCATTTATATTTCCTTTTTTGAAACAGACTGAAAATATGCTGATTATTCACAGCGCTATGATTAATAAATCTAAGTATTTTATTTTGCTTATCGTGTATGGTTCATGAAAAAAATATTATGTTCCGGGAGCAAAAGATGCAAAAATATCATCAATATACTAAATTTTTTGAATTCTGCACAGAAGATAGATATCAAACATTTGATATATGATACGAATCACAGTTTCTAAACCATTCAGTAACATGTTTGGCCTTATTGCATTTAAATTATAGGAGGAGATAGATTTTGAAAACACGCATTTTTACACACAAAACCCCAATAGCTAAAAACAAAATTTTAAAGCTGTAGAATTCAGCTTCAGTGGGTTTATACATAGATCACATAGCATACGAGAAAAATTAAGATTTCCAGCTTTAAAGCTCCAGAAGATCGATTTGAAACTCATTCGTCCCCTGTTGATATTAGATTGAAAGTTTTGCACGATGTAGATAAGGGAGTAATGGGTAAACAACGGAGGAGGAAACCTCGCGCACTACGACTTATGAAGATATATTGGGAGAGTCAAAGAATCCATAAATGGCTAGAGGTCACTAGAGATGCGGAAGTCCATAACGTTTCCAAACCTCACCTCTCACTGGCAGGCCACCAAAGAGGACGTGCCAGACCGGTGGATGACACAGTGGACAAAATTAACACACTGTTTATACAAATCGTCTGTTCTGATGGAGCGTCGAGCAGGGTTGAGGGATGAAAGTGTGGGTTGCCCAAACGGTTTTGCCTTTTCTCGCGTGGTAGGCTGTATCAGAATAGCACCAATGAAAATCGTCGTAAGACTCGAGTCCCCGTTAAAAGTTCATATTTTCAGAAAAATCACAGAACGATGCAAATTTTTATTGTCTTGGAGTATACAAGGAGGTACAGAATGCAGAATTAACAGTAAAATCTTTTAAAAACGTGTCACTATATGATGTTTTTAAATACCGGCTTTGAATTTCCGGCATTTCAAAATATTGCAAAATATTTCAAAGTGAATATTTTGAAATATCCAATTATTTACACGACATTATAATAAACAAAATAAAGTTCCCTTATCACTTCCAAATCATTTGAATGTACATTGGAGAAATTGTACCAATAGGATCAAAATTTTCGAAAATGATTACTGTTACAAAATAATATTTTATATAATTCAGAAATTTTAATTAGATCTACTTATTTAAATATAAGCTTTTATCTGTCTCATATATTTATAAATATACAAATTTATGAAGAACGTCTTCTGAATGAAGAAGAATCCTCGCTAGCCGTAAAAGAGAAAAAAAAATAAAGATATTCATATTTTCAGCATTGCAAATATCTTAAACTTTATTTAATTTTAATAAAATCCATTCAGCCGATTGGAGAAAATCAATAATTATGAAAACTTTCCATGATAATTACTGTGAAAATCTTCGTACCTAGTCCTTGGAAGATGATATACTTAAATATCAAGTTTGGAATTTGGTTTATATTTTGTTTTTCAGTTATACCCACTGTCCCTTTATGCAGACACAGAGCTTATCTAAAAATGCTTTTCTGGTTTAAAATTATATGAAAACACACACTTTCTTTGAGATCTCGATTGAATTATTGAGTGAGGTATATCACTTCTAGCGCCTATAGAAATTTTAATTCATTTAACAACAAAAATTATTAAAATCACATTATTCATCTACATATTATCTTCAAAACTAATATTTTATTTTAAAATATTCTTTGATAATATGTATGCCATTAAAAATTATAATTCAATCAGATAATTTAACTGTAACATGTGAGTCTCTATTTGGAAAAACATGGGTTCGTCCCGTTGAAACGGCCGCTTTAAATTTTAATTTTTTCCTGGTTTTCTCAAGTCATGTGCGAGTTCTGGAGTAATGCCTCTGCTATCATGAATTTGTTTTTCATCATATCCTGTCAGCATCAAATTCTTGGGCTTTTCTTCTTTTTTTTGTCGTTTTCCCATTTCCTGTCCCGAAAATGTCTTTTGGGTTGTCTTGGTTTCGCCCGTCGACAGAAAAATGCGCGTGGTTCCTCTTGTCCCCATCATGTCCTAGTATTTTTGTGGTTTTCGCAGATGGTAGCTCATTTCTGTGAATTCAATTTTTTTATCTCCTTTCTTGGCCATAAAAACATAATAACATTTCAAAGCTTCAGAAAGCAATCCTCTTTTAAAAGAGCTGTCTATCGTTTAAAGGAGGGCCTCTTATGGTGCAGTACACGGCACAAGGTGCAAAATCTTATTAGACTTACAATCTATCACTTATTCAATCTCTGTCATTTGTTTATTGCAACTATGCTTTTCTCAACAAATCATAAAGATATCGGAACATTACATTTTATCTTTCATGCATGAGCAGGTATATCTTGGTTAGCTTGATGATGTGCAAATCCAATACCTAGATTGTTAGAAATAGCGTTGTCTCTCTCTTTTCTTATGCTTGTGCTAGCTCCGCCTGTCTGTCCCTTTTTCTCCTGTTCCATTATCAACTTATCTAGCTTAAAATATTGATATAACCAGTGCAATATTTATCATGTATTAAAAAATGATCCTGACCACAGTTACATTTTTATAGGATCCAGTTACTTCGTCGGAGAGCATGTGTAATTTAAATAATTGTGTCTGTGTTATTATTACAGGGATATTAATAATTGTGTTGTCTACAGCGCTCGGACTTGAGCCAGACTTCCTGTATCCGCTGGAGAACGTGACGATCGCTCAAGGTCGGGACGCCATGTTTACCTGTGTGGTCAACAACCTGGGCGGATACAGGGTGAGTGCCGACCTCGCCCCAGCCAGGGTACGTGCTGTGTGCCTCTTATCTCTCTCTCTCTTTCTCTCTCACTCTCACACAAACCCCTGGCTCTTTCACTGTTGTGTATATCTTTGATGTTGGCAGAAACATGGCGTACTTTAGTTTTATTGCTGTATATTAACTAGTAAAATAAACACAGTAAGGTTAGAAAACTAGTATCTGTAGAAATGAAGTAAATACTATTTTAAAATCCGTATTATTTATAACCTTGATCCCAAACTGTAGCCTATTTTTGCTGTAAAATCGTACACACTTCTATTTACTTCTCAGTTTTTAACAGGTATATTGCCAGCACAACGCAATTCAGTACAAACTTTTACGATTGATAAGGTACTATCTGAATCAAATAGCAACAGCTTACCTTTTCATTTTTGTATTTATTTACATTTTAAACAAGAACTGATAAATATTATTACCTCCTTATAACTTAATATTATCGACCTAATGTACCATAATACTTACATTAAAATTTCATCCTGTACAGAGCAGTTCTAGGTACAATTTGAATGGAATTTTTGAAAAGCGCTAAATTATACAAGGGTGAATCAGTAAGGCAATCACAGCAATTTTTTTTCAAAACAAATTTGGTAAACTTCTTTTGAAGACAAGACATAATAAGCCACACAACATGAGCCCACATCCTTTAACTACTTTTCTACACAGGTATCTAGTCTCTCAGAACATTTCATGTCAGTCTGGGTGGCTCAGTTGTTTAGGCGCTAACTTTCTGGTCACAAGTTCGCAGGTTCAAACCCGTCCCAAACAGATGGTTAAGTGTTGTTAAAGGCAACAGTCCCATGTTAGTAGACTTACTTACTGGCATGTAAAAAATTTCCTAATGGACAAATTCTGTCATACCGGCGGCGCTGATATGAGCCTAGCAATTAACAGCATAGCTAAAAATTAATTACTTAATTAATGAGTATTTTCGTTTCATTGCAGCAGTTTCATTTTATTCTGATCATGGAAATCCATTTCCTCTGAGTATCTTTAGAATACTAACATTTGAACCTAAGCTACAACTAATGAAAATTTAAAGTTCCATAGTGAAAAGTTTATAAAGTCGGTGGTGGAGCACCACCTACCAAATTTTGTAATTCTCTGGCTACCATAAATACGGTAAATCATAGGGTTTTATCCCCCTCTCGAAGAATATGCGTTATCTAGAGATGCCGCTTCTTCGATGTGCTATACAAGGAGAATTCCACTAGGGCAGAAGTCAATAAATAGTTGCGCTTTGTGTAAATCAAAGAAAGTAAATTTGTTCCATGCTCCTGCTTGGCATCTAGGCGGACAGCCTGCTTACTATAGATCGTGTTTTATCTGTTATTCGCCAAAGCCCCACGATTAGACTTATATAATTTTATTTGTTTTCTACAGTTTTGACACTATAGTTCTATTTATTCCTTTAACCCAACTGGGGGTTTTAATATCCCATGTTATGCAGAGCTATCTCGTAATAATCGTTTTAGTGTACCCTGCTTGATCAATTGCGCGGAAAGTAGGAACAGATGAGTCCTTCAGTGCAGTAGCATTATGCAACAGTGTGTGTGTAAATTATATCGTAACGCAAATCATTGCAACAAATAATGTCAGTTATTAAAGTATTAATATAATAAAGCAACCAGCTCCTTAACTGGTTAATATCATTATAATCGCGATTTTATGAGAATTAATTTTTAACGAGAAACTTTCACATATATATCAGTGAATATAATCATCTCGATAATTAAGATGAGGCATTTGTGAAATTTGTAAAACCCACAGCATACTAGATATCTAATTAAAATTTAGGCCCGGTATTATCAGCAAAATTCCAGCTTACATCGTTATTTAAAGAATATATTAATTTCTAAATTCATGGTTATAATATAAATGAGCCACATGATGTATTTTTAAAAATATTCACGTAAAAATCCGTTTTACAGAAAATAAGCTTATAAATAGATCTGTCATATTATGTTTGCATATTACCTATTCTAATTAGTGTAGAATAATTATTACTTTTCGTGCTCTCTAAAACTCTTGATTTTTCAAAATTTAATAATTTAGTTTTAAAACATTGAGCATAATTTTGAAAAAGTAAATGAATATTTTAACGTGCCATAGAGAGTCAATTTAAAGCAGTTTGAAACAAATTAGTAAAAAATTACCTCGTGTGGAACAATTTGAGCATGGAAAGATGTTGGACAAAAGTTTGCGAGAAAAAAAGGAAGTGGCCATTAATAAGAACCTACCTACACATTTATATATTCAGTTAATTGATAGTTAAAGTACTACAAACTGAAAAAAAATTAAAGTTTAGAACTCATATAACTTTACTTTTTAATTTTTTACAATTTTATTTTCAAGTTTCATAGGTGTATCACCTTAATGGAATCGAATACAATTTAAAGGAAGCGTTCTTTTCCTTGGTGACTGTGGTAGCACCAGATATAGTATTTCCTCGAATAAATAATATAAGCTTTTGACTTCTACCTCCTTCTATTATTCTATTAATTATTGGAAGAACTGTTGAAAGAGGAGCAGGTACAGGATGAACAGTATACCTCCTTGCATGGATTGTATAATAAAGCTTCAAATTGAATTTACGGAATGAAAAGTTAGCTGAAAAATAAACAGTTAACCCGTCACGTTCCATAATTAAGAAAGATTTCTCCTAAGTTGTCATAATGTGGGAGTCGACAGCATGCGTTCCCGACATTATAAATTAACATATGACACATTACACAAGGAAGAAAAGTCTCTGCCGCTACGTGTTTACCCACTTCATGCTGGATTAAGTCTATTTGCTTAGACACAAAATCAAGTAAATTGCACTTACAAAAAATGCACAACACTTCGTTGCTCGTCACATGAATGAAAAACTCTAGCGCGAAGTTTAAATCATATATCTGTGAAATTTAAACGTCCTAACCACACTAATAAAACATTAAAAATTATTCTGTGTTACTTACTTGTCCACCCTCGTATAATAAAAGAAAATACGCTTACCAAATAATTTTCGGCATTAATAATATTAAATACATTTTAATTAAAATGGGTGACGATAACTTTTAATACAAAGCTCTTGATGTAAAGTTAAAGTATATTAACTATTACGTGTACTTAAATAATAATTGATAGTTACTTTTGTTATCAATAGCCACCACAGATAATGCCGTATAATTTCAACCATTAATGATATAGTAAGGACAATATTAAAATTTCTATCCGGTTAGTTCAAGATTGAAATCAATAAGAAAAAATAACATTTTAATTCTTGACCATGTTTGTTGCGAAGAATCCAAATTTCGGTAAAAGCAGATTACAATATTTCATGATATGGAATAGATATTTTCTACCTGAGAATATTTTCTCTGTGATTTTGCCATATATTTTCAAACATCTTTCATTTATCCATAAATTTATTGCGTTGGAAAAATTAGAGAATTGTAAGAAAATTATGTTTTTAATCTGTAATGTATCAACTGTGCACCATTCAGCACATTGCGATCAAAAAATAAAGACTACATCCGGCTAGGGCACTATAATTATATTGAGTAGAATTATTCACAGGAATATACCACCTACCTAGCTATACTCTAGCATTTCAAACGAATGCTGAAAATTAAATTAAGATAAGAATCGGATAGGCATGAAAACATTTTGGAGACATGAAATATATCCTAATGATGTCACACTGAAGTTGAGCCTAAAAACGGAGGTCTGTAAAGATGCAAAATACCATTTACTGTATGATAGTAAAATATGGTTGCTAAAAGATAAAATGAAGAGAAAGATCTAGGTGTGAACAGAAATCGGAGAAGACCTACGCTCAGGAACAGAACACGCAATGAGGACATCAGGTGGAGAATGGGTATGGTGGATGCAATTATCATGGCAAAGCATCTGAAATGGAAATGGGGAGGTCACTTTGCAAGGATATTTAATAACAAATCAACTGGGCAGGCACAGAACCATATGGGCGGCCTTCTTTAAGCAGAAATTATGATCGAGGTGTGCAAGAGAAAAAAAAAAGCGCGTAAAGAAATATTAAAATTATAATAAAAGATATTCATAATGCAGAAGGGATAGAGACAGAGCAATAGGGAAGAAGTTTGAAAAGTTTAATATAAAAGTAATGTTAATGTCAAATTATTTTACATTGAGTAGGACAAGAGTGAAATGTATTCCTTGCGAGCTAGCTCCTCTAACGAGTCTTTTGAGCTACTTGGCCAAGAGGTAGGAGGCATTAGCCATGTATGTATGACACGAACTAATAAATAATTAAATAAACAAATAAGAAATATACTTCTTATAGTATACCAAGAGTGGTTTCTTTACACAACGCTACTTTATGTACGTGGAACCCTTTGAATTTTGGGGTACTCTGAGGGATGTATATGAGCAATTATCTTGTTGACATTACACACAGAATTGTTTTCGCTGCCAATATTTAGAGCTTCCTGAATCTCACTATATGTGCAACATTACGCTCTGCTTTAGTTGCCGTAGCTGGAAGTCCTCTTGGTCCTCATCTTGAGGGAAGTCCTTCCTCTTCTGAACTCTGCCTACCAACGATTGCTAAGACCAAATATGTCCAAATACACGACGCAGGCTTTCAAAGCATTCTCTCTCTCCAAAACTGACTTTAATGTCATAGAAACTCATAACACAGAAATGCTGTCGTTTGAGATCCATTCTAGCAGATGACGTAGTAATGAACCTGTTATTATTCAAAATCGTACTGTTGCATTTATGATAGAGTTTGTCATCATGTGACGAACCTGTCACATCTGTCTCTGTGATTTCTAGTAATTTTCTGACAGGTATCTAGCTACAGTTTATTAATTTTCTTTTGTCTCGTATGCTTTGTAATTTTAACGCTTAGCGCCGTATTTTATTACTTGCTGAAAGTCTATCTGAAGATAGGTAAATTACATGCGTTTTCTATGAATGATCTGTTTATATCCCCTTTCTTTGTCGGCCAAGAAGAGACAATTATGTTTTACAGATCTTCTGGCTGGAATTGATAAAGATATATTCATATCGTGTAACTGAAATAAATGCAAGAAAAGACACATGGGCACAACAATGCAAATAAACACAAAATAACTAAGCTCTTCACATTCTGAAATGCAAGAAAACATTCTACGAAAGCAGACTTAGCTGATGAGTATTGTGATTAATACATAGTTCATCGCCCTCCATGGTGTAATGGTTACTATGCTAACTGCATATACCCAAGTTCGCGGGTTTAAACCCGAAGGAGGACGTTGGATTTTTTCGGGTGTAAAAATCCTTAGTAAGCCTCCTTCGGAAGGGAAGTATAACCATGGATCCCGTGTTGTAGATTTACTGCACGTTAAAGAACCTCAAGTCTGATACAGAGGCCTCAGCAAAATTAAGCGGTATTTCACCCCAGTATAGAATGGGACGCTGAGAACCACAGCAGTTAAAGAGCGTCCATAAATAAAACGCCATTTCATTTCATTTTATTGCATAGTTAATATGTCCATATGTGATGAGTACAAAGTTCAGCGAGTATCTGCTCTGAAATAGTGAAATGTGTTAGTTTATGAACACTTAACTCAAAAAATCGAAATATTTGAGCGTTTGCAGTGATATATCAACGACATCGCTATTGTCAAGTAATCGTTTTTTGAAAACATCTGTGAGCCTTGGAGTGTCTTTCAACTTTTTTTACATCAAGAAATTAATTCACAAGTGTAAAGTATAAGGCCAATTTCACTAGTAATGGAAATCATGAAAGTATGCGGAGATAGGCTAATATTATATGTGCATTATGAAATTGAAGTCTAACTGGAAATATGATACCGAACGAGACTTTAAAAGCACACATACGCGGGCTATTGCTGGTTTTCTGTTATTTGTACAACTCTGGAAAGCCTAAAAGATAAACTTAAAATAAAATAAGACAAAGGGATAACCGAATGTTATATATAATTTGAGGTTACAGGAACCATCTCATGGTGATCCGTTTCCCAGTCTCATCCGTAAGAAAATTTCTTAATTTCACATTCATTTTCAGTTTTAAATGTAGATAGTTTAAATGTGTCACTAGATGAAAGGTGAATTGACCATTCCACACATCAATCTAAAAGTGCTTTACTGCACAAAAGGCGCAAATCGCCGGTTGAAAAATTTGGCACCTGTAGGTTTATTTCTTTGTTACTTTGGAATTATAAAATTAATTGCTTAAGAACAAACTGGTTTAATAAAGGATAACGGCTTGTGCCACAGTTAGCGCCAGAGGGCTATAAAATTATTCAATTTTGTAATACAAAATACTTGTCATCCATCCTAATCTCAAATTTGATTCTCTCGGAATAATGTTGGAAAAATGATGCCCTACCAAAAGTAAATTAGATTTATATGAAACAATTTTCGTGAAGATGTATACAAAGAGCACTCTAAAAGTGTTGAGAATGGATACAAAAAATATTAAACATTTAGATAATCTGTTCCTTCCATAATTTCAAACTATCTTCTATTGTATCCTGTTCATCGTCCTAATCTTTAAACCATTTCTCTTCACCGTCCTAATCTTTAAACCATTTCTCAAATGCTGAGCGTTACAAATACATTCTTTGTAAGCGACTACGGCGGCTACACGAGACCCAAATCACTAACCTCGAATTTTTTCTTTCATTTTGGGGAACAGAAAAAAATCACATTGGGCCAGATCTGAACTGAGGGAGGATGAAATCATATATCTGACTAATTATTCCTGCAGAAATTTGGTTGTTTGTTGTGTAGTCTGTAGTACAAAAATATTCCACGCAGATCAGTCTTAGGATTTTTTCTCAGTTCACTGAACACTTGTGGCAGACATTTTGTGGTGTAGCATCTGACAGTAACATTCTTTTGTCTTTCAAGCAGAATCGTCACAATGTGTCCACCTGCTAGAAAGAAGGAACAGATCATCATCTTGCCAACACTTCTCATTCGCTTCACTTTTGTTGGGGGATCTTTTCCTAGGATGGCAGACTGATGACTCTGGTTTAGTTTCTGATATAATGTTAAATATGTTTTTAGATCTTCTTCCATTTATTTTTTTCAGTTATTTTCTGGTACCACTGCATTCGTGCTTGGGAGATCCAGTGAATGTCGAGCTTCCTGTTTTTCTTTCAGAATTGCTTTCATTGCTGTCGTTTAAAATATTAGGGCTTCTTAAATCTTACCATATGTGAAACAATAGTCTACCTGCAATATGTGCTCTGCTTTCACCAAATTTCATCCATTGTTGCTATACCGGCCATTCTTCTCGGTCTTTATCATGCTGGAATCCCTTCCTCTTTTAAATTCTATATAACAGTGATAAATGCTAGATTGCGAATTTCAAAGGTCCTCAAAAGTACGTTGGATTCTTTCAAGGCATTCTCTCTCCCCTAAACCGACTTTAAAGTCATAGCAAATCATAGCATGGAAATTCTGTCGATTAAGAGCCATTCCTAGCACATCACGTAGCAACACTTGTTATAAAAGTGCTATGTGACGATGCACATGACTAGTCTGACGCTCTTATTAATCCTGGAATAAATTGGACTATATCTGAAGAAGACATCAGAAATGTTTCCAGAGAAAATAAAATTGGCTTCATTATTTCATCATTGTTATTAAAGAATAAAATATACTTATATCTTGTAAATACGGGTAAAACAGTGGAGAACAACTGCCTGTTTAATTAATTTGCTGATAACTATGATATTTGGTTGTGCTTGTAAAGTCAAAATGTTTTCCACTGAACAGGGAGAGGTTTTAGTTAAGCACGAATTTCTTGATAGTGATAAGATTTCAGAAAATGTAAAACGTTCATTTCTTGAGATTTTTTCATATTCGGCATATTCTCATCGAGATGTTTGAGATATTTAATTACCAAATCCTATGAATCTGGATCTTAAATGATGATTCAAAAAGCGTTAGGCCTAAAATTTTTAGCACAAGCGAAAACGGACGAAATTGCAGTTGTAATGTTAAGAAGCCCCTCTAAATGAATGAACAAGTTCCGTAGGAAAGTTGTGTTAGGATAAGAAGTTGTGTTCCCTCAAAAGTACAGCTGTCCCGAAAACAAAATGATGAACTAAAGAAAGAACTCACAAATTTCGTATATATGACAAAGTGTCCGAAACAAAGACAAAAGAATCGAACTCTGCGAATGAGAACAGCATTTCCAACATCTTCTGTAATTGTGGTAAGTAAAGTTAGCTCAATTTCAGGTTAGTCCTTCTTCCATTACAATAATAATTAGCGTGCTCCATTGCTAACTGAACTGTAATGAGTGAACTAGCTAACAAATTTACCTCATTGCGAAGACGCATTTCTGACATCCGTTATAATAATAAATAATGATAAATGTTTCAAGAATTGAGTTTTCAAAATATCAATGGGTGTCCTTAAGTTTTTGGTAGAACATGTACTATCATATTATATTGCTTACATCAATGCTTACTATTTGTAAATTAAATGCGAATGGAATAACGGGACAGAATTAGTAGTCAATGGGAGGAAACCTAAATCATTTGACAACTAGTAATCTTAATATATTTCCTAAGCAAACTCCTGCGTTTTTTGGTAGAAATTCAATGCCAGAAATGTGATTACGATTAATCCAGAAAGATTAGATATATTGCGTCTCGTCAATAGCCTAGCGTCTACATCTAAAAATATTCAAACTTATATTATGCTGCATAGTCTGTAATTTGGTTGAAGTTGCTGGTTTGGAACAAATTTTGCTGAAGGGCATCTCTAAACGTTTCCTCAGCTGAGCTCAGAGGGTGAATAGATAATTGAAAACAAACGAAACAAGAATAACAAAGGAAGTACAGCTCCCGAAAATTGCAACAGTAACAGCAATAACCGTTACAATAGTGACAAATTAGGGTCGAAGGGGAAGTAAAATGGAATTTTGCTATGTTGCTTTGAGATCAATTTGCTGTTAGTAGAACAGAATAATTTAGTGTTAAAGCTAGTTCCTTCACTATATTTAATCATAAGGAACACCAACGTTTTTACAGATATTCCAGCTATAAGGAAACAAAATACTTACCTAAGGTAAGGAATGGTACACTTAATTCACCGTACTGAGGTAATTCACCATAAAACTGTCTTGAGCACAGTTATCAGGAGTGTGAAGTGATAAAATAAAAAAGCAGTAAAAGATAAACCAGTAAAGGGTAGAAACGGGGGGGGGGCACCTGACGCACTGGGACTTGTGAAGATTTATTACGCGCTAACATCCCCCAAGAGGAAACGATGAAGTGAGTAAACCATAAGCAGCCACAGAGTCACGCGGAAGTCCCCAATTGTTTGCCTGCTAGTTCTTCATATTGGTGCTAGGAACGTGGCGCCAATATGAATTCTGAGTGTCGGGAAGGCAATTGACCTCGCCTCCACGAGGTCAACGCACATTGTCGCCTCAACGCCGATAACAACATTCACAAAGCGCATGCACCACCTGCCAACACAGCCACACACCACGAAACCAGAGAGATCATAAGGAAATGACATGAAAAATAATGACGGAAAGGAATAAGCACATTAACATTCGCTTAAGTCCAAGGGAACCGACGAAAATTCACACTGCGGTCGACGGAGATTGAACCCGCGACCTCCTGAATGCGAGTCGCAAAAGCTACCGTGGCGCCACCTAGCTCGGCAGAACTTCCAAATAATAGAGGAGTAAAATCACTGCCGTATCCAAAGTCAAAGAGTGGTGGCGATTTGCAGAAGTTCAAAGGAAATAACCATCCCTTGCAGTTCATTGACTATTCCACAGATTGCTGAATTCCATCCCCTATATGATCTGCAATATTAGGTTGGAGCATCAGATTTACGTCAGTTGTGACGCAAATCGTCCGGTCAATTATAACAGCATTATTCCTACCTTATGTTGAGATCGCACAAAAACAAAACAACGCTGGTTGAGTTTGAATACCACAGAAATTACAAACAAAACAAGAGCTGAGCAATTATTGTTGTTTGACGTTTGAATCTCAGAGTCAGAGCCGCTGAAAATAAACCGCTAGAAAGGAGAACAAAACAGCGAGCTGGAGAATACTGTTTTTCAAAATGCGTTTCCTTTATTCAATTTGTTGGATATGATCCCTTATAAAATTGCACTATACATGAAGCCATTGTTGCGATGTTACGTTAATAAGATAGTAAAACATTCCAAGAAACTTTGAGATTTTCTAGTTTTTTTATTTTGAAATTACAACAAACAGCAAATAAGTTTGATAGAAATATAGGAAATTGGGCCATTTTGGACATAGCCTCTGCAGAAAAGTTTGTCAACTATATATTTAACAACAATAATTCTATCACTAGTAGCCATAAAGTTTATGCTCCCCGTTTATAGTTAGAAAAAGTTTGAACCTCACGAAGTATTAATGAGGGCTAAGGAATAAAAACTAATAGCGAATTTAAGTGATAAGCTACATTAACAATGAGATATAAGCACACCTTAAATGCTGGCGTGGGGAAAGACCATTTACAATGCAGCGTAAGCGTAACGTAAAATTTTGCAGCGTTTCTAGATCTGTAAATTACTTAGATGCGGATATCTTCCAAGCTCTTCAAAGTTTCAAATTGAATAACGTAACCAACAGTTACCATATAAGCAAATTCACTCAATGTTTTAATAATAAATACATTATAAAAATAACATGCAACTAGCTCTCGCGGCAGTGACGTCACAATAATAAAATTGTTTCTCCAAAACATTAAAAATCGTGGAAACAAAGAATGCAGAAAGCGAAAAAGTGCATATTTATTGAGTTGAGAATTATCTCTTTGCGCCTTACGATTTGTAAGAGTCAAAAAATCTAGACACCAATGTCGTATACATCCATTAAATCAAAGGAGGATTTACAAGGAGACAGCCATAGCATCTTGAGGGAAATGAGAGATGGCGAGGCCAAATAGAAGAGCATGTATGTACAGTAGGCCCGTAAAATCTCGCATTGCGATCGTCTGTTGTTAAACAGGAATGCAAAGAGGAAACGATTCAGGATTATTTCTGTATACACAACGCGCTGATGCTGTGCAAGATTTTGTGAATGGGCATTTAAGTGATATAAATTAGTTTTTGTGTGCATATGTTAACACACTGATTTTCTAAAAATTCTAAACTATTGAAAATACTTCATAGAGGCTCGAAAAAGCTGGTTAGAAAAAGGGATTTAGCAGTGAACGAGAGTAATAATAAATCTGAAATAGTGGCTAACTCGTACTTAAATATAATGAATTGAATTTCTCTGGTTATGTTTATTACAAATTCATTACGTTTATTATTATCACATCCATAATTATAATGAGGAGGTATCATAATATCAATGATAGTAAACAGTTACAGCAAATTAATAAGAATTTAAAACTTATACTTTTAATGACTTTAACTTAGCTGTCATAAGACCTGACGGTCTATCGAAATACGAAATACCATAATTTGTAAATAAATAGTATTGAATAACAAAGAACTGCTTATCACTGATAAGACTCAGCTGAAGTAAAGATGCTGTAAGTTGTCATATTACAGCTTCACACACACAGATTATAACTAGTTCATGATAGAAGTAGGCAACTAGGATGTAAAATACAACAATTTAATTGGTTTTACAAAGAGTCATCTAGCAAATGTAGACGGTTAGAAAAGATTAATATATTCTACGTATATCAGCGTTGGCTGTATTGAAAATATATTCTGCCTAAACGGCATTATTATATACCAGATGTAAGATCCAGTTAAAAAAAATCGTTTTGTTTTCATCCCGCAACAAATTATTAGTTAAAGTTTGGTAACAAGATAGAGCAGTAATATTAACGTGAAACAGTATATTTATCAAGAACATCTATAATTTCTTATGATGAAAAACTACACCAAATCAAACTTATAATTGTAATCTCTTTAACTTGGTTTAACTCTCACAAACCTCACAAAATACGAAATGATAATAATTATAAACAAATATAACAGAATAAGACAGAACTGCTTAAATAGGACTTAATGATCAGATTCTACTGAAGTAAATATGCTACATATAGCCCCACATATACAGTTTCACACACAGAAATTAGAATTAGTTCATAATAAAAATAGGTTACTAGAATGTTTGAAATGCGCGAAATAAAATAATCCAATTGGTTCAAGAAATTGTCAAGCAGCAAAAACACACCTAGAACAGGTTAAGATAGTCTAACATATTTCAGCGTTAGCAGTATTGAAAATATAGTCTGCTTAAATGACATTATTATACCAGAGATAAGATCTAGTTAAAAAAGGCAAAAGTTTTATTTTGATCCTGCACCAAATTGAGTTCTATTGACTTGACAGTTGGGGAACAAAGTAGAGAAGTTATGTTAACGTGAAACAGTAAATAACGGTTATGTTTTATTAATAAGAAGGCTATTTAAAGTGTACCGGAGCCATTAAGAGTCTTTGGAGCTCTATCATTTATTACCCACTTCCTACACGCAGCTCTCGTAAAAATGCTGCTGTCTTGGAAGAAATAAAATACCGAAGAGCACGCCATATCACTGTGTGCATGCAAGTATTCTGTACTCCAAAGCATGAAGTAGTGTTAGATGGATGGAGCACCGTAGTGAATCTGATGGAGAGCACTTAGCTGAATGTCGAGCACAGGAATTTATTGCAATCTTTCCTTAAGCACATAAGGGATTCGCACAGTGCCGTGTTGGTTTCCTTATGCGTTCTTTGTTTAAAGCCGAAGAACCATCTCCTCGATCGACATCTGGGATATATTGCTATCCTGCATGCTAGTTTCTAAACACTTTATTCGTTGGAGACAGGAGAATAGACTTCGAGCAATAGATGGGGCTCTAACTGTAATGGTTCAGCACTAGTAGGGGTTAAAGGGGGATTTCGGGACTCAAAGGATGCCGCCCATGTAAAACATCATGTACATATGTAACACTTAAGATAAACATCAGCCGACAGACCACCCACACAGCGCTGCCTCTTTGCCAAGACAACAGTCTAAAAGCTTCCCCATGTACCTGTCAATCAAAGTATGTGCTGCCGGCTACTACCCCCTCCCCCTTTGCCAAACCACCTGTCTAAAAGATTTTACTTGCAGGGTTCTTAATCACTTGAACAATCGTCTTTCACATTCACAGATCAAATTCAATTTAATCGATTGACCACGCCCACTCAAATTTCTAATTTTTGAGCTACAAGGCTCATCTGCATATCAAATCGATCTAGTTTTTCACGAGGAATCTGAATCTCTGATCATAAATACAAAATTCTTTTGATTTCAATTCGATAGTCTCTTTTAATTAAAAACACGTAGGATTTCTCTATCTCTAGCAATTCGAGAGCTACAAGGCTCATTTGCATGACAAATCAGTCTAACTTTTCACAAAGAATCTGAATATACAAACATAGTTCAACTGTCATGGCGAAAAAACTCGATAAAATTACTGAGTGGAATATTTGATATAAATTATTAGATATCAATTGAACATGCGTTAGCGGTAATATTTTTGCAAGGAATTATAACACTCACACGATTGAACATGTTAAAAGCTTTATTATTCAATACCAACATATGAAATGAAAAATAGCAAGAGAGAGAATTGCTTTTATAAAACCTACTAACTTATCACATCAAAACCAATATGGCGGCGAAGTGATTGTGTTTCCAACGAGCAGAGGGCACCCAACAGGGAATTGAACCCGGGATCTCTCGAACACTGAGAATGTCAACATCATTACAACTCCAAACATTATAAATCTTAATATCCGTTCTTAAACGAGGACCTACATTCGACTTTCAGTGAGGATGCAATCACATGACTTTACGACTATGTATAATTAAACAACGGGAAAAAATACCGATTGTAGAACACAATTATAACAGTCGATATAACTAAAATACACGTACTCGTTACCTCAGCGTGCAAGCTAAAGATGAGCTATGAAAACAGTGAGTTCCTATCATAGTAGTAAACCCGTTCTAACCTGCTTCAGACGACGAAGAATGCTGGCGCCGCAGCATAAACGTGCCCTTGCAAGTCATTAGGAGCTTTCCGGAAGAATTCTTAAATGTAGGCGTAAACAAGTATACTCATCCATCCATTAAACGCTTTCAACAAAACCCCGCCCATCCCTATACCTGGAAAAAACATAGCTTTAGAAGAGTAGCTATATATATAAGCATGGCAACTGCGATACCAAACATATTATTCGAAATGGCTTCAGTGAGAGGGTTTTCTAAGAGAGATATTGAAACATTTGAGGATATGGATGAGTACTGGAGTGAAGCAGGAGAAGAATCACATCATTACGCATATTTCCACAATGAATCGTGTAACGGGCAGATGCATACAATTGTGTGTGCCAATCCGTCATATCACGATTACATGTCATCGAGACATATTTGCACAGAGAACTGTCCTGTCTACGAAAGACGGATGTTGTAAGTATATATATATATATATATATATATAATAAACAATATTACACATTATGAGAATTAACTCCAGCTAATATTAGTTAATTTAAATTGCTTTTTTATATTTCCAGATCTCTATCATTATCATCAGAATTTTTTATGAATGATGGCAATGAAATGGATGTGTACAGAGGAGTCCACGATAACCAATATCATAATGAGATATGTAATGGCTACACACATGTGGTACATTGCTACAAGCCAGCAGAACATGATCGAATCACCTCTTACTTTATCTGTAACTTTGCATGCAGCGTTTATCGACAAAGACTGGCAAAGTTAAGGTAAGAATATTGTTCAAGATTTTTTTGCTTGTTTGTTTGTTTATTTGTTTGAAGAAACAATTGTGATATACCAATTCAAGAAAATATTACCATTGACTCTGTATTTTTCAGAATTCGAGAAACAACCCCAAAAACTTCAGAGTCGGAGGACCGAGACGGAGATGGTGTAGACGAAGTAGACGGCTGCATTTCAAACCCGTGGAACGACTGCTCTGTACACGATGGCGACGATAATGTAAGGATTGCCAGCCAGAAACATGAACAAGTATCGAGGTAACATCACACATATGAAATAATGAAAACAGGAATACAGAGAAGGTTTTAGGAAAAAACTAACTAAATTTTATTTCAGCAGGATTTAATTTTATTTGACATTACTTCTATTGAGTGTAATTCAAATGTTTTCAGATTGGTAAAGAGGCATCCAAAGAATAAGAAGAATAAGGAGGAGAAGGAGGAGGAAGAGGAGAAACAGAAACAGGGAGTTTCATATGATATTCCTACTAGGAAGCTACGATTACTTGAAGACCCGACGAGAAAAATTCCAACACGTCGGAGCAAACGCAACAAAGATGTTGACGCCAGCTCCTGTGCGAAAGGTGTCCCAAGACGTATACATCTCTGAAGGAAAATATTTGTGTGTAGCTTTTTACTATGACCAACCAGTGCTAATCATCAAAAGCGAGTATAATTCATTTGTATATGTGACATTGGCAGATTGGGAAATTATCATTAACGTGCTCCCAGAATTCGAAATGTTCATGAAAGGACACAAGTGCTCGACACGTGAATACAGTGAACATTTAGTGTATTCATACAATCTAATTGCAATTATGGAAAATAAATCAATTAAACTCGTTAATACATCTCTACACGAAGGCGAGATAATTTTAAAAAGAAAATGTGTAAAAGGTCTTAAAAAATCATCTGCATTTATCACCAGACATTTACATTTCTTATCTAATGTAAATAATGACGCTTACGCAGGAACAAGGAGCTGGAGAGGGAATGTAATGAAAATACTTTATAAATAAAAAGAGCTTGTATATACATTCACCACAGTGTTTTATTGCATAAAACCAAGTACAAGTTTCCTTGTCCTATTCCTTTCATAATAAATATTTAAATTATACATTGCATGACATGAGATAAGGGCTTGTAGGTAAATACCTTATCGTGAAAAATCAGACAGTATAATGAAGTCTGAGCTGGAATATTAGCGCTTGCTTGAATTTCAAGTCTAATATTAACAGCACCGCTGATTGTCTCCTCTGGCTGATGAGAGCAGTCAATGATGAATAACGGAGCATACTTCAGAAAATCCTTCCTCTGCAATAAAGGATAGTTTTCCTTGTTATAATATGAATTCTGAAACTTTGAATACATCTCATACAAAGAGGCAAATTTATAATTTCCAAAGTCCAAATTCATGTCATGGTAAGGATAACACTCGCTATTAAGATAAAGCCTCAAGTTTGTGATATTACAATGATCAAACTCAGAACAACTCTTTCTCGCGTCATTTGTTCTGGCTGTTTGAGCGCCAACTATAACAAATCTCGGCTTCTCAAGCTTTGATGTTGTAGCAACATTCCATGTAAATGATTTAGTTTGTGGAACCGCAGGCTGGGTATGAAGATCCATAGTTCGAAATACGATGTGTAGAGATTTGTCCTCCTTAACAATCTTGAGAAACTGCACCTTTTCTCCATCTGCAAGACGCATCACAGGCATTCTCCATTCAATGCGATTTAATTTAACTATACCATCTTCAGCTCCTGCAGGAGCCACAATACAGTTTCTAGAGTCCTTACTTCGAATCATCACAAGCTCAAACTTGCTATTTAGTATAAGTTCATGGTGGTCATCAGCAAAACCCAGTAACATTGATAGGGGGACAATAGCGTTGAATACGCCACTTTCAGAATGTACTATGTCCACCTCATTCCCAGGATAGCTCCATCCAGCATTCAGCAAACGACTTGACTCCATAGCATTAAGAGAAACATAGTTGCGCATAGTTGTTGAAATCCCAGGATTTCGGGTTCTATCGATAGTCGAGCCATTCATATCAAGACGAATCTCCTCAAACATGAATGCTATAGCATTATTACCGAGTTTCGCAGTAGTAGGTGTCCCATCAGGCTTAGCAATCGTTCCTTCAATGTAGAGATAGCTTTTGCTAGGCAATGTATACAAATCTTCAACTTGGCAAGGAATTCTAATTTCATCGTTAAATCCCAAAGCTG
Source organism: Hymenopus coronatus (assembly GCA_030762935.1). Lineage (NCBI taxonomy): Eukaryota > Metazoa > Arthropoda > Insecta > Mantodea > Hymenopodidae > Hymenopus > Hymenopus coronatus. The sequence continues at coordinate 88,691,989 of CM060896.1, read as the reverse complement.
ACGAATTATACGGTAGAAACACATGCTCCTCTTCTTTAGCAATCTTATTGTCAAAGACAGGAGTGCTAGTGACATTGAAGATGTCCATCACAGAATTCGATATCCCAAACTCTCTAGGAACTTTCGATTGTTCAATGTTAACAGTCTGATGACTGGTGGCAAAGTACGAGCAAGTTGATGAATCGCTTGCTTATTATACAATTGACGACGACGCTTAAAATCGATTCCCATTGCGTCTGAGGTGAAGTCTTATACTTATATCTTCTTTCCTAAAGTTCAGGACACTCCCGTCTTGATCAACAATCCTGAGAGTGATTTGCTCGATGTAATTTGAAGCAACAATTGGCAAGTATATAGGGTTTGACGGTTCTTGGGAAATATGAAAACCAGGAGCAACCGAAGGAAAAAACTCATATATTGAATGCCCGCTCCTACCATTAATGAAGGATCCTGTTGCAATACTACACTCAACTCTAATGATGCCAACCTTAAATATATTTACAAGGAAATCAGATTCTGATATTTTATCTGGATGAATAACAGTAGTATTTGAAAATCCTAAAAGAGAGCCAATAGAGCACTCTTTCGAGAAATCGATAGTATAAGGACATTTAATCTCAGCCTTCATTGTATTATTGTTTGCTTGAATAAAGAAGACATCCCTCCCCAAACCGAGCTTACTCCCTATGTATGAATTAAGATCAGCTATCTCATACGTTCCAGAAGGAATATGAATGATTTTCAACTCATCGTTGAAAATATAATGAAATCGATTATTACTAGAATCAACATTGGGAATTGAATAAAAAGTTTCAAAGTTCAAGAGAGCAATCTCATAAAACCCTCTTGGATCTAGATGCAGAGGCGGATTTAGATACGTTGTAAACACTGAATCATTACCGCTAGCTGTAATAGTATAACTCATTGTGATAGAAATTGCAAGCACAAGTGTCCGCAAATAACTGAGCCAAAATCTTGAAATCTCTTTGTATTATAGTATAGTTTAACACCCTTTAAGTAAATCTCTATCTCCTTTGGAGGTTTTAAATCCCCAAAACTATCAAAATAAAACGCTGTATTTCCAATCTTCTTCACAGCAACCCAGTGTGTTCCTTCATTCTCAGACGAATCTAGATTCACAACAATTCTTTCATTGAAATGAGGTTTTGAAGGAAGATTGTCGCTCATGTACACACCTCGAAAATGAGGTACCTTCAAACGTCTAGCATACAGCTCTATATCAACATTGCTTAAGACTTTTTCCGGGATAGATATAACCCTCGCCCAGAGTTTTTTGAATTTTTTGAATTTGTCTTTCTGTTCTGACAATTCTTCCTCTTGATTTTTAACCCATTTCCTTTACCACTCTTTTTCCCTTTTAGGACACTTGCAGTTTTAGAAGCCGCAGCTAAAGATGCAGCCAGAGGTAGCACTGGTAACAATCCTCCACTTTTCTTTTTCTTGTGAAGGCCTCTTCCTTTCGCTTCCATAGCTCTGTTATGACGATTCATTTCAGCAAACTGTCGCTCAGCAGCTTTTTTCTTATTTACAGCTGAAGCAATTTGAGCTGCACCCCCTGCAGCAGCTCCTAATGCAGCAATAATAGGAATGAGAGGTAAAAATCCTCCTCGCTTCTTCTTTAACTTAGAACCTGCGCCAAGAGTGACTTTTCCTTTCATAATGCTCGCTACCAGCCTTGCTGCCAACTTTTCCCCTACAGATGAATCTGGTGATTGAACTCTACTCCAAGCCTTCTCAGCTAAAGTCTTGTCGGCAATATTTCTTGAGACAGCGTCCTGGGACTCTGCGTAGGCTATATCGTGAACCCTACAGGCCTCATCCAGCTGATTAACCCCTCTGTCTCCCCTCTTTAGTCTTTTGGCGAGCTTAGTTCCAGGCCCGCAAAATCTATAACCGGGCAAATGGGCTTCAAATGGCAGCCAATTAATAATCTTGTTGAGGAGACCAAATCCTCTCTTGACCTTATCACTTCTAGCTCTCATTGCATACTAAACACATTTCGCTATGCACCCAAATTTATAAAAATAGATTTCAGACAATACTGAAAGAAGACAAAAAATATATATATATATACATTAGCAGGGTGTTATTATTTTAGTTGATAAGATGGAGCTCGTCAAGCAAGAATGTGCGCTACCTATTCAAGTATTGGACTTTGAAAGTGATCTTAAATGTGATAGGCATGGAAAGCTGTTTCCGTGTAATGTTAGAGGACTCATCTTGGGAAGTTCTAGTGCAGGAAAGACAAATGTACTACTCAATATGCTGGTACACGAAAATGGACTACGTTTCGAAAACTTGTACATCTATTCAAAGTCTCTCTATCAGCCAAAATATCAATACCTTATTAAACTCCTTGAAAACATTGAAGGCATAGATGTGAAAACATGCGAGGATGGAGAAAGTGTATTACACCCATCAGAAGTTAAAGAGAATTCAATATTTATATTTGATGACATCATTACTGAAAAGCAAGAGAAGATTGCAGCATTTTATAGTATGGGTAGACATCGTAACGTTGACTCTTTATATTTAGCCCAATCCTACGCAAAGGTACCTAAACATTTAATACGTGATAATGCAAATATGATTATACTTTTCAGGCAAGACAATTTAAACTTGAAACATATATATGAGGATTACGTAAACACTGATATGACATACAATGAATTTAAAGATTTGTGTAAAAACGTTTGGGAGAGCTTTTCAGAAGGAAGACCGTTCGTAGTTATAGCACCTGAATTCCCTATGAGTAACGGTCGATATAGGAATGGATTTGATCGATATATTAAGGTCAATATGAATGAATCCAGTCATTCATAGTTCAGAATGAGTGTTGACAGGTTCGGCTCATCGAGAATCTCGGCAGTTAAGAGAACTCTTAATCAGCTCATTATAAACAGAGATGGGAAAGGCAACTACCAATTCAAGAAAAGACGTTTGTGTAATATTCAAGACCCCGAAGATGAAGATGATGCTACAAATAAACGATATGTGGATACACTTTCAGCTTCTTCTGAGAATCGATTACAAGAGTTTTCTGTTAAAACATCTCAGAAAGGACTAGAGGAATTTGAGCTCGTTCTTAGGAAGCATATTCAGAAATCACTTGAAGCGCAGAATGGAAGTATAATGGTACACATAAACAAAAATGCTCTGAAACGAGATACGAAAAGAAATATAATTCTGGATACTATAAGAATGAAAGTATTATTACCACCATCGGATGGCACAGACGTGCCTAATACTAAATACATACAAGATTACATAAATGCAAGAACGCCGCGATTAGATTCCAATGGAAATTTCACATTTATGAAGAAAATATTAAGAGAGATAGCGGAGCCTATAAGCGATAGTGACGCATCCAATAAGGGATATGTTGACGCTTTAGAGAAAAAGACACATTCTTTCATACAGCAAAACTCAAAAGAAGTGGGAGCTATGGTTAATACCAAGCTTAATGGTTTGATTGCAAGATATATTCTGAAGAGAGACGATGAAAACAATATTGTAATGGACGATGTTAGATTGAGAATATTACTAAACCCATTACACGATCACGATGTAGCGAATAGAAAATTTGTCATTGAATATTTCAATTCTCAAACACAACCACGAGACGGTAATGGTAACATTATATTCGGAAAAAAGAGAATTGTTGATATAGCAGATCCTATCGATGATACAGATGCTGTAAATAAAAGATACGTTAGAAATTCAATTATAAAAAAATCAAATGAGACACGTCAACAACTAAGCAGGTATGTGCCGAAGGAAATTGAAATACAAGTAAGCAAGAAACTTCAAGGTTTCAACACATCCCTGAACAATACTATAAGCATAGTGGATTCTCTATCAAAGTCTTCAAGTGAGTCTACCAATTCACTAATGGAATCTATAAAGCAATTGTCAGAGAGATTTGATAGTGAACGAAAAAACTTCGATGGTATGTGCACTAAGAAGATGGATAACATAGAGAACCACATGAACATGCAAGGCAAGCGACTAGACGAAGAAATTAAACGGTTAAAGACAGATACTTTAAATAACCGCAGCACTAAGCAGTTGGACGAGAAACTGAGTACATTGCAGATTCGTGTAAACTCATTGATGGATAATCACAATAAACTACAAGAACAAATAACGTCTATAGAGGAATCAATTAAAAGTCTGTATACTAATACAGCAATATTTGCTGATGCATTCAAGGCAAAGATGTACGAGCACAAGGAGGACACTGATCAGCTGAAAAGATCAATTGAAATGATAGCTAAGGCTGTCGATACTTTGAGACTTCAAGTTGATCGCAAGCTATAAATTGAGAGAATGCTCATAGTTGTCATCATTCAAAGATGGATAGCCAAAGAATAAGACTTAAAGAATCAGTAGTCAAACATACAAAAGCAATAAGAGAAAAGCTACGAGAACTCAGGGGGCAAAGGTTTGAGACCCAAAGGACCATGAGCGAAGCCCTTCAGCCAGTATCAGAACCTCTTCAAGAAATACTAGATATCCAGAAAAAGAGTGTTGTATCTGCTAAAGAAGAGAAAGACGAGAGCATCACATCATATCTGAAGAGAGTTCGAAGGAAAGATAAAGATGAAATCGATACAGTTTACGGTGTGCGATATGAAGATGGAAGCTACATGTTAGGAAACAAGACAATTGATTTTATTAATAATCAAATTAGGGTAGGACAAGAAAAATTCAATGTTACAGCTGGATTGAATGAGCTGATCTTTAAGAAGATACCTGAAATGACTGTCTTTACAGAAGATGATTTGGATACTTATAGAAGAATTCTGGAGTCAACAATGGTGCACCGACAGAAGAATACCAGACAAGGACGATTGAAATATAGCAATTCATACAAGTATATAAATATCATACGTCCTCTCCTTAGAAAACATAAAGGCTTGGGCTTAGAATGGAAAGAACATCATCCAGAGAGAAAACAAGACTACATCTATTGGAACGATCCAAATACATTAGTGAATCGCTTGAGACTGCTCATTGCATCCAAAAACGCTGGAAATACTAATCATACTCGAGAAATTAATGAGATTATACAAGAGCTAAAAGATTCCAAAATAATAGCATAATGGAAGTGAAGAAAAATATAGCAGCAGAACTTCACGCCCCTGCAAGGAGAAAATTTTTACGTCGAAAGATTGTCAGCAAGGGAATGCATGACCTAGTACAAATTGATTTGGTTGAAATGCTTCCCCATGCTAAACTCAACAAAAACACCAAGTACATTCTTATTGCAGTCAACTTCTATTCTAAAATGGCATACGCAAGACCGTTAAAGAACAAGACAGGTCCTCATGTTGCAAAAGCTATGGAAGAGATTCTTCAAGAAATGCAAACACCTCCAAAAAATATCCAAAGTGATAATGGAAAAGAATTTTATAATAAACATTTTAAAGGACTAATGATCAAGAATAACATTAACCACTATAGTACATATAGCAATGTGAAGGCAGCAGCTGTTGAACGTTTAATAAGAACATTGAAGAATATGATGTATAAGGAATTCTTAACTCAAGGTTCATACAAGTGGCTGGATCTTCTGCCGAAAATTATCGCAAAGTATAATGACACATACCATTCAACTATTCGGATGAAACCTAATGAAGTCAAGGATAATAGTCTTCTTCTAACAGTCTACAACTATAAACATCATCAAAGGGAGAATAGGAAAGCAAGAAAGTTTAAAGTTGGTGATTATGTGAGAATATCGAAAAATAAGGGGCATTTTGAAAAGGGTTACGAAGCTAATTGGAGCGTAGAAATCTTCAAAGTTGACAAAGTGAATAGAACCAATCCTACTACATATATATTAAAGGATAAGGATGGAGAGGAGATTAAAGGTGCTTTCTATGGACATGAAATCCATTCTACACTTTTTCCCAACACCTATTTAGTTGAGAAGGTGATACGTAGACAAGGAAATAGGATTCTTGTAAAATGGTATGGATTTGCTAATAAACAATGGATTGTTATGAATGACTTATTGTAATAAAATATTGAAATAAAGAGACTCTTTTCAGTTTCAAGTGTATTTTATTAGAAAAAAACAATTTCCCTTCACATTTCCAATAGTGAAGAAAATACGTAATTTACCTTAAAAAAAACAACAAAAAAACCCGTTAGCGGGAAAAAACTATACACAACATAAATTTAAATGTTAATCATATATTTCAAAGAACCCATGAGCGGGAGAAAAAGAAACTATATACAACATAAATTTTAATATACAAATACATTAAATGTGATATATACAAATGACAGAGCATGTGCCGGCAGAAAAGTCATTTCCTTATTAATTGTCAGTCATAGCCAATGAATAATGCCCCCAGGCAAGAGTATAATCAGAGCCTTCAATAATTTTACGTTTATCGTCCCTACCATACAGAGCGACTTTATTCTCCTCCATTGTACGGATGCAATGCTTGAAGCTCCTAAATATTCTTTGTTTTGCCAAATACTTTTTTCTAAGGTCATTAAGACAGTGGAAATATTGTTCAAAATTTAGAGTTGCCGTGCCTGTTTTGGTTATGCCCTTGGCCTTCTTTACAGTCTGTCCCTCAAATCTGTAGCTGTACAACTTAGACCTTAGACCTATAAATTCATACATGGGCTTGCCCCCTAGCTCGTCCTTAAATAAGCCTATCACTTTTTTATTTTGTGGTATTATGCCGAAAGGATTGTCTACTGCAAAATTTGAGGTATCAAAATATTGTGGATTCTGTCTCATAAACTTGTAGACATCAGTTGAAGTTTCAAATATAAATGAGTCAGTATCCATGTAGGCCAGGACTAGATCTTTTAAATTTGGTTTCATTACATTATAAAAGAAGTCGTACATTATCAGTTTTGAAATATCCAAAATTGCCTGGCCTATATAAATAGGCTTATTCATATGCACTTCCTCTCTACTCAATTCTATACCCACAAGATTTTCATTAAATATAATGCTCCGAATGTAGGTCGGGCGAGCAATCAGTTTCTTGGCCTGCTTCCAAGACGAAACAATTCGGAAGTCAGTATATTTCCTGACATTCTCAATGAATTTTCCATATACAGAATTATTCATTTTTTTCCATAGATTCTGTCCAAATTTGGACGTTTCCCTTGCACGTCTTTCTGTATTAACATGTATATAGGTTTTAAGCCAATTAGTTTGATCATATGCCACCACACGGTGTATCTTTTCTAATTTCAGACCTAAATCAAGACACTGTTGTAGATTCCTATAGTGCAAGGTATACTTCTCTTTATTATCCAAAGTTGCCAACAGTTTCTTATAATGACCTTGTGGTGGTATTTCGCTTTTAGGACAGAGAGGAAGCTCATTGTGGATGTCGTGGATATGACTAGGGTACTCCAAATCTACCTCTAGCACATATCCAGTAGCTGAATCTGAAGGTACAGAGGTGAAATCAATGCTAGCTATTTCCTCTTCTTTCAGCCATCTTAGATTTCCCATTGGAAGGTGACACTTCATTGCGCTCCCATATAAGTTGTTTAAATCTTGATATGCGATATAAACATCATTCATTTCTTGGTTGTATCCTGGGACATACTTATTATTAGCTTTTACATAGCGCTTTGATACGCTGCACATCCCACCTCTGATAGCTCCCTCAAAAAATTCTAGCATGGTCTGATCGGTAATGAGGTCGAGCTTTACCTTTGTCATTTTCAGCATACCATCGAAGGCAAGCCCTGGTAATGTAAAATACCAGCAAGGATCTAAATTATATACCTCCAGAGAGAGGTCCCTAAACTTTTCAAAAACATCAGCTAATAAGAGCGTGTCTGTCTTCAGGTAAAGGTCGCTGTATTGGCCTAGATTTTGAATATTGAACGTCCTCCACACTTTCTGGGCGTGCATATATTCTTCCTGGTTTATTCCATCAAACACTTCAATTGGTGGTAGTTGATTTTCTTCCAGTTTATCTATGTTATCAACATAGCTATACGGGAATATTCCCTTTGATCGAACGAGCTCTTGATGATTTGGATCAGGATATTCCGCATTTGTTATCCGGAATTCATCTTTTTCAAGCATACTAGCTAGACTAGATAACTTGTCGTCCAAAAACTTGAAGCTATCTAGGAAGCGTAAATTGATGCCCCTGTATCGCTTTGTAAAGGATATATACCGCTCAGAAGTGGTTGCGATACACGAAATTGGTTTATCATCATATGACATGTGCTCAAATAGGAAGTGGCTATCATAATTGCTCAAGCAATGAAAATAGATTGGAATGAAAGTGGGTACCTTTCTATTCAGATTGCAGCGATTATGGCTAGCGCCAATGTAAACTCCTGTCATGTGATCATGATCCCTTACTTTTTTCTCGTATACCTCAATCGTCTTCATGCATATGTGGCAAAGATGCGCGCTTTGAAAATCAGCCTTGTCCTGAGATGTCATACACATTTCTTCATTTTTACTATATTGAGCAATAACCATATCGGCTATCGCTCTTATTTCAATGAGGAACTGCTTGATAGCGTCAGGACCTCTAAAAAGCATGAATTTCGAGAGCGATGCATCTTGGCGACATACCAGCTTGAGCGATATTGACATTGCTTGATGATGCTGGATAGCTCGGGTCCAACTCTCAGTAGTCGATGGCTCACAAGAGGAGACCTTTGCTAGCACGCTCTCAATGTCAGCGTAGATAACAAAATTTACAGGCACGCCTTTAGAATAAGATGAAAACTGGATAACTTCGTCACTTGTAGGCATTTTAACCAATTGCGCCTTGGAGCAACGCAATTGGTGTTTTTTAAGTATTTCCTCTCTGGAGAAGTGTATCAGACATGTCTCACAGATCCATTTCCTTTCCTTGTGATTGCTTATTTGCTTTCCTAATAGCTTGCTGAGATTCTTAATCAGACAATAATGTGAATTTTGTCCTTCTGTTATCATGAGAAGATTAACGTGATGTCCCTCTTTTTTGGCTGTTTGATAAAGTGGTATAATAGTTTCATCATCATCATCTAAACCGAATACAGCGACGCTTGTTCCTGGATTCTGACTTTCAAAGTGCTTTATTTCATGGAGACTGACAGGGAAATTAATATCTGTATAATTGAACTCTGTAAGTAGTTTTTCCTTAGGATACTTAGTAGTTTTCTCGGCATGTGCCTTTATAGAGTATTTTGATGCAAGAAGACACCAAGCAAAGCAATATTCGTCTAAGTTCTTGATATTTACAACTGATAACTTATGTTTTATATCTTTTGGAAGCTCTAAGTAGCTTGATGCATTGAGAGGTTTGTAATAGCTTAAGCTATTAACAAGGGAATTGACAGAAAGAAGTGATTTAGAACTGGCTTGGCCTTGAAAATTTGAAATGTTAACAAGAATTTCATCTGCCATAGTTGAGAATAAAGCATCCAAATTGCATGATTGGAGACCCAATTTAGTACAGCTATTAAAGTACATGTTCTCTATAAGATCAGATTCGGGTGCTTGAATCATGAATGTCAGCTGCAATGAGCTGATTATCTTGAACCCAGCCCGATTTCTGGTAAGTACTGAGCTCATTTCTTTAATTACTAGTGGTCTACACCTCTCTAGGAATGCCTGGGGATCATTGATGTCTAATGTGTTAGAAATTTCGGTATTATAAATATGACCTTTAAAGGCTTTTTCTATTGTATCGCATTGAAGCTGGCTATGACTGACCTTGGAAAGTTTTGCTGATGCGACACTGCTGTCCCCTTCAGAAGAATCATCATGGGTCCTCTTGCATCCGCAAGGTTTAGACATCTCCTCCACTTGCATGCCAGCTCCTCTGAAGACTTTTGCCGTGATGTCTCTCCCTGCATTCCATAGGTGATCGGGTCTACAGGAAGGTCCGGGCGTCGGAGATTCGCACCTAGCGTAATTGGTGAACGGTTCGGGCAGAGGAGAGCTTGCTTCCTGTGTCATCCAGCGTCCCATGGCAGCGTCCCATCCTTCGTCATCTGAGGACTCATCCCAGAAGGCGCTCGCTGTCTCAAAGGGTCGAGAACAGATCGCCTTATCCTCTGGAGGCCCCTCTCGAAGAGCACCACCAGCTTCGAGATCGGCAATTTCTGCAAATTATGAAAGAAATTAGGCTTTGTTTCACCCGCGATTTCAAACTGTTTCGAATATTTATTATTTCTGCAAAAAAAATAAGATGTGTTTCATTAACATAACTTTATCTATTTTCGGCCATAGCTTATTGCTCTATTTACTTTACGCTAATCTATATAAACTTTGGCAGAAACTTATTTCTTGTAGATAGATACAAGACTAATGTTATAGTTTAAGCTTTAAGAGAGGGTCCCTATGAGATGTCTTTAAAATTCCGTTCTTCTTGCATGAATACAATCATTTATGTAAATATTGACTTTTCATTTCTGAAAAGTATAATTTTAGAATATTTGAATAAAATCAAGGAATATCTAAAAACAATCAGATCCATGAAAAAAATGTACATAACACAAATTTCGTGTTTTAACGGACTTTACGTTTTTGTGTGGTAAGCTTTTATCTATCTCTTATGGTTTACTAGTTATAACAATTTATTCAGAATAAAAAGGTCTTCAGAGATTATACTCAGAAAATTCAAGTTATACATTTTATTTGTCCGGTAAATATCTTTAATATGCGATATTCTAATCAAAATCGTTAGAACCATTTTTAGAAATAAAATTTTTCGAAAAAACGTTCCATGTAAATGGTAGTTTGGGGGTGGGGCTTTTCTCAAAAATCTTCGTGTCGCATACCTGGAAGATACTAAACTTAAATACCAAGTTTGGTAATTTACCGAATTTGCGTTTTTGGGCTATGCTGCCCAGTCACACACATATACACACCAACACACGCAAACACACAGACATGCAGACACACACGAATCTTTTTCTAAAATGGATTATTTTGGATACAGGGGACCTAAAAACATATATATTCCCAGTGAAAAATCAGCATCCGATTTTGGGTGGAATACAATACCTTTTCTAATAACTATGTATGTAGTACGTGTAGAGAAAGTAAAGAAAATGAAACTTACCAGGTCTTGGAAGCTCCAGTCTCGTGTCTCCTCCGAACCGGATCACTGCGGGGCTGTTTGCATTTTCTGTTGCGCCTCCTGAAAATGAAGATGCTAATAATAATAATAATAATAATAATAATAATAATAATAATAATAATAATAATAATAATAATAATAATAATAATAATAATAATAATAATAATAATAATAATAATTTAAAATCGTTAAAACAATATTCATTCATCATTAATTTATACCCATCATTTCATTAATTATATTGATTTGTAAATCTGTAAATCAGTCCTTTTTGCTTTAGAAAGATGAGCCGTTTTCGTATATTCTATTTGAACTGTAAGTATTTTTTCATATGCATGTGTTATTGGCTATTGTATGTAAGATATTCAGAATAATTACCTCTATTTAGTTCACCATGTTGATTCTGTCCCGTAACAAGTTGCTGTGTTGCGAATATAGCCATTCTTTGGACAGATTGTTCCATTGCTGGAGTCCAAATATCGCTTAGCGCCGGAAAATCCCATTGATCAGCTGGCATTGTCACCATATATAGGACTGATTGCATTCTATTGTATGCTTCTCGCAATTCGTTGGACCAATTGGCTGAAAAATAAATATTTATTCTTTAGTTTCGTCATTCAACTTTGTTTAAGTGTTACTAGCATTCTTCATGCGTATTTCAGTCAATAGATTTTTATAGTAATAATAAAACCCTGTTCATTAAGAGTAAAATGTTTATTGTTTAAGGTATTTAAATGTAAAATTATTTTAAAGCTTTTATGTTATTTCAGTGGAATAAATTACCATAAACTACTATCGCAAGCACGTGAAATAAAGATTTTCTTTTTATACATAATTCACAAATATAGCGCTAACCACTGTGTGTGAAATGTGACTGCCGCTGTGTTCGATCGGTTAGCGACCTGACTTCTCGACTCGAGGTCTCGGTTCGATTCCCTGCTGGAACGGATGATCTTTCTTTAACCAGAATTATTCCCTGTCCCCCATAGTCTAGAAGTATGAACGCGTGCGTGTATACGTGATTTTAATTGTATAAAACAATTAATTATAATCTAATATTACCTAGAGATATTACGGACTAGTTTCACAAGTTATAAGTTATGAGCTGATCATAGCTATATATAAAAATGTAAAAAAAATTTGGTAAAAAAATAAAAAATACATGTTTTTCATTTAGTTCTTGTTATTTCATTACATTTCATTTAGAATGAATTTATGTATGTGTGTGTGTATGTATGTATGCTCTGGGGTTAAAATGTTCACGTGTGTACGTCATATACTTTTTCTGAATTTATTTCATGTGTTCCGAGGTTCTAAAAAAATTCATTCACCGTAAAATCTTTACATCGAATTCATTTGCCAATACTCTCATACTGTTTTTTGATTCTACTATAGATTCTCTATTTCTCACACTATCGTTAGGTATGCGAAGTTCTTATTAATATATATATTTTTTTAAAAAAATGCATTCCATTTCATTGTAAAAGTTTCTGAAAAATGTTGGAAGTAACTACAGCCTATTTTCCTGCGTGATAACCATATTAAAGTTAGTGAGAGTATACTTTTAAAACTTACCATTCATTTCAAGATGTTCGATTTGCAGTGAAGTCTTCGTACACAAATTATCTTCTAGGTTCTCGATCGATTTCCGTAGCTCACTACACGAAGCGAATTTTATAAAGACGATGTTCTGTTAGCTTTTTTTCTCGTCTTTTATAATGGATACGGTGTTAGGACCGCCTACTATCCTGAATTCGATTGGCAGCGCACCCCTATTTACATTTCCCCTCCTTTATTGTAGAATCATATTTCATTGGTCGAATTTAGAAATATTTTCTCTCTGTTTAGAGAGGAGGGGCTTGAACCAATCGTGTCTGGACTTGAGAGATTGCCCATTTCTTGTAAACAGAATGTCCCTCGGGGTATTTTTGAATCGCAATAGGACCAGAAATAATAGCGTCGTTTTGGCTACATACCTACTCTAAACACACTTTCGTATGTTATTTACATACTTCTTGGAGTGATAGTTGGAAAAGGCGTATTCTATATTTCTGTGTCTCAGATTCAAAACATTGATAGATTCATAGCGTCTGACTTGGCAGTAGTATCCATCAGAAAATATCATTGAATCTTGATTTAAAATAAACTATACACGCTTTTAAGCTTAACCAGAGCGATACACTTAACGATGGTTCAAAATAGCATATATGTTTTCGTGAACTATTCAACCTTAAAATAGTTAAAAGGGTTTCTGAGTAGTAAACATTCTTTCAGTCTAAGTCTGATATTTAAGGCGTCTTTGGGGCTGTGCATTCTGAAAAGTGTATATTATTATTTCCTGCTTCTTACCATGGCAGGTGGAAGGGGTGTATTCTATTTTTCTCTGTCTCAGATTCAAAACATTGATAGGTATACATCGTCGGACTTGGCAGTAGTATCCATCAGAAAATATCATTGCATCTTGATTTAAAATAAACTATACACGCTTTTAAGCTTAACCAGAGCGATACACTTAACGATGGTTCAAAATAGCATATATGTTTTCGTGAACTATTCAACCTTAAAATAGTTAAAAGGGTTTCTGAGTAGTAAACATTCTTTCAGTCTAAGTCTGATATTTAAGGCGTCTTTGGGGCTGTGCATTCTGAAAAGTGTATATTATTATTTCCTGCTTCTTACCATGGCAGGTGGAAGGGGTGTATTCTATTTTTCTCTGTCTCAGATTCAAAACATTGATAGGTATACATCGTCGGACTTGGCAGTAGTATCCATCAGAAAATATCATTGCATCTTGATTTAAAATAAACTATACACGCTTTTAAGCTTAACCAGAGCGATACACTTAACGAGGTTTCAAAATAGCATATTTGTTTACGTGAACTATTCAACCTTAAAATGCTTTCAAACCGAAGTGGGGTGTGGTTGACTATGTGTTTTGGTACAAACCATTCATATATTTGTTAAACTAAAAACAACATCTACCCTCTTCTGCCTAAGTGGATTGTCTGGTTTCTAAGAAAAAAACAAAAACACTCGTTGCCTGTGGAGCTACTATGAAAGCGCACCATGAAGACGCCTAGAAAGGAAGGCAACTTCTCTGGCATAAGTGAATTATCAGGTTACATAAGCGTTACGGGGTCTCCCTGAATACTCCACTAAGAACAGTAATTTTATATTACATTTTTTAAAGGTTCTCATTTAGTTTCAAAAATGATTTCATTCCGCTTTCGAGGTATTTAAAATCGTAAAGTATTTTGTAGATTGAAAATGATGTTTACAAGCGCCTGTTCATAGCTCTTCTTTAGCTTGCACGCTGAGGTAACGAGTACGTGTATTTTAGTTATATCGACTGTTATAATTGTGTTCTACAATCGGTATTTTTTCCCGTTGTTTAATTATACATAGTCGTAAAGTCATGTGATTGCATCCTCACTGAAAGTCGAATGTAGGTCCTCGTTTAAGAACGGATATTAAGATTTATAATGTTTGGAGTTGTAATGATGTTGACATTCTCAGTGTTCGAGAGATCCCGGGTTCAATTCCCTGTTGGGTGCCCTCTGCTCGTTGGAAACACAATCACTTCGCCGCCATATTGGTTTTTGATGTGATAAGTTAGTAGGTTTTATAAAAGCAATTCTCTCTCTTGCTATTTTTCATTTCATATGTTGGTATTGAATAATAAAGCTTTTAACATGTTCAATCGTGTGAGTGTTATAATTCCTTGCAAAAATATTACCGCTAACGCATGTTCAATTGATATCTAATAATTTATATCAAATATTCCACTCAGTAATTTTATCGAGTTTTTTCGCCATGACAGTTGAACTATGTTTGTATATTCAGATTCTTTGTGAAAAGTTAGACTGATTTGTCATGCAAATGAGCCTTGTAGCTCTCGAATTGCCAGAGATAGAGAAATCCTACGTGTTTTTAATTAAAAGAGACTATCGAATTGAAATCAAAAGAATTTTGTATTTATGATCAGAGATTCAGATTCCTCGTGAAAAACTAGATCGATTTGATATGCAGATGAGCCTTGTAGCTCAAAAATTAGAAATTTGAGTGGGCGTGGTCAATCGATTAAATTGAATTTGATCTGTGAATGTGAAAGACGATTGTTCAAGTGATTAAGAACCCTGCAAGTAAAATCTTTTAGACAGGTGGTTTGGCAAAGGGGGAGGGGGTAGTAGCCGGCAGCACATACTTTGATTGACAGGTACATGGGGAAGCTTTTAGACTGTTGTCTTGGCAAAGAGGCAGCGCTGTGTGGGTGGTCTGTCGGCTGATGTTTATCTTAAGTGTTACATATGTACATGATGTTTACATGGGCGGCATCCTTTGAGTCCCGAAATCCCCCTTTAACCCCTACTAGCACTCTAATAGTGTTCTTTCTCACGAAGTCTCCTTTCAGCTTGACTGCAGATAGAGTTTTTATCTAGAAATAACTACAACAAAATTATATCAAATATTATCTTTTTTTTTGAGTTCTTTTACAAGAACATACACAAGAGCTTTCCCAAGAGATGAAATGTAAAATGCCCAAAATGTCTGAACAAAAGATATACTTATTAAAAAACGTATTTGTTGACCAAGGTTTCCTTATTTTTTCAGTCGAGTGTATGGAATCGTACCAATAAAATGTTCAGTAGTTTATTTTGGTAAATAAATACTAAGCTGCCTTTTCTACGCCCAGCCTCAAGCATCAATGTTTAGTATAGCACTCTACTTAAAAAAATGTCTTGTTCCTGCTTTTTACGCATTTCTGGGCCCAAAATTGATTTGTGTTTATAAGTCTTTTGATTCCTAGCTTTTTGACATCAAACCAATAGGAGACGGATTCATTCAGAGGCTGGTGTGAATGACCATTGTTGCAAAATCTGTCTCCCAAATCCTGAAGTAAAACAACTATTTACTTCTCGCCTTTCGTCGCTCACTAGGTCTGACATTTGTTGGTAGACTAATCGTGTATGCTAGACTAGAATTCAAGCTAACATGAGATTGCTTCATCCTAAGCTGTTGTGTAATAGAAATGATAGGGAGTTTCTACAAATATTAGATAGTAAACCAGAACCACCACTACGTTCCGTGCGCTCGACTATATATGAAGCATTATGCATGTCTTTTTTTTTTTTTTTTTGTTATTATTATTTTTATGTTCGTACATACTAAACTGAACATATTACGAGTGTTAAGTTTCAAGAAATGTTCTACTGTTTTAAAATGTGTTCTATTATTAACAAAGAACGTGTATGGAAACCATTTATGATATGTATATTTTCAAGAAATAATTTTATTGTGAATACCTGCCTTAAATAATAAGAATTATTTATAATCTTGTTCTGTGTTGATGTTATTTTTAACATTACATAATGTTTAATACTGCAGCATCGAGAATGGACACCTTGCTGTTTCTTAACCTACGTTATGAAACTGATATGAAAGTGTATGACAACGAGGAGTGAAATTTTATCTAATGTAGCACATCTTTATATTTAAAAAGCAGCAGAAAGTCATAAGTCTCGTAGCTTTTATTTAACAAGAGAATCAGATCAAGGACATGTGTATCTAGTCGAATAACTTATTCAGAGACTTGACAATTAGTTTTGAAAAACGTAAGGATATGTTGTATCCCATATCTCTACTTCGCAACATATTACTTATCCATATAGAGGTACATTTTGATTTTGAAGTCTGAAGATTTCTTAATCATATATTTTCTAAGTTACTGAAGTAGAAATGTATCCATCAGTAATACCTTAGCTGAAATCTTTGTTTGGTTTTTTCAGTTTGCTGTTGTTAGTATTAATATAATGTCTCTTTAGCCTTAGATCTATAATGTTTCATGGTGTATTCACAAGCAACGGTATGTTTACATTCCACTTGGTTGTATGATAATATAGGAAACCCTAAAATTAAATACATATGTTCAGTTTCTGCATAAATTTATACTGGATTTTACAGAGATTAGAGTAATGTTATTAGCTGACAAGGTAAAATATTAAACGCAATGTACTGTATAATAATTTAAATCCTATTGTTAGTTAAAAGTTTAGGGAGATACATTTATCGAATGAATTTGTAATATTGAGCTTCAGATATTTTCAGTTGATGAGCATGCAGCTGTTTTATGATTTGATAAATTACTCTTAATTTAAACTACAACATATAGGATCATCTTGAAGAATTCTGGTATAAAATTTACTGAATAGCAAATCTACGGACATATCGATGTCAAAAATCATGAACAAATTATCTTCCAGAGATATCAATCTTGTTACTCAAAAAACAAATTTCATCTTGAGACCATTCGTTTGAGCTTACTTCATTCGATTAGGCAAGTAGTCGATACCTTATCTCGCTTGTGTAATTGTCTTCACACTGTGTTACGGCTATACTTGTTTATAACATATTGCCTTTAAATAGCAGAAAAATAGTTACTTTCCTGCCTTTATTTCCGATTTTGCAGTACAAAAAACTTAATAAACAAATATGTATATTGGATTATGAATTATAGGCTGTTCCAGCTTTGGTGTGCGCGAAAACAGTGAGGAACTGACGACTCTAGGACAACATGCAATACAACCTAGCATTGTGGGTAAGCATCATCACGGCTGAATCAGGTGTTTAGAAGTAAAGTGGTAAAACCGATGTTTTGCGGTATGACCTTTGCCAAGTAACGTATTGACTACCATGCTGGTTTTACATCTGGTCCGACAGTTGTGGCTAAGTATGGGCGTATATTCCAGCTCTGACGAGTCAAATTGGAACAATCTGATGTAGTGCAATTCATTTTTACTTTCTCTATATGCACTATGTACATAGTGTATAGAGAAGGTATTGCACTCCACCAAAAAATTAAATACCGAGATTTCACCGGAAATATATGTTTTAGGGTCCCCAATATCCAAAAAAAGCATTTTCACAAAAAGGTCCATGTGTGTGTGTCCGTGTGTCTGTGAACACGATAACTCAAAAACGAAAGGTCGGTAAAATACCAAACTTGGTATTTAAGTTTAATATCTTCCAGGGATGCGACACGAAGATTTTGAGAAAAAAATACCCTACCCCAACTACACTTTACATGGAATTTTTTTCGAAAATTTTGATTTTCTCAAAAATGGTTCTAACGATTTTGATTAAAATTTCGTATATTAAAGATATTTACCGGAAAAATGAAATGCATATCTTGAATTTTCTGGGAATAGCCTCTGAAAAGTAGTTTATTCTGGATGAATTTTACTGAATTTTTAATAACTGCTAAACCGTAACAGATGGACAAAAGCTTAATACACAAAAAATGTAGAGCACATTAAAACACATAATTTATGTTATATAAATTTTATTCGTGGAGTTCGTCGTTTTTGAGACATTCCTTAATTTTAGTTTATGCTATGAAAAACGTATACTTTTCCCATACAGGAACCTGTCAACTCCTATCCATATAAACAAAGGAACTTAATTGAAATAGCAGCCAGCTTTTTACTATTATTTTAACCAATGGTGGTCCCTTATTTCGCTTCTACTTACAAGGAAGCAAGTAATGAGACTATTTTTCTACTATTTTTTTCTGATTAGCATAAAGCAAATAGAATAATAAGCTTTTTAAGAATAATTTGTTGCAGGGATATAGGAAAGTCATGTGAATGGTACACATCAGATTTTTACTTTCTCTATACTCACTATGTACACAGTGTATAGAGAATGTATTGCACTCCACCAAAAAATTCGATACCGAGATTTCACTGGAAATATATGTTTTAAGGTCCCCTGTATCCTAAAAAAGTATTTTCAGAAAAAGGTCCGTGTGTGTCCGTGTGTCTGTGAACACGATAACTCAAAAACGAAAAGTTGGTAAAACGCCAAACTTGGTATTTAAGTTTAGTATCTTCCAGGGATGCGACACGAAGATTTTTGAGAAAAATTCCACCACCCCAAACTACCCGTTTCATGGAACTTTTTTCGAAAATTTTGATTTTCTAAAAAATGGCTCTAACGATTTTGATTAAAATATCGTATATTAAAGTTATTTACCTGACAAATAAAATGTATATTTTTTAAATTTCTGGGAATAGCCTCTGAAGACTACTTTATTTAGGAAGAATTTTTCATACCTATTAGCCGTAAGAGATGAACAAAAACTTAACACACAAAAAATGTAAAGCACGTTAAAATACACAGTTTATGTTTTATACATTTTCTTCATGGAGTTGATCGTTTTTGAGATATTCCTTTTTCTTGGTTTCAGCTTTGAAGAACTTATATTTTTTCTCATACAGGAATTTGTCATCTCCTGTCCATACAAACAAAGAAACATCAGTCACATAGCAACCAGCTTTTGGCTTTCACTTTAACTTATGGTACTCCCTTATTTCGCTTCTACTTACAATAAAGCAAGAAATAAGACTATTTCTGCGCGTTTTTCTGATTAGCATGAAATAAATAAAAGATAAGCTAATTAACAATAATAATTTACAGAGGTATAGAGAAAGTCATATGAATGGAACACATCAGATTTTTACTTTCTCTAGCCCGGTATGTACAGTGACATAGGGATAGAGAAGTATTGTATTCCACCCAAAAATTCGATACCGAGATTTCACCGGAAATATATGTTTTAGGACTCCCTGTGTCCAAAAAAAACATTTTCAGAAAAAGGTCCATGTGTGTGTGTCCGTGTGTCTGTGAACACGATAACTCAAAAACGAAAAGTAGCTAAAATACCAAACTTGGTATTTAAGTTTAATTTCTTCCAGGGATGCGACTCGAAGATTTTGAGAAAATTCCCCCACCCCAAACTACCTTTTACATTGAACTTTTTTTCAAAAAATTTGATATTCTTAAAAATTGCTTTAATGATTTTGATTAAAATATCCTATATTAAAGATATTTACCTCACACATTAAATGTATATCTGCATTTTCTGGGAATAATTTCCAAAGACCTGTTTATTCCGGATGAATTTTGCTTAATTTGGCATAACTAGTAAACCGTAAGAGATAGACAAAAACTTACTATACCAAAAATGTAGATCTTGTTAAAATACATAACTTATGTCATATACATTTTTTTCGTGGAGCTTACCATTTTCGTGGTATGCATTGGTATTAGTTTCAGTTGTGAAGTACTTTTACTTTTCTCAGACGGAAGTGTCCGTTTTTATTTTCTTCTACTCCTGGCCAAGAAGAGAAGCGATTTGTAATGACAATCGTATAACGGAAGTTTTTAAAGCATTTGACTATGGGTTTAGCCTAGTGTATTCCCTTATTTTCTTACTACATTATAAGGAACTAAGTAATAAGAACATTGTGCTAATAAGTACCTCGATTAGCAAGGTGGAGAAAGAAGATTTTTATGTAAGAAGTTTATAGAATAGCTAGAGAAAGTCATGTGAGAGTAATACATCAGATTTTTACTTTATCTACATGTATATGTGTATAGAGAAGGTATTGCACTCCACCAAAAAAATTGATACCGAGATTTCACCGGAAATATATGTTTTAGGGTCCCCTGTATCCAAAAAAAGTATTTTCAGAAAAAGGTCCGTGTGTGTGTCCGTGTGTCCATTTGTCTGTGAACACGGTAACTCAAAAACAAAAAGTCGGTAAAATACCAAACTTGGTATTTAAGTTTAGTATCTTCTAGGGATGCGACACGAAGATTTTCAAGAAAATTCCCCCACCCCAAACTATCCTTTACATGAAACTTTTTTCAACATGGAACTTTATAATTTTCTAAACATGATTCTAACGATTTTGGTTAAAATACAGTATATAAAAGATATATATAGCTGACAAATAAAATGTATATTTTGAATTTTCTGGGAACAAACAGCCTTTGAAGACTACTTTATTCTGGGTAAATTTTGCGGAATTTTGCATAACTGTTAAACCGTAAGAGATGGACAAAAACTTACCACACATCAAATATAGAGCACTTTAAAACACATAATTTATGTTATATACATTTTTTTTTTTTTCGTGGAGCTGATTGATTTTGAGATATTCCTTGTTCTTTGTTTCAGTTATGAAAAACTTAAACTTCTCTCATAAAGCAATTTGACAACTCCTGTCCTACAAAAAAGGAACTTCAGTCACAAAGCAACAAGCTTTTGACTATCACTTTAGCATATGATAATCCCTTATTTCGCTTCTCCTTACAAGGAAGCAAGTAATAAGACTATTTCGGCTAGTTATTTTTTTCTCGATTAGCATGAAGTAAATAGAAGCATAAGCTTTTTAACAATAATTTTTGCATAGATGTAGAGAAAGTGTGAATAGAATATATAAGATGTTATAGTTTCTCTACACGTACTATGTACATAGAGTATAGAGGAGGTATTGTAATGCACCCAAAAATTCGATACCGAGATTTCACCGGAAATGCATGTTTTGGGTCCATCTGAATCAAAAAAAGCATTTTTACAAAAAAGGTCCGTGTGTGTGTGCGTGCGTGTGTCTGTGTATGTGACTGTGTGCTGTGGGCAGCATAACTCAAAAACGAAAAGACGGTTAAGTACCAAACTTGGTATTTAAATTTGGTATCTTCCAAGCATGCGACACCAAGATTTTAAAGAAAATCTCCCCACCCCGAGCTACCTTTACATGGAATTTTTTCCGAAAATGTTGTTTTTCTTAAAAATGGCTCTAACGATTTTGATTAATATCTCAAATATTAAAGATATTTCGCTTTCAAATAAAATGTATATCTTGAATTTTCTGGGAATAGCCTCTGAAGACTACTTTATTCTGGACGAATTTTACAGAATTTTGCATAACTGCTAAACCGTAAGAGATGGACAAAACCATAACATACAAAATTGTAGAGCACATTAAAACACACAATATATGTCATGTACATTTTTTTTCGTGGAGTTTATCGTTTTTGACATATTCCTTGTTTTTGGTTTCAGCTTTGAAAAAATGATACTTTTCTCATACAAATTCCTGTCTATACAGACAAAGGAACTTCAGTCACATAGCAACCAGGTTATGTTTATCAGTTTAGCCTATAGTACTCCCTTATTTCCCGTCAAGGAAGCTAGTAATAAGACTATTTCTGCTATTTTTTTCTCGATTAAAATGAAGTGAATAGAAGCTTTTTAACAATAATTTGTTGCAGAGTTGTAGAGAAAGTCATGTGAATGGAACACATCAGGTTTTTTTTTAAATTAGAGTGGCAAATATAAAATTATTAAAATAATTGTTGGTATTCTAGCGCTCACAACATGACATCTGACCTTTGGAGTAACCTCATTCCACCAAGCGATGATTGGAGTCATTTTAGCGGTCGTTGTCCGTTATCAACAGGTTGATGATAATGATGGTACTGGAATGAGAAGACTTACAGAGGGATGTATAAATGAAATAAAACAAATCGGTTGTGTTCCATTCATATGACTTTCTCTACATCTCCGCAAAAAGTATTATTAAAAATCTTATGCTTCTATTTACTTCATGCTAATGGAGGAAAAATTAGCAGTAATAGTCTTATTACTTGCTTCCTTGTAAGTAGAAGCGAAATAAGGGAGTACCATAGGTTAAAGTGATAGTCAAAAGCTCGTTACTATGTGACTGATGTTCCTTTATTTGTATGGACAGGAGTTGACAAATTCCTGTATGAGAAAAGTATAAATTTTTCAAAGCTGAAACCGAAAACAAGGAATATCTAAAATACGATCAACTCCACGAAAAAAATATATAAAACATAAATTGTGTGTTTTAATATGCTCTACATTTTTGTATGATAAGTTTTTGTCCATCTCTTACGGTTTAGCAGTTATGCAAAATTCCGTAAAATGCATCTAGAATAGAGTAGTCTTCAGAGGCTATTCCCAGAAATTTCAAGATATACATTTTATTTGTTAGATAAATATCTTTAATATACGATATTTTAATCCAAACCGTTAGAGCCATTTTTAAAAAAATAAAAATGTTCTAAAAGAGTTCCATGTAAGAGGTAGTTTGGGGTGAGAGGATTTTTTTGAAAATTTTCGTGTTGTATGCTTGGAGGATGCCAAACCTAAATAACAAGTTTGGTTTTTAACGGACTTTTCGTTTTTGAGCTATGCTGCTCACAGACACACACGACATTTTTCTAAAAATGCTTCTTTTGGATTTGGGAGACTCAAAACATGTGTTTCCGGTGAAGTATTTCTAATTTTTTGGTGTATTACAATATCTTCTCTATACACTATGTACATAGTACGTGTAGAGAAAGTAAAAAAAAAGAATTACAGCTATTTTATAAAATCACTTTTATCATTTAGATGTAATCTTCAAGTATAGACCCAGATTCTGCGTTTTAAACGTAGAATAATAATTTAGCATCTGTTGTACCAAACGCTTTGAAGCCTAAGAACGCTGACAACAAAACGCTTAAGCCTTGAGAATACAAAAAACGTTCCAAGTTGGTACAAGCAGCGTGAGAGTGAGACATTTGGCCTCTGTCAGTGCTACGCCAAAGAAAGAAAAATCTATGCAGGGCGGCGGTTCAGGAAACATAAGGAATGATACAGATGTGCTCGACGAAGTTAGCTATGTTTAGATCCGGTTGTCAAACAAAATCCTTACAACTTGTATGCATGGCCAGAAAAAGAGGAGCTGGAAAAAAGGGATCGAGGAGATATTTCTTTTCTCGTATAATCTGCGCGAACTTGAAAGGGACGGAAGTAATAAGGATTGTAGAAAGAACTTGGGAAGAAAATCTTTCAAAGTGATTCTTCGTCTCCTAGGCAAAGTGTCTGTTAAATCCCACCCACTTTCTCTTCGATTCCTGATACAATACCTAGTGTACCTTTGCTTTTCAGATTCCCTGTCGGAATAAAATGCAAATTTTATATGCTCTAACATCTGTGTTAATCTGATTTACAGTAGTTGCATGTTTTAAGCAATTTTTACTTTCTCTGCATAATATGTACATGGTATGTAGGTAGAGAAGGTATTGTATTCCACCCAAAAAGCAATAACGACATTTTACACATTTTAAGGTCACCTATATAAAATAAAAAGGCATTTTTAGAAAAAGGTTCATATATATGGACACTATAATTAAAAAAAAAGAAGTCGGTAAAATACCAAACTTGGTATTTAAGTTAAGAAACTACCTTTGCAACACGAAGATGTTGATAAAAATCTCATAGCCCCGAACTAGCATTTACACGGAAAAATTTCGAAAGTTTTGATTTTCTCAAAAATGTATAAAATTTATACCCTGAATTTTCTGGCAATAGCCTCTTAAAGCCTCTTTATTCTGGATGAATTTTGCTGAATTTTGCATAACATGTAAGCCGTAAGGAACACACAAAAACTTACTACAAAAAATGTTGATCTCGTTAAAACACATTTTTGTTGCAGAGATGATCGTGTCCGAGATATTCCTTGTTATTAGTTTCAATTTCAAACTACACATCTCCTCACGTTTCGATTTACCTTTGGTTTGTTTTTCTAGTGGTGCAAAGCTTTTCAATTTTTCACACATCGATCGCGTTTTAAAAGATTTGACTATTGCTTTAGCCTGATGTATTCCCTTATTTCCCTTCTGGTTATACGGAACTAACAAGAAAGACCAATTTTGTTAATGTTTATCTCGTTTAGCATGTGAATGGAACACATCAGACTTTTTTAATCGTTGTTGCGATTCGTTTTTTATTATAAGTTTGAATATTTCAATGTAAATTTATTTACTTGCATTCAAATTCTCGCAATGTGATAGAAAGCTTGTGAAATAAAGGATGGATTTCAAAATTTTATTTAAAAAGATGGAAACGTAGAGCCAGACCGAAAAATCCAATGCCATAACCAGGAACTGAACGCGGATGGCCTCCGGATCTCCGTCCAGTTGCTCGACTCACTGAGCTACCATGGCAACTTGCCGACACAGCACTAAATTCCCCAACTGACTCGCGTTTTTTTCCGGTACACTACAAAGAAATTTCAGATTATTTTGAGATGTCATACCATAATGGCGACTTACATGTCCTATAAACCCTGGGCTTCTATTTTAACCAACTATTATGTCAATTAATTTTAATTAATTGTTTTTTGCCACACTGACAGGAGCTGGAAAGGTAGAGTCAGACTGAAAATTTTAACGCCCTATCCGGGATTTGAACCTCGGATCTCCTGGTTTCCGTCCAGTTACTCTGATCATTGAGTTACCTCGGGAACATGCTGACACAACACTAAATTCTCCAGCTGACTTGCGTTTTTCTCTGTAAGTCATCATTGAACTTACAGTGTCGCAAGTTCGTAAGTGCTCCAAGTCTCGGGCTTCTCTGTTTAACCAAGTATTAGATCAATCATTGTGAATTAATTGTCCAATTCTACCTTTCCAACTCCTGTCCTACATACGAAAAAATAATTTACAAAAATGATTCGAATCTTACTTAGATATTTTATAGCATTTATTAGACATTAATTACTCTTCTTATTTTCCTTTGTTTTCTTCCCAAATATATACATTAATTATTTATTTATTCTAGAGATATCTCATTAAAATATTTTCTAATTCAAGCTATATTATCATCCATTTTCCTTTTTAATTTTATTCCAATTAAATACTTCTAGCCGGAGTTAATATTGTTTCATTCTTATGCTATTTCTTAAAAATATTTTTAATTCTACAGTTACTGAAAATAGCCCAAGATATTTTCTTTAGTCTTTGCAAATTCACTGATTCGTATTGTGTTAATCTGCATTTTCAGGTATGTGTTTCTGTACGCAATGTTGTGATGTTCATGCATGTTAACTTTTTTGTGTGTTTAAGTGCTTGTTTTTCTTGCTTCTTTTTTTCTCCCATAGCATTTATAATGGCCCTCCAGGTAGAAGATACGCGCCATCTCATACATTCTGGTCTTAATATGCTGCATAACGACATCACATTACATAAAAACTCCAATACGACGTTGTACCTATACATTACGACACTGGCTCAACCACCAACTATAACAGCCTTGCAACAAGTTTCTTCTCACTTCGCTACCTTTGAGTTCCTACTAATGTATTTCACAATAATGCAAGCATCATGATGAAATGACAGATTTGGCACAGTCCGGCTTTTAAAGGGCTCGAGACCACGCTCTCCACCCTGAAAGTCAAAAAAAGGTCCTTGTACACTCAAAGACAATAAAAGAAAAACACCTGGCGCTGTGATTTTGCTGAAAATGTGAACGTTTGACGGAGATTTGGGACTTACGAGAACTTTCATTTGTGTCATTCTGAAATAATATACCAGACGAGTAAGAAACGACAAAAATGTTTGAGCAATCCACTGCTTCATCCTTGAACCCCGCTCGACGTTCCTTCAGAACACAGGCTACTGTTTCTTTTCACAATAATGCCAGCATGATGATGAACATGGGGAATTTGGCACAAAAGGTTCTAGACCACGCTCTGTACCGTGAACAATGTTCTTGTACACTCAAAGACAACTGAAAAGAAAACACCTGTATTTGTTATTTTTCTGAAAATGTGAACGTTTTACGGAGACTCGGATCTTACAACCATTTTGATTTGTATCATCCTGTAACAATATATCGGACAAGTAAGAAAAGGCAAAACTGATTGGGCAATCCACCTCTTCGTACTTGAACCCCGCTCGACGCTCCTTCAGAACAGGTTGACTTGTATAAGCAGTATATTAGTTTTGTCCATCACCTGCACGAATTACCCTAGCATTAGAACTTCATTATGTAGCACAGAGGAAGAATTAACTTAATTTTATATCACCCGGTTAGAGAGGTGGCTATTGTCCAACCAGGAAGTTGAGGGATCACCAATTCACAACTCAGAACAGTTATGCTTCATTTGTACCCCCTTTTCGAATACGCTGTAAGAGCATAGCAAGGCTATATGAGAGGTCTCTCCTGAATTAGAAGGTGGCAAAAGCGACAAACAGAGCCCAAAAAGGTAAAAGACAGGCGGAGAAGCGAAAACACCCTATCTTACTTATTTTGAATGTTACCACCCACTGAAGCTATACTTCCTCTGTTCCAGAATCAAAGAGGTTCCATTCTCTCTTTAAAATCTTTGACCATCTAGACTCTGATACTGCTGCAGATCTAAATAGACAAATCTCACAATATCCTTATGCAAACCATGATACCACTATCAATGTTTTTCTTTTATTTTCTCAAGCGTGTATGCACAACGTATATAGATAGAGAAGGTATTTCAGTGCATCAAACAACTCGATTCCAAGATTTCACTGGAAATACATGTTTTGATATCCCTAATTAGAAAAAAAATTATATAAAAATGTCGTACATTAGTCTAAAGCAAGAGTCAAACCTTTAAAATCTTATTCTTCTATCTACTTTCTGCTTATCGAGATAAACATTAGCATAAATTGCTTCCTTGTAAGTAGAAGGAATATCTCTAAAATGGTCAACTCCACGAAGTGCATAAATTCTGTGTTTTCACGAGCTCTGCATTTTTCTTGGTATTTAAGTTTAGCATGTTTAATGATGGGACACGAACATTTTGACAAAAATTCCCCACCCCAAACTACCCTTTAGTTGGAAAAAAATCTCGAAAAGTTTGATTTTTTCAAAAACGCCTCTAACGACTTTGATTAAAAAGCAGTATATTATAGATTTTACATAACAAATAAAATGTATACCTTAAATTTTCTGACAATAATCTTAAGTAATATTCATTTTGGAGACTTTTGTATAACCGATAATCTAAGAGATAGAGAAATTCTGACTCCAAAAGTTGTAGATCTCGTTAAAATACACAACCTATATCAAACATATATTTTTGTGGTTAAAGGTTTCCCAAATATTCATAGTTATTGGTTTCAATCTTAAAATATTTATAAATTTTCCAATATGCATCTTATCTGAGTATAGCTGATAACTTGTTAATTGCCTCTCATCTAATTATCTGATATTATATGATTAATACTTATATATCATCAAATGCTGTAATGTAAATAGTATTAGGTATTAATTATACTTATGGCTTGTTTGGTCTTAAATTAAGGAGGACGCAAATTAAATTCTATAGTGATATGTATATTTGAATTAAGCGTATGTGTTTAGAGAAATGGTAATGGAAAAATAGTATGTGTTATACTCACATGACTTCCTCTAGCTGCTCTCAAGCAAACTTCTTACAAAAGAATCTTCTTCTTTCTACACCATGCTAAACGAGATAAACTTTAGCAGAACGTACGAATTACTTAGTTCCTTATAAATAAAAGGGAAATAAGGAATTCACTATGCTAAAGTGATAGTCAAATGTTTTAAAAGCTGTTGTTATGCGATTGTCGTTGCAAATCGCTTCTTTGCTTGGCCAGTAGAACAAAAGAAAAACTACACTCCCTGTCTGAGAAAAGTATTAGTACTTCACCACCCAATAACCAGGAATATCTCGGAAACGGTTGCCTCTACAAGAAAACCGTAAAGGATATAAATTGTGTGTTTTGACGAAATCTACATTTTTTGTGAAGTACGTGTTTGTCTGTCTTTTACGGTTTAACAATTAAGCAAAATTTGGCAAAATTCACCCAGAAGAAAGAGGTCTTTAGATTTTTTTCTCAAAAAATTCAAGATATAGGTACATTTTATTTCGGATTTGAACATCTTTAATACACAGTATTTTAACCAAAATCGTTATAGCAATTTTTGAGAAAATCACATGTTTATGATAGTGTTGAGGGCAGATGTTCTTGAAAATCTTTGTGTCGCATCTTTAGAACATACTAAACCGAAATACCAAGTTTGGTATTTATCGGTGTTTTCGTTTTTCAGATATGCTGTCCACAGACGCACACGCACACGGATCTTTTGCTAAAAAAACTTTTTTTTTTTGGAATCAGGGACCCCAAAACAAATTTCCGGTGAAATCTTTACATCGAATTTTTGGGCGGAATACAATATCTTCTGTTTCCATTATGTTCACTGTATATGTGGCCTAGAGGAAGTAAAAATATTTTTTTTTAGAAAGAAGCTGGCATGTGGGATCATAAAACTTTGTTTAGGCGACCGTTAGGGAAAGGCTTGGCTCGTTGTGCAAAACAGTATACAATGTAGAGAGCGTTGCGTAGCAAATTAAAATTTTATTAAATTACATTAATAAATAAATTACATAAATTACATTACAAATGGGGCAGATTTGCTACGTGAAGTGACGCATTCACATATTTGCGGAAAGCCTTTAAGTATATAGGTAAAATATTAAGGATGGTGTTCGCAAAGTTATGTAAGTCGAGGGAATACAAAATTGTTAGTAGCACACGAGTTTTGTTTTTGGAACTTGTAATTAAGGAATTCCTAGAACGGAAATTAACACAGTTGAAGTGAAGCTACAACACAGTGGCTCTGATTTAAAATACCTTGTGACAGGGTTTGTTAAACGAGTGGCCACAATAACCTCAAGTAAAGGCTGCTCATTCATTCTAGAAGAATGACCCTTAAGCGAATATACAGTGAGCTGGCATACCCTTGATAGCCTGGTGAGCAAACAGTTTATGTTACAATAACAAAGAGCCTTGTTTCCTTATGATTACGTTTCGAGAATACACAGTATACAGCTGACTGCAAAGTGTTGTGCGTTACGGATTTATGCCATTGTCATTGTTTGAAGAAGAGATTCTTAGTTATTAATGAAAATGACAGCAATTCAAAAGAAGAAGATGAGGAAGAAATGTCGGGAATAGAAGAAATATAAGACATTTAAGTGTAAAGTGTAGCGTAAGCAATAACCGAGGCTGAGAGTGAATACCTGACGTTACTGGAAGTGTGATATTACTGTACCACTGCAGCGCAGAAACATGAGAATAGCGTACACATCTGACTGCCGTTCCTGCTTCAGCAAAGGTGAGTGACTCGCATATAGCCTCTCATTTAAATTGCAATTTGTCAAGAGCAATAAAAGATATTAATGTAAGTTAAAGTTATATAGGTGAATTATTACTGGCGTAGTTAGAACTTCCAATTCCAAATGTCCCGCATCCCCTGACCTCTACTCTACCGACATAATTGTGACGTAACTATTCCCCACAGTTAACGTTAGGCTACAAGTCATCTGTGTCCAAGTCACCAGGAAATACGACAGCGAAAGATATCTCGTCACAATTTCTCAAATAGAAAATCGTTCCTCATATTTCTTTCTCCTTATTACGTAATAAATAACAAATGGCAATGCATCATATAGCGACCTATCTTGAAAAATGTGACTATCAATTCAGTGTAAGTATTCCCTCATTCCCGTCTATATAATAAAAATGTTTCTGCTAATTTTTATACCGGTATAATGAAGTAGATAGAAAATTAATTTTTATAAAAATAGTTTGTGGCAAAATAAGTGGATAAAGGAATAAGAATATAACACATCAAACCTTCTTCTATACTTTTTCTCGTTCTCTCGGTGGCCTTACAGTCTACTTACACTCCATAAGTCAAGAGGATACCTACTGACAAAAGCGCTTATTGCAATCTTCCATGTTCTCTCAACGCTCTTGCAGACTACTTCAGCACCATAAATCGAGAATATCTCGTTAGATATACCCTGCTGTCAAACCTTATTTTAATCTTCCGTGACCTTTCAAGAGTCAGGAAATAGATTATGACAATTTTTCAGTACAGTTTCCTATATAAAATAATGACGCATATTGTAGCAACAGCTAAACAACTCGTAACAAGCTTTAAAATAGAAGTAACCAATTATGACGAAGGTAAAGCTGTTCCTAATCTCAGAAATTGCTGTTGAGTGTTATGAATGTTGAATGAAGATTTAATATACAGAGATGTAACCTTAATACGCTGCAAGAAATACGGGAATCTATTATCAGCTGGTCCTGTTGCGTGGCTGTCACGAGTTAGTGCACCATCTTAACGTGCGAACTGAGGACAAGAACATCTCGAAAATCTTAAGCTGAGACGAAACATTTCAGAGCGACCTCTGTGGCAAATTCTCTTTTATCCATCCGTAATTTCCAAATAAGTAATAAGACAATTTATGCTAATGTTTATCTCAATTAACATGATTTAGATAAAAAAATAATATTTTGTAAGAATATTTAAATATGGGATGGCTGGAGAAAGTTATGTGAATGGAAAAAGTCAGATTTTTTCCAATAGTGTTTATAAGCACTATACAGAGTGATTCAGGGGCTATACAAAACTTTGTGGAAGGTCTCGCATGGTGGACTATTACGTTGTCTATACTACTATATATCAAGGTCAGAGGCATCACCCACTACGACGGCAGCAGTAACTTACACCTCAACCAAACAATTGGTCCAGAAGGTTTATTCTTCAGCTCCAGCCTTCCAATTGGAATTCCGATTCAAACAATGTTCGCAGAAATGTCTGCACCTAGACATTATTATAATGGTCTTGAACATCCTAGGTTAGTAACAGTTCTTTTCTATTTGTAACACAGACTTTGGATAAAGTTGATCACTAAGGCTTTATCTACTCTACAGTCTTGGCCTTCATCATTATAGGTACTCATTAGCATTTTTAGTTTGTGTATTTCTTTTAATTTCAATTTATATGCCGCTTTTAACGGTACTGTCATATCCACGGCCATTTCCTTTTAAATATTAGTTATTATTGTCAATCGACAATGTCGGCAATGGAATTAACTCGTACACAGTTTCAATGCGTTAAAGTCATACCTTACAAAATCACAAGTAAAGAGCATGGGATTTCAAGGTTATCACATAGTATCCAGAGCTTAAAAGAACCAACTACCATTTAAGATTACTTATTCGTATTGTATCTACAAGAAATAGGTAATAAAATAACTTTTCTATAACTTCATTTCGGTTTTCGTCAAGGACCCTCTTGACAGTGCTTTTTTAAGGATTTCATGTCGAATATGGGTAGAAAAAAACATCTGAATGCAACAGATCTGATCTTTTATTTTAAATTTCATGTTTAATGTATTTACGCGAGTGCATGATTTATTATGAAACGATTTTTGGTGATTGAGAGACGTCTAAACTATATTTTGAATGGAATTCAATATTTTCTCCTGGCTAATATAATTAAGCGAAGGAAAAAGCTAAAACAGCAAGAATTGTTTCTTGTTTTATGTTTAATCGATAGCCTAATTTCTGTTACTACGCTCTGTATACTATCATAGTTTCCAGCCTCCAAGCTCAAATGAGAAAAATTCTCAAATTTCTTTCGATGGTGTTTTCTTGTTCATTTATGAAAATGAATATAAATTCAAACCAATCATGTGGGTATTATATTTTAAGTAGGATATCAGAAAGAAAATTATGACACTTTATGCTATAGGTTATAATGATAATATAATTCAACCAATAATTAATTTTAAATGCTTGGGCTACTAAAGAAGAATGCTATAAAATCTGATTTGTTGCAATTACCTGAAATTCTCTACCTATTCTGTAACAAACTATTCTTACAGATGCTTATGCTTCTATTTACATCATACTAATAAAGATAAAAATTCGTATTACTTAGTTTGTTATAAGTACAAGGGAAATAGAGGAATACGCTAGGCTAAAACTATAGTCAAACCATTTAAAAACTTTTGCCATACAATTGGCATTGAAATCCGGCTTTCTTTTCTTGGCCCGAAGTGAAACAAAAAACTGGAAAGTCATATTCTCAATATGAAGAAATTTAAATCATTTTAAAATTAAAACCAGTAATAAAGAATATTTGGAAACGATTAACTAAACAAAAATGCATGTGACATAATTTGTGTATTAAAAGTGATCTGCAGTTTTTGGGTAGTAAGTTGTTGTCTATCTCTTAAGGTTTACCATTTATGCAGAAATTTTACAGAGTGAAGAGCATTTCAACCCAGGAAATTCGAGATATGCTTTACCTTAAGTATACGGTATTTTAATATAAATCTTTAGAGCCATTTTGAGCTTATAAGAAAATTTTGAAAAATGTTTCATATAAAGGGTAGCTTGCTGTAGAGGATTTTTTTTAAATCTTCCTATGACCTCCTTGGAAGGTACTAAAATAAAATACCAAGTTTGATATTTAAGCGACTTTTTGTTTTTCAGTTATGCTCTACACAGATACACACACAGTACAAGATCACTTTTCTAAACAGGCCTCTTACGGGTTCTGGTGAAATTTCGGTTTACAATTTTAGATGGAATACAATACCTTCTCTACCTACTACGTACATACGTAGTACTTAGTAGAAATACTCTTAAATTCATTCATTTGAAATAGTGTACACTAGAAAACTGCGGTAAAAGCCAAAACAATAAGGGAATTTTAATTTATCCCCTGGAAGAGTTTCAAGTACAATATTAAAAAGAGCAACAAAATGTATATTAAAGGGATGAACTTTTTAGGTATTTAAAGCATGTCGGATCAAATCTGAAACGAAGAAATTAGAGCAGCTTTAATATATTGTCCCTTAATGAATGTATACAAGAAACTAAAAAACAATAGACAAGGCATATTAAAATAATGCAAAAGAAAAAGAGGAGAAGTATACTAAGATAAGAGGACCATCCATAAGTTGGAACAATTTGGCATAAATAAATAATAACGAAAGATATGAAAACTAAAATATATTTACAAAGTTACAGTACCTTTCTGTTTGTCAGCGTAATTGCCATTGCTATCAAGGAGTTTGTTCTAACGTGGTACCGTTTCTTCAGTTCAGGTGTTGTACTCTTCCATCGCTAAAGATGCCACTGCCACTTTGAGGTCATCATCGGTTCGGATCACTTTGTTAGCTCAAAGCCCATTGTTAGCCCATAAAATTCGATTGGCCGACATTTTAGTGCATTCAAAAAAAGAAAGGAAAAAAAAATAAAGGAATTAGATCTTAGGTGGTAGAAAATATAACATCAGTATTGTAAAACTGGTACCACGTGACATTAAATATCTTGTTGGAATATGGATTACGTTGAGGAATAGAGTAAGGTACTATGAATTTTTAAATAAAGTTTTTTTTAATATCTTCCATTATTCTTTAGTTATTCCAAATCGTTCGTTACTTTCGATGGTCATCATACAAACCCAAGGAAAACGTGGAATAGGACAACTCCGGATGGGCTGCAAGTCCAATCCTTCATAGTGAAGAAGAAGGAGACTATAGAAGACTTCAATGTTTAAGTACTGGAGCTCGGACTCTGTCGAATATCTGCTTTTAGAAAACAATAACTGTATTGCTTTATTTGGGTGAAAATTACATTGAACCAATATCTATGTCATTTATGAGCACACTGTATTTATTCCGGAATTAAACAAAAACAACACGAATAGGTATAAGAGTTTCTAATGAAAACATTCATTATAATATATGGGCTGCTAAACTATATGAAACATCATTCTGCAGTTTCAAAGTGGAAAAAAATCATCAAAGTGGCAAATAGGCTGCGCACAGGAAAGAAATTCACAACTTGACAGAGACCACAGCTGCGTTTATCTTTCAGAGGGAATTTTAATTTCTCTCCTGGAGCTTCAAAAACCAGCAGGAACATTTGTAGATGAAGAAGTTTGATATACATTTTTGGATTTAGGTCTGGAAGGAATAAACAAAGACGCTAAGAGGATCCAACATTCAAAGTACTTGGTAACGTGCTTTCATAAAGCGTAGAGTGTAGCTTCAAGTTGAGGGGAGAGAGAAAGTAATTTCCTTAATGTGTGTACTTCTTGATAATTCGTTTGCAAGAGGAGTGTGGTAGAGGAGTTAAACCGTGAACACTTCTTATGTTGTTCTTTTTGTCGTATGAACAAGCAGCAGTGGCGGTTTTATACGAATGTAAGCGCTTTCTCTTAATTTAAAGTTGTCAGCTATTTAAAAGCAAACTTATACATCGAGTTACTCAATTCTATTGGTATTAAATATATACATACATATAAGCCGAGCGAGATGGATCTGAAGTAATGCGTGAAGTTAGTATTAGAGAGGCCACATGTTCGAATCCCGACGAAACGGCCATTCTACCTCGGAGTATTTTGTGATTTTCCCAGTCGGTAGGAGAATGATGGGATGGTTACCATTCTACTACTAATTTCTTTATTTTTTGTCTCCTTTATGGCTTCTCCTGTTATTTTTCAGTGTTTTAGGACCAGCTGACGGCGGATGGAACGCTGCGGCTGGACAGTGGAATTGACACTGTGTAAAGAGTTCTCTCTGGTGCTTGTAGTGACTTTCTGTTGTGCCATAACCAGAATTATTGTCATTCTGGAATCGCTAGGGACTCCGTTATTGCTAGCGCTATCCGGGTATGGTCCTTTTGGTCTCCCCTTTATCTCTTTCTTCCAGGGGTCACGTAAGTCCCAAAGAGACCGAGCGAGCTGTCGCCGTGGTGATATGTGCAACTCGCATTCGGGAAGTCGTGGGTTCGATTCCTGTGACAGGCCTTTCTACTCCATTGACCTTTTCGAAGGTTTCCCATGTCGCCAAGTGAATCCTGGGGATATTAATTGAATCTCCCAAATTTCCTGGCTCTCATATCTTGTTCCCAGCGTTTCCTTATCATCTATTTCTGGGTTGAAAAATCAGGTGACGGTGTTCGGTGGGTTGCGGTGATGGTGGCTTACGCAATTTAGAGGTTTATTCTTAGTGTCGTTGCGAGACTTGTATCATGACACACCTTCGGGTGTTTTCGGAGGCTCGGGGGTAGTGGGTTGGGCCCAGGCGGGTTTGGAGGCGAATAGTCTGGAACTGCTAGGGCCCCGTACATGCTTGCGCCAATCATTCCAGATATGGTCGCTATTCGTCTCTCTCCCCTCATCCGTCCATCCCTGCCGTCCATAAGTCGCAAAGTGCCTCTAAGACCGGGGGCTCTGCCTGTGACTGTGGACCCCGCTTATGAGTAATTTTAATCCTAATTCTGAGTCCTAAAGTGTCCAGTAGCTGAGATAAATTATCATAATCCTAAAATTTGGAAGAATACCTATTAAAATTTGCAGTCACATGATTAACAAATGTTTAAAGCAACCATAATTATAAGGGAATGTCCAAATAAAATAAACAATAAAAATAAGGTCTTTATAAAGTAGTAATGTGGCGCACACACGTGGTTTTCTCCCTGAGATAGTTTTTGTGCTCATTGTTGGTTGCATCGGGTCGCCATAGCCTATGCCCTCAGCTAGCTAATTGTATTCTTTGGCTTTCGTTGGATTACGACTGAGATAAAGCATGAATACGTTCTGGTAGGAATATATGCCATGCTGACTTCAGCTTCTAATGCCCAAAGAATAAAAATACCTTATTCACTTTTATTGACCATGTTATTGCCCTCCAATTTCACGATACATATGTCAGAAGAGATTACCTAATTTCATACTTTGGTATTTTGTATACCATATACAAATAAATAACTGGCGATGTACACACGATACATTTCCCGCGAACCATCACTCTTTTGTCATGCATTTTTCAGTCCGGAAGGACGGTTCTGCCAACACCAGTTAAATTTTAAGAAAATATAACGCTTTTACTTTCTCTAGCTCCGTATGTACAACGTACATTGTGATTAGAGAAGGTATTATATTCCACACAAAAATTCAATTCTGAGATTTCACCGGAAATATCATGTTCTAGGACCCCCTGAATCCAAAAAAACATTTTCAGTTAAAGGTCAGTGTGTCTGTCTGTCTGTCTGTGTGTGTGTCTGTGGACAGCATAGCTAAAAAAAGAAAAGATAGTTTAATACCAAACTTGGTATTTAAATTTGGTATCTTCCAAAGATTCGAAACGAAAATGTTCAAGAGAATCGCACCACCCCAAACTACCCTTTACTGGAAAAATTTTCGAATATTTTGCTTTTCTTAAAAATGGCTGTAACGATTTTCATTAAAATACCACATATTAAAGCCATTTCTACCACAAGTATATATATCTTGAATTTTCTGGGAATAGCTTCTAAAGACCTGTTTATTCTGCATGAATTTTGCTGAATTTTGCAAAACTTATAAACCGTAAGAGATAGGCAAAACCTTACGACACAACAAATGTAGATTTTGTTAAAATTCAGAATTTATGTCATATACATTTTTTCGTGGATTTTACTGTTATCAAGATATTCCTTGTTATTAGCTTCAATTGTAAATTACTTATACTTTTCTCAGGCAGGAAGTGTCCGTTTATCTTTTGTTCTACTCCTGGCCAAGCAAAGCAGCAATATGCAATGACAATCACATTACCACAATTTTTAAAACATTTGACTATCACTTTAGCCCACTGCATTCCCTTAGTTCACTTATACTTATAAGGAGCTACGTAATAAGAACATTCTGCTAATGTTTATCTCGATAGACTTTGTGTAGAAAGAAGAATAATCTTTTGTAGGAAGTTTGTTTGTAGAGCAGCTAGAGAAAATCATGTGAGTGCAACACATCAGATTTTTTTACATGGCACAGTTGAACTATAAATGAATTGAAGATATAAACGGACATTCGCAATCTTATTAATAAATACGCCCAAGTTCAAACCTTGTTTTCTCGTAAATATTTTTATAACATTTTTCCATACTCAAAGTGGTCCGCACTATGAAATATTTTACTACTTTGAGTCAAAAAATGTTACTGCCCGGAAAAAGTACATTTAAGAAAATTTGATTTAACTTTTCAAAAATGTTTCAGTTTTCAAAAATAATTTATAACATTTGGAAAGATTAAGAGGGTTGTTGACTACAAAAAGTTTACTGATTAATATAAAAATCTGAAATTGTAGATCTATTTGTAAACATATTTATTGTAAAATTTTAATATTTTATGTAAATATTTTAAAATATACATCTATGCATTTTTATCAAAACGATGAATTGATACAACAAAATTGTATTATTTAAACAACCATGCAAGCTAGGATTATAAAGAATGTAAGAATATGTCAGCTATTGTTTGTAATAGAGAGTGTAAATTTGAACAATGTAACATACAGGTGCATTACGTTGAGTCTAGCTGTCATACTGTTATTACACTTTTTTCTCACACGAATATTGCTGCTCTTTCAAATTTGAAGTCTTAAGCTTTGTTTGCATTAATATATCAGATCTAATTATAATATTGTCTCTCTAACTATATAATTCGTTTCGTTTGGTAATCGGCTCACCCTCCCCGTATTTGTAGGACTGACACACCCCTAGGACTTACAAGTCAATGCCTAGGGGGTCAGAAGCCTGCCGGGGAGCCTACGACACGAAACCACAGAATGGAGAACCTGTTATGAGGGGTCAGCTAGTAGCTAGGCATGATCATGTGGAAGTGTATGGTTATAAGATGTAAGTGAAATTGATAATTGGAAAAGGGGATGAATGGTGAAATGAATGGCGGGGGAAACCGGAGGACCCGGAGCAAACCCGCCCAGCCGTTGCCGCCTAGATGGGAGCGAGTGGTCTAACCACTCATCGACGGCGCCGCCCTCTAATTATATAATACTTTTTTGTTTCATCTTAACTATTACATTTTTTACTCTCTTTACCAACTTTTACTCAGATTAGGGCAGCACGAGGAGAATATTCACTGGTTCAGTAATTTCGTAGCAGAACAATTAGAGTAGATTTTAGTGACAGCTGCTGCTGTTGAAGACGTGCTCCATTTCCATATAGATGGTCGTGGTAGGATCACTTGAGCAAGGAGTTAATTTAATTAAACACTTGCATGAGACTAGTTGCGCAAGCACTTAACACATTTTCGACAAAAAGCTAATGCCAAGACTACAGATCCACAAGCTGTAACACAAAGCCTTTCAGCCGTTAAAGAGAATATTTATAACGCTTGCAATCCAATGTCATACTTACTGCGTTTCCACCAGAAGTTGAAATCGATTTTAGACAAACTCCATCTGATTACTATCTGCGTAATCAGATTCAATATGTTCAATATGGATTGATATTTTTAAATACGCGATGTTCGAGTGTAAATAATTCGAATTTTATGTTGTTCGACTTGGATTTACGTTGGCGAACCTGTTAAACATAGTTCCGTGTGTTGTAAGGTTTGCGCTTAGTCAATGTTTTTGAGAATAACAAATTGCGAGATTATGGAAACTATAAAAATTACTCTGTTTTGTGTTTTATTACACTTCCTGTCGAGTTTAAGAAAACAAAATAATGAGCATTTGGAGTGTTCCAAAGAGTACAAATATTTGACGATTCAATACGATTTGAATACGGAGGTACTTCCATGCAAAATATTGTGTCAATGCCGTCCGCGGGTGCTCCTTTCTCATG
This sequence comes from Hymenopus coronatus, assembly GCA_030762935.1. Classification (NCBI taxonomy): domain Eukaryota; kingdom Metazoa; phylum Arthropoda; class Insecta; order Mantodea; family Hymenopodidae; genus Hymenopus; species Hymenopus coronatus. The sequence goes on along the minus strand of CM060896.1, from coordinate 88,652,741 downwards.
TTCGTTGCGTAAAAAACGGCGCGACGAAACTGGAGACTTAGGAACGTGACACATCCAGATCATAATTCTTTTCGTGTATTCGAGGTGTTTCTCTCAGATTCGGTTTATAGTTCCTTCGAGAAGTTTCCAGAAAGTCTGTGAGGTCATTTTGTCGGTATAAAAAGGAGGAAGAATTGCAGTGGGTTGTGTTGTGATTTGTACTGAGTCGACAGCGACTGGTGTGTTATCGCACAGTGGCGCGCGTGCGTGGAGCCGTCAACTAATCTTACGTCGAATAATATATTTGCAACAGTTAACTTTATTGTTTATTTGTAAATAATTGTAAGCTAAAGGCAATTGTTACAATATTTAGAACCGATGTCATTTTGATCTCACTTTCTAAGACGATGGGATCCAAGATTCAATGTGATGTGAAACTGCGATTCCATGCAGTTGATATTCAATACGGAATGTGTACTCAAATCGATTTAAATTTATCGTGAAAACGTGAGTCATAAGAATGAATTTATAGATTCGATAAATAGAATTTCTCTTATACTAAACCAGGAATAAACCGCACCAAAGTTTAGGTAAATAAACTCTATAATGAACTGTATCTGACGAGGGAGATAACGTTAACGATGGATCAGAGCGATGGGTTTGCACTTCATTTATTCCTTTCCCCAAGAGAATCTTGTACAGTTTATGAGTAAATACTACAATATGTTTTTTCAGGTCCCCACAGTCTGTATGAAGTATATTTCGTGTCATTAGGTTCCTATTCATTAAGTGTCATTTATGCCATAAGTGTTACGCATCTGAAAGTCGTGTATAACAGTCTTACGAACAAAAATTCAGCTTCAAATGTATGGTCATTTACAACTTTTAAACAGCTCTGAATATTGAATTACAAACTACACACTAAAATGTAACATATTTTTCGGTACCTAGCGGAAATGTGTGTGGAAATAGCAGTAGGTATACTATCAAACATGCGCAAGGGTGTGCTCTTTTCAGTCGTTGTTTGGATTTCATTGTTGTATCTTCTTGGCACCAAAACATTGATTGACAAGCACTTAGAACATAGATCCTCAACGGACAGGAGCTAAATTTTGTGCTGACAACTGTTTTTAAAATTTGCATTAATTGTATATATTAATTATGCTTTTATAATATAACACCACAAATTTTGTGCTAATTTTCAGGAATAAGTAATTAGTAATGACATGTCGAAATAAAAATTAACATATAAATAAGATAACATTAATGTTGAAACCCCTCGTTTCAAATTAAAACCATTTATTTTTAATTAATATCATGATTGGTATCACACCTCAATTGTAACACAAATTATTGTGACATTTTTCTTCTTCCTAGTTGCCCTTCTGTCTGTTACAACTAATACCTAGAGAAAAATCTCTCGGTGTTTGCATTTCATATCAGTAGACAACCATTGAAGGGACTGGACAATTTTCCGTTAGCTTCGTTTAGTTTCTCCCGCTTTTTCCCGATTGGTATCTACATTATTTTATTTGAAGTAATGCATTGTAATACTTATAATTTCAAATTTATTTTTGTTAAAACCGTAAGCATTGTTGACAACCTCTCTTTGTGATACGAAGTTGTAAATGTTAAATTGAAGTTTTATTTTTTAACTTGCAATAAATGCATATTTTTCAATGGAAATAATAAAATAATAATTCTTACTTATCACATATTGTTCTCGAAAATATGCAACATTCTTAAAAATCTGGTGTGATATATTCACATAACCTTCTCTAGCTGCTACATATACAAACTATTCTTGCTAAAGATTAGTATTTTATCTACACCATTCTAATCGAAATAAACATTAGCAGAATTGGTCTTATTATTTGCTTCCTTATAAGTAGAAGGGAAATACGTGAACATAGACTAAAGTGATAGTAAAATCTTTTAAAACTGGATGCTATGTGAAACAGTTAAGGTTCAGTTCGCTTTGCACCGTGCCAAATGAGAAAAGTTAGATACCTACCTTATAATTAGAAACCAATAACAAGGAATATCTCGAAAACGGTCAACTCTACAAGAAAAACGTATATGAATAAATCATGTTTTTAACGAGATATCCATTGTTTTTATATTTGTCTATCTGGTATGTTTAATCATTATGCTAAACTCTGCAAAACTTATCAAGAATAAAAAGCTCTGCAAAGTCTCTTCCCAGAAAATTTAAAATATACATTTTATTTGTGATGTAAATATATATGTTGAAAGCTTACGATGTGCGTAATATAAAGTGATTGACAATGATTCGCATTAGTAATTCACATGTAGTGAATCTGTTCAGTCATTTTTACAATAAGCCGTTAAATTTGCGTGTGTCTTCTGACACTATAACATGGAAGCGGTCGCAATGTTTCGCGCACAACTCACAGATGCACTGGGAATCTGGTTCATGGTGGTTCTTGTTCCTGCAGATTTTATGATGGAATGCGTGTGTTGTCATTCTTGTCACAAGATATCTGAGGTCGTACTCTGCCCGTCTCCATTCTGTTATCATCATTGCGTCCGTGGAGTGGAACTCAGGTTTTGTCTTTCTTCTCAGTCCCTCTATTGTGATGTTGTATGCGTCTGTGGACTGTAGGTGTAGCTGTTGTCGTAGCTCTTCAACATAGAATGGCTCCCTTGCCAGTTCGTGAAAGTGTATACTTTGATAGCAGAGAGCCTTTTTGAAGTTTGCGGCTTTCACCTTCTCTATCGGTAGGAGGTCTCTCTTTGTTAGATGAGTTCAGATGTTGTCCAATCCATGTGACGATTGGTCTTTTTCTTAATGATTGCAAAAGCTGTATCCAGTGAGACCCTGTGTATGAGGTTTATGTCATTCATAGCCAGTATTGATGCCGTTGTTTTATCTGCGAAATGCCTGTGAAGACTGACCTCCAAATACTTGAAGTGGTTCACCCATTGTATCTTCTTATTGCTTATGAAGGTATCATCTCTTGGCGTGGTTCATCCTCCCTTCCTGAGTACCATCGACATAGTTTTCTTTTCATTTATGTGAAGGTCGTTTTCATAGTTCTAGTTCTCTACGTACGAGCTGCAGTTGTAATGTAAATGTATTTAATATATTAATAAATTAATATTTTAATCAAAATCGTTATATATATTTTTGAAGAAATGTTTGGACTAAATTTTAAAACAAAAAAATCCATGTAAAGGGTAATTTTGGTTGGGAAGGAGGATTTACTTTAAAATCTTCTTCTTGTGTCCTTGGAGGATACTAAAAATAAATACCAAGTTTGAAATTTAACGTTTTCGAGCTAAGCTGTCCACACACACACACACACACTCACGGGCCATTTTCAAAAATGCTTTTTTCGGACTGAGGGGACCTTAAAATATATATCTACGATGAAATCTCGATATCGAATTTTTGGGTGGAATACAATACTTTCTCTAGCTACTATGAACATTGTACGTACTAGATGAAGTAAAAATTGGCGAAAAAGTAAGCGTATACATCATTTCAAAAGTATGTCAAGTGCATACAGAACAAGCTATTTCTTAATGCAACATCTTTCTTAATTATAGTACATACAAAAACTCTTGCCTATGCTAATGGAAATATTTTGCTTACATCCTCGAGAGGAACGGATGAGGAAAGGAACCGCGGGAGTTGGAGGGGGTACAAGGTGGCACAGACAACAGAACCGCTTAAGGCGGATGGTCAAGAAATTTTGCAACTGCTCTATGAGGGAATGCATTGCCGTGCAAAACTAACAGCCTTGAAGTCCTGTCTTAGGATGCCGCCCTCAGATCTTCAAATAATGTACTCAAAACATAAGTGCCTAAAATTTTCTATTCATTTGCATTACTTATGGCATGTAGTCAACCATTAATGGTCTAATAGCTGAAGAGCGTGGTGAAAATTCCTAGAAAGAAAATGTCAAAGAAAATATCTTGTATTTTTCTGATTTATCCGCACATAATTCTGAGCTTTATTTGTTTTCATATAGATAATAAAACTAACTTTTATCACCAGTACACTATGTGTCAATAGTTATAGGGCATTCGGCGGAAACTTGCGCAACATTTGTCTTGCACATTCCCTTCTCCTCTTCTCTTCATGTAACAGAATCTAGACCCATTTTTCACAGACATTTTGCAGCTTTACATTTTCGTGGAGTACACACTCAGTGCTGCCAACATCGATACCAACTTCTTACTTAGAATTTTAACAGTAATATGTTTTATTTTCCTCCAGTAAGTTCCTCACTCTTTGAATTGATTTTTCGTTCACAACCTTCCGAGACCTGCCAGAAAAGCCTCTTGCCCTTTTTCAAGTGCTCCAATTCATTTTGCAATAATAGCAGTTTCTTTTTTCACGTCGCTTGAAGAGTCGGAGAATATAGAATGGACTGTTTTCTTTGATTATACTTTTTATACTATTGGTTATTGTTCACCTGGACTTGTTATTAATTTCAGCATATAAACTATCACAGCAGCGGTGGAGTTAGCCAAGTCAGGATACGAAAATGTCTTGGAGGTTTCCTTCCTCAAATGAGACTTAAGAATATTTTTGTTTGGGCGTATAGTAGAACGCTGACAACTTACACAAATTTACCACTGTAAGGCTTAATGGTGGCCACAAAGAGAGCAGTACTAATTGAAGACTATCTTCATTTAAATCATCACTCTTAGTATTATCACTCTTAGTATACTTCAATTCATAATTGTTCCTGCAGGTTTAGCTTTTTGAATGGCGATTACTATGTGCAGAACTAAACATCGTCTGCTATAAGCACTCTTCGTGTAGAACACAGCAAGCATTCAGCTTTTTGTCATTCTGAACGCAGAAATAATCAATTTTCCATTCTATAGGAAAATTTTAACCAGCATTCTCGTGTGCCATCCTCAATGAAACATCACTCTATTGTTATTCGTCATGTACACAGTTATACTGGCACAATAGAGTAGATAAGGTTTGCAACATGAGTGCACAAATGTGAGGAAGCTCCCTAAGTTTAAATCGCCAGTGTTGCCAATCAGATTTCATTCAATTTCTTTTAAAAGTTTTCATTCAGTTTACTTTGACAGTGACAACAATTTCTATAAATATCCTGCTATATAAAAGTGTAGTTTTAATATATTTGTCTCGAAGATCAGCAATTCTGCATCGTCTAGTGACCACAATATATTTAACTTCTACAGCGTGTTGTAAATTAAACACAGTCTTCAGTTTTATGCACCGTATAGACATATATTACATGACAATTATATGGGTATTAGAATTATTTTAAAGAAAACTCTCTATCACAACTCCTCACTGTATGTTATTACTATTGTTAGTTTATTGTTATCTTCATTATTATTATTAGTATTATTATTATTATTTCTACAATTTTACATTTCTTTAAGTTTCACAGGACTTTGTGAACTCATGTCCATACAAACAAAGGAACTTCAGTCTCATAGCAACCAGCTTTTGACTATCACTTTAACCTATGGTAGTCCCTTATTTCGCTTCTACTTACAAGGAAGCAAGTAATAAGACTATTTCTGCTAAATTTTTCTGATAAGCGTGAAGTAAATGGAAGTATACGCTTTTTAAGAATAGCTTGTTGCAGGGATATAGAGAAAGTCATGTGAATGGTACACATCAGATTTTTTTGGTTGTAGTCCAATATCAAGCCATTAATTATTCAAATACGAGACATGTGAATAATTTAAACAGAAGATCTGCTGAAGACGCCTTGGGAAGCTGGCTTGAACATTCCAAATGGTACATCTACGGCAGCTGTCAGTGTAGCTAATTATGGCTGGTTTCTCCATGTCGCTGTTATTTTACATTCATCTGCACCGTTCTTATCATTGAATTCCACAGCATGTACATACTCGACCCTATTAAAAATATGCCTTTCATGCAACGTAAAACCCGATTCTCCTCTCATTTTATCTGCACACAACTACATGGACTCTCTAAAACACAATTATTAAAAAAAACTGTCTGTCGCTAGAGAGGAAAAAAAAAATATCCGGGGCTCGGTGTAACGAACGAATGTATGACGATGATGAGAGAGAGAGAGCAACGCGCTGTTCCAACTGCTCGACGGATTCAGGATGACAGGCGAGTCCCGGACGTCAAAGGTAATGCGATCCAGGAGGGGCGCCCATTGTTGGCGGATCACATAGAGCGGCTTTCTCTTGTCACTTGTAACAATGGGGCACAAGGGAATGGAATTTCATTCAATGAATGAGGCAGAGTGGCACATTACAGGGTACGTATCTCCACCCTCTGGAAAGACACACGTAACATGCGAGAAATTGCTCTAACACAGGAAACGTTTTGCCTATTAGCATCGCCATTAGTCATTTCTGTATCACTTACTACTTTGAAAAGACAAGATGTTCTGCAACAATAAGCGTCAGTCAGAGGTGTGAGCTGCAACCAACTTCTGGGCTAGCTCTTTTATTTTCTCTAGCACGTATGTACATACACGGTATCTAGTAACTAGAGAGACAGTATTTTTCAGAACTTGATAACCCTCGGCGTCACTTTTAGGTTTGGGTCTAGGTGGTTTCCGGTTAGAAACCTATCCTCGCAGTTGCCAAGTCTTCCACCTACTCCTCCCTAACTGAGGTATGAATCTCGACGTACAAGCAGTCCTCGAGTCTCCAGGAAACAAGGATTTTATTATCTTGCCTCTCATCTCTATACAAGCTCGTCTTTTGTTTGCTAATTGTTATTGCCCAGTGGCAGGGAGAAGGCCATCGTGCTGTGGAGAAAAATATAGGATACCTACTGTATTTCACCCAAAAGTTCGGTGTCGAGATTTCACCAGAAATATATGTTTTCAGGTCCACTGAACCAGAAAAAGTTTTTTAGAAGAATATCCGTGTGTGTCTGTCTGTCACTGTGTGTGTGTCTGTCTGTGTGTGTGTGTGTCTGTGGGCAGCACAGCTTAAAAACGATACGTTTTTGGTATCTTCCAAGGATGCAACACGAAAATTTTCAAGTAAATCCCCCCACCCCCAACTAACCTTTACATGCAAACATTTTCGAAATTTTTTATTTTCTACAAAGTGGCTCTAACGATTTTGCTTAAAATCCCACATATTGAAGATGCCAAATAAAATGTACATCTTGAATTTGCTGGGAATATCCCCTGAAGACCTCTTTATTCTGGGTATTTTGCTTAACTGCTAAACTGTAAGGGATAGACAAAAACTTACAACACAGAAAATGTAGATCTCATCAAAGCACTCAATTTATGTCCTATTTTTGTTATGGAGGTAACCGTTTCCAAGATATTCCTTGTTATTGGTTTCAGTTGTGAAGAACTTATATTTTTCTCAGACAGTAAGTGATCGTTTTTCATTGCAAAGAAGCGATTTTCAATGACAGCGATAACTTTTAAAATATTTGACTGTCGCTTTAGCATAGCGCGTTCCTTTAGTTGCTTTCTACTTATAAGAACTAAGTAATACGTCATTCTGCTAATGATTATCTCGATTAGCAGGGTGCAGAAAGAAGAATAATCTCATGAAAGAAGTTTGTAGATCAACTAGAGAAAGTCATGTGAGTGTAACATATGAGATTTGTTTTTATTGCGATCCAGCTTATCGCATAATGAGTTGGAATCGTAGCCATCATTAATGTACTCATCACAAGTTTCTACAGCTCCTTAATCCCGGTCATTGCACCATCATCTTCATTCTCATAACCAGCGTCGCCATTGATATCGTCGACATCAGTATCTCCTTCCAAGCTGGTGCTTTGTTTGTCTGTTGATTTTGTTTCATAAACATTAAAGAATGTTAGCGTTAGCGTACTTCACTCCTCCGTGAACAGATACGTTATGACCTGCTCTGCATGTTGGCGCAAATGTTCACACCATCAGCTTTTCAAGTAAAGAGCTGCCACTGCACAACTTAATGTTTTGTTCTTGTCTCGCCTTACAAGCCTTAAATGTATAAGTCTTTAATGTACTCTGCCTACTTGGAAGTACTGTGGACCTGAAACCACTAATTACTCTTAATAAGTAAAAGTATACTCCGCAAATGAAGCAAATATTGATATTATATATTATATTATTTGTTCATTATACTATCGTTATTTACCAATACAAAATTCTTGTACTTCTTGTACTGCAAAAGCAATTAAATCAACACTAATTGACCATAACAATAATTTGAGATAACCTTATGGGTTACCGAGAAACATGGGAGTCATTTGAGAAATTTAACTCCATGCCGGCATTGCCATGGTACCTCAGTGGTAGAGCAACCGGCTAGAGACCGGAGACCTATGGTTTTAATCCCGGCTATGGCATTGAATTTTCCAGTCTGATTCTAGCTATCCAAATTCTGCCTACACACGGCTTGCGTGAAAAAAAAACAACAATTAAGTTAAATCTATTTGCTAACCAAGCTTCATAAACAACCCCTCATTCAAGGCAGATTTGTTATCATTTTCTCCCACTGACTTTATTTCCCTCCTGAAAAAGTATGTTTAAGGAAATACGCACAAATGAATTCTCGAACTAAATTAGTATGGCTGTTTCTATACCTACACCCTGTATACAAACCTTTGTCATTCTCTAAACCATTATTCATGGAGTTTACAGCTTGTATCATATAAGGTACGAAATTAACGAATGTTAAAATATAAAACAGCAAAAATATAATATCGCTCTGCTACTTTTTCTGCTGACCTTTTCCTATGATTAAGATATAAGTCCCTTTCTCCATAAATTTATCACAGAGGCATCTAATGGAAAGTCGTAAAGTATATTCCTTTAGCTCAGGGATGTAATTTCCCGATTTTAATTAAAATTTACTTGACAAAGAGGTAAAGCAGCAGATTAAAGAAAGGAGAAACAGAAAGTGAATAAACCGCAGAAAAAGTAGGGATAGGGGATGTAGACTGAAGATCGGAGGTATAAATGATGTTGAAATAGTGTACTTTGAAGGGAAAAAAGGTGGAAAACTCTGCCCACTACAAAGTTAACGTTTTGCTAGCATGCAATCCTCTGTACCAATTAAAAGGTTGAATATATCTAAAGGTAACTTTATCAAAAGAGTTATTTAAATCAAAAGAATATGCCAGGAATTGTTCGCAAATATGTACTGCAGTTCATTGCACTTCCCACATACCCACAAAATATTAACATGAGGCTATTTTAAAAAAGTTCACTCGTTACTTTCAGTGCAATGAAAACATGAGCACATTAATTTCAAAAACAAATATAAAGAAGGTTAAATAGTAATTGTACCCTAATAGCAGAAAATTGTATTCCGTCAAAAAACAATATTGGTATGTTACTTCCTTTCTACGTTCTCTACACGTACTACGTGTATAGTGTATAGAAAAGATATTACATTGCTCCCCAAAATCTGATCCCGCGATTTCATTGTAAATATATGTTTTGAGGTCCCCTGAGATCAAAAACAGCATTTTAACAGAAAGTCCGCGCGCGCCTGTGTGTGTGTGTGTGTGTGTGTGTGTGTGTGTGTGAATAGCATAGCTCGAAAACAAAAAAACCGTTAAAATCCAAACTTGTTATTTAAATGCAATATCTTCCAAAGAGGCGACACGCAGTTTTCAAGATAATTCCCCCACCTCAAACCACACTTTACATGGAAACCTTTTTGAAAATTTGTTTTATTCAAAATTGGCTCAAATGATTTTGATTAAAATGCTGTATATTAAAGATATGTATATAAATGTGCATCTTGAATATCGAGGAATAGCTTCTGAAGACCTCTTCATTCTGGTCGACTTTTATGTAACTGGTAAAAGTAAGAGATAGACGACACAAAAATGCAGATCTCGTTAAGATGCACAAATTATAATGTATATATATTTTTTGTATAGTTAACCATATCCTGAATATTCTTTGTTATTCGTTTTAATTTTAAAGTACTTAAGATGTTTGCAATGTTTATCTCGATTAGCCTAAAGTGGATATAAGAATGGGCTTTTGTACTAATACTTCCTGAAGAATAAGTAGAGAATATCCTGTGAGTGTAGCACGTCATATTTTGTTTTGTTTTATCTCCCAGTAATCATCAGTAGTCGTAAGGTTTCACTGCCGGAGCCCAAATTCTTCTAGTTATAATCTTAAAGAAGGTTAGCTGATGTTAACGCGAAGCAGCGATGGAGATTATTCGATCATATAACCTTCGTTTCAGGCTTTCTTTTGTTTTTCGGCTGGAAAGCGAACCGAATTTCAATTGTTTCACATAGCGACAGCATTTAAAAGATTTGACTATGGTTTTGGCCGATTGTATTCCCTTATCTCCCTTACTTATAAGGTCATTTCTGCTAATGTTTATCTTGATCAGCATTAAGTAGATGGAAGAATAAGTTTTTATAAAAATAATTTGTATCAGAATAGGTAGAGAAACTCCTGTGAATTTAACATCAGTTTTTTTTAAATATGGCTAATACATCGGGTAGCCCAACTGTGCCGTTTTTTTTTTTTTTTTTTTTTTTTTTTGTAGTTTAACGTCCTTTAACCTGGTTGATTATATCGGACGATGAATGGAATTGGTGATATGATGCTTAAATGATCTCAGAGTTTAAAGTTACTCGACATTCGTCTTCACAGTATAAGGGAAAACCCTGAAGAAATCCTTATCCGGGTAGCTCATCCTAAGCGAGATTCAAACTCACAACCTTTCGAATGTGAGGCAGACATGCTACCACGCCCCATATTTAATGTGTGCAGATATCCCTTGGGGCGTTAAAGAAATTGAAGAGCTCAAAGGCGTTATTTCAAGTAAAAACTGGTCAGCAAGGGCCGTCTGTGTTGATAACCAAAAGGGGTAAAATGACGGTCGCTAGCACCATTTCCTCACTGTCCGGTTTTAACTTAAAATAGCCCTGGTCAGTTCTGAAATTCTTTCAAAATCTACAAGTATGGGGCACCGGTATGTACTAATGGAATGGAGAATAATCGAAAATATATAGATATATCTTAATATTGCTAAGAAAACTCATGTAAAGGAACAAAAATTGAAACCCTTGACGTCTTACATTTATTTTCATGACCTTCACTAACCTCTATATTTTAATAGTGTCTCTACATTCTATTCTTACGATTTTTTTTTCTTTTTTCTATTTACTTCATTTTGATCGAGACAAACCTTTGAGGAAATAGCTGCTTAATACCTTCACAGTATAATAAAGAGATGTCAGTGTTTAAGAAGTCAATTTTTTTAAGAATTAGACGCTATATTTTGGCCTCAAAATGTCATTCTCTTTCCAAACCTTGAGAGAAATAGCCAAAAGTCGACACGCCTTTGAAACAATAACAACGTATTGAACAGTATGAAACATTAACATCGGATACCTCGCAAGCTGCTTTTGTTACAAAAAAGGGAATTGGGAATAAATTATATTTTTTCTGTAGTACGCTTAACGTATAACACTTATATAAGGTAATTATAAAAAATTCCTTTGGAAATTTATGAACTTAGCTGGCTATTTCCAGGCTTCACAGATTATTATTTGTGATTTAAATTGTTTAGTATGTAGTATTATAATTCGAATGTTTAGGCATTTTAGAGAGCATGAAACATTTTGGAAAACAGTCTATATAAAGGGTAATTAGGGTTGGGTGAGTTTCTCCTAAATCTTGCGTGCATCTTTTGTAAATAACTAAATATATACTAATGTTTTTTATTTATCCGATGCACATACAGGCTGACAGATACTGTGGTTCGCGTCATTGGTGGTTTAGGGGGATTCCGGGTTTGAATCCCGCGTGATGTTCGGGAGATTACCGGATGGTGTGAAGCTGTGGATGTCCTGGTTCAGGATATGTCAGCACGGAATCTTTCTCAGGAGTGATGTTAAAACACAAATGGTTTCCTCTGAGTTCACGATTACTTGAGCTCATTTATTTATTTTCCTTTATGTTTTCCGCCGTCGAACATACACACATTCCTTCTTAGTTCTTCTCCCTTTCAGCCACTCTTTACGCGACCGCGTCTACCATTCCTTATTACCTACTTGACACCTTAGTATGGTGCATTAAATAACACTATCTATATCGACCATACATACCCCGTTTGTTTCCGCCATTGAATGAAACAGCACGTCTTAACTCGTCGAGTCTCCCATAGCAAAGTGAAATCGCGCCTCTTGAAACCGTTGAATTCTCTTTTATCATGTCCACTCTCGGGCAATGAACCTTCTAACCCCTTCGGTTACCTGTCCTTTCCGTAACGGTACCTATTTAACTGGGACGCTTGTCAACCCGTGGTAAACTCCGTCGTTTGCACTTTTTGATGTGTTTCACATTTCTTCCCAGACAGTTTCAAATGCATATTTGCTCCTTCTTAGTATAATTTATATTTCCCTTATAAATAAATTTTAATTCCCTAGTACGACATGTATTGTCTCACTGACATACAGGTTTTAAAATGCTTTCTTTCTTTTATTAAGGGGTCCTCAAAACATTTACGTATTCACAGTGAAGCATTAGTATCGAATGTTTGAGTGGAATTAAATAACTTCTCGATATCTTATGTAGGTACATTCTAAAGAGAGCAAAACGAAATAACAGCCGCTAGTGTATTTCAAGCATCCGTCCAAAATAAATAGGTTTGTAATATAATACTTTACAACGTTGCATCAGAAGCCAGATTAAGAATACCCTTTACAAATTGAATATTACAAACGAGATAACCATTATAAATCTGTCATTTTCATCCGAGAAGTGACGACTATTTGTACTGTATTACTACAGAAACCACTGTTGGAATTCTATTCGAAATCGAATGGTTTCCTTGATATCATTTCTAAGTGTTATGTGGATTTCAGGCTGTTACAGTGCTTTCCGTGAGCGATCAAAATAAGACCGGTGATGCACAATAATAAAAAATATAAGTAGATTTCGTTACAGCAGTAACATTTTTGTGGGGCTAGCCCTTTGAGATACCTATTACTTCTTATTGGTTTATAACCTTTTTATTACTTATACTTTTGGGGAGTCATTATTCGTTTTGTTTCTTTATAGCCAGGCAAAGAAACCTAATTTAAAATTCTATTACATAGCGATCAGTTCTTAAAAGATTTAACTCCGCCAGCCAGAATCCTTATTTCCGTTCTATCTACGAAAAGTAATTAAAATAGTTTTGCAATGTTTATCTCAGGTTTGTAATAATATTTTCTTATAGAATAGTTAGCGAAACTCCTGTGAGTGAAGCACGTCATATTTTATTGCTTTTTTATCTCCCGGTAATCTTAAAAATTACATATTTGATTTATTATAGACATTTTAATAATGGGTGGTTAGGTAACAAAGATTTAGAAACATTCATAAACAAATTAGAAAATATATTAAGGAACAACTACAACTTAAACATTAATAAATCAAAAACAAAAATTATGACTTGCAGGAAGAAAGGGAATAGTAACACAAAAATTAAACTACATGGACAACTATTAGAACAAACCGAAACATTTCAATGTCTAGGAAGCAAAATAACAGCTGATGGAAGGAGCAAAACAGAAATAACCAGTAGAATACAACACGCAAAACTTGCTTTTAATAAAATGTACCAGCTATTTACTGCAAACAATATTAACCTTGAAACCAGGAAGAATTTATTACAAACATATGTATGGAGTATTATGTTATATGGATGTGAAACCTGGACAATTTTAAAAGCAGAAAGAAAGAGAATAGAAGCATTTGAAAATGCTAAAAATTAAATGGAGTGACAAAATTAAAAATGAAGAAGTATATAAAACAGCAGAAGCGGAAAAACGAATTTGGAACCAAATTAAAAGAAGAAGAACAAAATTGATAGGCCATTTATTAAGACATCAGAGCACACTGAATATTATAATAGAAGGTATGATAGAAGGAAGAAGTGGCAAAGGAAGAGCAAGATCACAATATATAAAACAAATTATGGAAGATATGAAATGCAGTAAATATGAAGAACTCAAACGGAAAGCAGAGAGAAGATCTGAATGGAGAGTCGCTACAAACCAATCCTAATAAAAATAAGGTAACAAAAGGGAAGAAACCTCAAAGACTCATTCCATTCAAAACCCAATTGATTTTGAAAATGTTCTTAAAGTTAACACTTTTGAATAATATATTCCTTTCTGAGCGAATCGGTTCGGAACGCTTACAACAATGTCATAAGCTCAGATATAAGAACTTTCCTTGACACAGTTAACGGAAACTTTATAAATAAGGTGATGCTAATGCCAGCATTGCTTTATGAGGACACGACTACCAGCAATTGCAACATCTGACCACCAATATGCCGGTCCCCATGGCCACGCTCGCTAAAGCGTCTCGCTTTGCTGCTTCGTGGGCTGGGGATCGTGGGTTCGAGTCCCGCCTTGGGCATGGGTGTTATATGTTTGTGCAATGTGTATATGTTTGTAAAGAATCAGTAAAATCAGTAAAAACCTACGGGGGGAAATGTAAATAGGGGTACAGTGCCGGAGTCCTGATCAGACTCCGTTACTGTTTAAAAAAAAATAAAAAAAAATATCGATTTCAGAAATTGGTGCCACATTACCTCTTGTTACATTAAATATAATTTATTCAAGATGAACATCTAGTAGCCTACAAAATTTATTTTTTCAGGTAACATCTCTTAAGTATACTGATATACAAGCTCCCTTTATGGCCTACTCTGTAGATTCTTTACACTTTTGGCGATCACTTGATATATTCACTCCCAATTATTGAACTTCATTATTTGCTCGATGACCTTACCTTCTATTTCTAACTTACATTTTACCGGTTCCTTAGATCGAACCGTCGTTTTAGTTTTCTCTCATAAGAGAAGATGTTATATAATTTGGATGACATCAGAATTTCTGTAATTTTTCTTCAAAATCTGCCACGACGACTACACAGTCCACTAATGTATCTGGATATTACCCATTGCATAATTTTTCCTTGCTTTCACACTAAAAAGTAATCTACTGATTATTAAGTTGAAAACTCATGGGCTTAAAAAATCCCTCTTATGTATTCCAACTTCACATTTTATTTCACTTATAATCTGATTTCTTACTCATACTTTAGTTTTAACATCCCTTTATATGGCTCCAATGATTTCAATCAATATCTTAGGCACTAGTTATTTCCTAATATTGTATAATCATCTCATATGTATTAACTGCTCAATGGAATGCCTTGTTAATATTTTAATTTTATGTTCAATTTTTATGGTGGATAATATTGACAAATTTCTGTAAGGTAATTCCTTTCTGTGAGTGTAGATTTAGTGCCTAGTTTTGCAAGTAGATTTGCTGACTATACTAAAAGTTCCACAATATGAAATTTTAAAATATACTTTTTTATTTTAAAACTGTTTATCCATTTTGCTACTATCATACATAAAGTGGTGTCAATATTTCCCACTAATCTTTGTTTCTTATAAGCTTACCCCGCTAATATATAACCTTCTGCGCCTAATTCCTTTTCTCTTTCCCTTTATTAGCTAAATACACATTTGAATCACGATGGACAAACGTTATTTAGTGCAAAGTCAGGCTAAAACATATAAACTCTCCTCATGATAGATGTTTATGCTTTCGTAATCAGAGGAAAGTTTAAAACGAAAGATCCTCCTATATATATTTTTTTTTGATAAAAGTTTACACCTATTTTAGATGCATCAGCTCTTTACATAATATATGTTATTCGTGCGGCTATGAAAATATAAATTTGACAATTCTCTTCGGGTATATTAACTGAAGTATTCATACTAAATAGGGAAACGATTTGTACCACACAACGTCAATGAGAGGTGACTAGTCACGTGAGAAATATGAGATTTGTGGCAAAGTTTTGTAGAACTGACCTTATTTTTCTTTCCAGATCCTTTTCTAAGGATCCTTTAACTCAACTGCGCAAAAAATTTTCAACTAAAGCAAAACTTTATGATACACTAACATTTTGATGAATTTTGGAATGAACTTTTAATAATAAGAATGCTTTTATTGCGGCTAAAAAGAGTACATGTTTACTTTCTCTCTACTCACTATTTACATAGTGTATAGAGAATGTATTGCACTCCACCAAAAAATTCGACACCGAGATTTCACCGGAAATATATGTTTTAGGGTCCCCTGTATCCAAAAAAAGTATTTTCAGAAAAACGTCCGTGTGTGTATGTCCATGTGTCCGTATATCCGTGTGTCCGTGTGTCCGTGTGTCCGTGTGTCAGTGTGTCCGTGTGTCTGTGAACACGATAACTCAAAAACGAAAAGTCGGTAAAGTACCAAACTTGGTACTTACGTTTAGTATCTTCCAGGGATGCGACACGAAGATTTTAAGAAAAATCCCCCCACCCCAAACTACCCTTTACATGGAACGTTTTTCGAAAATTTTGATTTTCTAAAAACTGGCTCTAACGATTTTGATTAAAATATCGTGTATTAAAGTTATTTACCTGACAAATAAAATGTATATTTTGAATTTTCTGGGAGTAGCCTCTGAAGACTACTTTATTCTGGATGAGATTTTCATAACTACTACCGTAAGAGATGAAGAAAAACTTAACCCAGAAAAAATGTAGAGCACGTTAAAATACACAATTTATGTTACATACCTTTTTTGGTGGAGTTGATCGTTTCTGAGATATTCCTTTTTCTTGGTTTCAGCTTTGAAAAACATACTTTTCTCATACAGGAATTTGTCAACTCCTGTCCATACAAACAAAGGAACATCAGTCACATAGCAACCAGCTTTTGGCTTTCTCTTTAACATATGGTACTGCCTTATTACGCTTCTACTTACAATAAAGCAAGAAATAAGACTATTTCTGCTAATTTTTCTCGCTTAGCGTGAAATTAATAAAAGATAAGCTTATTAACAATAATAATTTACAGAGATATAGAGAAAGTCATGTGAATGGAACACATCAGATTTTTTGTTATATCACTGATTTTCATAGTCATTTAATTGACTTTTTTCTTTTGCTACAGAGTTCTAAGTTCAAGCGTTCATACAACTGCCCTCATAATTCATACTTGCACGATCCTGATGGTTCATGAAATGCCGAAGTGTTATAAAGTTACAAGTGTGAAAACCTTCTACTGCCACTCTTGGAATGAATTTTTAATGACAAAGGATGAAAATATATGCTGTGTTACATTTTAAAACGACCGGTGGCTTAAGTGTTTAGGTAAGAAACAGATAATATATAAATTTAAAATTACAAGTAATATTTTATAGTACGCCATTCTTACATTATTGTATATGGGTACACACATTTCATTTAAAATAATAAAAATTGATTTTAAGGTTATAAACGTTTATGTTTTCCAAACATTCATTTTGTTTTTCTGAGATTTTGCCTGATTTGGGTAGTACATTTCCTCAAAGAAAATTCTTTCCTTTGTGGACGTTAACACTTTGAATAATGCGTGAGTATGTGCGAATGGAATACTTCGCCTAACCTAGATCCGCAAGAACAGTTTCAATGGTTTTCATTTCAAAGTTGAAGTTAGGCAAACGTCCTTTATGGTTAAATTCCGCATTATACTGGAAACAGGGTCAGAGGTACTTAAGTGAATGTCGGAGAATCCAGCCGTGTATGTCCCAGGGTGCTAGTTGGCGTATCGACCCGCCGTCGTCGCCGCTTGAAATCATGCCTGGACATTTCAGATGCATGCCGTATACACCTGGGAGAGCACCTACAGACCTATCTTTATGCCAGCAAAGGGAAACCCCCTTTCCCCTTACTTCCATTTACAGGCAGGACGCTTTCCATTGTACTCGTACGATCCTAGTGGGGTTTGGGAAAGGACGACTTCCATTTACACAGTAACGAGCTCCAGAAGGACCAAGGAGGTTTCCTTTTGCATAGCGGTGGGCTCTCTGAGTAGCACTTGATGATAAATAGTCTCCAGCTCGCATTCCAACTAATGACATGTGCACTTGGCTTGCTGTACAAGTGAAATACTTGAGAGAAATTGATCTTAAGAGAACGGGACCGCTGCTCGTGGCAAAATAGCGAGGGAAGAGAAAAAGGGAACATGACTTTCTATTTCAGGTATTTACTTTTGCAAGATAGGCCACAATCTAAGAGGCATATTTTAAACATCTACAATTTTATTTTATTTTAACCATTTTAAGCAGCATGAACAAAAAGGATAGCAAATGCCAACATAAAAGCGCATAATTTGAACGAAACCGATAATCTACCCTCGAATTTCGCAGTAGTTAAAACGAGGGTATCATGCTACACACAGGCTGAGCGGAAACTTTAATTCACTCATGTCTTTATATCATATTCTCCTAAGCTCGTCACACCAATAATCTCTCAAATCCCTCTTTGTTAATGCTTATGAAAACATTTGAATATCACTATCCGGAATTTCAATATCAAGTTCGCTGCGGTGCTAGTAGTGGATGGGATGAGCCCAAGAAAGTAAACGACGATTGATATCAATTAGGCAGTTCTCAATATCAAGTTCGCTGCGGTGCTAGTAGTGGATGGGATGAGCCCAAGAAAGTAAACGACGATTGATATCAGTTAGGTAGTTCTCAATATCAAGTTCGCTGCAGTGCTAGTAGCGGATGGGATTAGCCCAAGAAAGTAAACGGTGATTGATATCAATCAGGTAGCTCTCAATATCAAGTTCTCTGCGGTGCTATAAGTGGATGGGATGAGCCTACGAAAGTAAATGGTGATTGATATCACTTAGTTCTAATGCGACACAAACTATACCATGTGGCCCTCTTGCTTATCAGCGGAGACGGGGAGTGGGTCTCGCTCATTGAGAAGGGTAAAACGAAGGTGGCTCTTGTCAGTTCTTCACTAGCCGTTTGAGTGCTGCAACTATTTTAACGCACGAAGGGATAACTGCACCCGTTAAATACGGGGAGTTGGGCCTTATTTATGAAATATTAGGAATGGATAGAAAATAACACATCGGTTGCCTTAAAATAAGATAACAGAATTAACGAATAAACAAAGTAACTAAGGTATCTATTAAAGATAGCGGCTACAAAGTAACTAGTTACGCAATAACAAGCTACAAAAATAACGAAAAAAAAACAAACTATTATCTTGTTAATGGTTACTAAAGTGCCGATCCCGGTGGCCGCGCTCGCTAAAGTGTCTCGCTTTGGCGCTTCGTGGTGCACAGGATCGTGGGTTCGAGTCCCGCCTTGGGCATGGGTGTTTCTAAATGTGTATATGTTTGTGTATGTATATGTAAACGGAAAACGTTAAGAATAATAAGGTCAACTAAGGAAATGTAGGAAACTGGAGATAAAAGGAATACAGTGCCAGAGTCCTGACAAGCCTCCGGAGCTGTATTTATTTTAATTAAAAAAAAATAGTAACGAGAATATTTCCGTTTCCGTTTCACGTTTCATGTGATTTTAACTCGAGGTTTGCAGGACCTGTTATGAGCTTTCTGACCTAGAACCTTATACCCGAACCTGTGCTTGCGGATTAGAGGTCTTTGAGGGGCGGCCGGGAATGTTGAAACTTGGGTTACATCAAAAATTGAAAGTGAATCGCTTATCCCAGCCTGTGTTACTAGTTACGTAGTTATAACTATAACTCCATGGCACGACAGCTCACGGGGAACCTTGGCCTACCGCCCGGCCGCTGCGTCCCCCATCTCGGTCCACTACAGACGTCATGGATGGGGTGCAATATTGGAGGGTGAGACGTAGTCAGCGCCTCGAGTCCCCCCCGGCCGGTTAATGCGGTCCTCGCGACCTGGAGCCGTTACTTCTCCATCAAGTAGCTCCTCAATTGGCACCCCAGGGACCTTACGAGGCTGAGTGCACCCCGGGCCAGGTCTCCCAGCGGGGGAAAAATCCCCACGCCGGTACTGGGGATCGAACCCAGGTCTCCCGCTTGGTAAGCAGCAACGCTACCACCGCGCTAAGGAGACGACCTTACGTAGTTATCTTAGCTTGTTATGTAGTATCATTATGTAGTATCCTTCGCAAGAGTTTATGAATGGCATTGTTAATCTAATGCACCCGCTATCGAATGCATATAAAATATGTATTATATCTGGCGAGAGAAATCTTACTAATAACCACGTTACCAACTGAGCTTACTGTGAGATTTTGATGTTAGACAATAAATGTATGTTTGGGGGCTAATACTTTTGTTCTCTAGCAGCATTACCATTTTAAGCGCCATTTCCATGTTTTATCCTACATGAATATTAACTGGATTGTATCTTGCTACTGCCCACATACTGAAATTTCACCGTGGAGCAATGATAGGAAAATGGATAATATTTAAAATACCAAAACATTTGCAATGACTATTACAAAGCAATTTAAGGGACACTGATGGAGAAATTCCATATTTCTATATTTTTTTATGAATTTTTTAACATTTACTATCATTGCATTACTGTTATGTCCATATGAATACCAAATTTCTGTAAAATTGGTTACATCATTTAAAGCATATAAACTATTTCATATATTTTAATATGTAAATATATTGCATACTCAGGACCCAAGTAGATGAGTGATGAATTGGATCAGTAGGTGAGGGATGCATTGAGTAAAAATAAACAAAGGCCCTTCCTCCCTAAAACAAGAATTTTGCCCAAAACTTTAAACTACACACAAAAAATAAATAGACATATTTTAGTAATGATTACTCAATTGTTATAACTTTGTTAAAGTTTAAAAAAGTCAATCTCTGAAATTAATAATTTTTCAAAACATATATATTTTATTATTAGTCTTTTGACAATTTTTGTGCTTTTATAAGTTATGTGACGGGAAAAATTTAGTTTTCACGGATGACGGATTTTTTTTACGGATATTATTAGCAATTATTAAGTAATATTATATTGATATTCTTTAGGAATACTGTCACGGATTTAATCTTTGTGTATCTATAAGACAGTGTCTGTTAAGCAACGTAAAGCTATCTTTTATTTAGAGCTAACAGCAACAAACTTCTCGGGTGACTGAACAACACCGCATGACACTGTGGTATATGACCATATGTTTATCAGAGTGAATTCTGAATTCAGCATAGTGAACGCAGTGCTAATGCGCTTTCTTTTTTTAATTATCTAATTGATCAGAAGGTTTTGCGGTATGTACTACATTTTAGAAAAGAATGGTTAAATAATGAATAATTAAAGGAAAGGTTGTTAGAGCTGCCCAGGGAACCTAGTAGTGCGCAGTGCCAATATTGCCAATGCAATGTAAATGTGCGCTTGTCAGATTGACTTTCTCATGGAAAAAATAAGAAACATCTAAAAGCAGCTGAACCCTTTTTAACATCACAGTGAAAAACACCGCACTTAACCTGATCCAGCGGAACACGCTTATTGTAATAAAATGCAGGTCAAAATAAACATATGCACTGCTTTCAGTTATTCAGCTTCATTTGATAGCTGAAAAGTGAATGTAAGTCACAAGGTCAAGGGGAGACGTAACATATAATTACAATAGGTATCTCTTTACTTTCTGAGTAACCAAGTAGCACAGAGGAAAAGCGTATACATACCTTCCAAAGTGTTTAAAACAAACCAGCGCCAGGGAAAAACACTCTGTTCTATTCAAATAAATGTGCTTAGATTAGAGCGGATATCATACTTACTGCTTCAAATAATGTTTACATACTGATTTATAACAAAACTATAGATCATCTACATTACACCGCAGTCTTGCTATTATTAACGAAACTCGTGAGTCTTGCGAGTAAACGAGAATCTCGTAATCCCGTTAGCCAACTCTCTTCCTGCCAGCCATGCGTTCAGCTCCTCGACTGGCTGCGAGAGGTGCGGATAACGGCAGCGAGAAACGAGCGAGACTGAAAGCTATTTTGAGCGGCTCTACAACAAACCTTTTGATTTTTCCTCTCATCCCTTCCTCCCGGAGTTTGCATACGCCACAATAGGCATCTTGCCCAGCTGTCACTTACGAGGAAAAGAAAAATGTAACGATATCTATTCATATGTCTTTCTCTACCTATTGCGATACTCCTATTATTACAAATTCTTATTCTTATCTCTTATTTGTGGTAATCGAGATAAAATCACCAGAAGTTGTTTTTATTACCGAGTTTTGTTTTCTTATTTCTTTTATAAGTAGAAGGGAATTAAGGGAATACGCTAGACTAGGATGTTATAATGAAATGTTTTAAAAACTCTGGCTATGTGATGCGATTGAATTATCTTTTCCTTGTATGACCAGGAGGGAGAAAATGAATGGCAACCTCCTATTTTAGAAAAGTCTAAATATTGAAAATTTACACACGAACAATAAGAAATATCTCGGAATTGATTAACTGCACAAAAGTGATATAGCATAGATTATGTGTTATAGCGAGATCTACATTTTAGTGTAGTTAGATTTTATCTATCTCTTACCGCTTACCAGTTATGCACAAGTCCTACACAATGAAAAGGGCTCTAGAGCTATTCCCAGAAAATTCAAGATATGTATTTTATTTGTCAAATATAATTATACTTAACATTTTAATAAAAATCGTTAGGTCCAGTTTTGAGAAAATCGAAAATTTCGAAAAATGTTCTATCTAAAGGATAGTTGGGTGGGAGATTTTCCTCAAAGTCTTGTGCCACATCCTTGTTACCAAGTTTGGTACTTCACTTACTTTAATTTCTTGTGTTATGATGTTCACAGACATATTTGTAAGAGAAAGCAGAAAAGATCTAAAAAAAAAAAAAAAAAAAAAAAAAAAAAAAAGAACCTTACAGATTTTTTAATAAATTAAAATAATGTATAACAGTCAAGTATTTATGGTTAACCACAACAGTATATAGCTTATAGTAATTAACTAACACACTTACTAGTTTTTTGTCTCCTCACCACTTTTAGTATTTCAGTATTTCATTGTAACTAAAAAACAAACAAAAAACTAAAAGACACATTGATAATTTTTGAAGAGAGAGAATGGTTATTGTGTGGACGAATGACTAAACCTTCGTGAGTATTCTAAATTAATTGTTGTGTATGATTTGAATACGATGTGAATAAAAGGATTTTATGAAGGACAATTTGAGTAAGACCACCGATAGCACCAATGAAAACGGAAGAAATAATTATGAATTGAATAAAGGAGTTATGTATTGGATCGGTTCGTGAGGTGTGTATTGAAAAGGCTGCCCTCTGTTTTGTTTTAAATTCACCACTACCATTAGAATTGTACAATAATTTCAGACCTTTTTCTACTTTTTCTTTTATCCACTTGTAGTAGGCAAGAGGAAATGCTGTATTCCATCCAAAATTTTTATGCAGATTTCACCATATGTTTTTGAGATATTCTGAATCCAAGTAATAATAATAATAACAACAATATTTTTGTAGAAAAATATTTCCTTTTTGTTGTAGTGGTTTATGTATGTGTGTGTGTATGTGTGTGTGTGTGAGTGCACGCGCGTACACGCGTGGTCTGTGTCTTACAATAGCCTAACTCAAAAACGAAATGTCAAATAAATACCAACTTAGAATTAATGTTCTGATTCATTCAAGATTGCATTGAAAGATAAAAAATTATGTTCCATTCACATGACTTTCTGTACCTATTCTTTAGCAAATGATTCTAACAATAGTTTATTCTTCTATCTGTTCCATTCTAATCTAGATAAACAATAACAGAAAGAACCCTTTTGCTTATTTCCTTGTAGTAGAAGATACATAGGGATATCCATGGCCAACTCGTTAAAGTGATCATAACTAATCATAAAAAACATCTCGGAAATGGTTAGCTTCATAAAACATGTAGAAGACATAATGCGAATTTGTACAAGATATTTACTGTTTGTGTAATAAGATTTAGTCTTCTCTTAGGATTTACACTTATGCTAAAGTCTTGCTGAATTAACAGGAATTCCGAGACTATTCCCAGAAAAGTCAAAACATTTTATTTGCCATGAAAATATCTTAAACATATGATATTTTAATCAACATTGTTAGAGCCATTTTGAGTTTAAAACGTTTCGAACGTTTTTCCAAGAAAGGTAGTTTCGGAAGATGGATTTTCTTAATACGTTCATGTCGCATTCTTAGTAGACGCAGAATTTAAATATCAACTTCGGTATTTAACGGGCTTTTTACGTTTGGGTGAAGGTCCTCACAAACACACGGACACATATTTGTGCACATTTTTCTAAAAATGCCTTTCTTTAATCAGGGAAGCTCTAAAGAGCTATATTTTCGGTGAAATCACCACACTGAATTTTTTGGCGGAATGCAATACCTTCCATACATACTGTATATATAGTGTGCTGTAGAGAAAGTAAAAATAAAACAAACAAAAATCCCTACTTTGAACTACCCTTTAGAAAAAATATTTTTGAATGTTTTCTTTTCTCAAAAATTATTAACGGTAATGATAAAATTTCAAACATTTAAGATACTTAAATGAAAACGAAATCTGTATCCTAAATTTTCTTGGAATAGCTTATGACATTTTCTTCAAATGGGAAATATTTTATTTACTTTTATATAACGCATCAACCAAAATACTGTCGTCATTTTGTGGGTCGTAAATGATTGATTGGCCCTCTTTGGTATCGCCAGGTTTGACGTCGTTTGTGGCGTGTGTGGGTGTGACACTCTCTGTATACTTATCTTGGACGTGTCTGTAGAGTGATGACAGACAGTATATAGGCAATTTAGATGAGTTCACCATACTTGATGCAGCACCTGTTTAGGTTGCACATACCTGTTGTAGGATGTAGATTCGCTCTGCCTCGACGTAGCTGGTTGTGGGTTCGGTACAGTAATTGTTCTCGGGATGGAAACAGGAAAATAATATACGTAAGGATACCGGATGATTAATTAATGAGAGGAACAGAATTCCTGTTCACTCTGATGTATATATTCCTCTGATAAACCTTATTAACGCAGGTTGAAATATCACTGAATTCACTGTAGTATACTGTTACACTTAGCACTGTCTTATAACACATTCATCTCACGCTGTTTATGATTTGGACGCGAATTTGTAACTAGGAGCGGCGTTGATTACGCCTCTGAACGACAGGATGAATTGGGAGATTCTGAGTTTGAGGCAACTTAAATACGCAGCTTAGGAAGATGTCCTCACTTTTAACGCCGAAAGTTACACTCGGCGTCATCAGATCACGAAGTTCTATTGTACCGATACCATACAATGTCGTGCAGAATATTTGAGTCTTTTCCCGAGTTCTCAAGTAAAATAAAGAAATCTTGCGAATTCTCTAGCCTTTCCCATACAATACAGAAGGCCTTTTGTAATATTCTGCTGCGTAGTTTCTCAGCTTTGCCTTAGCACAAGTTAACATAGATAACATTGCAATTTATGATTTAAATACGAAATAATATTGTATGTTGCTTATATAAAACATATAATTAAGATAGTTAAAATATTGTGGATTGCCTATAAATATTCTATATAAAGATATTGTTATTATTATTATTATTATTATTATTATTATTATTACTCAGTGACGTCAAGAATTATATATAGAGAAACACTTATTCGCCAAAAATCCAGATATCTCTAAAAGACAGACTTTTTTTTTAAATAACACTGTCTGTGGCACAGCCTTATCTTATACATCCGTTGCTATTTATTTGTATTATTTAGTACTTTGTTAATAGTTAGAAATGCTACTGTTATTCAGTTGTTTATTGTGGTGTGGTGGAAAGTTTGCAATTTCAAGTGATTATTTCCAACTATTTTTGCAAATACTTATCTCGATTACCATAATTTAAACAGAAACATCTAATGTGTTCTATTCACATGACTTTCTATAGCTGTGCTACAAACAAACTTGATTTAACGAGTATTTTTCTTTCTACTCAATTCTAATCGAGATAAGCATTAACAGAATGGTCTTATTACTTAGCTCCTTGTAAGTAGAAGAGAAATAAGGGAATAACATAACTCCATGGCACGACAGCTCACGGGGAACCTTGGCCTACCGCCCGGCCGCTGCGTCCCCCATCTCGGTCCACTACAGACGTCATGGATGGGGTGTAGTATTGGAGGATGAGACGTGGTCAGCGCCTCGAGCCCCTCCCGGCCGGTTAATGCGGTACTCACGACCTGGAGCCGCTACTTCTCCATCAAGTAGCTCCTCAATTGGCCCCCCAGGGACCTCACGAGGCTGAGTGCACCCCGGTCCAGGTCTCCCAGCGGGGGAAAAATCCCCACGCCGGTACTGGGGATCGAACCCAGGTCTCCCGCTTGGTAGGCAGCTGCGCTACCACCGCGCTAAGGAGACGACCAAAATAAGGGAATACTCTAAGCTAAAGCGATAGTCAAATGTTTTAAAAACTGTCTATATGATTGAATTCGCTTCTTGGATAGCCAAGAGTAAAACAAAGAAAACAAGGACGACTTACTATCTGAGAAAGTGTTTTACGAGTAAAATTGAAACCAATAAAAATAATATCTCGGAAACGGTTAGCTACATAACAAAAATGCAAAGGATGTAGATTGTGTGTTTTGACGAGATCTATATTTTCGTGCAGTAAGTTTTTGTCTATCTCTTACACTAAAGTCATCCAGGGTGAAGAGGTTTTCAGAGGCTATTACTAGAAAAATCAACATATACATTTTGTTTGCCATAAAAATATATTAAACATTTGGTATTTTAATAAAAAAATGTTGATAAAAAATTCGAAAAACGTTCGATGTAAAAGGTAGTTTGGGATGGGAAACTTTTCTGAAAATCTTCATGGCATATCCTTAAAAGAACCTAAACTTACATACCAAGTTTGGTATTTAACGAACGTTTTGAGCTATGCTGTCCACGAATATAAACACACAGAAGCCTTTTTCTACTATTTTTTTTTTTTTTTTTTTTTGCTTCAGGGTGTATTAAAACATATATATATATATATATATATGGTGAAGTCTCGGTATAGAACTCTTGGCTGGAATAGAGTACCTTTTCTATTTATTATGTGCATTAAATAATAAGAGACTGTGTAGAGAAATTACCTAATCTAAACTTAATGTATCAGATTATTCTACTCTCGTGCACAGCACAAGTGTGTCTGGTATTGCGCGCCTCGCATTTGACTATAAAATGGCCTTCATACCGCTGTTTTTCGCTTCGCACAAGGGATGAAGGGATTTCTTTATAGATCATCAGGCCCTTTAACGAGAACATTGCTTATATGCACGTGTCATTAACGCATAACGACATTTTTGAATAGCGAGAATGTGAAATAATGGCTGCAACAGATTTCCATGTATTTAAATAGCTAAACATAAAACGTTTAAAACAGCCGTCCAGATGGTACGTAATATCAAAAGCGAGTTGCTTTTTTTTTGGTGTTTCGTAAATAGACATAACGGTAGTCTTTGATAATTATCTCTGTATACCATGTAATGTGTTTGAATATGTGTATATATCTCAGTTTTAAGCTCTTGTAAAAAGCTGATGTGTTCCATTCTTATGACTTTTTGTGTAACAAATTACTCTCTTCCATCTCCTTCATGTTGATCGAAATAACATTAGCAGAATTGGTCTTATTAGTTAGTTATTTTTAAGTAGAAGAGAAGTAAGGGAATCCACTAGGCTAAATTGAGTCAAAGTTTTTAAAGCTTGTCGCTATGTTAAACAATTGCAATTCTGTTCTCTTAAAATGGACAGAAGTAAAACAAAAGAGATATGAAAGGAAATATGGTTTCCCACGTCAGAATTTTAAGTAGTTTAACACTGAAACCGATACGAACGCATATTCTGGAAACAATTAACTCCACACAAAAAAGCATGTAATATAAATTGTGTGTTTTAACGAGAGCCACATATTTTTTGTAGTAGGTAAATTTTTGTGTATTTATTACCGTTTCCTAGTTATACAAAATACAGTCATCATTCGTGGTCTAGGAATAACATGCTACCCTCTGGCTCCTAAGGTTTTGCGTTCAAACCCGGCGGAGGGCGATGGATTTTTTTCGATGTAAACTTTGTGCTTTCCGCGGATATTTTCCAGTGTAAAATACTGAGCATAGCTTCAAGTAAAGCCGCTGGTTCCGTGTCGTAGATTTACGGCGTGTAAAAGAACCTCAAATCTGATAAAGAGGCCTTTGAGCATTATAAAATGGAACGCTAAGGACCGCAGCAGTCAAGGAGCGTCTATAAATAAATCTCAATTAAATTGAATTCAAGCCATCCAGAACAAATAGGTCTTCAGAGGCTATTCCCAGAAAACACAAGATATAAATATAATTTGCCATGACAATATCTTACAAATATCTAAAATGGCATTTTAATCAAAATCGTTAGAGCAATGTTTGAGAAAAACAAAATTTTTGAAAAACGATGTATGTAAAGGCTAATTGGGGTAAGGTATTTCCGGTGAAATCTTGATATTGAATTTTGGTAACAGATAGTAAAACATAATTTACGTAAATTTTTGGTAAATTCTTTAGACTAAAAAAGAAAACTGACAACATTTGAAAATGTTGCGGCACTTCAAATGTCAAGAAAATGACTTGCCTTACCAGTTCTTTTTCATCTAATTAATTGAGTTTCGACTGGTAATGTTTTTATCCGGTTGTTTGCATTACACTTTCCTTTGCTACATCAATAGTTAATATTTCAATAATTATTGAAAAGCCTGAACACACAGTCTTCGGGAATTTCCCTTTTTAAAACGATCAGTTTTAAGGAAGCTTTTGAGTTCTCCGTATTATTCAGCTTCCATTTGTAACAGTGGCAACACAGAAAACGACACTGATAATATATGAAAATAAAAAGTAATTGGGAATGTAAATTTGGAAGAAGCCTCGCAGGCATTTACAAATTATAAAGAAAACCTAAAAACATTCTCAATAAATGAGTTGGGTTATGGAGCGATTCAAATATTTGGGCCCCCTTGCAAAAATCTGTGTCAGTTTTTCTTTTCTCTCAACAGAAATATCGTAACCCTCATGCTTTAATTTACTTTGAAATTCTTCTGATAACGGTGCATAAGGATATTACACGCATTTCACCAATAGTGTAAATCAACATTTTCGCATTCCTTTTCGATTGTTTGCAGCCTTACACAATACGAGCACGAAGTCTTTACATCTGTAACAGGAGTTGCATAAACAAAATACTTAAAACGTCGTCACAAATAAAAATCTAGTTTGTTAAGTCAGACGAGCATGGAGGCCACAGAATTGGTCCTCCTCTTTTTATCCACCTATCAGGAAACATGCTATTCAGAAGAAACTCCATCGTACATACAATACATACCTCGTCGTATTGCTATTGGAGTATCTTGCAAAAAGACAAGTAAGTCAGTCTTTGAGAACCTTCTGTACTTTCGTCTATTAAGACGATGTGGTAGTATACATGTGGTCCCATCAAACAGTCACCAACAATCCCGGTCCAAACTTAACGGAGGATGGATGTTGATGGTTTGCTGGGACAATTGCACGTGGATTCACGTCAACCCATATAAGCTGATTGTGAAAATTCACAATACCATCTCGGTAAAATGTAGCCTCATCTGTAAACTTGTAGTAAAGTCTGGATTAGCATATTGGTAGAGAAAAAAACTTACCCGCTTACACGCGTTGTAAATGGTACGGACACAGTAGCTTCTCACGCAACACTCTCCAGAAAGCGTGTTGCAGTTAATTGATGAGGGCTGACACTAGAGTCTTGTTCAACACCATGAAGAATCACCTCCTGTTGATGGTGTTCTCCAATCTTCCCCAGTTGCAAGTAGCAGGCTTGAAGTTTCCGCTTTCCCTCAGACTACAATGAATTGATTGAAACGTTCTCCTATCTCAGGCATCCCCAAGTCGAGTCAAAGTCGCTTGAGAGTGCACGAGGCTGAACATTACACTCACTGCGGGCCGTATAGCTATATAGTATATAGGTACGTGCAGTAACGGTGTACTAGGACTGTGATGTCCTACTTACGAGACTGGTACATCCGCGTTGTGAGGACGGTCGTCCACACTTGTGATGTTTCGTGCAGAATAGGAAGAAAACTTTCTGTTTATGGAAGTAAATGACGCAGCAAAATGTTTAGTGTGTTACATACTTCTAAATAAAATAACTAAATATAATTTGCAACGGCATTACTCGCTATCGTTATGATAAATACAAATACACTAAACGTAGTTGTGTCGTTGCAGATCTGAATCGTAAAATGAACAGGGAAGATGTAAATACTCGTGCTAGTGTTGTTAGAATGAGCTACAAAATAGCGTCACGTATTGCCAGGAACCTTCAGTGAAGGTGAGATGGTAAAACAATATTTAATTGATGTAAAAGAAGAATTGAGCCCAGAGTATGTACACGAATATCAATCAGTCATTTTATCCTCCTCCACGATAACACGTCATGTGGAGGACCTTGCAGACGACATTCGGAGTCAGCTGTCTGAGATAACAACATTCATTCCTTTTTCTCTTGCAATAGATGAGAGCAATGATATAACCGACACTGCACAACTTGTCATCTACATCAGAGGGTGAATAAAGTTTTTCTACACCTCTGTAAGAAGCGGGAGATTTCCTAAAATCCACAATCTAGCAGGAAGAATTTTGTGCATGTTCGAGACAACCCATGTTTGCGAATCACTGTTTACCTTAATGAAGAGTCAAAGTCAAATCACAGAAACCAATTAAGAGATGAACATAAAAGCCAGTTTGCGATTGGGTAGCTCGCAAACAATATTGAACAGCTGGTTGAAAACAGACAACTGCAAAAATCACGGCGATTGTCTGATGGCTAAGAAAGAATAGTTTTCATAGACATTTATTTGAAGAATATTATGTTTACTTGTATTGTTTACTTCACTGAATTGCATAGTGCCAACAAGAAGACATTTATTTATTTAGTTTATTAGTTTTATACGAGTGTTTGTATTTCGTTAATTGAATTTCCTGCCAATTAGATTTTATTTTGTATTATATTAGGTATCAATATTAAAGTGTATAAAATACTGCAATCATTATTATGTAATTGGCAGTGAAACACTATAGTAGTTCCGCCACTGTAACACCTTCATTTCATGCCCGCAATCGGACGGTAAGGGCTTGAGGGCTGTTACTGCCGCCCGAGCGGGCAGACTGTTGGGGACGCCTGTCCTATCTGGACAACGTCTGGAAAGTTTCGTTGGTACAAACGCTGAACGTAACTAATCCGTACATTAGATGAGCATTCTCCAATTCCGTATTTGAGTACATGTTCCTGTACCTGAAACACACAGTAATCGCTGAACCGACTCTTGGTATATTACTGTATTAGCTTCGCCTAATCCACACATTAAATAAGAATCTTCCAAAGCCAAATATAATGCAAATGTTACTGCACCTGAAACTGCTCTGCTGTGTTCAGGGCTGAGACAAGCAGTGAGCAGAGAACCGGTGCTTAACATACTGTACTGTAACACAATAACAACAACGGTGATATGCATCACCACCACCCAATTTAAGCAGATGTAAAAGCAAATGTTTACTACTGTACAATTAAGCAACTGTTTTGTTGTGGGGTTATGGCCTCAGGACTGCTACATGTTACACGTCTCGCTGTAAGTAGCGTTTTAGAAAAGGAGCTCTACCATGGAAATAAACCATTCCCGGACCTATGTTCATATAACATTTTTTATCCTCTGTACACAAAAAATGTTTTCCCAAAGTTATGACATATCTCTTGCTTATATATATATATATATAATATTTCGGTATAGTTCATTAACACCTGTATATATATACCGAATATTTTCATGGAATATGTAAATTACTTAAATAAGTAATTTGAGACTTATGGCCTGTTATTGACATTTCGAAATAACTGCTATAAACTCCTGAAGTGCCAGTACGCCACGTATCGCGGCACTTTGCCTGGAATGAAAAAAAATATAATAAAAAACATTATCTTTACGACAGGGATCAAACTCATGACCTTTGTGATAGCAGCTTCCCGCGTACGTATTAAGCCACCAGAATAGTTGAAAAACTCCACCAAAGTAGGATACATAACTCTAGAACGTAGTTAAAGAATGCTCAGTGTCGCTGTCAAGTGATTAGTTCGAGATTTTACAGATTTTTGAGACATTAAATCTTGAGAACGCTAGTAACGAGCTGCTAATAATCGACACTTGTATATTTGGGCAGCAGTTTTAAAGGCATTCAAAGCCATTTTTTCAACTTGCTTTGCTTTAGCACCGACTTATCAGCACCTGATACCCACACGTTTAACGCTATTTAGCTGCGTTTTGTTTATCCGGGGACCATGAATCGCCGATCTCAAATTATTCATTACAGTCACGTGTACAATCTCGCAAATTATTTCGGTGTAGTTCATAAACATCCAGTTTCCCCCGCCATCGCATTCCACCGGTGCTCCATCATCATTCATGTATCACCAGTGTCACCGGCTACGGTGCCCTAAGGGTTAAAGCGGGCGTTATACATTAGCAAAAAAAAAAAAAAATACACTCATATACACAAGATGCTATGGGTATGAGTGCGCGGACTTCAAGAGCAACTTTGTGGCGCTAAGCTGAAACATAAGTTCCTGTACCTTTTCCTCTAAAGTACATGGTTGCATAAATAAAAACTATGATGTGTTCCATTCACATGACTTTCTGTGCTGTAAATAAACTGTTCTTACAAAAGATTATTCTTTTATCTATAGTATGCTGATTAAAATAAACATTACCAGAAATTGCTTCCTTATAACCAATAGGAAATATGGGAATACTTTAGGCTAAAGCGATAGTGACAATTTTAAAAGCTGGTCACTATGTGAGCAATTGAATTCCGGTTGGCTTTCCATGGCCAGCAATAAAACAAAAAAGAGAGGAAACGAAAAGTTACTTTCTATTCCAGAAAAGTTCTTAGTTTGAAATTGAAACCAATAAGAAGGAATATGTTGGAAGCGGTAGATTCTACAAAAAATGTTTACATTATAAATTGTGTTTCAACGAGATCTACATTTTTTGTGTGGTAAGATTTTTAACCATATTTTACGGCTTACCAGTTATCCAAAACTCAGCAAAATGCATCTAGAACGAAAATATAATTGGGAACTAATCCCAAAAAATCAATATATACAGTTTATTTTTTATGTAAATATCTTTATTATACCTATTTTAATCAAAACCGTAAGAAGCGTTATTGGAAAAGAACAATTTTAAAAAAAGTTTGCCATGTAAAAGGTAGTTTGTGGTAGGAGATTTTCTTCAATATCTTGGTGTCGCATCCTTGGAAGGTGCTAAACTTAAGTACTAAGTTTGGTATGTAGGAGCATATAACTTTGAGCTATGCTGTCCACACACACGCACACAAAGATGTATACACACGCACACAAAAATGTACACACCCTTCTTTTTAGCAAAGGGATCACAATAGAAATGGAAATGGACTTTTCTTTATGGACGCTCTTTAACTGCTGTGGTTCTCAGCATTACATTCTAAATTTGGTGTCAAAGACTACTAAATTTTGCTCAGAAGCCTCTTTATCAGGCTTGAGGTTCTTTTGTGTGCCGTAAATCTACGACACGGGACCAACGGCTGTACTTCCCTTCCCAAGGAAGTCATGCACCCGAAAAAATCCATCGTCCTCCGCCGGGTTACCACATAAACTGAGAGGCCAAACCATGACCGAGTGGTGGGACCACTCGCCTCTCACAGGCAATGCGGGTTCGATCCCGGGTGACCACTTATGGAATTTGTGGTGGACAAAGCGGCGCAGACTGTGTTTCTTCTGGTTTCTTCGGTTTCATCCGCCATCGCATATCACCGCTGCTCCATCTTCATTCCATATTCATCGCCTGCGTTGCCATATGTAGTAAAAGCGAGCGTTAACACTATTCATATCGGATGTGCTCCATTCACATGGTCTTCTCTACATCTATGAAACAAATTATTGTTAAAAAGCTTATTATTTTGTCTACTTCATGCTAATCGAGATAAACATTAACAGAAATGCTTTCTTCTAAGTACCAGGGAAATATACTAGGCTAATACGATACTCAAATATTTTAAAAGCTGGTTGCCATGTGGATGAAATCCGTTTCTTTGTATTGCTAGGAGTTGACAAAGTTTCGCATGTGAAATATTTAAGTATTTTAAAACTGAAACCAATAACAAGGAATATCTTAAAACTGGTCAAAACCAGAAAATATAATATAAATTGTGTGTTTCAACAAATTATACATATTTTGTGTAATAAGATTTTGTCAATCTCTTACGGTTTACCAGTTTTGGAAAATCCCTAAAAATTCATCCAGAATAAACACGTCTTCAGATGCTATTCCTAGAAAATTCAAGTTAAACATTTTATCTGTCATATAAATATCTTTAATATACGTTATTTTAATCAAAATTGTTTGAGCCATTTTTAAGAAAATCAAATTTTTTAAATGTTTTTCATATAAAGGGTAGTTTGGGGTGGGAAGATTTTCTAAAAATCTTCATGTCGCATCCCTGGAAGATATCAAACTTAAATACTAAGTTGGCTATTTTTACTTTTCGTTTTTGAGTTATCGGACACACACGGATCTGTTCCATTCACATGATCTTCTCTACATCACTATAGCACATTATAGTTAGTAAGGATATTCTTCTATCTACTATATGATAATCGAGATAAACATTAGCAGAAACTGCCTTAATTACTTGTTTCTTTGTAAATAGAAGGGAAATAGGGATAACACTAGGCTAAAGAGATTATCAAATCTTTAAGAAGCTGGTTGCCATTTATTTGAAATCCGTTACTATGCAGGGACAGGAGTTTGTAACTTCCGTGTGAGAAAACTTTAAGTATTTTAAATCTGAAACAAATAACAAGAAATATCTCAGAAATGCTCACTTTCACGAAACAAAGGTATATGACATAAATTATGTTTTAACGTGATATACCTTTTTTATGAAATAAGCTTTTGTCTGTCTATTTTATCTAAATTCAAGATATAAATTTTATTTACCAAATAAATATCTTCAATGTTTTAATCAAAATCGTTAAAATTATTTTTAGGAAAATCCAAATTTTCGAATTCTTTCCATGTAAAGTGCAGTTCGGAGTGAGGAGATTTTCTCAAAATCTTTGTCTCCAATTCCTGGAACATCTTTAACTTATATACCAAGTATGGTACTTTACCAACTTTTCGAACACATAGACACACACGGACCTTTTTTCTGAAAATGCGTTTTTTGGATACAAAGGTCCTTAAAACATGTATTATCGGTATGAATTTTGGGGTGGAATGCAATACCTTTTCTATACACTATGAACGTGGTACGTGTAGAGAAAGTAAAAAGGAAATTAACAATAGAACCCGAGAACTCTTGGAATGCGAACCTTCTAGCTCACTTGCAAAATCATAACTTAATCTCCTATGCAGTCGATGCTCAAACAGGAATAGTCGATGCAAGTAACCAGAACTGTAGCTGCTAGCCGTGGGTGGTTTCAGAAAGAAAACTATGCTATGGTTTTCGTACGGTCCCTCTATTGCGGCTACCAGTTAACGTTACAGAGTTAAACTCTGCAGGAGCGGAAAACTCGTTATTTACACGGGTATTGATAGCACTCCCCGGATCGGCTAATGCTGAAAAGCGGCAATTCGGTGACCGCCGTGTGTGTTTGCAGATTTATTTCCGTGTTTTAATTTCCCCCCATTTCCCGTAGCCAGGAAATGCTCCAAAAGAGGTGGACGGCACCGGAAATGGAGAGAGGGTTCAGTGTCGACCCAAATTGAATCGGAATTGGCTCGCGAGGGCGCCGTAGCACTGTCCAGTTATTGTGCCAATGGAATATTCCCCGCCACGATTATTGCGTTCTTTATTTTACCGGCTACTGCAGTGCCTCAGCACTCAAGTTAGTTTTTTCCCCCACTACCATCTCCATACAACTGAACTGTACGTAATTCTCAATTAACCTCAGTTACTAGGACACTCCAAAGTTAATGTACAACCTCCTGCTTTTAAATTAAGAATTAATTTAATGCCTTCCATTTTTACCTAGTAAACTACCGTTTTTAATTTTACTTTTCGCCCATTTCAACGTTTCCGCAACTAAAATGTAGCAACAATGAAATTACTATGTTTTATAGTACAAAAATGCAACATTAGCATTATACCCAACATTAGAATTCACAACTGATTTCAAAAAATCGTGAACTGCAGAAGTATACAATAATCAGCACAGACAAGCTCCATTTACAGTACACATTCATTCCTGGTCGACCTCACTGAATCATGGGTATTTTCGGGGGTTTCCCGGGTCACTAGGCAAATAATGGAGTGTTCCTTCTTTTCCCCGTTTTCCTGTTCTTTCATTTCATCTGCATTTCATCGGACCGGACTCTTTTAGGGTTGTAAGTGTCGGCGAACGCTGCGATTGTGGCGCCCTTCCATGATGGTGAAACCACTCACCTACGGCATTGCCCCCCGTTTGCTTTCTAATCTCCCAAAACAAGTGATGAACTCCCACATCAGACTTCATCGTAAAAACTGGTTCTTCCTTGATTAAATATTACGAAACATTTCCTCACTGAAGATATATTCATTGTGTTCACTTCATTATTACATACACTTGCATTATTTGTCCATAACATTCGAGTGCATTCAAAAAACGATATAGTCTTCGGCAATAGAAGAGAGTAACATCGGCATTCAAAAACTAGTGCTATGTAAAATGATAAACTGTGAGAGGATACTAAAACTCACACCCCAAAAATATAGATCCCTTTAAAACACACAATTTATATCATAGCAATTTTTACTTTATCTGGCCCATTCGTATAGAATGCGCATATTGGATAGAGAAGATATTGCCTTCCACCTAAAAATGCGATACAAAATTTCACGGATATATGTTTTGACGTTCTCTGAGTCCGAAAAAACTCATTTTTAGAAAAATACCGTGTATGTTTGTATGTGTATGTGTGTGTGTGTGTGTGTGTGTGTGCAACTGTCTGCCTCTCTGTGTGTTTGTGGATAGCATAGTTCAGAAACGAAAAGTCTGTTAAAAACCAAACTTGGTATTTAAGCTTAATATCTTTCAAGGATCCAACACGACGTTTTTCAAGAAAATCCCCCCAACAAAAGCTACCCTTTGCAAGTTTTTTTTTTTTTTTTTTTTAAAAATACCTATACTAAAGATATTTACATCATATATAATGGGTATATTTTTAACTTTCTGGGAATAGCCTCTGAAAACCTCTTTGTTCTGGTTCTATCTGTTACGGATAAACCATTAAAACGTATACATAAAAAAATGTAGATCATGTTAAAACACATAATTTAAGTCATATATGTGGGCTGATCAACAAGCACTGAGACTGATTTTTTCCTGTAGCTTCCGTGATAGTTTCGTATCTGTAACATAAATATTTTAAAAGAGCGGGTTTTTGTGTATAATGTCAGTAGGCGGCAGCCTCTCGTATCGGTAGGTTGATAGTAATGTTCTATTTTGTAGACCCTACGTGCACTTCGCATACCAGACAGTGGAGGTGACGCGAGAGGAGCAGTACAACGCAATGAAATTCTGTTTTCGTTTAAACCATACAGCCACCGAAACTTATGAAACGCTGAAGCAAGCGTACAATGAAGATGCACTACCTCGTGCAACAGTGTTTAGGTGGTTCATGGATATCAAAGAAGGCCGACTTGTCAGTGTTAAGCAAGGTGGGCCTGGTGTTTCGGCTTCTGCTGTGACTGAAGTCAACATCAACACAGCTGCTGTGATTGTCCGAGAGGAACGGCGTATAACATTACGTAACCGCAGTGAAGTGTTGAAAATTTCATATGGCAGTGTGTTTACAATTATGCACGACCATCTCCATATGACCCGAGTTTGTGCTCGATGGCCTCTCGTCGAGCCATGGCTCGATTCAACATTACCTGTATACCACATCCACCACATCTTGCACCCTGTGACTTTTTTTATTCCCATCACTAAAGGCAAATTGATTTGAGAACTCTGAAGCAGTGCTCAAGAAAAGTGAGGCGATTCTCAAGGACCTGACAAAGAATGGTCTGCAGCATGTGTTCAAGGACTGGCAGAGATGCTATAAAAAGTGCATTAAAGTAGGAGGGGACTACTTTAAAATAGATCATGTAAACATTGAATTGGAGTATTAAACATCTGTGTAAAAAAATCAGTCTCAGTCTTTGTTGATCAGCCCTTGTACTTCTTGTAGAATTGGCCGATTTTGAGTTATTCAATGTTATTGCTTTCATTTTAAACTAATTTTACTTTTCTCAAACGGGACCATGCAAAGCGAACCGAAACTAAGTTGTTTCACATTGCGACCAGCTTTTAAAGCATTTGACTATCACTTCAGCGTAATGTATTCCCTTATTTTCCTTCTAGTTACAAGGAAGTAAGTAATAAGACAATTCTGCTTATGTTTATTTAGATTAGCATGACGTAGATAAAATAATCTTTTGTAAGATATATTTTGTGGTACAGCTGGAGAAAGTTATGTGGATGCGATTTATCAGAATTTTTTGCAGAATTAACCGTTTTTAAAATATTTCTTTTTATTGGTTTTTAAATTATTTAAACTTTTCTCAAGCAGAAGTAAACTTTCGTCTTATCTCTTTTGTTTTACTCCTGGAAATGCAATAGAAAACCGAATTTCAGTTGTTTCACATAGCGATGAGTTTTAAAATATTTCAGTATCATTTAAGCCTAGTGTATACCTTTATTTTCTTCTGAACAAAGCAGCATAGGAGCGGGTTTTCTGCGGATTCTTCGGTTTCCTCCGCCATCGCATTTTAACGGTGCTCCTTATTCATGCCATGTATCATCAATGTCAGCCTGCGGTGCCATAAGTAGTAAAACCGGGCGTTTTAACACTATTAAAAAGATTGTTTCCCTTTTAATTACAAGGAAGCAATGATAAGACCATTTCTGCTAATGTTTATTAGCATGAAGTAAATAAAGGAATAATCTTGTATAAAGAAAATTTGTTTGTGGAACTGCTAGAAAAAGTCAGGTGAATGGTACACATTATACTTTTACTTTCTCTGACAGTACATGGTGAATAGGTAGAGAAGGTATTGCACTCCAACCAAAAATTAGATACAGAAATCTAACCGTAAACATGCGTTTTAGAATCTCCTGTATCCTAAAAAAATCAAATTTAGAAAAAGGTATGTGTATCTGTTAATACGATAACTCAAAAGCTTAAAATCGGTAAAACACCAAAGTTGGTATTTATGTTTAGTATCTTCCAAGGATGCGACACCAAGATTTGAGAAAACTCCTTCCAACCCATTACATGATAAATAAAATGCATATTTTAAATATTCGGGGTATAACCTCGGAAGACCTTAATCTCGATGAAGTTCACTGCATAAATTTTGCATAACTGGTAAACTGTGAGAGATATACAAACATTTACTGGTTAAAAATGTAGATCTCATTAAAACACACAGTTTAGGTCATACATTTCTTTCATGGAATTGACCATTTCCGAGATATTCCTTGTTATTGGTTTCAAAATGCTTAAAACTTTTTTCATAATTAGGAAGTTTTCAAAGAAATGAATTTCAATCATATAGCTTTTGAAAGATTTGATTGTCGCTTTAGCCTAGAGTATTTCGTTATTTCCCTTCTATCTACTTACAAGAAAGCGAGTAATGAGACAATTTCTGCTAATGCTTATCTCGATTAGCGTGAAACAGATCGAAGAATAAGGTTCTGTTTGTAATATTTAAGACAGAGATATAGACAAAGTCAAGTGAAAGGAACGCATTAGATTTGTGATTTAAAACATGATTACTTATCCGCCCTACCGAAATAGCTCAGGGGTTTCGTTAACAGCTCCCAGACTGAGGGTTCGTGGTTCTATTTCCTGCTCTGGGTGTTATGGGTGCTTCTTTTGTTACGTTAAAATTAGACCTGGTTTTAATACGTTAGAAAATCATGTTTCATCACTTCGGTGTGGCCTTAATAATAGGATGCCGTTATCGAGATGTTTGTTTCGAGATACCGGGCGAAGCAAGAGTCATGTTTGTTATCGGGTCGCATGCTGGTTTTGGTCACAGAGTGTATGTGTCTGTATGTGCGGAAGAGAGAAGCAGGACATACAGAAGCGAAGCTTGATATTAGTTTTAAGTTAATTATTCACAGCTGCAGTGTACGACAGAGTGACATCATACACAGACAAAAAAAAAATGTGATAGAGAGTAGGTAAAAAAGTGTAACGTGGTTCTTACTAAAGCGAAAATGCAGTAAATTATTCCTATGACGAATGTTACGGAGAAGAGATTTGCATTCTACTTTTATTTTCCCTGTTTTCTATATGTTTTCTACGTGTGTCAGTCTGTGTTTCTGAGTCGCCTGGGAACCACTGCTCTTGCTTTGGCAGACTCGTGTGTATGTGTCTGTAATTGCAGAAAAATATTCATGTCACATTTTAGTTCCTGGTGCTGTCGGCTTCAGATATTATTTCTCGGTCATATTAAAAATCGCCACTATAATGTTTTAATGTTTCACATTATAGCGACCTGCTGATTCAACACGGATTTATTTGGATCTTTGAACTAGCTCTAGTGGTTGCTTTTACGCTTGAAAATAGAAATAATTAATATTTTTAATCATTAATATTTAAAATTATTCTCCTATCTCTAATTCCAGTCATACAAAGTATAAAATTAAATACATTGCACTTTAATAAAACATGTGTTTGTAAGAGTTCATATGTGAAATTATAAACCATAGAGGTTTTATCAAACAATTTTCAGCGTTTCATCAAATGATGCTTTGCCAAAGTAATAGGAGTATGTTTCACATTACATGAAAATATCCTTAAATGTACCTGTGAAAAATAGTGTTACTTTCATTATACTAATTTATTGGGTATTATACGAATGCAGAAATCGTACTATTGAACAACTTTAATACAACCGTATTATTTAAATACTAATACTCATAACTTGTTGATATAGAAACTTCATTAATTCTCTGGTTACTTCAGGAAAAAAGGTCTTCTTATATCATTTTTCTAAGAATTTATCCTAAGCGGTGGTGTTAATTATGTCATATATTGTCCAATTTAAAAATATACAAA
This sequence comes from Hymenopus coronatus, assembly GCA_030762935.1. Classification (NCBI taxonomy): domain Eukaryota; kingdom Metazoa; phylum Arthropoda; class Insecta; order Mantodea; family Hymenopodidae; genus Hymenopus; species Hymenopus coronatus. The sequence continues at coordinate 88,611,786 of CM060896.1, read as the reverse complement.
AGCATATACTAGTGTATTTTAAAAAGTACATCTAGTGATATCATTTTTGTAATAATTCACCATAAGTGTTCTAATTGATTATAACATATATTGGGTAACTTAATATAGCAATAACATATACTAGTATTTTAGGTTCAGTCTAAAAAGCCATTTATATTGGTTTTGTATCCCTTTATCCTAAGTGGTTAGGTAATTATTTAATATTTTGAGCATTTTAGGCGTAGAAAACATTCAAGTTTTAAGTTCAGTCTATAATTCAGTATTTTAAGTTCAGTTTTAGAATCTGTTGAACATTTCAGCAAGTTTGTTTATCACTGCATAATAGAATTTTATGCACAAATGTATAGAAAAACATAACTCTAATTAAAGCTTTTGGAGATATAGGTCATAATGGTATTTAAATGACCATACGTTGAAGAAAAGTCAGGATATATAATTGAAATTAACCCATAATTTAATGTTTTGAAAATTGTTAGCAAAATTCACCTGAGTAACTTTACCTGTTGTCGAATTTGGGAATCCATTTATCCGCAGGATTGCATTTGGACTCACGGAGACATCGGAATATATTTTTAATCATTGTATGAATTTTATTAGATTACCCGGTGGGATTTAACTTTTTGCTAAGCCGCTGAAATGAATGGTTTAGTCCTCGTATTGCCCTGAAATAAATGCGCGCACTGCTAGGAAATACGTCTTCAATACTGATCAAGAAACATTCACTGTCGAAGAATCCATCCCAAATTTCTCTCTCCCTATAGGCAGGTAGAAGTGCGTTAGTGTTAATGTAAGTTACAAACACAAGATGACACATATATGATGTTACCAAATTTTCCCCTGTTCAGTATGCCATTATTAATTTTATTTTTAGGGTTTTTCGGTTCAGACTTAGGCTCTTACTAGAGTAGCTAAACCCACGGATGCCCTATGTTTGCTGTGGTTTAGGAAAGGATGAGCCCAGGTTAAATAATCGGCGGTACGGCATGCCTAAGTGATGACAGGTAATGAACACCCAGTATGATCAGGTAAGAGTAAGAATAGAAACAAATGTTCCTGCAAGCAGTTTATGCAGTCATTCAGTTTTAGAAGTATCATATATTTTTTGCACCTTTTTACCGTCCAAACAGAAGCATGTGAAAATTGCTTAACCATAATGGAATATAGGTACTTTTGTTTGACCCTTCCACCAATAATTTTCCACCGTTTGTTTCGTCTATATTATCTGCAAATACTTAATTATAAATATTAAATACAGTGAGAAGTGTGAATTGTATGGGGATGCCAAAGAAAGCTGTTATTTCGTTTTCTGAGAAGTGGCTCTAAAAGTGGTTCTACGGTATTTAAATGACAAATGAATGCATATGTTGAATTTATTGAATAGCCTCTGAAGGCCTCTTCATTCTGGGTGCCTTTTGCAAAGCTTTTAAACCGTAAGAGATAGATAAAATCTTACTGCACCATAAATGTAGATCTTGTTAAAGACTATTATATCAGATAAATTTGGAGTTAAACATTTTCAACAGTTATTTGTTATCCTTATACATTTTACAAACTATTACTTTTCTCAAATGGGAAGTTGTCATTCGTTTTTCTTTGTTATTATTCCTGGCCCAACAAACTGAACGAATTTCAACTGTTTTTTTTAACTGTTGTTTTAGACTAATCTGTTGCCTTATTTCCGTTTTATTCATAAGGAAATAAGTAAAAGGTAAATTTATGTTTCCGTTCATCTTGATTAGCATAAGTATATTGCAATATAACCTTTTTTTAATAAATTCATTATAAGGTACTGAACCTAAATGTCAAGTTTTTAATAGACTTTTCGTTTTTGAGTTATGCTGTTCACACACGACGGCGACTAGATGTTTATCTAGTCTATTTATTATTATTATTATTATTATTATTATTATTATTATTATTATTATTATTATTATTATTATTATTATTATTAGTATTATTATTATTATTATTTGGGGGATTAGGATGTTTCAAAGCATATCCTTCCGGTGCAATCTCGGTATTGATTTATGGGCGGAGTACAATACCTCTTCTACCTACTATTTATATTGCACATAGCACAGAAAATAAAAGTATGTAAACTTTGAACTTTGTTATTATTGTTGAGTAAAAATAATTATGTTTCGGGATAATCATAACTGAAAATTAAGTTGAAAGCCATGACTAACATTAGTGGAGTTGAGGAAGTAGGCATCCATATCTGGATTCTGAGTTGGCTCCTCCTTTTCAGTTTTATGACTCTTTATTTGGGACTCCTTAGACTCCTTAGTTAATAACACGCTTTGAGATATGCTAAATATTATAAAAGGAGCGTGAAACTCCTAAAGTTTAAAGCAAATCAGTTTAAATAGTTTAAAGGTTTGATAATTTTTAATGACCCTTAATTAATATATGTGGTTTGAATCAGAAATAAATGCACTATCTATTTTTCATTAAAACAGAAAATTCAACGTAACTCATTCACATGAACAACTGTGCCATTGACAAATGCACAAATATCTCATCCAGAACTGTGAATAATCCATAAATAAGCTACCGTAGATTCATATTCACATTTGCTACAAAATCGTTCCCTTTCGCAGTGACACATTTCTGCCAACATGTGTAAAGCTCTGAAAGAGTTCTTGGAAACCAATTTTTGAAACAGGTCTAAGTACTCTTCTTCAATTGGAAGTTATTTCTTCAGCATTTGTTAATCGTCAGAAAATCACCGGTTCTTTTATTTTTTCTACTAACTACTATATACACAGATAGTAGGTGGAAGAGATACTGTATTTCTCCGGCGAATTCTGTATCAATATTCACCGAAAATACATGTTTTGAGGACCCCTGAATTAAGAAAACTATTTTCAGAAAAGTGTCCCGTTTGTGTATCTATGACCAGCATTTGATATTTAAAATCAGTATTTTCCACGGATGCGATAGGATATTTATGAGAAAATTCACCCACCACAAACCAAACTTTACAGGGAACATTTTAAAAAAAAATGTCTCTAACGATTTTTATTAAAATGACGTATATTAAAGATATTTCTATGTTAAAAATAATGTATACCTATCATGAATTTATTTGAAATAGCCGCTGTAGTCCTCTTCATTCTGAATAAATTTTGCATAACTATTAAACCGTAAGAGATAGACAAAAATATAGTACATAAAGGCATAGTTCTCGTTAAAACACACAATTTATGTGCGTTTACATTTTTCTTAGAGCTGAACTTTCAAAAATATTCCCTGCCATTCAATTTTAAAATACTTGATTTTTGTCACTCTTGTTTTGTTTGTTATGCTCCTGGTCATGTAAAGAGAACCGAAACTCAATTGCTCACACAGCGGCCAGCATCCAAAAGATTTGACTATCGATTTAGCCTAGTGTTTTACCATATTTCCCTTCCACTTACAAGGAAGGAAGTATTAAGACCATTTCTGTTATATTTAACTCCATTAGCAAGATGCGTATAAAATAATATTTTGTAACAATTGTTTGATGGCGGAAAAGTTAGAGAAAGTCATGTGAATGCAACACTAAGATTTTTCTTCATTAGATCTTACACATAAACACATTCATACTTCCAGGATGTGAGAAGATATTCTTGGCAAGAGAAAAATTCCCACCCCCAGGCGGGAATTGAACCCCAAATCCTATCGCACAGTAAACAGTTGCTCTAATTCTATTTAAGGCAAAACAGCTGAGATCTGAAAAGGCTGATAATAGGGAAGAGGGGGTAAGCAATAAGTAGAATTAAACAAAGGTGACTATAGTGTTTTACATACTTAATTATTATATTATATATCATACTTTTCAGCATGGTTTTGCTGTGGTGTTAGTTTTATGTGTATACATTTCTCTTAAATGTATTTGTATACTATAATAGGGTACATTAATGCTTCTGAATGCGGTTTATTCTATGTTGTAAATTTAAGATGCTGTATCTGAATATCTATTGCAAAAGCAGGTACGGTCTGTGGACCCGTGCGATTTGTGATCAATGTATGAATACTACTCGTTTTATTTCAATAAATGCTCTTATTCATTCACTCATATTGAGATAAGGAACCAGCCGAGCTTTAGCATTATATGAATTTTAATTGAAATTGCTTCTCAACGCAGTATTGCTTTCTCTACACGTACTATCTATATAGTGTATAGAGAATATATTGTATTCCATCTAAAGGTATAGAGTTTTCACCGAAAATAGAAGTTTTAGGGTGCCCTGTTTCCAAAAAAAGCATTTCTAGAAAAAGGTCCGTGTGTGTAGGTGTGTCCGGGTGTGAGCACAATAACTCAAAAACCAAAAGTCGGTAAAAAATTTGGTATATAATTTTAGTGATCTTCCAAGGTTACGACACGAAGATTTTGACGAAATTCACCCCAACCCGGACTGGAAAATTTTTCGAAATTTTTTATTTTCTCAAGTATAGTTCTAACGAATTTAATTAAAATGCCTTATATTAAAGATATTTGCACGGCAAATAAAACGACTATCTTGAATTTTCTGGGAATAGCCTCTGAAGACCTCTTCATTCTGGATGAATTTTGCTGGATTTTGCATAACTAGTAAACCTTAAGAGACAGGCAAAAATTTACTATGCAACAAAGGTAAGTATATCTCTTTAAAACACACAATTTATGTCATATGCATTTTTTACTTAGAGTTGATAATTTTTTTGGATATTCTTTGTTATTGGTTTCCATTTTAAAATGCTTAAAACTTTTTACATATGGGAATTTGTCAACTCCTGGCAATGAATAAAAACGGACTTCATCCCTTGGCAACCAGCTTGACTACCATTTTAGCCTGTATATTCCCATATTTTCCCCTATCTACAAAAAATCATTTCTGCTCTTGTTTGTGAGGGCTGAGCCAGTAGTACCCGACTAAACAGAGAAAGCAGAAACATTTTGGGAGAAAACATCTTTATTTCTCTACAGAGTCTCCTTTCAGTTTAATACGCTTTTCCCAGCAACGTTCAATAGCTTCGATACCGTGTTTATAGTGAGAACTACAGAGGTCTGCAAAATAGCCATCAACTGCAGACTCCACTTCTTCATTGTTGGCAAATCTACCACGAAGCCATTTCTTCAAGTTTGAAAACAGAAAAGAATCACAGTAACCTAAATCTTGCGAATAGGGTGCATGAGGAAGCAATTCGAACTGTAACTCATTGGTTTTGGCCATGGCGATAATGAATGTGTGAACTGGTGCATTGTCTTGATGAAACAATGCTTTCTTTTTTGCTAAATGCGGCCGGTTTTGCTCGATTTCATCACTCAACATAAGCATACAACAAGCTCGCATAATATTTGCCATCGATTACTTTTCCTTTTTTGAGATAATCCATGAAAATTATCCCGCGTGCGTCCCAGAAAAGTGGCATCATGACCTTGATGTCTTCGCCTTCTTTGGAGCCGATTCTCCTCTTCCAAAACCCTGTTTTGGTTGTTCCTTCGTCTCAGGTGTGAAGTAATGGACCCAAGTTTCATCCATTCTTATGAATCGACGCGAAAACTCATGTTTATTGCAGCGAAACATTGCCAAACACTTGACTGAAACATCCTTACGACGCTATTTTTATTATATTGTGAGCAAACATGGCACCCACCATGCACACAACTTTCTTATATCCAAAACTTTTTGAAATAACTGTAATGTCTGTTAGCTCGCGCACTTTCAGTCGACGGTCATCCAATACCATTTTGTGAATTTTCTTTACAATTTCTGGAATGGTAACCTAATTTGATCGACCACTGCGATGTTCGTCTTGACAGCTCATACGGTAGTGGTTAAACTCTGCCACCCAATATTTCACTGTTGTAAACAAAGGAGCAGACTGCCCCAAATTAGAATCTAGCTCAGCTTTAGTATTAGTTGGACTAATGAAACTATTGTATCACATAACGATGACCAGTTTTATCCACGTTTACAAATTTGCTGAGAGCATTCATTAATGATGGCTGCCAAACAAATGCTAAACAATGTAAAATCGTTAAACTTCAAACGTAAGCTTTCTAATGTTGGTACGTTTACTGTTATTATTGTTTGAGACAACAACCGTTTTCTAAACGTCAGGTCGGGTACTTCTGGGACAGTCACTGTATCTCGATTAGCAAGAAGTAGATAGAAACATAAACTTTTTAACAATAATTTATTGCAAAGATGTAGAGAAAGTCATATGAATGGAACGCATCAAATTATTTTTACTCTCACGTAAAATCACCTTATTTAATACACTTTAAAACTATAGAAGAACTTTCAGATAACAACCAAATATCGTGGGTGTTAGAGAAAAGTGGATTTTCAATGGAAGAGCCGAGTTTGCTAGCTTGAACGGTTCTATAACTCTCTCTTACCGTTTTTATTTTCTATCAGCGAGCCAGTTGATGTTGGCTGGATGTGACGTCGAAACCAGATCGCGACTACTCTCATCCCATTTCAGAACGTCAAGTGCTATTTGGGTGCTGGTGTCAAGGCTTTCATATGCAAACAAGCCCCACCCCTACTGCAGTAGCGAGAGCGAGGTAGTTGAAATTCTCCCTGTGTGTGCGTGCAACCCTGCTAACCGGTCAAGGGAGGAGACTCATATTATATGTTTCTGGGTTAGTTTTAACAGCCAGGGCACAGAATAAACACCTTGTCGTCTATGATTTTAATAAAAACGTAACCCATTCTTTCCGATATCCATTCTCTAAAAATCCTATGCAATTCATTCACATCACTTTTTCGACGGAATGCAGAAAAAAATTATAATTGGAGTTACAAAATGAAATAAAAATTGGATGAGGGTATATAAATATATAGTATAGAATTGGGTATGAAACAAAGGTCGGGAATAGCGTGGCTCAGGTTGCGAAGTTGGAAAACTCGTAAGGTAGTTGATGAAGCTGGTAGGAGGATTTGCCCATTATGCGGGTATCCGGAAGACTGGACGCATATTTTGTCAGATTGCGAGCAGATGGTGTACGTTAGGAAAACATTATTGCCGGAAGTATTTTTAGCTTCAAACAGACGAAAGCCTGGGGACATACTTAATGGAAGTTCGTGCACTAAGAGATAAAATATTTGTGTAAATATTGTATAGAGTTATTCGGTGTTTGAGCGATCTATATGTATGATTACGTGATGTAGTTGTGAGTGCAAGTGTGTGTGTTTGTGTGTGTGTGTGTGTGTGTTTGTGATATCAGAGCGTTTTCTCTTATATTGTTCTGTGGTTGCGTTGTCTTCGCGCGAGCATGTGTATGTGTCTGTGTATCTGGGTATGTGAGTATTTCCAATTTTGTAAAGATATATATGTAAGTAATATTTCAAATTCAAGTATTTTTAGACAGCATGTATGGTCACCCGACCCATGTGACTGTGTGACGCAAATGTTGTATCATTTTAAACTTAATAAATGCTACTACTGCTACCATAGTTATAAACAGAAGCTTTAATCGATCTAAGTGGCTTACTGATCCCAAGGTTGTGGGATCAAACCCGGCCCAGACCGATGCTCTTAACTGTGCTTAAAAGATTAAGTAGATTTACAAATATGTAAAAGAACTCCTGTGGGAGGTAATTTCGACACACCAGCGGCAGTGCTATGATCCTGACAATTGATAGCGCCGTTAATAAAAAATTATTTGTTTATATCAAGGCCATGCTAATCGAGATAAACAAAAGAAATTGTTTTATTACTTATTTCCTTGTAAGTAGACGAAATAAATTATTATCTATGCAATTTACCTTGAAATACGGTTATATTTTCATAACCAGAGGTAAAACAAAAGGAAACAGGAATGACAAAGAGGAAATTGTAAGTAGTATTTTTAAAACTGTAAACAAAAACTAGAAATATTTGGAAATGATTAGCTCGACAACAAAAATGTATGGGGAATACATTTTCTTTTGTAAATGAGATCTACATTTATATAGATTGAGCTTCTGTCCGTCCCTTACAATTTGCCAGTTATGTAAAAGTCATTTAGAATGAAGAGGAGTTCAGTGGGTATTTCAAACATATTATTTGGCATGTAAATATCATTAATATATGGTATCACAATCATAAGAGCTATTTTTGAGAAAAACAATTTTTTGAATAATTTTACTTGTAAAGAGAATTTGTTGTGGAGGATTTTCTTAAAAATATTTGGGTCGCATCCTTGGCAGGTGCTAAACTTAAGTATCCAGTTTGATATTAAACCGAAATTTAGTTTTTAATTTATGCTTTTACACACACACATATACACATATTTTTGTAATATATATATATATATATATATATATATATATATGTCTATATGTGTGTGAAAGTGTGTGTAAGTGTGTGCGCGTGATATTGTTTATTATAGGTTTATATTTTCCAATATCTATACTTCTCTCAAATGTAATTCCTTATTCATATTCTGTTATCCTGGATAAGCAAAGCGACCGGCTTTTAAAGGGTTTGACTTTTGTTTTTACTCCTTGTATTTCCTCATGCACCCTTGCGTATTTATTCTTCCTATTGTATTTCCTTAATACAAGGAAGTACTCGTAGTATTGAATTTGGCTGCCTTAGAACTCAAAAAGCTGACTTCTTTCGGAGGTCCCTACTTCGATTTCCGGCCGGGGTGGGCAAATTTTCTTTAGCCGGAATTGTTCCCTAGTCCCAACAGAGTCTGGAAGTATGAATGTGAGAGTGAATGTGCGTGTGTTTAATGATATAACATGTTAACCGAAGTTCAATAGCGTGCAGGTTGCATCCTTGGTCGAGTGCTCAGCGAGCTGACTTTTCACCCGGAGTTCCCGGCTGGGGACGAGAAATTTTTCTTTAACCAGAATTATTCCCTATCCCCCACAGAGTCTGGAAGTATGTATGTGGGAGTGAATGTGTGAGTGTTTGAGGAAAATAAAACGATTTCATTCAACGTAAAGAATCTACAGATAAATAGTTATTTCTAATGCAAAGCCTCGATATAACCTTAGATGTCAAAATAAAACAAAATAAAACGTACAGTTAATATGTAGTTGTTTCACAAGTTAAAACTCCCCTTCTATTACCATAAAGGTTATACGGGACTATACAAATGAAACAAAAAATCTGATATGTTCCATTCACATGGCTCTGTGAACACGAAAACTCAAAAACGAAAAGTCGGTAAAATACCAAACTTAATATATAATTTAAGTATCTTTCAAGGATGCGTCACGAAAGCTTTGAGGAAAATCCTCCTACCCCAAACTACCCTTTACATGGAAAAACGTTAGAAATTTTTTATTTTCTCAAAACTGGCTGTAATTTTGATTATAATATTAAATACAACGGCAAATAAAACGTATATCTTGAAATGATATGAAATTATCGTCAACTGGGTGAAAGGAAAGGGGATGCTGGAGCAATTGATTCAATGAACGAGAGCGGGCCAGTGAGATTGAACCAGGGCCGCTTTGGTGAGCGGTGAGCGTATAATCACTAGGCCACGGTGCCGCCATTCCATTGCCTACTACACGTTTATTCGGTTCTCGAGAACACTTAATTACTTTCTCTAGCACATATGTACAAGTACATAATAGGTAGACAGGGTATTGTAATTCTAACAAAAAAATAGATACCAAGATTTCACCACAAATGCGTGTTTTGAGGACCCCTGATCCAAAAACATTTCTAGAAAAATATGTGTGTGTGTCTGTAGTCAGCATGACTCCAAAACAAATACCTTGATATTTAAGTTCGGTATCCTTCAACGAAGTGAACCGAAGAATGTTTGGAAAATTCCTCACCCCAAAATATCCTTTACATGGAAATATTTTTGAAAATGTGTATTAAAATACCACATATTAAAGATATTTACATGACAATAAAATGAATATGTTGAATTTACTGGGAGTAGCCTTTTAGGACCTCTTCAATCTGGATGAATTGTGCGTAATTGATAAACTGAGAGAATTAGACAAAACATAAAGCAGATGGAAATATACTTTGTGAAAATAGACAAAGTTAGTTAGTGGTACAAATCAGATTTTTTTCCTTAGCTGCGTAATATTTGTCGTCTTCTTAGACATAATTAAATATGTTTAAAAGTGCATAAGCATATTATACAGGATGTTTCAAAACGCCACCAAACGAAGATGTGGACCTTCTTGGTCATACCGTACGTGATACGTGAATATAATTTTCAGCTCTAAATTCGGCACATACAAAAACTGCCATAAAATCACATGGATTAGGCAGTCGTACATAACCATATGGTACGTACCTGGTCCAAGAGAGATGCCAGTTGGTAGCAAAGGTTCCAGTCGCGTGGTATAGACGTTTGATAGACACGCCGGAGGGGGACAGGTCAGCTTAGTAATGGAAAACGTAGCATGCGGGTGTGGCGTATGGCGTAGGCTGCCTAATCCCAAATGTGTGCGATTTTTAAACACACATATAACTTTAAATAGAAGAGTTTGAAAGTTGTGACATCAAGTTTCGGACAAGTCAAAATGTAAGCTAATCGACTGATATCTTCGTTTGGTGTCATTTTGAAATATCCTGTATATTCAACGCGCGAACACAGTACAACTCCAAACGCATGGAGTCTTCAATCACACAGCATTAGAGGGTACAAAAGCGCTTCACACTGCATAACAAATGTTTAAATGGATGAAAGCAGGACAGTAGAAGCCACAGAAAAGTATTTATGTGTATTGTAGCGATGGCAAATAAAATTAAATTTTATTGTATCCGACCTTGGCAAGGCAACTAACTCCGTCAACACCATGCGTACTCCTGTCATTTTACATGGGCCTTTCCCATCCTTTAATACAGGGCCATTTGACTGCAGGACCTGGGATTCAAAGTCACAACTTTCGGTTTTGAATAATGGCCAGTACATTACTTTTCATCTTAACGATTATTGTTTATGGAATCGTTTACACGAATGGGTCTGTGTTAGGGATTAGAAGAAGAGCGGCATATATAGTAAAATAATTCATTCATCATTAATAATTGATTCATTGTGCAGGTTTTCCCCGTGCATACAGTGAAATAGGGTACAATGTGCCGTGTATCAATTTATAATTTAGGGATACAGCAGTCCAACACGCAAGCATTCGCCTTCCTAGTAGGAATCTTTCATTTTTTGCAGAAAGGGGCGGAATAAGCGTTTAGTTTGCGGAAAAGTTCTGCTCATTGAGTTTGCAGTTTCATTACGTAGTCCATGGAGTAGGTACAATAATTACCAAGGAAAATAATTATGTTCAATAACAATTAATAACCAAGATGACATAATTGTGAAAGTTTTAATTACAAATTAATTCTGATATTCTTAGCGCTATAACACAATTCCAATGGTATTATCCAAGTTAAGTGTTTGTGATTTTATTATGTTAATACTATAATAATTACCATAATTTATTTGAATTACTTATGTTACCTATTATCATGGAATTATGAAAATATGTATATGTTCATATACAAAGCATAAATACTAACGAAAGGGGCTTAAAGGGTAATGGTTCTACCAGTCATCAACCACTTATAGGTGAAAGGTGAATTACTTATTTCAAACACAAAATGTTGCAACTGCCACAACACTGAAGAAATTACCAATTTGTTCTTGCATTCCACGTAGTTGTTCACGCAGCGAGCAGTAAGTGTTTCGTAGGAGCATCGAGGGAATTGGTTCTCTCTGCTTTACTAAAAAATGCAACTTGTTTGTGGCGCCTGCATTACAGGTATAATCTGTTCGGTTATGCTTATTTTTTCGCATGATGCATAGAGGAGAGTAGGACAAAACTGGGTAGGTGGACAAAATAGGGATTCAGGTTTTATGGTTTGGTTGGTGGTGACACATAGCGGGAACATAGTAATATTACTTCCAGGCGAGCGCCATAACATCGACCAATTAGTAGCATAATCCACACGTTTTGCAGTAGTCACTTATTTAAATTTTCGCGGTATAATAGTAGGAATTCCACGTCGTTAATATTACGCTCGTAATTTTAAATACTAAGGATTTAGTTTAGGTGAAACCACCATCTGATAGCCCACTATTTACCTATTGTTTCAACATTTTGTATTGGTGTCTAGGAGTTGTTTGAAAAACGCTAGAGTAAAATTTCTTCAAAATGGCGTGGTCCTACAAAGCTTGGAACCGGCGGTTCTAGAGTCATCAGGAAATATGACAAGCGACGAAGGAAAACAGCCATCATCGCTTCATCCTCCTACAAATAAGAACTCCAAACAGAAAAAATCTGATGTGTTCCAAATACGAATGGGAAAAGGGGAGGCACATATGGAACGAAAGAGAAGGAATAGCTTGGATGAGGACGGGAAAGATAATTCTCTTACCATTTAGGTACTTTGATTACTCATTATATTTACAGATTTTAAATGTGTTATATTTATTGCTGCCAAAATGGTGACTGATGTTCCTTTGTTTGTAAGGACACGAGTTCACAAAGTCCTGTATGAGAAAAGTATATTTTTTATAGCTGAAACCAAAAACAAGGAATATCTAAAAAACAATCATAACATAACTCCATGGCACGACAGCTCACGGGGAGCCTTGGCCTACCGCCCGGCCGCTGCGTCCCCCATCTCGGTCCACTACAGACGTCATGGATGGGGTGCAGTATTGGAGGGTGAGACGTGGTCAGCGCCTCGAGCCCCTCCCGGCCGGTTAATACGGTCCTCACGACCTGGAGCCGCTACTTCTCTATCAAGTAGCTTCTCAATTGGCCCCCCAGGGACCTCACGAGGCTGAGTGCACCCCGGTCCAGGTCTCCCAGCGGGGGAAAAATCCCCACGCCGGTACTGGGGGTCGAACCCAGGTCTCCCGCTTGGTAGGCAGCTGCGCTACCACCGCGCTAAGGAGACGACCTAAAAAAAAACAATCAACTCCACGAAAAAAATGTATATAACATAAATTGTGTGTTTTAAAGTGCTCTACATTTTTGTGTGGTAAGTTTCTGTCCATCTCTACGGTTTAATAGTTATGCAAAATTCCGTAAAATTGTCACAGAATAAAGTAGTCTTCAGAGGCTATTCCCAGAAAGTTCAAAATATACATTTTACTATACGATCTTTTAATCAACATCGTTATAGCCATTTTTAGAAAATCAAAATTTTCGAAAAATGTTCCATGTGAAGGGTAGTTTGGGGTGGAGGGATTTTTCTCAAAATCTTCCTGTCGCATCCCCGGAAGATACTAAACTTAAATACCAAATTTGGTATTTTACCGACTTTTCGTTTTTGAGTTATCATGTTCACAGACACACGGACACACGGACACACTAACACACGGACACACGGACACACGGACACACACATAAGGACCTTTTTCTGAAAATCCTTTTTTTTTTTCGGATACAGGGGACCCTAAAACTTATATTTCCGGTGAAGTCTCGGTATAAAATTTTTTGGTGGAGTGCAATACCTTTTCTATTCACTATGTACATAGTGCGTATAGAGAAGGTAAAAAAAAAGAAAGGGTGAAAAAACAATGCAAGAAAGATTTAGTAATGAAGCGAAAATTGTTCAAGGTGACAGAAAAACGAACTCTTGACATCAGATGAGCAGGAGGATGAAAGTGATGAAGCATGCATCCTTTGCTACGATGTGTATGTACATTCCAAATCTAAGTAGGATTGGATACAGAACCTCAACTGCAAAGGGTGGTCACATGAAGTGTGCAGAAATGCAGATGAACAAGACCAAAATTTCATTTGTGATATTTGTGCCTAAAATGTTTCAAAACTCTTATCATAACTTAAATCAAGGTTGTATGATGTATGTTTGATATAGATTCAAATGAAATATGGCTTATATGATATATTCTGCGAGTTTTGACAGCAGCCGGGACAGGTTCAACGAGATCGCTAAGGACAGAACGAAATGTAGAAGATTAGGGAGGGAGATAAGAAAGTGCAGCACATAACATTAAAGCGAATAGTATAATGATAGTCAAAAGTAAGATAAAAACTGATGTTGCAGGCAAAACTAATTATAGAAGTAGAAGATAGTGTAGTCATAATATTAGTATCATAGCTTTAAATATGAACAGGCGAAAAGTGAACAAGTTTAAGAAGTGGTTAGGAAAGTTAAATATTAAAATATTGGAAAAACACCCAAAATCTCATAAACTGGCTCCCCATTATAGAGTACAAATTTCCTATCTCTGCACAAGTACGAAGGCCCTTGCCCTGAAGAGATGTTATGGACTCTAGTATTATTACTATTATTATTGTTATTATAATTATTATTATTAGAATAAGGTCGGGTAATGTCGGATAGGCTGGTAATGTCGCATACCTAGGTTTCGGCTTGATGGGTGCTGGCATCTTACGACAAACACTCGAAACATGTTCACTGAGCTGAAGGAAGTATTTAACGGTGGTCGCCATATTGAGTTGTGGTGCTTTGTGGAAGCTACATTGAGAAAACTGAATTCACAGAAAACAGAATTTTTAAAGGTAAGTTAACATGCTTTAATTACAAAGTAATTTCGTCATGTTATATTCGAAAGTGCGTATTTTGCACTACCTTTTAATATATGTGAAGTACAAGATGTATTGAAATATGAATGACCAAATGGAAAATGGAAGAATGCCATGAATGCGGGTAATGTCGAATACCTGTCAGTATCCGACATTACCTACCACTGTGGAAGCACCTTTTTAATACTTGTAAATAACAGTGAACAACGAAATAGTTAACTTCTAAATGCTAGTAATACAACTAATTAGAGCATAATTCATCATTTACCTGTACGAATTTTATAAAATTTGTTTATTTAAATTTAAATAGATAAATAATACTTAAATGTTTATTAGAATTTGTTTATTGAAAATTTAACCCATTTAAGCTATATTAGACTGTTTTTGTCTTTATAGATGACTGACCGAACTAGGAAACGTTTGAAATCGTGGGATCCCAACGACATGATTACAGCAGTGAAAGTAGTTCGCAGGAAAGAAATGGGATACTTGGCAGCTTCCAAGAAGTTCAATGTTCCCCGTTCGACACTCTGTGATTATATTCGTTCAGGAACTGAAACCGCAATTGCCGTATGTTCGAAATTAGGCAAGAAACCGATTTTCCCTTCTGAACTTGAAGAAAAATTAGTTGAGTACCTTTTGATTATGGAGAAGAAGTAGTTTGGTTTCACCAGAAGTGACGTAACACGCCTAGCTTACCAGCTTGCTGTCCGGAATAATATTCCGAATAAGTTTTCTGTGCTTAAAGAAGCAGCTGGCAAGGACTGGTTTAAGAGTTTTATGAAAAGACATGCGTCCACGCTATCTCTACGTCAGGCAACTGGAACCTCTGTTGCTAGAGTGAAAGGCTTCAATAAAGAAGAAGTAGGCAAATTTTTCGACATTTATGAGGAAGAAATGGCCAAACATAGCTTTCCATCGTCACGCATTTTTAATGTAGACGAAACTGGACTCTCTATAGTTCAGGACAAACAGCCGAAGATAGTCGCCCTAAAAGGCAAACATCAAATAGGAAGTCTCACTGCAGCAGAAAGGGGATCTTTAATAACTGCAGTGTTCTCCATGAGTGCTAGTGGAATATTTGTTCCACCTTTGACAATTTTTCCGAGGAAGAATTTTATCCATCTTCTGGCGCGAGGAGATCCTGTGGGATCGATCTTCAGATGCTAACAGTCTGGTTGGATAAATGCTGAATCTTTCATGGAATGGTTCCAGCATTTTATTTCGAGTACGAAGCCAACAGAAACAGATCATGTGATGCTAATACTAGATGGGCACTTAAGCCACAATAAAAATCTTGAACTTATTGAAGAAGCAAGAAATCACCATGTCTCAATCATTTCCTTGCCCCCTCACAGCACTCACAAGCTCCAGCCTTTAGATAAGACCTTCATGGGGCCACTAAAGCACTATTATGGTGAAGAGATTAGACGGTGGCAGTTCCAAAACAGAAGAGGAGTAACTCACTATGAAGTTTGTGAACTTTTAGGGAATGCTTATCTTCAGGTACAATCAGTTAAAATAGCAGCTGGGGGTTTTCGGGCAACAGGTTTGTATCCTGTGAACAGAAAAGTATTTGATGATTCAGAGTTTCAGGAAGTCAAACATGAAGATGAATCAGAAACTAAGCCAGCTCAAATTTCACTCACGGAGGACATTCCACCTCCTTCCAGTCCACAACCAAGCACCAGTACCTTCTCATCCAGTGCCCATTCAGCAGATACAATATTTCCTGAACAAATATCTCCCATTCCAGCAGTGAAAGTTAAAAAAACAAACCTAGGCCGGCCTAAAAGTTCAGCACAACTTATAACGGGATCTCCCTACAAAAGGATACTTGAAAATTCTCAGAAAGGTAAAAATGTGAAGATACCCCCTTCAAAGGCCTCACAGAAGCAGCAGAAATGTCCCAATACACAGGACATTTCCAGCAAGAATGGAGAAAAAGGAACGGACATCACTACACGAGATGAAGAGTGCATGTATTGCAAAGGAAAGTTCTCCGACGATCGTCAGGGGGAAGAATGGATTCAGTGCATCACCTGTGAAGAATGGTGCCATGAGGAATGTTCAGGTGCCGAAAAGCAGACCTTTACTTGTGATTACTGTGCATAAACAGAGAAAATCAGTGCATACCTTTTGCTGTGTATTTTAGGTTTTTCATTTTCTAAGAATTTTTAAAGATGACATTCCAGTTTATATGTCAGTTTCAAAGTTCAAGGGTTTTTAAAACTAGGCTAAGAAGTTAGCCAAGTCTTAAAACCTCACTATGTTTAAGATTTTCAGTCAAAATGAGATTTAATATTGTTTGTGTATATTACAATAAAATTTGGCGGGTAATCTCGGATAGTGTCCTCCTATAGCACGACATAAGCATTTTGCCCATTTTCCTTTAAATCTTTAATAGAAAATATGCCCTTCATGTTAAGACCTTGTATGCTTCACAGGATTAAACGCACTGCATAGGCAATACATTCTGGTAAAATATGCCCTTTATATAGGTTCTTACACACTACAATTCTCAAAAATGAAAATGGTATCCGACATTACCCGCCCTTACTCTATAAATAGTTTTATCGCAATAAATCAATGTGTTTAATCATTCCAAGTTCTACAAAACCCAACATTTAACATTTTTACTTTCTCCATACGCACTATGTACATAGTGTATAGAGAAAGTATTGCACTCCACCAAAAATTCGATACCGAGATTTCACCGGAAATATATGTTTTAGGGTCCCCAATACACAAAAAAAGCATTTTCACAAAAAGGTCCGAGTGTGTGTGTGTGTGTGTGTGTGTGTGTGTGTGTGTGTGTGTGTGTGTGTGTGTGTCCGTGTGTCCGTGTGACTGTGAACACGATAACTCAAAAACGAAAAGTCGGTAAAATACCAAACTTGGTGTTTAAGTTTAGTATCTTCCAGGGATGCGACACAAAGATTTTGAGAAAAATCCCCCCACACCCAACTACCCTTTACATGGAACTATTTTCGAAAATTTTGATTTTCTCAAAAATGGCTCTAACGATTTTGATTAAAATTTCGGATATTAAACATATTTACCTGAAAAATGAAATGTATATCTTGAATTTTCTGGAAATAGTCTTTGAAGAGTAGTTTATTCTGGACTAATTTTACTAAATTTTGAATGACTGCTAAACCGTACGAGATGGACAAAAACTTACAACACAAAAAATATAGAGCACTTTAAAACACACAATTTATGATATATACATTTTTTTCGTGGAGTTCGTCGTTTTTGTGACATTCCTTATATTTGGTTTCTGCTATGAAAAACGTATAATTTTCGCATACAGGAACTTGTCAACTCCTATCCATATAAACAAAGGAACTCCATTGACATAACAACCAGCTTTTGGCTAGCACTTTAACCTACGGTTGTCCCTTATTTCGCTTCTACTTACAAGTAATAAGACTATTTCTGCTAATTTTTTCTGATTAGCATAAAGTAAATAGAAGTATAAGCTTTTTAAGAATTATTTGTTGCAGGGATATGGAGAAAGTCATGTGAATGGTACACATCAGATTTTTAGAAGATGTGTTCTTATAATCTTAATTGAAATTGGCCATCACTGATTAATATGCTTTTTTCTTCCCATGGGATAAGTTTATCCTTTAACACAAATGTTGACTGTTTCATAGTAAACAAATATTTTTAAATCTGATGTGTCCCATTCACATGACTTTCTCTACATTTCTGCAACAAATTAATTAACAAGCTTATGCTTCTATTTACTTGATGCTAATCGAGAAAAAAAAAATAGCAGAAATAGACTTATTGTTTGCTTCCTTGTAAGTAGGAGCGAAATAAGGGAGCACCGTACGTTAAAGTGATAGTCAAAAGCTGATTGCTGTGTAACTGAAGTTCTTTTGTTTATATTGAAAGGTGTTGACAAATTCCTGTATGAGAAATATATAGCTTTTTCAAAGCTAAAACCAATAACAAGGAATATTTAAAAAACTCCACGAAAAAAAATTATATGGCATAAATTGTGTGTTTTATCGTAATCTACATATTTTGAGCAGTAATTTTTATCTATATCTTACGGTTTACCAATTATGTAAAATTTAATAAAAATCACCCAGTATAAAGAGCTGTTTAAGGTTATTCTCAGAAAATTCAAGATATACATTTTATTTGACATGTAAATATCTTAATTATAAGAAATTTTATTCAAAATCATTAGACCCATTTTTGAGAAAATCAAACTTTAGAAACTTTTTTCCATGTAAACAGTAGTCTGGGGTGGGGGAAGTTTTTGCAAATCTTCGTGTCTCATCCTTGGAAGATATCAAACAATACCAAGTTAGTATTAAATGGTCTCTTCGTTTTTGAGATAGGTACGCTGTCCACTGACACACACACGCACACACATGCATCTTTTTCTAAAAATGTTTTTACTTTCTCTACACGTACTATGTACATAGTGTATAGAGAAGACACCCAACATTCTGTGGGCAGCATAGCTCAAAAACGAAAAGTCCGTTAAAAACCAAACTTGTTATTTAGGTTTGGTATCTTCCAAAGACACGAAGATTTTCAAGAAAATCCACCCACCCCAAACTACCCTTTACAATGTATCTAACGTTTTGATTAAAATATCGTATGTTAAAGATGTGTACTTGACAAATAAAATGTATATCTTGAATTTTCTGGGAATATCCTCTAAAGATTACTTTATTCTGGATGAATTTTACGGAATATTTCATAATTGCCAACCGTGTGAGATACACAAAAACTTATTACACCAAAATGTAGAGCACATTAAAACACACAGTATATGTTATATACATTTTTTTTCGTGGAGTTGGTCGTTTTTGAGATATTTCTTGTTATTGTTTTCAGCTTTGAAATACTTATACTTTTCTCATACAGGAATTTGTCAACTCCTGTCCATACAAACAAAGGAACATCAATCTCATAGCAACCAGCTTTTGACTATGACTTTAACCTATGAAACTCCTTTATTTCACTTATACTTACAAGCAGGCAAATAATAAGACTATTTCTGCATGAAGCAAATAGAAGCATAAGCTTTTTAATAATATTTTTGCATGGTTGTAGAGAAAATCATGCGAATGGAACACATCAGAATTTTAAGGGAGGGGATTCAGGGTACCCATACATGTATTTCCGGTTGTAATCTTGGTATCGAATTTTTGGGTAGAATGCAATACCTTCTCTATACATTATGTGCATAGTACGTGTAGAGAAAGTAAAAAAACCGTGGGGTCGCTGTTTTATCTGACTTTCAAATATCTATCCTTTGAGGCCTTGGACGAGATGCATGCCTAACCGCCTGGCAAGTACCCAAAGTGATTGAAATGAGCATAAAACCAGAGAGAAATGTTACATCTGGTTCTCTACAGTTCATGAACTAATAGTCCCGGTCATACTCAACCTTGAAATCTATTCATGTAAAGCAGTACATTACGTTACCCGGAGGGAATTAACATGTCATCGGTGTCGTTTAACTAGCGGTGTAACAGGTGTGAAACAAACGTCACGTGATGTTTATAGTGTCTGGGGAGAGGCCTCGTATACCACCCTCTGGTGACAGCTTCATATACTTGAGAGATTTAATGCGGGGAATAACTTGGGTTGCCATTCAAGAGAATAGTAGTGCAGAGCGGTACAGAATTTTCAACAAAAAAACTCCCGTTTTACTTTCTCTTGCATATAATGCACATACAATGTACATAATAGCTAGGGAAGGTATTGTAAATCCAGCCAAAAATTCTATGGAGAGATTTCACCGGAAATTTGAGCTCTCCTATGTCCGTTCAAACCCGACAGAGGAAAATTAAAGGTATAAATCATATAGAACCTGAAAAAATAATAAATCCATAATATTTAAATATATTAAAATAATAATTTATATTAAAATAATAATTTAAATGGTTGGTTTCCTTCGGAAGGGAAGTAAAGCTGTTGAACCTTAAGCCTAGTAGAAAGGCCTCTGAGCAAAATTAAGTGGTTCTTTCACACCCAGTATAAAATGGGACGCTGAGAACCGCAGCAGTTAAATAGCGTCCATAAATAAAACGCAATTTCATTTCATTACCACTAAGTCAAAAAAAAAAACATTTTTAGAAAATTTGGTAGTCCATGAAATGGGTACGATAAATACCAAGGAGAATAACTTGTGTTCAATACCAATTAATTGCTGAAGTTTATCTTGATTAGCATAAAGTAGATATATCAATAAACTTTTTGTGTGTGGTCAGCATAGCTCAAAAACGTAAAGGTTGTTAAATATCAAACCTAGTTTTTATGTTTAGTATCTTCCAAGGATGCAAGAAAATTTTCCCACTCAAAATTTTGATAACTTTGTTTTACTTAAAAATGCCTTTAATATTTTGATTAAAATACCATACGTTTAACATATTTCCATGACAAAATGTATATCTTCAATACTCTGGGAATAACTTCTGAAATGTTTTGCATAACTGGTAAACCGTAAGAGTTACACAAAAAATTACTACAGATATATGTAAATCTCATTAAAACATACACTTTATGTGATATATGTATTTGTTGTGGAGCTATTCGATTCCGAAACTTTCCTTATTATTGACTTCAATTTTAAAATACTTATACTATATGAAACAAGAAATAGTCCGTTTTATTTTGTTTTACTGCTGGCCATGTAAAGAAGTGAATTCCAATGAGAATATCAAAGCGACAGCTTATAAAACATTTGAATATCGCTTTAGACGTAGTATATTCCCTTAGTTCCCTTTTAATTAAGAGGAGCTAAGTAATAATTACGCTTCAAAACGTCCAGTGAATTATTTGCAGTCTTGAATACAAATCTTCATTTGTAACTACGTTCGAAGTCAATAAAGATATTTGTTATAATATCAAAAATAACTTGCTGATAAGTATACAAATGTTTCATTTAGTATTACGAGAGAAAGGCAGTAAAACAAGACTTCATTTCACATTACAAAAGAGATGTTTTTAATCTTATCTACAAATCTTTGGTAATATTTTGATTTTCTTTATCATTTACTTACTACTATCCTGAAGATTAGTGACATTTCATTGTCTCTAAAAGATAATTTTTAATGGCGTATGTATACGATATTTTTCAAATAGTTGATGCGCCGTGGCCGAGTGGTGAGACCACTCGCCTCTCACCTCTCGATCCCAAGCGACCATATGTAGGATTTGTGGTGGACAATGCGGCGCAGGGGCGGGTTTTCTCCGGTTTCTCCGGTTTCCCTCCCCATCACATTCCACCGGGGATCCATCTTCATGTATCATCAGTGTCATCGCCTGCGGTACCAGAGCAGTAAATGCGGACGTTAAGCACTAGAGAAAAAAACAAATAGTTGATTTTCACTGATAAAGTTGAAATTGGCAGAATACGCAAATAACCACATGTATAGGATTTTAGGGGATCCGTAAGATCAGAAATCTCTTAATGTTGTAGTGCTTTATCTATATATAACCATATGTTGGATGTTCGTTTCCGCTATACATTTTATATGCAAGTTCTAGGATTTTACTCTGATGAAATGACAAGTTTTTTTAAATATTTATTTGATTTTACTGTAATTATATACTCGTCACCGCCCTAGAGCTATTGATTACCATAAGAGACTATGTTCTACTTAAACTTGAAGCTACACTTTGCACTATGTAATACTTTATCGCACTATTTTAATTACTACCGTGGGGGCTGTCCTAACCAAGCCGGGCCCCATGGCCACGCTCGCTAAGGCGTCTTGCTTTGGTGCTTTGTGGGCAGGGGGATCGTGGGTTGGAGTCCCGCCTTGGGCATGGGTGTTATACGTTTGTGCAATGTGTATATGTTTGTGTAAAGGAACAGTAAATTTAGGGGGGGGGGAATGTAAAACAGGGGATACAGCGCCGGAGTCCTGACCAGACTCCGGTACTGTTTAAAAAAAAAGTTATTCCTCGTGTTTTGCATTTCGTCCAGCGAGAGTTTCTACTGACTGTCCACTTTGAGTGGGAGTCAATCTCAGGCTAAATTTTCTGAAAACAATCGAGGTTCAGTACTCCCATCTGTACTATTTGCCCTGGCCGTAGCTATTGTATCCGGATTTAATGTTATACCTTAGAAACGCACCAGTGTTTTCTCCGAGTCCGTCCTTCCCGTCATGTGAAAAAATGCGAGACAATAATATTTTTCTTTTCTCGGCGCTCTAAGGGTTACAACATTTATTCCCATACAATTTACTCAATTATGTTGTTTATCATGGTTCCTTTATGCGTTTAATTATTTTGTTTCTACGCAGTCAGATGACCAGTTCTAATCCGTGGACAATAAAAGAAAAAAAATACTCATGTCTGGGACGTCAAATTCGGCACAGCGCCTTGTGTACACCACCTGCGATACAGTTGTGTAGCGGTAGCATCAGGTGATCACTAGTTCCAAATCCTAATATTATTAACCCATATGATCAACAATCATAATCAAATACACAACTTAACTTCTTCAGCAACAAACTATCAATATTAACTAAGAATACAAAATATAATACAGATTGTGTTGTACGGCATTACTAAACCTAATACCCTCCGTAAGTGTTCATTGCTTTGTGATAAAACGTAGGCCACTCCTCTGGTGAAGGTCGCAGTTTCGCTTCTTGCATGTAGCAAACATTTTTTTTTTCATTCTCTAAATGATGTTGAATCACCACATAGTGACTATTTATTTTAGGCACAATTATTACATTCACAATATTGCTACAGTTAATATAATAGTTGATGCTTCTAAACTATGTTGCTTCTTTAAGGACTTATTCTGCCGAACAGCAGTATCCTGCTGACGCGCATATACGTCAGGCACAAGCATTTCTCTCTCAATTAAATAATAAATGTAATCTGTATATTTTGAACAAATACTTAAAGTACTGTTTAAGAAAACCAATGTTTTGAAACATTCTTAGGAATCCAACTTTGGATAAGTTTGATTTTTTGGGAAGTGGGAATTTCGTTTTTGTTTTTGTTGTTTATTTATTTTTCATATTCAAACACACCCCGATCCAACAGAAAAATGCCAACTTCAACTGGAATAACGTAATGTTCTCAGACGAGGTGACATTTTCTTCTACACGTAAAAGAAAGGTGATTTGTACGTACTCTAAAGGGGATCCGATAGAGTGCAAAATATGTGGTTTACAATTCCATCATGGTTGCGTATCTGTATCGTGTTGTGGATGTATATCAAGAGGTGCTCTAGGTGGTCTGAGGAAGCTTGTCGATATAATGAACCGTGTGCAATATACGGTAATATTTAGATGCACTCGGTGAGGTTGAGATATTCTGATAGAATTGATGAATTTGTACGGATAATCATCTCGTTTACAGATCTCGAAGGATTTCAGATTTATTTTTCAGGGAAGCAGGATATCACAGTGGTAGACTTGCCTCCCTGCTAACCAGATTTGAACCCTATGGAAAATGTGTGGGCTGAGGTAAAAAGAGAGTTACCAACTAATTTACCTGTAGATGGTCGAAGGACAAAGGATGATTTTTGATGTCCAGGATTCCAGAAGCCTGGGATTTTTTAGCTTCTCGTCCGCACTACTTAAGCATATAATTTTATATATGTCCTGAAGACTAGTTATACGGGCTGAGGGGTCATAGAACCGATAATAATTAAGTTTAATTTTTGGGTTAGTTTTAGAATATAATTGTTTATTTACACACACTTTATTATTTGTTTAACATAAATGTTCGTAGAATTATGTTTTTGTGTACAAAATTGTATTAATGTAATGTATGTTCTACATAAAATTAACAAACATGATAAATAACAAGCAGCGCGAAAATTTGAACCTAGGAACCTATGAGAGGGAGCAAGGCGTTCTTAACCTTAACGTCGTAACGTTGTCCTGTGGTCTATTTTGAGTACTCATAAGTTAATATTGCGGAGCCAGTCACAATCAGTTCTTTCGTGTGTATTGTGAACACAGCTTTTACGAAGATACACGAAGCTCTTCGATCGACACATGGAATCTGGGCATGACTCATTTGATTGTGTCCCCTTGGTGTACATAGTGTATAGAGAAGGTATTTATTTCACCCAAATATTCACTGGAAATATATGTTTTGATGTCCCTGAAGCTAAAACATTCATTTTAGAAAAAGGTCCGTGTGTATATGTGTGGTGTGCCTATGGATAGCATAGCTCATAAAGTAAAATATCGTTAAAACCAAATTTTGTATTACACTTTTGTATCCTCCAAGATTGGACACGAATATTTTCAAGAAAACCCCTCGCCCCCAAACTACCCTTTACATATAATTGTTTTAAAATGTTGTTTTTCTCAAACATGCTTCTAACGATATTGATTAAAGTATCCCATTTTAAATATATTGACATCACAAATATAATGTATACTTTCTGGAAATAACTTCTGCTGATTCTGAAATTTTCATAGCTGGTAAATCGTAAAAAATAGAGAAAAACTTATTTCACAAAAATGTAGATTTGTTAAAACACACAATATATGTATTATATATCTTTTTTGTCGAGTTGACCGTTTCAGAGATATTACTTATTATTTGTTTCTAATTTAAAATACGTAACTCTTCTCATATGAGATCGCTTTACATTTCATCATCTTTTGTTTTTCTGGCAATGCAAAGCGAACCGTACTTCAGTTGCTCAGATGTCGAACAGCTTTTAAAATATTTGGCTGTCACTTTAGTCTAGTGTATTCCTAATATGCCTTCTACTTACAAGGAAGAAAGTAATAAGAAACTTTCTGGTAATTTTATCTCTATTATCATATAAAAAAAGAATAATCTAGAGTTAGAATAGTTTAACTGCAGAGCAGGTCGAGAAAGTCATGTGAATGGAACACATCAGACCTTTACCTCACAATCCGTAGGATACATAAAAATCCAATACGTTTCACTCACATTTCTTTCTCTAGCTGTTTCATAAAACACTTTCCTTATAAAACATAATTTTTATACATTATATCATGATAATCAAGATAATCATTAGCAAAATAGGTCTTTATATTTGCTTCCTTATAAGTAAAAAGGAAATAAGTAAACACATTAGGCTAAAGTGATATTCAAATCTTTTAAAATTCTGAAAAAATTAATGAGTTCAAAATTGAAATAAATATATAATGAATATCTCGAAAACGGTCAACTCTACAAGAAAAACATATATGAAATAAATTATGTATTTTAACATAATCTGCAGTGTTAGTGTAGAAAGTCCTTGTCTATTTCAAACAGCTTAACCGTTGTGCAAAATACAACCGGAATAAAGAACTCTTCAGAGACTATTCCCGGAAAATTCAAATTACACATTTTATTTACGATGTGAATATCTTTAATATACGATATTTAAATCAAAATCGTTAGAGCCATTTATGAGAAACCAAAATTTTCGATAAATATTCCATGTAAAGGTAGTTAGGGGTGGTGGATTTTCTTGAAAATCTTCGTGTCGCATCCTTGAAAGATACTGAACTTACATACTAAGTTTGGTACTTAACTCACTTTTCGTTGTTGAGCAATGCTGTCCACGGTCTTTATCACTTGCTACCTTCTAAGTGAGTACCATAAGCTGAAGCCATAGTCAAATCTTTTTAAAGCTGGTTGCTATGTGATTGAAGTTCATTTTTTGTATGGCCAGAATTTGGCCATAAATTGGCAAACACATAGATAGACACATACACTTCTTTTTCTGGACTCATGGACCACAAAACCATATTTCCGGTGAAATATAGGTATCGAAATTTGGAGTGAAATACAATACCTTCTATATCCACTATGTATATTGCACATATGGGGTAGAGGAAGTAAAAATAGAATGCCACATCTGAGATTTGAACCGCGGATTTCCGATCTCCGTCCGGTTGCTCTAACCACTGACTTAGCATGGCAACATTACGACTTGACATTAGATTCCCTAATTGATTCGCAATGTTCCCAGTAAACCACAAATAAAGCTTCATCATGCCCAGAGTAACAATTGCCTACTTGTACCTCTGTAGTACCTCTTCCAGTGTAACTCGCCCTTGATTTTGAAGTGAAATGTGTTATTTCGCCATTCCATAAAAGTGCTGCAAGTGCCGCAAGCACGAAACTGTATCAGAGTTCTGAAAACACCGCCAGGGTCGAGCCAGCACAAGCGTCACACGCCCGAAACAAATAATGATAATTTTCCCTACGGAACTAAGCCTTTATAAAACGCTGCACTCTTCTCTTTTTAAAAAATTCTGGACGTAGTACATAATGTAGGAGGAGAGTGTAGAGTGCATGAAGAATTAGTGTCGGTGTCGGGGGTTGGCCAGCCTGTGAGGGATGGGTTGGGAGGGTAGGAGAGGTCCGTGACGGGGAATTTATGTCGTCGCGGTGGGATTTATGTTAACATGTAGGTTCCGTCCAGCGATTGCACTTGACCACGACTCTCTTGTTGCAATATTATGACAAGTTCCATGCATGGGCGGGACGCCATCCTCTCCACTACCCCACGTTTCCACTTTTATACACTCCACAATGGCAGCCATGCCCCACGTGGACTTCGCTAGAAAGATGACCACTTCGGGAAACCTGCTCATTCGAGTGGCGCAAAAGGATCCTTTCCATAATAATGTACTAATTATCAATTTTTACAATACTAAACCTGCAAATATTCGGATGTGTTGCATTCAAATGAACTTCTTTACTCACTCTTATCGTTTATAAACCGTTTTGATAGTGTTTAACACCCCCTTTAACTATCATGGCACCGCAGGCGACGACACAATGATACATGTAAAGAAGATGGAACACCGCTGGAATGTAATGGCGGGGGAAACCGGAGAACCCGGAGAAAACCCGTACCGGCACCGCTTTGTCCACCATTTATCACACATACGGTCACTTGTGATCGAACCCGTGCCGCCTATTTGAGAGGCGAATATTCTAACCACTCAGCCACATTGCGGCATACAAAAAGTATTCTTCTATTTGATTGTAATAGGAAGATTGCGGTATATAAATTCGAATGACCGTTCGAATAACTTTAAATGCAGAATGATTATAATTAGAGCTATGTTTTGGGTTCCGTAGCGCATACAGTTACTAACACTCAGAGCAGTAAGCAGTATAAAGAGAGGGTAGTGGAGGGGGGGGGCTTTGTAGCGTAAACATGGGGTTTAATCTCTTCCAAAAGTAGCTCATTACATTTATTGACATTACATCCATGCTTCTAATCCATAATGTAACATAATAAACCAATGATTTGATAATTATTAGTAAATAAAAATATAAAGTTTGATACAAAAAATTCAAGATAATTATGTGGAGGTTTTTTAAAAGTCAATGAGCATAAATCAATCAAACACACTCAGAATTTATTACAGTGAATTACAATACACATTTTACTGTATTGTAAGAAAAGGCTTTCCTCCTGTGACTCAAAATCTGTTTGAATCATCCACAAGTTTGTTCAGTGTCGAACGGCTATCCTTTCGTATTTTTGACACTTTTCAATCTGCGCTCTCTTTCAGTGTTCACTAGTTAATCTACTATCAGGAACTGAGCAAAGCCAGGCAGTGGGAATGCTAGATATTGCATCACGTTTCGAAACGAGTTGTTTCACCACGTAATTTTTGTACTCTATGTGCAACGAATCTCAGTCCGGTAATTTTGTCACCTTGATTGAACTCTAATAATAAATTAAAATACCCTATGTATTAATACGTTAAAAAGATTTCATTTACTTTGTAGTTCCATTCATGATCAAAACAAAACTGAGCTTTGTAGGTCCAGTATAGATTATATTTATATATATATATATATATATATATATATATATATATTATTTTTTTGGAATTACTCATTTCATAGTTATTTTGTGTTATGGTTTCAATTTTAAGCTACTTAAAATTTTCTCAAACGGCGGATCATCTTTCTTTACGTCTCTTTTTTGTTTACTCTTGGTAAGCAAAGAGAACGGAATTTCAATTGCTGCCCGTAGCGATCGGCTTTTAAAACATTTGACTATCGCTTTAGCCTAGTGTATCCCCTTATTTCCCTTCTGCTTACAAAGAAGCGGGCAATTAGACCAATTTTGCTAATGTTTATCTCGAGTGGCATGATGTACATAAAAGAATTATCATTTTTAAAGAAAATATTGTTTGCGGAACTTCTAGAGAAAGTCAACGTTTTTCATTTCTTCTTCATATCAATTACATTTTGGACTTTACAGGAATTTCCCATCCTATAATGGCAAAGTAATGTTGATACAAAGGCTCAGAATATCTTAACACGGTTTTATAGCTTGGGTTTGCTTAACAAGACCATACTTTCTAATAACGTGTCGGGAGGTAGTCAGCTTTGGATTATCTCTGAAGCCAGTACCTGGAGTGAATCTTTATTATCCTTTTTTACCACGCTATTTGGACATTTTTGTTGCTGCACATTGTATGTAGTTAAAAGCCGACATTAAAAAGCACTCGAGTGTCCGAGTTGCTGCAGGCAACGTCTCACATTGAGGTGATCCATCGGATGAGCCGTGCAGGAGATTTTACTATTCCACAGAGGAAAAACTGCGCCAGTGTTGTGGTATGCGCCAAAATTTGCTTTTATCACAATATCCAGAATTGGTGGTACCTTCTCTTCTTTATCATTTTATCAATAAATTCAATAGTGATATTTGACTACAAAATACATATTTTGAGGATCCCTGAATTGAAATATATGTTAAATTTCCTACGAATAGCCTCTGGAGGCCTCTTCACTCTGGATGAGTTGTACGTAAAATTAAGTCCGTGCCTTGACCGAGTGGTTAAACCAATCACCTTCCATCCATGCGGCCTGAGTTCAATCCCAAGCGATGCATGTGGTGGAACTTGTGGTGGATAAAACGGTGCAGGAGCTGGTTTTCTCCGGGTTCTCCGGTTTTCCCCGCCTTCACATTCCTCCGGTGCTGCATCGGTATCATTGTCTGCGGTGCCATTTGTAGTAGAAGAACGGTTTAAACCCCATAAAAACTATGACATAAAATGTACATCTGGTTAACACATACACACACAGAGGATGGGAGGTGCAAACAATTTCATACTTAGTAGAGACAAATGATATAATAAGTGTGTCTCATTTTGTCCACTTACCAACATCATTGCCATAAGTGAAGCAACAATTGCAGGGTCTAATAAGTTTTGAACGGCCCAGAGCTGTTTACATACATCACACACCTATAATTGGGCAGGACAAAGAGGAAAGAGCAGAGGAGAATGAACCATGTGACCTGTTATGTAAACAATTGAACGTTTGTGATAGCAAGTAATAAACATATTAAAAACACCTCCTCATTAACGTATCGTAGAAAATAGCACAAAAAATGCAAATATTGGAGCAAATCATATCATTCTTCTCAAACAACGTTGAAACAAATATTTACACTTCTCGTCTTCCATCCTCTCACACAGACCAACATATCATATATTGGTTTCAATTTTTAGATCTCACACTCGTATGAGAAAAGTATAGAATATATATAGCTATTGGTTTTAATTTTTAGATCTTATACTTTTCTCATACGGGTATTCTTCATCCCTGTTTGTTTGTCTTACTCCTGGTCATGCAAAGAGAGCTGAATATTATTACATGGAATCAGTTATTAAAAGATTTGATTTTCGCTTTAGGTTAGAGCATTCCCTACTTCCCTTCTACTTATAATGTATTAAGTAATAAGACAATTTCTGCTGATGTTTATCTTGATTAACATGAAGTAGATAAAAGAATAACGTTAGTAAGGATAGTTTGTTATCAATCCGCAGAGAAAGTGGAATGTATGGAACATAAGAATTTTTCGCACAAAAATTGTCAAATATTAAAGTTTTTATAATAATTATATTGTAACAGCCACGGAACCCTAGCAGCTGAAACAGTTCCGTACTAACTATTTTCTGCTTAGTACTTTGTAAACCTTATCAGCTCTGATCTCACCGATATTACAGTTTTTTAATGGATTTGTTATTTATGTAACTGTATAGAAAAACATTAAAACAGGCTTACTTATATATCGAAACGAATTAATCTTGCTACCTAATTTTCAGTACTTAATTTTCTACTAATGTCGAAATGCTTTAAATTGTTTCTGTTTTTTTTTTTTTCTTTTTAAATAGTTCTCCGGGGTCTAATCGGGACTCCTGCGCTGTATTCCTTTTTCCCCTTTTTTCCGTTTACACATAAGTTTATTGTTTTCTTTTTACTTAAAATGAAAATACGTACATATACTTATTTAGAAACACATACCCGAGGCAAGACTGGAACCCACGACCCTCTGCGCCACGAAGCACTAAAGCTAGGCACTTTAGCAAGCGCCTCCACGGGGACCGGCAATTGTACTGCATGATGATTGAGGTTTAGGGCACTCAAAAGCTACTTCATCCGCGCCCTGATTAGACATGAATGCAGCTGCATGTTTCATGTTTTATATGCTCATTGCAGGGCTAACAATAACGTTATTGATTAAACAGCAGAAGAAAATATTAATGTCCTGGAGAGGTTTAAATCAAAGATAGTGAGCTACCATCGCAAGTACTACAGAAAGATGAAAAAAAAAAATGGGAAAATTAACTCAAGTTTAAATTTAATTAAGGTATAAAACAGTACAGATACTTATGTTATTGAAAAACAGAAAATTATGCTCAAAAATGATCATTATTTACTATATTTTGGTGTTAAGTGTACGGAAAACAGCTGGGTGGAAATGTTCAATTTGACAAACTGGTGTGGATATCGAATAACAAGAAATGTCAGATAGCCTGAAACAAAGGTTTCTTCAGCAGTATTCTCTTCTTTTTGTATTTTCTGTATATTTAATTTGTTTCTGTTTGTATAATATAGCAAATTAATCTGGAGCGTTTCTCGTTTACAGTTTAAAATGAATAGATTTACAGAATTATCGAGAACTCTACGATCTGTGGAAGTCACTATACCAAAACGAACATGCTAATTTTAAAGTCTAGATTGTTTCTTCATAAAAGGTTATTTTGATGTAGCAAGAAGATAGGTATAAGTACATAAAAATGAAAACAAATTGAAATTAGTTATCACATTTAATTAGAATCCATGATAAAGTATGAAATGATACATTTGTTATGCATCTAATGAATAATGTGTTTTATATAATTATTATATACCTAATTAATCTTTTCACATGCGGAAATGAAAGAACAGTAGATGCAAAAGCAAACGCGGGTTACCATTTCTGAAATTATTGTTGTTGACACACTGCATACTTCTGATGTCATAAATCTTAAAAGTACATATAACATATTTAGTTGTATAATAAAGCATATCTAATTATCTTCATTTACAAAAGAAGTTATAAAATACGGGCATATATAAAATGAAATGTGAACATTCACTTGGTAATAGTGTGGAAACTTGTTCTTTTTTTTTTTTTTTTGGTAATGTTTAACACCCGCTTTAACTACTTATGGCACCGCAGGCGGTGACACTGATGATACATGAATCAAGATGGAGCACCAGTGGAATGAGATGGCGGAGGAAGCCGGAGAACCCAGAGAAAACCCCCAGCGCCGCTTTGTCCACCACAAATCTCACATGCGGTCGCTTGGGATCGAACCCGGGCCATATAGGTGAGAGGCGAGTGGTCTAACTACTCGGCCACGGCGCGGCCCGTAAAAACTTGTGAACTACATTTGCATTATGTAACATTACTCTCTATATACCTAAGCAGTTGATATTTTTAATCATAGGTAAACTCTTTCAGTGCCTCACCATATCAAAATTAACCCCCAGGCTGTATAGTTCCAGGTGACCAAAGCGTGTGCTTACTGCGTTCGTCTGAGTCCAAATAGGACACCATGAGCTGTGTGCAATAATGAGAATAGCATGCTGTCATCATTTCGTCTCTCTGCCTAGTCCCTTTGAGCATTGCTCCTCATTTGGAAAGTATAAGCTCAGTCAGCCCAAATAAAAAGTAATTCAATATCGTTTCACTGTCGGTATTTCTTGACTGACTACCAACGCTACCTCTGCAATATGCAACTCAAGATGTTAGAACAATTGATTGTTTGGTAAATTCCGAATGAGTTCCAGAATGCAACCACATGGTGCATCAGACTCCAGTAGCATAAGATGATATTAGAGTATCCCGTGGCAGATCCTTAACATATTCCAAGCAGTTCTTCATCGCAACGCGGGGACAGCTAGGAGCCCTCACCCTTGGCCTGACGAACTCCCCAAGTCCTGCTGACGACTCAGCGCCACGCCGCTGTCGAGAGTTGTATTTTAAAGCGCACTCACCTCCACGGAAAGGCGCCACGGCCGCAGTCTTGCCAGCACAAACCTGAAATGAATGAATGAATAAACCTCTTCAGCATTCGCCTGGTTGGCCGGGGGTCAGTTGGTCAGAAAAACTGACCTCGGGAATCGAACCCTCGGTATCCCGAACACCAGTCCCAGATCAGTCTAAGCCACGCCTCGATATTAGAACTGGTAATAAAACTTGATATGAACTAATAGTGTGTGTGGGCGTGGGAGGGCAATACCGCGGTTTTGAAATTTATTTCGCATAAAGTGATGCAATGAACATCTTCCTTAGAATCCTTTAAGGATTTATAAAATTGCGCAGTACGAATTTACGAATTTAATTCATTCCAAACTTGCTGAGCCTTTTCCTCTCTTCACTCTCAGGTTTTGTTATCGAATGTGGCGCAGGAACTTGAATGCGCCTTCCCCTTCTGAACTTTGTTCATTTTCAGTTTCCGAACTCACTATTTTATGTTCGCCTTTGGTTTCGTTTCCTTCACCAGCTAATGTTTCGTCTTCTGCTGCCCTCATTATAGCTAATGTCCTTGATATTCCTCTAATTAATAATGTGCAGTACTATATCAAAGACTAATCACAACTTCGCAAGGATCAGCTAATAACACAGTTTAACTATGGAAACAATATTGCGGTTAAAACACCTGTTTTCTGCCGAGGAACACAAACGACTTTTTTTTTTCTTTTTTTTTTTCAGAACATGTATTAAAACCATTATTCAAGACATCCAAATAAAACTCATTGTGGTCAGAAAAGACCCCAATTCTTTCTAGAATTAAGCTGCAGCTTCAACTCCACGAGGGTGAGCAAAAGCTTTATATGTAACATCAGGTGCTTTTTACCATTAGGTATAGAAAATTCAGAGAAACATATATGTATGCTTGAGATAAAATTAGAGGAAAGCAATAGCTCATTAAAACAACTGTTATACTGCTTATTTGAATCATAAGGGTACTGAAGTTTGGGTAGTGGTGGTTCAGGTGTGGGGCCACTTCTCTGGGATGCCTGTGTACATATTTAGGTTGTGGTGCCTCATGTTTCCATGTTAGTTTCACCCATTTACGCGTGCATATATCACGTGCTACACTGCAATAACATGCCTTGGTTCATTTTGTTGGACCCTGTTACTGACCTTGATATATGCATCACACCAACCACCCGCCTAGCTGCTGTGACACGATGGACTGGCACGGTTGTTGAATGGCTGCGAACCCAGCATGCTCGAGTTCAGATCCTCTCCTAATTGGTGAATAGCATTTAAAGCCTACACGTGAGGCTTCCATAGTTCTGATCCAGCATTGCAGAAACTTTGTTGCAGCATCTAGAGTCACAGAAAGCATACATGTGAGGCTTCCATAGTTCTTGTCCGGCATTGCAGAGACTTTGTTGCAGCATCTAGAGTCACAGAAAAAAGCAACATTATCTGACATACCATAGTTCCAATTTCAAAGAAGTCAATATTAAATGCATTTGAATATAAATATTAACATAAAAATATGATGTGTTACACCTACATGACTTTTTCTAACTGCGGTACAAACTGCTTAAAAATTATTATTACTATTATTATTATTATTTCTACACCATACTAAATGAGATAAATTATTACTTAATTCCTTATAATAGACAACTAAAGGAATGTGCTATGCTAAAGCGATAGTAAAATGTTTTAAAAACTGTCGTTATGGGATTATCATTGCAAATCACTTATTTGCTTGGGCAGGAATAGAACAAAAGAAAAACGGTCTGTCTGAGAAAAGTATAAGTACTTTACAATTGAAACCAATAACAAGGAATATTTTGGAAACGGTTCCCTCCATAACAAAAAAATAAAGGACATAAATTGTGTGCTTTGACGACACCTACAGTTTTTGTGTAGTAAGTTCTTACGGTTTAGCATTTAAGCAAAATTCGGCAAAATTCGTCCAGAATAAAGAGATCTTCAAAGGCTATTCCCAAAAATTCAGGATATTCATTTTATTTGGAATGTAAATAGCTTTAATATTCGGGATTCTTAATCAAACTCGTCAATGCCATTTTGGAGAAAATCAAAATGTTAGAACATTTTTCCATGCAAAGGGTAGTTTGTTTTTTCAAAATCTTGTCGGATCCTTGGAAAATATTAAACATAAATACCAAGTTTGGTATTTAACGGTCTTTTCGTTTTTTAGCTATGCTGTCCATAGACACGTGCGGACATTTTTCTAAAAATATTTTTTCGGACTCAGGGGACCCCGAAACATATATTTTCTGTGAAACCTCGATATCGAATTTTTGGGTGGAATACAATACTTTCTCTATCCACCATGTACATTGTGCATTTGGGCTAGAGTAAGTATGCTGAGAATATGTGATTCTTCAGTTTGATGTGTTTCTGCTCATAGTTTTAGAAAGAACACCAGTTCCTCCTAAGATTTTTTACAATAAAGCGACAATATGTGATTATGTCAGCAGAAACGGCATCCCTCCTGCTGTGCCAGTGCGATCGAAACATGATGCATTCTATTAGAACGTCTCAAATAAAAAAAAAAAACTAATCTCCTTGGCGCCCGGCCGCTGCGTTTCCCACCTTTGCTCCCTACAGACGTCATGAGTAAGGTGCAATAGGTAAGTTGAATATGGTTAACACCCCGAGACCCTCCTGGCCAATTAGTGCAGCCTGAAGTCTTTACTTTTCCTCAAGTAACTCATCAATAGACCCCCAGGGATCTCACGGGGCTGTTATAAAATTAATTATTCACAGACATTAACAAAAGTCTCACTAAAGTATGTTGCATCTATTCTGTTATAACTTATATTTCTGATATTTATCCGTTTAATTGTTTATAAAAGTTAATTTTATATTGGATGCGAGGTTTGATGTGTCTTGATGTGTAAGAAGACACAGAAGCTAAGAAGAGCTTCCGGAGAAGGCCGCGGGCTCTTGTGCCCAGAAGAAGCTCATGGTAAGATGAGCGAAACGTCGGCAATCCCATGCAATATGACGCGGTCTCCTCCGGAAACTAAGAAGACAAATTAATTTGCTATTGGTTTGTATATGAATGTATAAACTTAATATTTCATTTTGTGAAATATGGTTCACATACTTGTTAGGGAACAACAATAACAACAATAATAATAATTATAATAATTATACTTATAATAATAATAATAATAATAATAATAATAATAACAATAACAATTGCTATCTCCTCTGCTTCTGTAGGTTTCTCATTCCACCGAATATTCACCGGAAAACATATATTGAGTTTCCCTTAATTATTAAAAGATACATTTATGGTGAATTAAAAGCTTTATGTTCCAGCTATTACTTCAATATATTCAAAAGATGTGATTCAATGATTTTTAAGAAAGTACCCCAAAATGTTTCGTTATACTTTCTTCTTTTCAAAATAACTTTAAACACTGTGATTAAAAAAATGTGTGTCCAAGATGGACATGGCAAACAAATTTTCTTCAGTGGCCAGTTAAGTCCTCTCCTGAATATTATATACGTTTGCACATTTGAGAAACTGATATATGTAAACAAAAATATTTCTTAAATAATACAGGCCCTGTAAATATATACCATATAATTTGCGAAATATGTTTTTGTTTCATTAACCTTTCAAGATATTTACTGTTATTAGTTTCAGTTCTCAAGTACTTTATACAAGTCGTTATTCTTTTGTTTCTTGTGAGTGTGCAAAGCGTAAAATTACACAACCAAAGATTATTTATTTCGACTTCTTGAAGAAGATAATCGAACAACTTGGTATTAACTCGGATTCTAATTAGATATTTGGCAGTCGCTTTTTGTCTACAAGAAAAACATAATAAAGAAATTTTTACCAATATTTATCTGTATTTAAGTAAGTAGAAAAAAAGCTTTAGCAGGATCAGTTTGTAGAAGAGTAGGCAAAGAGGGAGTTATGTGAATTTAAAGCAGTGGGCTTCGATTTTGTATTTCATGAACATTTTGCAGATATTTTTGAGAAAAAAAAACAACCAATGAACACATATTTATGTAAGTAATTGTCTGAGATGGTAAGAATGACATGCTAATATTCACCTTGAACCCTGAAAGATGTATTATGAGTTATGTGAATTTAAAGCAGTAGGCTCTGATTATATATTTCATTTTGCTTAGTATATTCCCTTATTTCCTTTTTACTTATAAGGAACTGAGTATAAGACGATTTTTAGTAACGTTTATCTTGATTAGCATTAAGTAGATAGAAGAGTGAACATATGTATGAATAGTGTGTTACAGAATAAATAGAGAAAGCCATATGAAAGGTGTATAACTCTCTTATGTCAGTAATAATAACTATTAAAATTCTAGGTAATTAATCATGTCAGAAAAATATGGATATAACATTGAGAAAGTATAGACTTAATATTATGGAAAGATTCATTATACTTATTATAAAATTCCTACCCAGTGTTTTTATACTTCAATCTCTTGACTATTTTTGAAGTATGCAACCTACTAAGCAAAAAACATGTCTTAGGTCCATCGCTCGAGTAATGGTGTTATCAGGAGCACAGATAGCAACCATTACCATTTAATTAGCAAAGTTGAAAGGTTTAATATAGGTTTAAAATTTCGAAAAAGTTTGTAATATACAAAAGTAGAAATTATTCCTAATCTGCCTAGCGTTGAATTTAAATTACGAAATTTTCAGGATAAATATAGACTAGTTATATCACGAGTGTGCTTTCAAAATGTATATAGGAACTTAAAACATTTCTTGTATTTTTAACTTTGAACTTCAATAATTTACCAGCTGACAAAAATAATTACAACTAATTTCCATTTTGGATTTTCTCCTCTTCGCACTGGAGAAATAACCAAGTTGTTCCTTTGAAACTATCAAGATGTTATTGCAGTAAGGTATATTAATAAATATCTCAAGATAATTATTGTTTAAACGGACTTCTTCAGCAAAGTTGTAAACTACTAAAAATAGAGTAAAAAATAACTGCTTGCCATTGTTTATAGTCTAACGGTAATTCATGCTTTACACTTATAGAAACTCACAAAGAAGTATGTCAGAATGAAACTTTAATAAATTGGTCTATAGCAAATCAATAAAAATACAGAATTAAAAGAGTGAAGTTTTTACACATTTTCAATTTGTGCCGAGCTTGATAAACACTCAAATACTTCGCTTACACTTTAAAAGAACATCGTAATTTCGTGGCTTCTTCAGTTCTTTTGCACGACTGAATCATGCGGCTTGCAGGTACTTTCTTCCTTTGATTTAGTACGTTGCCCTCTGATAGTGGTATTAACGAACTTGAAGATCAGCTGGCTCTCCATTTTCGTGTCAAATTGTATTACTTATTGTTTGAATTTGAGTGTGAATAAGTGTTCCCACATTGTTGATTCTGATGTCGTCCTAACAGATTTTACTAAAGATACGTCCAACTAAATTTCATGATTTGTATCTCAAGTTTGGTATTTAACGACCTTTTAGTTTTTGGGGCTGTATACAGTCAGACAAACACACACACACACACACACACAGATTTTTTTCTAAAAATGCTTTTTGGGCTCAGGGGGTCTCAAAACATATATCTAGCGCAATCTCTACATCCAATTTTTGGGTGGCGTACAATACCTTTTCGGTCGTCTCCTTAGCGCGGTGGTAGCGCAGCTGCTTACCAAGCGGGAGACCTGGGTTCGATCCCCAGTATCAGCGTGGGGATTTTTCCCCCGCTGGGAGACCTAGCCCGGGGTGCACTCAGCCTCGTAAGGTCCCTGGGGGTCCAATTGAGGAGCTACTTGATGGAGAAGCAGCGGCTCCAGGTCATAAGGACCGCATTAACCGGCCCGGGGGACTCGAGGCGCTGACCACGTCTCACCCTCCAATACTGCACCCCATCCATGACGTCTGTAGTGCACCGAGATAGGGGACGCAGCGGTCGCGCGGTAGGCAAAGGTTCTCCGTGAGCTGTCGTGCCATGGAGTTATTACAATACCTTTTCTATACACTATGCATATAGTACGTGTTTGATGTAATTTTTTAGGTAATCTACTATACGTTTATATATTAAATTTCTTTCTCGTTCAACAATTATAATAGTTATAAAACTTTTAATCTAATCAAAACTGCTGGTTTTAGTTTTCAGAATTACTCTGGTTTAGCCCTATTCAGGCTAACCTGGCAATATATATTTATTTTCCAGTGTGCAGCTTGTTGGTAGTATAATAATGCAGGGGTTGTCAAATATTTCGTGAATTTATATAATATTGTACTATAAAGTTTGACTGAAATTCTGATTTACAGAGAATATGTTCATGACTGTTTAGTGATGTGGGTCAGAGCAATCAAAACCTTCGATACATTAAAATTTGAATTACCTTTTTCCAACAGACGTCTAGCTCCGAGAGATTGACGCAGACAGACAGTGTGATAGACAGGCTCAGGTTTGGTGTATTGGTTATTGTTTTCAAATATCAAAATCGTCACTGACATAAGCAGGCTATGACTTGACAATCTTCCTACCATAACTAATAGAATTATTTTTTAACCGTGTACTTGAATGTAATTACATGTGTCAAAAATCTTTGACGCTGTTCATTATGCACGTTCCAGTAAGCCAGGTTCAGCTTAGAGCTTTAGTTGTAGCTTAAGGCTAGGAATATTAAAACAGTTAAGGCAGTTCAAGGCTAAAATGTTGCAATTTGTTTTCAGAAGGAACTCATTCCTTTCTTTACACTCATTATTAGAAAAAATGATTTACGTCGTTTGAACATTTTTTACTTTTTCTACACGTACTATGTACATACTGTATAGAGAAAGTATCGTATTTCACCCAAAATATTATATACTAAGATTTCACCGGAAATAAATGTTTGGGTCCCCCGAATCCAAGAAAAAAAATAGAAAAAGGTTTTTGTGTCTGTGAACAGCATAACTCAAAAACAAGAAGGCTGTTAAATACCAAACTTGGTATTAAGTTTAGTATTTTCAAAGAATGCAACACAAGGATTTCCTTTACATGGAAAGATTTTCGAAAATTTTGATTTTCTCAATAGCTCTAATGATTTTGGTTAAAATATCACATATTAAAGATATTTACATGACATACAAAAGCGTATTTTGATTTTTATAGAAATAACAGCAACACAAATATGTGAAGACATGTTTATTCTAGAAGAATTGTGTATAACTGGTAAACCGTAAGAAATAGACAAAAAGTTACTATAGAAAACTTGTAGATCTCGTTAGAACACACAATTTATGTTATAAACATTTTTTTCATGGAGTTGACCGTTTTTAGTTATTCCTTGTTAATGGTTTTAGCTTTAAAATTCTTATACTTTTCTTATAAGGGACTTTGTCAACCCCTGGTCAACAAAACTAAGCACTTCAATCACATGGCAACCAGTTTTAAAATATCTTTTCTTTGATTAGCATGAAAGAAATGGAAGAATTAACAATAACTCGTTGCAGAGATGTAGAGACAGTTATGTGAATGGAACACATCAGATATTTATGTTTAATTTTCAATGTCAAATTTAAATGCCACTTAAATAATTTTAATCTCGTTACTAATACATATTATATTCCATTAAATAAATTGATGTCGATATTTCACAGAGATTTGAGGCCTCCTGAGCCTACTAAAAGCATTCTTAGAAAAATGTCCTGAGTATATAGAACTCCATATTTAGTATTTAAGTTCCGATATTCCAAGACTGAGACGCGAAGATTTTCAAAAGGCTTTACTTTACATGTAAAAGTTTTCAAACGCTTTTTTTTATGGCTGTAAGGGTTTTCATTAAAATGCCATACATAAGATATTTGATTAAAATGAAATGTAAAGATCATAAATTTACTTGGCGTTCTCTCTGAAGTCCTCTTCATTATGAATAAATTTTGGATAAGTGGTATATCGTAAGAGATAGACAAAGTTTATTGCATACACCTGTAGATTTATTAAAGCATACACAATTTAGTGTGGCACCCACTTTTTAAAAGATTTGGTTACCCCTAAACCCTAAGTAGTCCTCTATTCCAGTTGCCCTAAGATAATATGTAAAGAAAACATTTCTATAAAGTTTATGTGGTTAACAATATAGTAGATAGAAGAATAAGCTTTTATAAGAATACTTTGTGGAGAATTGGAAAGAGAATGCCATCAGATTTTTACAGAAATTTTTCTGCACCGAAAGAACACCATCATGTATAACCGAAAATATGAATAGTCACAAAATGTATCGTCTCCAAGCACGGAAATACCTGGAAGACACTAGCGAGCGGACTCCAGCTCGTACCCATTTCTCATCCATGACTGTTCCGAGGCTGGTAAAAGAATGTGGGAAATCGAGTCTATTTGCAACTAACAGAAACATGGTCCGTGGATGGGTCATTTAAGATAATGTCAAATTTATTTACACGGTTATTTACAAATATTAGGCTTATTAGTCTTTCTGGAAGAAGTGCATACAAAACATACACACACAAGGTATATCTTACGTTTCTACTTTCTGTACTTCGTACATAGTTCATAACTAGCGAAGATAGTGCATTCCACCCGAAAATTCTATACGGAGATTTCAGTAGAAACGCACAATTTACGTCCCTTTAAGTACCCCATACCTTGTAAGAAGAAGGTATCTGGGCTAAATTCCGTCATTTCGCATCCGCAAATAGTGATTTCGTCCTACAGTGCCATCTGTGGGCAATGAGCCGACACCTCGTCACAATGGCGCATAGCGGCGAACTCACGAACTAGAAATTCAAATCCGAACAAAGAAACATCGTAAAAATATTAAGAGGAAATGACTAAGCCTCATGAAATAACTAATTTTTAGAAAGAAAAACTAAAACACCTGTGTGATCATGTGCGAGTGTGTGACTGTCTGTGTGCATGTGCCTATGAACAGGATAAGCCAAAAATGAAAAGTCGGTAAAATACCAAACTTGATATTTAAGTGCAGCATGTTTCCAGGGATTAGCATTAAATACGGACAGGGCTCCAGGAGTAGAGCACCGCATATAGAACCTTGTGGTTAATGAAGACCTCGGTGGGGGAAACCTTTGTCAACTTTGGTCTACTAACTGTCCAGGTTATTGTCGGAGACATTGAGGCGTCTCAGAACTCCGCCCAGGCGTAACCAATCTTCCACGTGTATCAGGTGACTGCCATGTCGAGTCCAACTCAATCCGATCAACTCCCTTTCAGGAGAGGCTCTAATGTTCGACCCGACTACTTCTAGTAACGCCAGAAGTACCACGGGTGCTCGGGGTCCGCAGCCCCCCGAATAACTGAAGAGGTTAGAATCTCTTCCCTTCGGAAATAATGTCTACAGTTGAAACGTCTTCGATGTCGTCCTAGACCCTGCCAACGCGCTCCGAGCCCCTATCGGATTCCCAAAGGGAGCCTAAAAGCAAGGCAGGCCCGCTCGAGCATTTTAAAGGCGACGACAGAATAACTTTTACAATGGCAAGTCACCTCACCATCTAGTCACAATCCGCCGAACAAGTCGTCAGGTCCTTCAGTCCTGAAAGACTGATAATTAGGAAATGATTGGAACAAGAAATGACGATGCCAAAAATTCGGGGATGTAATAGACCTACCCAGCATTCGCTTGGCGAGCAAAGAAAATTCCCGAAAAACCCCATGGGTTGGTTAGGTAGCCTGTCCTCGAGAATCGAAGTCGACCTTCCTGAATAGATGTCACAGACGAAACCGCCTGAGCCATCCCTTTTGATGATTTTGCTGCACACGCGGACCTTTTTTTAAAGCGAGTTGGGGAGCTATGTTGTGCAACAAAGCATGTGTGGAATCTCTCTATCGACATTTTGAATAAAATACAATACCTCCTGTATAAGTACGTAATGCAGAAAATAAAGCTCACAGAAATTAAGCAGACTTAGTATTTACTAATAGTTTCTTATTCCTACCGAAAATGCTATAGATCATCTTAAATATCATTGATTTTACATGAAAATGCAATGTGCTTTCAACGGCGGTGCACCTGCTCAGTTCATTTTCGCTATCACAGCCACCTTGAGTGGCATGCCTGACATGTGGAATTGTTCGCAGTGGGACTGTTCATTGGCTGGCGAGGTCGATCGATCTCACTCCCCTTCATTTCTTTCTCTAGGGATACATACAGGTTCCCGTGTACTAACCGTTAGATACACTGCGGAAGAACTTGTGACATCTACTGCAATAGACATAAGAGAAAGCCGAGGTCAGTGCGGTTAAACAGCTGTAGTTCCTTTCAAGCTTGGAGATCAGATCTCTAAGATCATAGACTTAATGTTAGCTAATGGCACACATTTCAACTTTCTCTAGCACGTATGTACAAATACACATAGTAGATATAGAAGAAATTGTATTCCACCCAAAAATTGGATTTCAACATTATTTGATACCTCTTTAATAGATAATATTTTTTACATAGCAAAAAAACAAAAAGTTGGTTAAATACAAACTGGGTGTTTAAGTTTCTTTATTTTACAGGAATGAGACAAAACATTTTAAAGAAAATTGCCCTACACCCAACTGATTAAAAGCTATTTTCATGAAAAACTAAATGTATATCTTGAATGTATATCTGTAAATAACCTTTGAAGATGTCGTCATTCCAGATGACTGATGTATAACTCGTAAACCGTATTAGATAGACAAAAACTTAGTAGTACAAAAAGTAGATATCATTAAAACGCACAATTTATATCTTATACTTTTTTGTGAGATTAACCGTTTCCGATATATTCCTTGTTTTTTGTGCCAGTTTTAAACTGCTTAAACTTTTCGCAAACGGAAAGTCAAATTTCTTCCAGAAATGCAAAAGAGAACCGAATCAATTGTTTCACATAGTGATGGATTTTAAAGGCTTTGACTATTGCTTTAGTCTAGTGGATTCTCTTATTTCCTCTATACTTTCAAGGAAGCAAATACACGATTATTTCTGGTAATGTTTATCTCGATTAGCATGACGTAGCTAAAAGAATAATAAACTTATAAAGCTTGTGGTACAGCTAGAGTAAGTCAAATGAATGGAACATATCAGATTTTTAATTTGAGCTGAATAGTTTTATCATCTAAAATATGAACTACAATTTGCTTTTGAATCAATGCACTTGCTGTCGTTCTGTTTGGTTGCCTTAGTACTAGTACAAAGACTTTTACTGTCAAGTATTGTCAGTGTAAAACTATCGCATGAGTGAATCAAAACATTTGGTGCCGTTCTCATTAGTTGGTTTAGTATTAGTATTAGGACCTTTATTTTTTTTTCAATTATATATCCCCTTTAACTCTTAAGGTGATATCGGCTTTGCATTAGAAACAACTCATTGTCTGTACGTTCTTTATGTTTATTTTCTTCAAACACATACACATTCACTCTCACATACATACTACCAGACTCTGTGAGGGGATAGGGAATAATTCTGGTTAAAGAAAAATTCCCCGCTCCAATCGGGAATCGAACCCGGGACCTCGCTGACCATTCGATCAACGATGTGGACCGGACTTTTATTGTTAAACATTGTCAGTATACATTTGGGAATATAAAGCAGTCGTATGAGTTTCATCTTCCTATATGCTTTTTCTATCCTTGGTTACTTAGCGTAAGTTTTGTAAAACAAATCATTTAGTAACATATTAGGGAATAAAAACAAAAGAATGAGAGGGAATTAAAATGAAGCACGACTATAACATTAGCACCACATA
The DNA here is from genome assembly GCA_030762935.1 of Hymenopus coronatus. Taxonomy (NCBI): domain Eukaryota; kingdom Metazoa; phylum Arthropoda; class Insecta; order Mantodea; family Hymenopodidae; genus Hymenopus; species Hymenopus coronatus. The sequence goes on along the minus strand of CM060896.1, from coordinate 88,567,333 downwards.
TAATATGTTTTCCAGGAATGAATGGTAGGGTTTTATGAGTTCTCTGTGAACTATTATGTGTAATTGATTGAAAGTCCATTTCATTAAGCAAATAAATCAGGAGTTTCGAAACAACATTATTGTGTTCCAAAATGGCCCCTTTCATTGCACGGCAGAGTGTTAACTCAACTTCAACCCACATTCTGGCAAAAACATCTGGCGTAATACTCCCATTGCTTCTCTGATTACTTGTTTTACATGGTTTATATCACTGTAGATCTCATTCTTGGCATAGTCCCAAAGACATAAGTCTAATGAAGTAAGATCTATACTTCTAGTTAGTCATGCGATTGGTCCATTTGTGCCGATCCGATCTGGAAATCCATTATTTAACCCTACTCGTACATAGTTTGCCAAACGCCAAAGTCCTCCATATTGCTAAAAGTTCATTTGCAACCCCATTTCAATTACTCGATATGAAGAAATAGGAGATTCTTTGCCCATAAATGCAATGGATGGATGTTTTTCTTTAATGAATGGACCAAAAATCTTGTACTTAAAGCCGCACCAAACGTTCAACTTAGGAGATTTCCGAATGTGTTCTTATATCATACGTGGATTTTTCAAGTCCCAAATTCGGCAGTTGTGTAAATTAACACAACCTTTTACATGGAGCACGGCCTCGTCGTAGAAGATTCTCGACAAATTGTGGTTCATCGTCAATTCTTTGTAGTACGGTAGCAGCAAAATTTTATAGCAATGAAATACATTTTATAGCAATGACGTCATTCGCTGTTGACTTCGGGAAACTTAAATTGAAGATTAAGGCGGGGAACGGACATCTGAGGTCTCTTAATAAAGGACTCTCTATAAACATTTCAAATAAAATTTTAGCACTAAGAAAACAATTTGGAGAGGATCTACACAGATTATATGCATGCAGAGACTGTTTTATAATAGCATATAATGCAAAACTTTTAAATTTTGAAACAATGAATTTATTATAACGACGAAAAAAATTCCAGAAAAACATCTAAAAGTAAACTGAGTTACTGGATTAATTAAAAGCATTTTCAATCAGTTATGCATGTTACTTAGTTCCTGAATTCGTAAAACCCCTTCAATATAAGAATAAATAAATATGTATATGTATAGTGCCCGACACTTTGGAATAGTACACAAAATCGGAATGGACAATTTAAAGAATATACAAGCATAAGTGATTAGTTTATATCAGGGTTGAGTCATTTATGTGTTTCAAAATACTTCTGTACATTGCCATTTACGTTTGCCACTAACGGTAGGAAAATTAATTGGAGGTTCTATTTTTTTACACGAACTGCAAAAGAACCTAAAATACTGGAATTTAGAAGACCAATATCCTTATAACCTTTATCACCTATATCGAATTTAACTTGGATCACAATGTACGTTCAATGTTGTTTTTGCCAGAGGGAGGAGATTTGCTAGCGCGTCGCTCAGGTGACATTTGAGAGATATAGAATGATGTTTTGTCCACAACGAACCATGTTTCTCTCTATATACAACATACATCATCCAGTTGAGATCCACATATACACCTTACCTGGATGAAACAACCGTGAACAAATAATACGGAAATGCTTCACTCTGGTTTTAATTCGGAGTTGTCTTTAGATCTGAGGATAAATATGTATAACACTAAGATAATGTTGGGCTCTCATTTGAGCATTTGAACATTATTTGTACTAAGGAAGAAATGAGAGAAAGAAGGAAAGGCAGAAACATTTTTATTTATTTTAATTAAAATGCAAAATAGATGTTCCAACAATGTGTAATGGAAGTTCGGCCATCATCCACAAACACCAATTACGGTTTATCCATCTATTTTTGAGTATCTACCCCGTATTTATCACAAATGTGATAACATAGCAATGAAATTCCAACCTATTTAATCCTCCACATTGTAGTCTTGGCTAACGATATACAATGTTTTCAACAACTGATTTACAAACCTGCAAACACGTTTATAGTTGTACAGGTATTTATCATAATAACTTAAGGTATCAATGCAAATAAATCGGTAATGAGATTATCACTGGTATATCTTCCTGGATGAATTCCTCCAATTAATATACTTTTAGAGCTGCGTTTTCTGTAATATTAATATTAGCTCGGATGTTGTGATTGTTTTATGTTCTTCAGATTTTCTATATCAACTAATTTACATCCTGGAGAAATAGGATTATCTTGCATTGTATCTTTATATATCATCTTGAGGACTCTACTGTGTAAAAACAACACAGATACTATATTGTTTCCGAAGATATCAGTATACATAAATATTTAATTTTGACAATATACTCCATTCAAACATTCTAAATCGCAAACTGCAGATTTGAAGTCCTAAAAATAAAATAAATTTTAGAAAAACTTTACATTGGTTGTCTGTTCATTTGTTTATCACTCTTGTCCCTTTATTGTCTACCTTTGTGTTTATAAGCAGCATAAATATGTCTAAAATACAGAAACAAAGAGAAATACCAAATTCCGCTATTTCCCATTTATATTAGGGATATAAAGCGATGATTTATACAAACTTCTCTTTGCTCCAAAAACTCTTTATCTTGAAATATTTTAGTTATTTTATAAATATGTCAATAAGGGTTTTCATGAAATTGTTATATTCGTTTAGCTTTTCTAATATTTTGAAAGGATCTGTTGGTTCATTTGTTTCTCTTCAGTTCACTGAAGATGCTGAAGCATTCATTCCTTCTTCAGAGAATTATAATGTTTTAAGAAATTGCTTTTTAATTTGAGACTATCGTCCTATGTTCCTTTATAAATATTTACAATTCAATGCTAATATCATTGAAATAATTCGGTATGATTTTGATCAGAAAATTGAAAAGCTTTATAACTCTTGTGAATTGATTGCTTATGATTAAAAGCGGGGATTTTGTATGCCGAAGTGACCAACATTCAATTTACTTTGCTGAGTGCACGTATTAGATTTTTTTACATTATATATGTGGCCCCAGTTTACCACAGGGCACAATAGGCCCTAACTTTCGTACCAAAATGGCTATATTCGAGTTGCTTTAGTTATATGCCCAAAATATTTATAGTAAATATATTGCCATACGTTTGGATTATTTTCGGTTTATTGATAATGATGATGATAATATAAATAGTAATAATTTGAAAAATATTGCCGGTTTACTTATAAACACCATAAAACAGGAATTGGTGTAAATATAAACAATTTATATAATCCTTTAATTGTTTATCTGCCAGAGAAATTTATAATATGAAATTTACATACAAGATATTTTGAATTATTATTGTTTAAATGTTAAGACTTTTAGTAAGCAATTGTTTGGGCAGCAATCAGCAAATGCTTATAATGACTACATCTAAGCCTTCTGGAATTGCAATCGTTAGTTTGAAATCCTCGATAAAGGCTTACGCTATAGGCAATGAGAACTGACACACCTCGATGCTGACGCTCGCTTCGCATTGTAATGATTGAGGTAATTCCCAAAAGTGATACTCCAGAAAATTGATGTGCAACTTTTCTGCAGGCTTCGTGATTAGTGGATGTTTGACAAATACACCATCGCTTTTGAGAGTGAAAAGAGAGAATATTGGGAGAGATGAAATGGTACACAGCATGATTAAGTATGAATTTATGTACATACATAAATACCTATGTTAAGTGTTGCTTTTTACATCTCTTTAAATTTAATTTATAAACTCATTTAACTATATTTTACTCGTACAATTGTAAGTTGTTTCTTCTAATAAGATTACAAAGTCTCCAAACACTGTAATACTGAAAATAAATACACTTTTAAATCAATGTTTCTCTCAGCATGTGTAAAAAATAAAGAAAAATATGCTCCTTTTATTCGCCATATCCGTTCAATGGTTGTGTCCATAGAGTTTTCTGTCACCGACTTCTCGATCAGATGTCTCGATTTCTCTACATGCAAGGTTTGAGGAAGTTTATACTTGCTCATAATCTTTTGCTTAGTAAAAATTAGAAAGGGTAAGTTTAGACACTAAAAAGTAATATTTTGTATTTAGACTCTATTAAATGAAAAACCTGAAGTGTTCCATGCACATGACCTTCTCTAGCTGTTCCGTAAATAAACTTTTCTTACAAAATTACTTAAAGTAATACACTTGGCTAAAGCGATGGTCAAAGCTTCTTTTTCTTTTTTTCTAAGGTGATTGCAGTGTGAAGCAATTTAAATTCGGTTCTCTTTTTCCTGTCAGAAGTAAAACAAGAGAGATGAAATAAATAATAACTGGCCGTTTGAAAAAAGTTCAAAAAATTTAAAATTGAAACTAATAATAAAAAACATCTCGAAAACAGACTAACTTACAAAAAAATTTATATATATACATATATATTGCATAAATTTTTGTTTTAACGAGATCTAAATTTTAGTGTAGTTAGTTTTTGTCTCTTATGGTTTACCAATTATACAAAATTCATCCAGAATGAAGAGGTCTTCAGAGGCTATTCCCAGAATTTCAGGATATACATTTCATTTATAATAAAATATCTTTAATCAAATTCATTAGAGCTATTTTTGAGAAAATCAAAATGTTGGAAAAATGCAAAGGCTATATGGGGGTGGGGATGGGGGATTTTCCTGAAAATCTTCCTGTCACATCTTTGGAAAATATTGAACTTAAATACCAGTTTTGGTATTTAACGGATTGCTTTAGTCATCTGTCCATAGACACACACTCACACACATACACACACGGGGTCCTTTTTCTAGAACTTTTTTTGTATTTGTTTTTATTTTTTTGGATTCAGGCCCTTAAAACATTATTTCCTCTGAAAGCTCGGTATCGAATTTTGAGTGGAAAATAATATTTATTTTATCTGCCAAGTATATGTGCCAGAGAAAGTAAAATGCACAAATAAAAGAAACAGATATTACTTTAAAAAAATCAATAAATTTCACAATTGACGTGATACTCAAAATTACAGAGTAAGATTAAATATCATTCCTATATTTAGCTTCACATTGGATGGTTGAGTGAGACTGAAACATTCAATGACAGTCGAGGGATGAATTGGATTGGTTGATGAGGGGTGAATTGAGTAAAATTAAACAAAGGCCCTTTCTCCCAAAAAAAAAAAAAAAAAAATTGGCCCAAAATAGCCAGAATATAAACTATGCATCTCCTAATTTCCGTCCAGCTGCTCTGACCACTGAGCTAACGTTGCAACATACTAAATTTTCCAACTGACTCGCGCTCTTCCCGGTAAACCAGATGGAAACCAGATTGAGATTTCACAATATTTTGGTATGTCATACCTCAATGCGACTTACAAACCCTGTAAATACTTAAGTTCGGAGATTTACAATTAACCAAATATTAGGTAATATAATGTGCACAACGCCAGTCGGTTGGAGAATTTATAATGCTTTTGAAATGGGAAGATTTGTATGCTTCAGCGAAGGAGATGCGTTATGGTGCTCTCCGTTGCCAGCCGTTCCTCGCACTCGCACACTGAGCATGTAAATCTACCTGACGACATAATGTTTATTCATGTGTATTATGACAAGTATTTCAGCTAAAAGTCTGCGGTTTTTGCTACGAACATTACTCCCTATTGTCCTTGTTAATTACTTTCTGCAAAATTTAAATATTTTGTCTTAGCGTAAATAGTATTTATAAGAGACGGAATCACTTAGCGCGTTACTCCCCGGTTAAGTGGAAATGCACAATATCAACACAGCAGCACTCCGATTGGCTGCCGGCCTGGTGGCACTCAAGGACAAACGTCATCGATTTGAAAGTCACTGTAGTGCCGTGTCGTTATGTTGCCATGGTAACTCAGTGATCAGAACAACTGAACGCAACAAAGGAGATCTGTTGTTCAAATCCCGGCTATGATATTTAATTTTTGAGTTTGACTCTATCTCTCCAAATTCTGTCCTACACCCAGCCGGCAATTAATTCATATAATAAGCATATCCTCTAAATTATACATGGAAATGATATGGTGGCACTTGCCACAAAGATTTGAGATCTATCACTTAAACGACTACTACATATCCAGTCCCAGAGAGTAGGTCTTTAGAACTTCCTGTCTAGCTGTATTGAGTGGTGCAGGCTTTTAATAATTATAATAGACCGTTTGGTTATTAATCTATATAGAATTAATTGTGAATTAATTATGATTCCATGAACAGTGTAAATTAATATAAACAGAATAGAAAAATCTGATGTGTTCCATTCGCATGCCTCTCTCTAAATCTCTGCAACATATTATTGTTGAAAAAGTTATGCTTCTTTTTACTTCAAGCTAATAGAGCAAAAAAATAGGAGAAATAGTTTCATTATCCATGCAGGTAGAAGGAAAATAAGGGAGTAGCATAAGCCAAAGTATTAGTCAAAACCTGGTTGCTATGTGACTGAAGTTCCTTTATTTCTATGGATGGATAGGAGTTGACAAATTCCCGCACGAGAAAATTATAAGATTTTTATAGCTAAAACCGATAACAGGGAATACCTGAAAAACAATCCATTCCACGAAAAAATGTATATAACATAAATTGTGTGTTTTATCGAGCTCTACATTTTTTGTAATTTTTTGTCTATCTCTTACGGTTTGCCAGTTATACAAAATTCCGTAATTCATCTAGAATAAAGTAGTGTTCAGAAGCTATTCCCAGAAAGTTCAACATGTATATTTTATTTTTCGGGTAAATATCTTTAATATACGATATTTTAATCTAAATCCTTTTATCCATTTTCATAAAATCAAAATTGTCGAATTTTTTGCATGTAAAGTGTAGTTGGGAGAGAGGGATTTTCTTAAAAATCTACGTGTCGTTTCCTTGGAACATACTGAGCTTAAATACCAGGTTTGGTATTTAACGGGCTTTTTGTTTTTGAGCTACGCTGTCCACAGATACACACACATATGGACATTTTTCCAAAAATGCTTATTTTGGATTCAGGAGGACCCAAAACGTGTATTTCCGGTGAAATCTCGTATCGAATTTTTGGGTGCATTACAATACCTTCTCTGTACACTATGTACACAGTACGTGTAGAGAAAGTAAAAATAGGCACTAACATCAAAATAGGTATTTTGATTTGTCAAACTGCTTCATTTAGACCAAAAATTTATAAGTATGTAAAACTATATTTAAGAAAAGAATAAGCATTTGCCTAAAACACAAGTCCAGTAATAATAACTTATAAGCAAAGGAAAATATTGCTATAACGAAGCATAATTATATCATTGTATTTTTCATCAAACGAAAGTAAAAGTTGCAGTAAATAATAGGTAAGGCATTTATTCCAAAAATAAAAATTAAATATTTTCTTATACCACTCTAATAAATTTCATGCAATTTAGTATCACATAAAATGTAGCCCAATAACGGCGTATTGCGTGTGTGCAGATAATTATAATCCTTCGTTCGAACTTCTTTCTTCTCCTTTTGCATATCAGTATAAACCATGAAGATATCGCGTCACAAAAATTATATGTTTTTAATTCTCTTAGCTCAAAAACGCTCTGGAAAAAGGACTCCACAAGTAAATGTGTCTTTGAATAACATAACCCAAAAACTAAAGGGCTGATAGACGCCACTTTTTTATTTATAGCCAATATGTAGCTAAGTCACTCGATATTAGTTTTCTTAGGATAAGGTTAGATAAATCTGGAAAAAAACCTATCCAAGCTACATACCCTCGAGAGACCTTTAGCATGTGAAATCACGCTATCCAGGCTATACTTTAGAAAAAAATTAATTTAAGTGCTCAAGAAACCTCTTGTGCATTCTTGGTGACGCTACAATATTTAGATAGGTAGTGTAAGACTGAAAAATTTAATACCATAGCCGGGATATGAACCACGGATCTCCCGATCTCTAGCCGATGGCGCTACCACTGAGCTACAATGATGATATGCGGGCATAGCTTTGTATTTCTCAACTGACTCGTATATTTCCCGGTAAAATGAGAGACCGAGAGATCCGTAGTTCAAATCCCGGCTATGGCATAACATTTTTCAGCCTGACTACCAATCCATCCCCTGTCCTGCACACGGTTTCTTTGAGAAAACAAAATTACAGCCCGTTTGAGTAGCGTGGTGATAGCGTGTCACATTCAACAGGTCGCGAGTTTGAATCTCGCTTAGGGTGAGTTACCCGGATAAGGTTATTTTCGGGTTTTACCTTATCCTAAGAAGACGAATGTCGAGAAACTTTAAGCTCCATGGACTCCAAGATCATTTGAGCATCATTTCACCAATTTCATTCATCTTTCGATATTACCAAGCAAGTTAAAGGGGCCGGTCCCTATGGCCGCGTTAGCCAAGGCTCTCGCTTTGGTGGTTCGTAGCGCAGGGGATCATGGGTTTGAGTCCCACCTTAGGCATGCGTGTTATATGTTTTTGTATATATGTGTGTGTGTGTAAAAAGAAGAAAACAGTAATCATTAATGCAGTAATCATCCTGCAACCAAAGTAAAACAATTAGGTAAATAAAAGTAGGGTATACAGCGCCGGAGTTCCGACCAGACTCCGGAATTGTATTTTAAAAAAAAAAAAGGCGTTAAGCTAAAAAAGAAATTAAAATTGCTACAATATTTAATTTTATATGATATGTAATGCATCCTGCATCCAAAAGAATAGGGTAGAAACAGTGAAAATTAAGTCTAAACTAACGCTACTCCAAACTTAGGAACTTTGAAGTAAATTAAAATTAGATTTTCAGGCTTTGTATGTACAAGCTTATAAACCCAAATGGGAAATTTTGTCCTACATACAATTTGATATCTGAGAGTGCTTCTTTAGAATTAATGAAAAATCTTATAAAACGTGAAGTTCAGTGCTTTGAAAAACTGGGGAACAGGTGCGTCTGGTATCACTGCCCCGGGATGTTTCCCAGAGGAGAAGTAAAGGCAGGAGACGCATTAAGGAAAATACCTCTTGACTTAAGAGGCAACCTTTCCCTTAGCTGCATTGGTAAAGTGAATAAGACCCAGAAGCTCTTTGCCAAGTGGCAGATGTATTTCTGTTTTGTCTCCTTCGTCATGAAAGATGGACTTTCTCGTAATCGCCATCAGGGAAATAGGATTACCTTATTTTTCTCTTTATTATTTAGAGTCTGAAAACAGAATTAATTAATGTACGTGTAAGAGATAGCTGCCCAATGATATCTACACTTTTTAACTCACACACATATAATTATATATTCTTTATAAAAATGTAATCTGTGAGTATAAAATTAAACTAAAGGTATTGTTAATGAAGCAAATGTTTATATTTGTTTTTAAAAGTTTGCATTTTGGGCCAAAATTATTTTTGAGGGGGAGGAAGTGCCTTTGTTTAATATTACTTAATTCACCCCTCATCATCCAATGTAATTTTAACAGGCAAATTTTAACTATATTATATTTCCTTTGTTATATCTTAAATCAATTCCAATTAATCGATTATAATAAAGACGCAGTAGTTTTTGAATGGTAATCCCAAGTGAGAAATAATATTATTATTGGATAGGTATAGCCAGACTGAAAAATGTAATGTCATAGCTGGGATTAACCACGGATCTTCTGATCTCTAGCCTATTGCTCTTCCATTGAGCTACCATGGCAACATGCTGTACAGCATTGAACTTCTCAACTGACTCGCATGTTTCTCGGTAAACCGCGAAGGTAATCTCAAACTATTTTGAAACGACAACCCCAATGGCGATTTACAATGTTGTTAGTACATTAAGTCCCAATTCATAATGTAGCCAACTAGTATAGTCAATGGGTATTGGTTTTAATTGTTTTTTCACACGATCCGTGTGTAGGACTGGAGATGGATAAGTAGAGTCAGACTGTACATGCCGGCATGTTGCTAGGGTAGCTCAGTGGTAGAGCAACCGACTAGAGCAACCGTGGTTCAAATCCCGGCTATGGCATTGAATTTTTCAGTCTGACTCTACCTATCCATCTCCTCTCCTTCTGAAAAAGAAACTATTAAATCAATACCATATGCCCATAATAATTGACTATACTATGAATCCGGTACTTGTCATTAGGGTCGTCATCGCCTTGTGGTTTACCGGGAAACATGCGAGTCAGTTGAGAAATGTAATGCTATGTTGCCATGGTAGCTCAGTGGTAGAGCAACCAGCTAGAGAGCGAAAGATTCATGGTTTTAATCCCAAATCCCGGCTATGGCATTGAATTTTTCAGTCTGACTTTACTTATCTGTGTCCTCGCACGGCTTGTGTGAAAAATAGCAATTAAATCAATACAATATTATTATTAATTCTACAAATTCTACTTGCCGAATAATTTTGCTGGAAATGAATATTAGCTTCAATTAAGCAACACATCTGTTGGAAAAAAATCTGCTGTGTTGCATTCACATAAATTTTATAGCTGTTCCATATACAAGTTATTCTTATTAAAGATTATTTTTTATCTACGCATGCTAATCGACATAAACATTAGTAGAATTTTCTTTATTTCTTGCTTCCTTTCAAGAAGGGAAATAGCTCATATAGGGTCGTTAAAGTATATGCTAACCCTTGTCCACTGCGCGAGAGATCCGGGAGTAGCCGTGAAAGTGGTGCCGGCAAAGGCGCATTAAACTACGTTGTTAAGGTAAATTACGGAAATGTTGACCTTCTGCTCATATACGGGCATTACAATTTGCGAAAATATTCTTGCTCACTCACTTAAGCTTAGCAGCAGGAATCTTTGTGATGTTATTATTACTAAGTTTCTGTAGATTACACAGGGATTACTGCTGCTCAGCTTAGGTGAATGAGAAAGTACATCTTTTAATTCTTTATACTGCATTTTTGGGAGAAAAATGGCACAACTTTCAGCATTTACTTAAGGTAAGGACTTCAGTGTGCCTTTGCAGGCACCACTTTCCCGGTGACTCTCGAATCTCTCGCGCAGTGGAGAGAGGCCGCGAGACAGGCTACCTTATAATTTAATGGCCCTATACATTATGCTAAAGAGATAGTCAAATCTTTTAAAACAATTGAGGTTTGCTTCGCATTCCATAGTGCCATTTGCAAAAAGATTCTTAAAACTGAAAACAATTACCAGGAAAATCTCAAAAACGGTCAACTCTACGGGAAAAATCGGATGTGCTCCATTCACATGAAATTCTCTACATCTCTATATGAATGAATGAATAAGTGTATTTATTAACATAGCAATATCATACATAGAATTTCAACAGTCACACGGGTCCACAGACCGTACGTGCTTTTGTAATACACATTACAAGCAATATTAAAACAACAACCACAACAAAGAATTAAAAGAGTAAACACGAAAATAAAAAGACAAAGGAAATACACAGTCAAAAGCAATATTAAACAACAATAAAAGTAAGAGTGAATCCGAAAATAAAGATACAAAGATATTATTCTATTTACCTCATGCTAATCGAGAAAAAATGAGCAGAAATAGTCTTATTACTTGCTTTCTTGTAAGTAGGAGCGAAATAAGGGAGAACCATAGGTTAAAGTGATAGTCAAAAGCTGGTTACTACGTGAATGCAGTTCCTTTGTTTGTATGGACAGAAGTTGACAAATTCCTGTATGAGAAAAGTATCTAAAGAACGAACAACTCCATGAAAAAATTGCATATTTCATAAATTGTGTGGTTTAACCTGCTCTACATGTTTTGTGTGGGAATTTTTGTCCATGCCTTACGGTTTAGCAGTTATGCAAAATACCGTAAAATTCATCCAGAATAAGGTAGTCTTCAGAGGCTATTCCCAGCTAATACAAGATATACATTTTATTTGTTAGGTAAATATTTTTAATATACGATATTTTAATCAAAATCTTTAGAGCCGTTTTTGAGAAAAATCAACATTTTCGAAAAAAAATCCATGTAAAGCGTAGTTGGGGATAGAGGGGATTTTCTTTGAAATATTCGTGTCGCATCCTTGGAAGATACCAAACTTAATTTCCAAGTTTGGTATTCAACGTTCTTTTCGTTTTTGAGCAATGCTGTCCACAGACACATAGACACACAGACACACAGACGTTTTTCTGAAGATGCTTTTTTTTTTGGATTCAGGGGAGCCCAAGACATGTATTTCCGAATAAATCTCGGTATCGAATTTTGGGTGGAATGAAATATCTTCTCTACACACTATCTAGATATATAGTACGTGTAGAGAAAGTAAAAATGTATATGACAAAAGTTATGTGCTTTAACAACACCTACATTTTTTACAATACTTTTTTGCCTACCTCTTACGGTTTAACCGTTATGCAAAATTATGCAAAACTCAGCTAGAATAAAGAGGTCTTTAGAGGCTATTCCCAGAAAATTAAAAATATATATTTTATGTTTAATTTAAATATATTTAATATATGGTAATTTAATAAAAATTGTTAAAACCATTTTTTAAAAAAGTAAAACATTTCAGAAATTTCATCATGTAAACTGTAGTTTGTAGTGGAGTGATTTTTATGAAAATCTTCGTGTCTCATTTTTGGAAAACACCAAACAGAAATACCAAGTTTGGTTTTTAAGATATTCTGTACACAGTCACACACAGGGACCTCTTTTTAAAATGCGGTTTAGTACTCAGCGGGCTTCAAAACATTTATCTCCAGTGAAATCTTGAAATAGAATTTTTGAGCAAAACACAAATCTTCTTTATCTACAATATACATCGTATGTACATGCGAGCTAGAGAATGTAAAAATAATCAGCCAGTACAATTTTAGAATTTCAAGACAAAAAATCAAAGTCATGGACTTTTTAGGAAAAATCAAATAAGATCAAAAACAGTAATTAAAAATACAAATGTATAACAAATGCAAGGTTTTATTTGCTTGGTATCTGATATTACACCCTATAATGACAGAGATATAAAACAAAACTTATGTAATTTCAGAACATATATGGTACGTCTTACTATAATGTCATATAATTCCCATGATCTGTATGGGCGATAAACAGAAGTGATAAAACAATGGTGGAAACAGTAGAACTGAGATTTTTAAGAAGTTTGGACCACAAAAGATATGAAATGGATAGATACCAACTAAAACTACATAATTTAATTAGAAAAATCTCTAAAAACAAAACTGGTACGAACATATAGAATGGATGTCAGATAATTGACTAATTAAAATAGTTTCAAAATACAAACCCGCAGTGTTGGAGAGATTATTTTTGCTCAGCCGAAATAGGCCAACTAGGTAACTTGGTCTATCTTGCTGTTGATGATGATAATGATGACCTTATCTTATGTTGAACACTTTCCTGCAAGTAAGTATTAGTGGTCTACAATTACTACTGGAAGTAAGAATACACAATTAGAACCGAATCAGGTAACACGGAACACCTGGCGTACTGAGACTTTTGCAGATTTATTGTGATTAATAATGCATCTAAAGATGTATTGTTACATTTTCGGCATGAGCGTGAGGAAGTGGATGATGTAAAATAATGCAAAATGGATGAAGGAAAGACGATGATGAGCTATTGGTGGAATGAATAGCAGAGGAAACAGGAGGACTCCGAGAAAACCCTCACATAGGCCGTTTCGTCCATCACAAACCCCATATGCGGGGGCTTGGGATCGAACCTTGGCCACCTAGAAAGGGTATTATAGAGCAGAAGAGTAATAAAAACATATTATAACAGCTATTTTGTAATTGTAAAACTAGTATAGATTAGTTAATTAATAGTTTTTAAACATTTTGTGTGTAGTACACGAGTTATTAAACCCAGAATGAAAAATTGTCGCCCTCCGTGGTGTAATGGACTTTTTCGGGTGTGAAAATCCTTAGCATGGCTTCCTTCGGTAGGGAAGTAAAACCGTTGGTCCCGTGTCGTAGATTTACGGCACGTAAAAAAACCTCAAACCTGTCAGAGAGACCTCTGAGCAAAATTAAGCTGTCTTTTACACTCAATTTAGAATGGGACGCTGAGTACCACAGTAGTTAAAGAGCGTCCAAAAATGACACGCCATTTCCATTTTCAGACTAAAACATTGAATGCTGTAGCTGGGGGTTTGAAACATGGATCTCCCAGTCTCTAGCCAATCAAAAGATATGCTTTGAGACGCCCTGAATTAAAGTATTTTTAGAAAAAGGTCATTGTCTGTGAGTGTGTCTGTGAGCAGTATGCCTCAAAAACGAAAACACCATTAAATACTAAATTTGGTGTTTAAGTTAAATACTTTCCAAGTATGCAAAACGAAGATTTTCAATAAAGTTTCCCACCCCAGACTACCTTTTATATGGAAAATTGTTTGCAAATTTTGGTTTTCTCAAAAATGGCTATAACCGTTATTCAAATACCGCATATTACAGATATGAACATAGCAAATAAAACGTATATTTTGAATTTCTTGGGAATAGCCTCTGAAGTCCTCTGCATTCTGAGTGACTTTTGTATATCTGGTAAACTTACTACTCAAAAAAATGTAGATGTCATCAAAAACATAATTTGCGTCCTTTATATTTTTCTTGTGAAGGTAAATGATTGCAAGTTATTCCTTGTTATTGGTTTCAATTTTAAAATACTTTTCTCCAACAGGAAGTCGCTAGTGTTTCTTTTGTTTTACTCCTATTTCTATGACAATCACATAGCGACACATAGCTTTTAAAACATTTAACTTCGCATTACCATAGTGTATTCCAATTAGTTCCCATCTTATAAGAAACTAAGTCATAAGACCATCCTGCTAATGCTTATCTCGATTAGCATGAAAATGAAAGAAGATAATATTGAGAAATAGATTTGTTTGTAGAATACCTAGAGAGACTCTTGTGAAAGGAACAAATTAGAATTCTTTGTTTTTCACTGCAGTTGATAAATTGTTTATATAGGGATAATATTTGGAAAACGAACATTTAGCTTTTTGAACAAAATGTTAAATACTTGCTTTCAAAAAGACAAATAACGTATTTTGAAGTATATTGCTTACTTGTATCCTTTGGTCTCAATATAGGTGCAAATTTACCTTCATTATTAAGAGTCGTGGGTGATTTTTGTGCACTATAGCTGGGAGAAAAGGAAATGAAGTTGAATTATTACAGGATTTGAGATAATAACGACGCAGGTTACAAATCAACTTCTCTCTTCACACGATTTTTTGACGTATAATTATGTAACTTGGAAGTGGTTTCTTTAGAAAATGTAAATATGTTTATATATGTCTACTTTCTCTATGTGCAACTGAGAGAAGGTATACATTTTACTCAAATATTCGATACCAAGATTTCACTGAAAATAATTGCTTTGAAACCCCATGAATCCAAAAGTGTGTGCATGTGGCCAGCATAACTCTAAAACGAAAAGGCCGTTAGATACCAAATTTGTTATATAATTTAAGGATCTTCCAAGGATTTTCAAGAAAATCTACCCTCCCCAAATTACCCTTAGTTGAAAAAATTTAGAAAATTCTTTCTCCAAAATGACTCTAATAATTTTGATTAAAATACCGTATGTTGAATGTACTTACATGACAAATGAAGTGTATATCACGCAATTTCTGGGAATAGCCTCTGAGGTCATCTTCATTCTGAGTGACTTTTGTATAACTGGTAAACTGTAAGAGATAGACAAAAATTTACGCTCAAAGAATGTAAATTTCATCATAAACATAATTTACGTCATTTATACTTTTATTGTGGAAGTGGCCATTTCCGAGTTATTCCTGTTATTGGTTTTAATCCTAAAATACTTTACTCAAACAGGAAGTTGCTTGTGTTTCTTTTGTTTTACTCCTGGTCATGCAAAGAAGCAAATCTCTATGACAATTGCAAATCAACAGCTTTTAAAACGTTTAGCTATCGCTTTAGCATAATGTATTCCCTTATTTACCTTCTACTTAATAAAGAACTAAGTAATACGATAATTCTGCTAATGCTTGTTCGTATCTTGAACATAGATATGCAAGAAGAATCTTTAGTAAGAAGTTTGTTTGTAGAGTAATTAGGGAGAGTCTTGCAATTGGAATACATCAGAATTCTTTGTGCTCACTCCTGTTAATAAATGATTTATATATGAATAGAAATTTGGAAAACGAGATATAGGTTTTTGAACTAAAATTTTAAATAGTTGTCTTCAAAAGGACAGATAACGCATTTTTCACAAATTAAGTTCCTTATTTGTATCCTTCTGTCCAAATATTGGTGATTATTCCCGCTTCATTTTTAACAGTCGTAAGAGATTTTTATGCATTATAGCCAGAACGAAAGGAAATGAAAAACTATCACAGGATTTGATGCAATAACATCGCAGGTTAAAAACCAACCTCACCTTCGTACAGCGTTTTAATGTTCAAGCAGACCTTGTTCAATTATATGTCTTTGGAAATCGTTTCTCTAAGAAATGTATATATGTTTATATATTTTACCTTCTCTAGCACTTATGCACAATGTGCAGTACAAGTAGAGAAGGTATTGTATTCGACCAGAAAATCAATACCGAGATTTCCTGGAACTATACAGGGTGTTAAAGAACTACACCGAAATTATTTGCGAGATTGTACACGTGACTTTGAGATCGGCGATGCATGGTCCCCGGATAAACATGACGCAGCTACATAGCGTTAAATGTGTGGGTATCAGTTGCTGTTAAGTCGGTGTTAAAGCAAAGCAGGTTGAAAAAAATGGCTTAGAATGTCTTTAAAACTGCTGCCCGAGTATAGAAAAATCAATTTTAGCAGCTCGGTACTAGCGTTCTCAAGATATAATGTCGCAAAAATCTGTAAACTCTGGAACTAATCACTTGACAGTGCGACACTGAGTATTCATTAACTACATCCTACTTTGGAGGCGTTTTTTTCAACTGCTCTGGAGGCTTAATGCGTAACGCGGGGAGATGATATCCCAAAGGTCATGAGTTCGATTCCTGTCATAGAGTAAATGTTATTATTATTATTATTATTATTATTATTATTATTATTATTATTATTATTATTATTATTATTATTTCATTCCAGGCGAAGTGCCGCGATACGTGAACGAGACCGGAACTCGGAAACTATCTTTCACTTGAAAGCCAGTATCATAACCACTACGCTAGAGAGGTACGCTGTAATGTCTCTTCGGTTTTCGTGTTATGGTCTCGAATGGCTGATAAATTAGCCAGTGGCGTACTGGAACTTCAGAAACTTATAGCCGTTACTTCGAAATTTCAATAAACAGGCCCTAAGTCTCCTATCTTAAATTAATTATTTAAGTAATCTACATATTCTGTGAAAATATTTCGATATAGTTCATTAACACTCTGTATAATAATACCATCTCTTATAGTGTTCATCTGGATTAGCTGAGATAGACGGAATAATAACATGTTATAATAGTAGTTTATTGCAAAATATGCAGAGCTCATGTATATGGAACACATCAGATGGCTTACAAAGATTCTGCATACTATTCTTGCTAAACCATAGTTTTCATTCTATACCTCATATTAAGCGAAATAAATAATTTCAGAAATAGATTTATTAAACTTTTCATTGATGATACAACGTAACGTTAAACAGGCGTTTAAACACCGGCCACTAAATGTTGATCTTAAAATTCCACATATTTTCGTTGATATTACGAAAAATAATTGAATATCAACAGCACTTTAAGGGTACCCAAAGTGACATTTCTAATTTCCATATTTATGTATATGTTTCTTTAAGCTTTATACCATGCATTATACACACAACGAGTTACAAGTAGCTTTGAAGCTGTAATTGTTGAAGGAATTATTTAACCATAAAAAAGCAATGATCCACTCTTCGAAGAATTAATAATTTTATGAATGTTAATATTTATTTCAAAACAGAGTCAACAGTATTTCCAATATTTTGTTTTTCTGTTAATTTGGCGGAGGAAAATGATTAACCTTTGAAAAAGATGTTATCGATTATTTTAGGAAGCTAAACAAGTAATAATTAATGATTATAATTATTGATATTTCAGAGAAATCACTGCCAAATTGTTTCATTATTATCTTTTAGGTTTATTCTTTGCAGAAACATTTATTATGGGACATTTTAATGTCAAAAAACATAGAGAATACAGAAATCTAGAAAATGGGTTATAGAGTGTTGGAAGCGCTACCTGTACATGTTACAGTGCTGTTTAAAAACTTCAGGTGGCACCACTTGTACGCAATGCAGAACGATAAGGTTGCAAATTATAAAACTCTGTTATAATGTAAATCATTATAAGCACAAAAATATTTTGGATGAATTTTTGTTAATTATAAGCTGTGGCTACCCTTAAAATAATGACAGTGATTTGAGCATTTCAAACCAATAACATTGTATATATTGTAAATAAAATGTGCCACAGAAGTTTGTTTGATGTAAATTTTTGTTTTAAAAGATTTAAATCTTTTGTAGTACGCTATTCCTTGTCGCGTATGGCTTATACTTTTGCAAAGGCATAAAAATCTCCTTGTGGATTAAAAGAAATTTTCAAAAATGTAATATACTTTGGATTTAACACTTCTTAAATATATGGTACTTTAATCAAAATATTTAGAACGTTTTTGAGAAAATTTAAAATAAATAAACATTTTCCATGTAAAACGTAGTTTTGGATGGGGATATTATAGTTTTTTTTTAAATCTCCGTCGTCGTTAGAAGATATTGAACGCGGTTTGAAATGTTAGCTTTGGGTTGTGATATTCCCATACTACCAATCTATTCCTTAAAATGCTGATTTTGGATTCAAGGACCTCAAGACGTGTATTTCCATTAAATTCCGGTACCAACTCACTTGCAGTATGATACTTAATATTTTGAGAAAATGAAAAGTATAAGTTGCATGCAAATCCCAAAGGTGTACCTAGTTAAATGCAAACAAAAGAATATTAAAAGAAACATGTTTCATCGCAATTGTTGCTCAGTAATAAGTAAAATAAATCATTTTAAATGAGTTTACACCCAGGTGTTCTTAATAAATATACAGAAAATTAATCCAACTAATAAGTTATCCAATTATATCATTTCATATGTAGGTTTACAATGGAAAGATTACTTACCGTAGACATTAAATGACTACTAAGTCAACGGGTCGATTTAACTCCCTCTCTGAGGTCCGGCATCAGGCCTTGAAACATTCGAGACTTCCGCGCGTCTTTGGCGACTTGTCTGCCCGTGACCTGTGACCTTCTATGGTTCATTCATTGCATCCCATCCTAATGTAAAGTATTAGCAACACTGCATTGGGATTAGCATTGGTTGTAATGCAGGAGTTTTTCCGATCAGAGTTCTACCTTTACCCAGTGTAAAAATTAGCTTATATAAGTCATATCGAACGCCTTTGCCTATTATGAGAGAAAGATGATTTATTTTATTTAGATGATTTATTTAGCAGTTTGACATCATACTCATTCTTATACTTCAATGAAGTGGCCAACCGATGTAGCCCAAGAATAAGGGATTAGACTTTGTGTAGAACGTTTAAATTTTGAGAAGTTTCGCCTACACAAAATGCTTTTCTATGAGGCATTTCAATAATGATTTCGATATAAAATTATACATAGTATTCTCTGCATGTTATGAGGACTAAAAGTGATTATTTTATGTTTCAAACTGTAATTATTTTGTGTTGAGAGATTTCATGAATAATGTTATCAAAGCTACTCATCAGATTTGGTGGAATGTATTCCAGAAACCTAAGTACCATTCGGCTGTCTTTAGCGAGAAATCCTCTTAAAGACCATCACGAGCCCGGAAAGGTTAGATGGGTAAAGCCAGAGGTTTGGATGGAGGAATAAAACTGAACCTGAGATTGGGTTGTGAAGAGAAGGACTACTAAACTCCTAGCTACTTCTGGAGACCACTTTACATCTAAATAGCTACCTCCCACTTCCTGGGAAGGATCCGCACGGTGGCTGAGTCCATTCTGCCGCCATCAAGAGTACCCTCGGTGCTCTTCCAGACAAGACCCTCCTGGAATATTATGCCGTCCTAGGAGGGGTGTTTAGCCCCCCTTCCCCTTTATGCAAGGTGGAACGGCTCACACAAATGCAAATATCCCTCGTGGAGTCTCACGACCATTCTGTGTGTACAAAGTTCAGAGCTTGGAAAATCGTTCGCGGGGAGTCTGGTTGTTCCCTGATCGTTGTTTACTTCCGCGCCGCAAAATCCCCTTCCATTTCCCCTACCCCTAGTGAGGCTGGCCACTGAGAAAAAAAAAATACAAAAGAAGTGTTTTTTCCGTATATTCCCTTTTGGTTTCTGTTGGAATAACTTTTCTTCATTTCACCACAATACCGCCGATGGATACTTTTGATATATTTTCTCTCTCATATTCTCATGAAATTAAATTGTGTTCTCGAATGTTTGTAGCTGTGTGTATGTGTGAGAGGGAGGGAGAGGAGAAAAAGGAGAGAGAAATCCAAAGTGAGGTTTTGTTTAAACAAATCAACTTTTATTACGGGTATAGTACACGAAGGTTCCTGAAACTTTATATTACTTTGGCAAAGACGTTAGACAATCGTTGATCGAATATTCTTTCTTTCAGAAGTTCCTCCTAGCGGAAATAACTCCTGAAACATCCATTCTCGGAATACACCGAATGCAAACGGTATTAGAAGCAATTCAAATACATTATAATGCTCACTGCCATGCCATTTCTTTACCTGTAATCATATTGTAATCACACGATGTTGTCTTCTTGACTCTTTGTTTTAGGATGCCGTCTAAAAACATTGTGGCGCTTCTACTGGCGAGAAGGTTGCGATTTTCTCACCCTAGTGGTTTTGAATGAAAGTTCTAGCAATCGTTCTAAAGGCACCTGAAAGTTATTATTGAAAATTTATTTCAATGTTGCTCTAACATGCTAATGAACAAAGGAAATGTGTGCCTTAAATCATAATTGTAAAACATAGGAAATATGCTGTTCTGCGCACGCACCCATAATTAGGGAGAAAGTTCTCGCCACTACATACCTTCTTCCTCCAGTAATTGCAGGAACAAACAGTGAACGCGTATAATGACTACTAATGAGTAACTACCTAGCGGCCAGTATGGCAGAAGATACAGGAATAGAGAGAAAGGAAAGAGAGGGAAAGCAGCCCATCAAGCAGCAACAATAACTTCCCTTCTTAACATTCTTTTCCATGTTGCAATCCTATAGGATTATTATGTAGCAGGACACTGCATTTCAAAATGTGCATGTAATGAAATTGGAACGCTTAGGGATTGAAGTATTAATTAATTTTAGGTGACAGGATAGCAAACATTCGTTGAAGAAACTTCTAAACATGTTAGGCTTAATAGAGGTTACGTAGTGTGACTTGACCATGCTCTGATTGGTTGCAACTGAGACTGGCAACTGTTACTCGCGCAGTGAATGGGGAAGAATGCATCGTGTCGCACGATGAATGAAATGATGCTAAAAAAACTCCGGGGTTCATAGAACTTCGAGTTAGTCGACATTTGCCTTATCAGGATAAGGTAAAACCTAATTTGGGTAACTCATCCTAGCCGAGATTTGAAATCGGGACCTCTTGAATGTGAGGCAGATACGCTACCACCACACTACAGAGGAGGGCTAAACAAGACGTTTGTTTCTGACAACCAAGGTATGCTACTATTTCGATTTTACTAAACTGTTATATGTGGCTTTACGTAAAATTTTACCTGTGTTATAGCGATATTAATTTTCTAAGCTCTACCTCCAAAATCTCTGCTTCCTCAGGTCTGTACGAAGGATCGTTTGAATTCTTCTCCTTTCAGGTTAAAAAACCTCTTGAAAAATTTAACCTAACCTTTTTTTGAGTAATTCTCAATAATTCCTTCTCACTGTGATCAATCACGGCTGCTAGGGTATAGGCCGTCGCCTCATCTCGAACTCCCGTTAAAAGTTATAATATTCCCGCTACCGTCTTAGGTTCTCATAGATACAAATTACAATTAAAATAGAATGAGGAGCGTTCAATAATCCCTTTGAAAAACAAATTAATTTTGGTAAAATCTTCTTTTCCTCAACATAATCTCCTTTTAGCTCGGCAGCTTCTCAAACTAGGCCTCTGGTTGGAAGATGATCTCTTCGTTAGACGTGAATCATTTTCCGCCGAGTCACTTTTTAAATTTATAAATTCAAAAATGTCACTGGGGACCAAATGTAGTAAATTAGGTGGATGTTGTAGTGATTCTAACCTTATTCTACAATATTCGCCATCAAAACTGGCAATGTGCACCCTTCATTGTCTTGATGGAAGAGAATCTTCTTCTTTGGCAGATGAGGGCGTTTTTTTCTTGATTTCTCCGTCCAACCTGTGCAATAACGATGCATAATACTCTCCATTTATCGTTTTTCCTATTTGCAAGTAATCAATATAGATGATTTCGCGTGTATCCCAAAAAACCATGGCCATCAGCTTGTCTGTAAAGTTCACCTTTGCCTTCTTCGGAGCCGGTTCTCCTTTAAAAACCCACTGTTTCGACTGTACGTTTGACTCTGAAGTGTAGCATGTTTCATTCATAGTTATTATAAATGCAGAAGCTCGTCAGGATTACGACGAAAAGTAACAAAACCAGCTTCCGAATCGATCACAAAAGCAAATGCGGCACCCATCCTGCCGAGACATTTGCCAGACATTTGAGAACACCGTACCCTGTGATATGCTAGTGACTTCTACTGTTTCACGAACTTTGATTCGTCGATCACTATAAACAATATTCTCAATGTTGTTAATAATTTCGGAGGAAGTTACTTCTACTGGACATCCGGAACGATGTTCATCATTTGTGGATGTACGGCTACATTTAAATTCACTTATCCAATTGTAAATTGTTGCAAACTCAGGAGCAGATGTACCATGAATTTCATCCAAATCTGCTTTTATCTCTTTCGACATTAAGCCTTTTAAATAGAAGTGTTTAGTCACCCCACGAAACTCGTTTTTCCTGTTTTTCTAAATAACAACAAAATCTTCAGTGACATAGCAACCAGCTTTTGACTATTACTTTAACCCATGGTACTCCCTTATTTCACTTCTACTTAGAAGGAAGCAAGTAATACAACTATATCTACTAATTTTTAGTTTTCAGAGGGTCTCAAAACACATATTTCGGTATGTACATAGTACGTATAGAGAAAATAATAAAACGAATGACGAATTTACAGTTTAGAAAGGTATAAGTAATGAAAATTTTAAAACCAATAAAGAGGGGTAACTCGGAAATAATTAATTCCAAAAAACAAGTTTGTAACATAAACTGTGCTCTACCAAGATCTCTATTGCTTGTGTGGTAAGATTCTAACATTTCTTATGGCCTAACTGTTATGAAGAAGTCCTCCAGAATAAAGATATTTCAGAGACCATTGTCATAAAATTATATGAAAATATACACTTTTTAATTCCCAGGTAAACTCTTTAACACATGACGCTTTAATCAAAGACTTCAGAGCCATTTTTAAAAAAAGTGCCATGTACGTAAAGGGAATTTGAGTTAGGAAAATACATAGAAAATTGTCGTGTCACTTCCTTGGAAGAAACTTGATTGGCACTTAATCTGAATTTTTGTTTTTGAGCTAGGTATGCTTTTCACAGATATGCACATACAGTTATACTAACCAGCACTTTTTGTAAAAAGTTTTTTTATTTGTGAGCCCCAAGCATATATTTTTGGTGAAATCTTTGTATAGAATTTTTGGTTTGAATGCCATATGTTCCCTAATGTGTGCTTTAATGCAATGAGTAACTATTAAAATAGTAATTTGCTTATGTGTAACCAAAATTTCAAACTGACATTCTATATCCATGAATTTCTCTCTTGTAAATAAATCCATTACTTTATTTTGCAGTTGTAAAAGTAAACATTAGTACTTAACAGGGAATAGGATCATCTCTCTTATGTAACATAAAACATTTTAAAGTTTCTAAAAGAAAGTTTGGACTAATACAAGGACTGGATAAAAAGTAAGGAACATTTTTTTTTTCTCTGAAATCACTTTATTAACAGAGGTGTTTAAAGTTACGCACCTTCAATATAATCACTCCCGCTATTTATAGATTTTTCGAAATGTTTGGAAGGCGTATACCATCTGCGCGTTGTCTACCATTTCTGTTGATGTCCCCTAATGACCGCCCTATATCATGAATAATGTCATATACCTGATCCCTCGCAGTGGTTCTTTGACAAAGAGATCGTAATCAAAGGGACTACCGTAACCCTTGAAGGTACAGCGTGATGCAGTGTTACCCAATCAATGTCATACGTCACAATAAACATCACTTTCTCAGCACTTTGTGTAGCGCGGACTTTCTTTGGACGAGAAGAACCATTCATTGAGACGCTGCTTTCTACTGTACGTTCCTGCAACACAATCTTCGTCCAGGACTCAGGCGAAAGCGACATATTATGGAACAGCACCTCACCATTCTGCATGACAATACAAGATGCTGCACAGCTGCTGTTCTCCAATAGGAGATTCTGGAACACCTACCATGCTCACCGGACATGAGTCCCTGTGACTAGGATATCTTTGCCAAAGTGAAAGAACCACTGCGAGGGATCCGGTACAGCATCAAAAATGGCATTATCCATGCTATAGGGCGGTAAATATGGAACATCAACAGAGATAGATGTACAAATGGTATACGACACCTTCTGAACATTTGCCAAAAGGTCATAAATAAATAGGACAATCATATCGAAAGTATATAACTAATTCTGATTTCTTTTTATCCATCTCTTGTATAATAAAACTACTATAAAACATAATATAATAACTAATTAGATATCAAATGATTATTTGTTCTTTAAATTAAATCTTTTAAATTCAAAATAAACAAAAATGTATAATTTAATTTTAATATACTAAAGGTCTCTGGAAACGTCCTTGTACTACAAAGAATATTACTCTTATTGTTTCTCTTCAGCATTCTTTGTGGACCATAACATTAAGGTTATTAAATGTCGGGTAAAGTAATAGCTTAAGAAAAGTGCACAGTCTAAGTTTACTTTCGAAGGGCATCAACGTAACACGTTTTGACCGTCGGCAAACAAAAGCATTTTTACTTCATCTTTACTGCATAGCATCGATCGCCAACTGACGTCGAAGGCTATGTATAGTATAATTTATTGCAGGATCAGAAAGAGGTGAGCAGGGCACACAGAAAATAATAATAGATTATGATACAAGGGTTAAAAAATAGGTTTTTATTTTGCGAGCAGGAATCTGGGCGAAACAAAGACCCTGTGGCGAGTTTCGCAATAAGGCCACTTTAAACATACTATTACTTTCTCTTACAAATATGTTCATTGTGCATGGTAGATAGCAGTTATGAATTCCACACAAAAACCCAATTCCGAAATTTTACAAAAAATACATGAATAAAGCCCTTGTAGAAAACTACCATATGTATGTGTACTTCAAAAACGATAAGTTGCTTATTTGATATTTAAGCTCAGTAACTTCCATGGATGCGACATTACCTTTTACATGGAACATCTCTTGAAATTTTTGATTTTATAAAAAACGGCACTAATTATTTTTATTAAAATGCTGTATATTAAAATGTTTACAAAAATAAAATGTATGTCCTGGATATCTTGGAAATAACCCCTGAAGTGCTCTATATTCTTATTGACATTTACATAACTGGTAAACATTAAGATATAGACAAAAACGTTTCGTAGTGGACTTACCCTCCCCATATTTTTTTGGATTAACATGCCCCCTAAGACTTACAAACGAATGTCTAGGGATCAGAAGCCTGTCGGGGAGCCAATGGGGCAAAACCACCTTGACGGTCCATAGCTAGGCATGAGAGGGGGAAGTGAAATGGATGATTCAAACCCCACATGCGGATGCTTGGCATAGAACCCGGGCCACCTAGGTGGGAGGTGAGCGGTCTAACCACTCAGCCACGCGCCGCCAAAACTATAGATCTCGCTAAAACACACATAATGTCAGGTACAGTTTTTTGTAGAGCTGAGCATTTAGAAGATATTTTGTATTATTAAATTAAATTTTAAAATACTTAAACGTTTCTCCAGTGGAAATTTGCAAATTCTTTCATTTGTATATCTTTTGTTTTTCTCCTAGTCATTCAGAAAGAATCGATTCCATTGCTTCACATAGCGACAAGTTTTTAATAAATTTGATTATCGTTTTAGCCTAGTGTAATACTTTATTCCCCTTCTACTTACAAGGGAGCAAGTAATAAAAGTAAAGAAGAGTAAGCTTTTGTGAAAATGGTTTGTTACAGAACAGATAAAGGTAATCATGTGAATGGAGCACATCACAGTTGTTTTTGATAGCGCTCATTTTTGCAAAATATCAATATTACGAGGAATCGCGTTTAGAACGAGATCAACTCTCATGCACAGCGAGATGTCAGAATCATCATGTATGTTGATTTGCTTGAAGTACTCGCAATATATACATGGAAATGTAAAATGCCATGGTTCTCAGTGTCCCGTTCAATACTGGACGTGAAAGATCGCTTAACTTTGCTCAGATGCCTCTTTATCAGGCTTGAGGTTCTTTTACGTGCAGAAAATCTACGACACGGGAGCAATGGCTTTACTTCCCCTCCGAAGGAAGCCATGATAAAGATTTTTACGCCCGGAAAAATCCATCCCGCGACCTTGGATATATCAAGTTAGCATGGTAACCATTACACCCCTGAGGACAACTCGCAATAAATACGTACAGATATATATATAAAGAGCCAAGAGCATATTTTTAGTGAACTTATTTTGAACATGTTTTGCCTATCTCCAACGAATGAAGCGATTAAATGTTATTCCATATTGCTTCCTAGATATTTTGGGTAATAATGTAGAGTTTGTTTTATTTTATTTGAATTCCTTACTTAATTTTATTTTCTTCTAAATTCACATGTGTCGCCACTTAAGTAAGTTATAGTGGATATAAACAGCCCTTTGATCAAAGAAAGCAGAAGTTTTCCAATTTAACGTATAGGTTAATTCTACAATGAATTACTGTGAGTAAAATAGGACAATTTATATTGTGAATAGCTAATGAGAATACCATGAAAAATTAATGACATAACATGTATAAATAAAACCAAAATCTAACAAACTAAGTCAATTTATTTAATATGCTTAACTACAAAGCGAAATCGACATGCCATAGGTCTTGTAAACAAAGTTGGTCACAGTGGAGTGGTATAAAAGTTTTATTGCATTAGAGCGATAAAAGCTTTTTGGTGTTAGTGCGTAAAGTGAACCTTTGTAAAACGTAAAAGTAAAAACAGCAAATAGTAACTTTACACATATGGAGAAAAAATGCAGTATGTAACATTCAGTGTTTAAACATTTTTACTTTCTCTACACGTACTATATACATGGTATATAGAGAAAGTATTGCATGACACCAAAAATTCCATACCAATAATTCACCGGAAATACATGTTTGGGACCCCTGAATCCAATTGTTAGAAAACTATCCGTACCTATATGTCTGTGGATAGCATACCTCAAAAACGAAAACTCCGTTAAATACTAAACTTGGTATTTAAGTTTGATATCTCCCAAGGATGCGACACGAAGATTTTCAAGAATCTCCCAGCTCAAACTATACTTTATGAGGAAAAATTTTCGAAAATATTGATTTGCACAAAAATATCGTGTATTAAAAGTATTTACGCAACAAATAAAATGTATATCTTGAATTTTCTGAGAATAGTCGCTGAAAACCTCTTTATTGTAGATGAATTTTATTGTAGATGTAAATAAAATATGTACATCTTGAATAAAACACACATTTTATGTCATACTCAATTCATTTATTTTTATTTTTTGTAAACCTGGCCGTCTCTGAGATATTGCTTCATGACCATATTTTATTTCTCTACACGAATGCATATAGTGGTAGAGAAGTTATTGTATTTCACTCAGAACGTCAATTTAATTTAATTGAGGTAGACATTATTAGAAATGTTTTCTTGTAAGTAGAAGAGAAATCGTAAAATACACTAGGCTAAAGGATAGTCAAATCTTTTAAAAGCTGGTTGCTATGTTGATGAAATCCGTTTCTTTGCATTGCCAGAAGTTGACAATTTGCGTATGTGGAAAGTTTTAAGTATTTTTAAACTGAAACCAATAACAAGGAATAATCAAAAACGGTTCACTGCACGCAAAAACTGTATATGACATAGATTGTGTGTTTTAGCTATAAATACATTTTTATTTTTAATGTAAGTGTTTGTCTATCTCTTACATTTATTCGTTATGCAAAATCCAGCAAAGTTCATCCAGAATCACGATGGCTTCAGAGACTATTGCCAGAAAATTCATCATATTTATTTTATTTGTCATTTGTCATATATCTCTAATATGCGGTATTTTAGTCAAAATCCTTAGCCATTTTTGAGCAAATAATTTCCAGGTGAATGGCAGTCTAGGGTGGAGCATTTTCCTCAAAATCTTTGTGTCGCATCCTTGAAATTTGGTATTTTATGGGCTGTTCGTTTTTGAGTTATCGTGTTCACAGACACACGGATCTTTTCCTAAAAATCCTTTTTTTTTATACAGGGGACCCTAAAACATGTATTTCCGTGAAATCTCAATACCAAATTTTTGGCCGGAATACAATGCATTCTCTGTACCCTATGCATATTTAACGTGTAGAGACAGTAATAATGATAAAATATTGATAAATTCAAACCAACAGTAACAGATATGAGAAATGCTTATGCTACAGAAAAGGTTAATTGGAATACATCGTAAGTTTTAAAGATTTCCACCCTTTCTCTATAATGTGTTTTCCTGTATGGATTAACTTTTACCGGTTATACAAGATTATACAAAATGTCTTTTGAGTGAAGAGGAGTTCACAGACAACCCAGAAAATTCAGGATATGCCTGTTTTACCATATATAAATATTTTAATGAAAGTCATTAGAAACATTTTTGATAAAATTAAATATTTCGAAACATTTTCCATGGCAAGGGTAGTTGAGGAGCTTTTCCTGAAAATATAGGTGTTGCATCTTTGGAAGGTCTGAACAAATACTATCTTTGGTATTTATCCGATTTTTCGGTTTTGAGTTTTTTACGGAGGCGCGTGTTCACACACACACGAACAATTTTAAAATGCCTTTTATGACTCAGGGGATCTCAAAATATGTATTTCCGGTGAAATATCGTATCGAATTTTTGGATGGAATGCAAAACCTTCTCTGTACACCGTGTACATAGTGCGTGTAGAGAAAGTAGAAAAGAAAAGGTAAGCGAAATCCTTGACTACTTTTATTTTTTTCCTATCTCAAACCTTGAAGGAACCTGCATATATTTTATCTTCAATTTGTTTAACTTTAGCAAATATTGCTTTTTAGCAAATAACGACGTTGTTAATCACAGTTGTGGGTTATTTCATTGATACATTTACCAGATTATAGTAGGTCAGGCATAATTGGACAGTCGATTACCGAGTCATGAACTCATTTCGACGACAGTTTCAATTACAGAACTGACAAATACAACTCGCAGTGAAATAAACATTTTGATCATCAGAAACATGTTGTCAGTAAATGTGGAGCCGGAAATTACGCTTAAACATTAAATGAAATCGGATTTTCGTTGTAATACTCTCAGCACATATTTGCTGGCAATTAATATTATTGTTGCGTAAACGGCTATTCCATCGCCCGTGAAATACTGAATAACTGTATGAGTATGGAAGACACTTAATGGACGTTTGTAAATAATGTTTGTCCAGAAACTTATCAAACCTTTATCCAAGAAATAAGACTTTGCTTACCCAATTCCACTTCTCTCCCCTGGTGTAAAGACATTAGTGAGTATATTAGAATCACTTGTTTTGCAGGTAGAGTCCTAAATGTCGACAGACAGTGGAATGAAGAAGCAATGTTAAGAATTTGGACAAACTACAGCTATCTAAGTGACTTAAATGAAGGCAGGATATGAAGAAAAAGAAAGATCTCCAAGTAAAAAAACAGATGTGTTCTATTCCAATAACTCCACCTGTTCTACAAAAGCTTATTCTTGTGTAAACATCATACTAATCAATATAAATATTAGCTGAAACGCTCTTATTACTTAGTTCCTTATAAATAGAAGGGAAATAAATGAATACAATGATAGCCAAATGTTTTAAAATCTTGCTATGCGTTTGACTTTTAAAGAGTAAAGAGAGTAAAAGAGAATATAAAAAGCGAATGGAGACTTCCTGGCTGATAACAAATGTAGGTATTTTATAACTGAAATAAATAAAATGGAATATCTTCGAAATCGTCAACTATGCAAAAAATGTATATAACATAAATTATGTGTTTCAACGCGATTTTCATATTTGGGCATTATCTCTTACGGTTGCAAATATTATCAGACTTAAGAGGACTTTGGTGACTCCTCCCAGAAAATTCAAGATTTAGATTTTATTTGCGTTTAATGTATGTCATTTGAACCAAAACCGTTAAACCATTTTTGGCCATAGCATTTTCAAAATTTATTCTACGTGAATGGTTACTTGGTGTAAGGATATTTTTCTGAAAATTCACGTGCCGCATTTTTGGAAGATGCTAAACTTAAATACCAATTATTGAAATATAATAATAATTTTACTATTTTAGACTTAGAATCTATAAATATTATGAATAATCACAGGTGATAGATCATAGTAAGATTATATATAGCTATATTGATAAGTTTGTATTTAATCGTTATAAATGCGAGGAACATAAAACGTGTATTTTCATGAAATCTTGGTATAAATTTTTTGGGTGGAATGCAATACCGTCTCTACTTATAAACTACGTACTTAAGTACTGGAGAAGGAAATATATTTAAAAAATCTGATGTGCTCCAATTACATGAATTTCTGTTGCTAAACAATTGTTCATACAAAAGATTATTCTTTTATCTTGCTAATCAAGATAGCATTATTAAAATTGGTCTGATTACTTGTTTCTTTGTAAGCTGAAGGGAAATAAAGGAATCCACAAGCTAAAAATAATAATCAAACGTTTTAAAAGCCGGTCGCTATGTGAAATAATTGAAATTCGGTTCTCTTTGCTTCCTGAGAGTAAACCAGAGAAAAGTTTAAGTAGGTTAAAACTGGAACCAATAACTTGGAATATCTAATCTTTTGTCTATCTCTTACGGTTAACCAGTTATACAGAAAAGTCCTCTAGAATGAAGAGATTTTCAGAAACTATTCCCAGAAAATTCTAGATATACACTTCGCTTGTAGTGGGTATATCTTAAAACATATTGCCATGTTGGAAAAAAAAAGTGTTCTAAAATGCTTTATGTATAGAGTAGTTGGGATGGGGGGTTTTCTTGAAAATAACATACTGAACTTAAACACAAGTAAAGTTTGGTATTTAACAGAATTTTCGTGCACACACACACGACTCAGAGGCTGCACCGTGGCCGAGTGGTCAGACCACTTGCCTCTTACCTAGACGGCCCGGGTTCGCTGGTGAGATTTGATCGTCATCACATTACACCGGAGCTCCATCTTGATGTGTCATCAGTGTTATCGCCTGCAGTGCCATAGTAGTAAAAGCGGGCGTTAAACAATATAAAAAACACACACATAATGCATGTTTCTAAAAGTCCATTTTTGGACTCAGAGGGTCTGAAAAAACGTGTTTCCGGTGAAATATCTATATCGTATATTTGGCAGGAATACAATATCTTGAGTATCCACGATGTACTTTTTTGGTAGTGTTTAACGCCCGCTTTAAGTCCTTATAGCTCTGCAGGCGGGCACGATGTACATTGTATATATGTGCTAGACAGAGTAAAAAAAAAAATTATAAGACAGAAATCACGTGACATGAGCTATTTATTATATTGTACATGAGTTACTAATAGTGTTGCCAGACTTTTAAAATACATATATACATATTATTACATTTAACTGTGTAATTTAGCTGTAAATTAAACATCCCGATTAAATTAACAGAATAAATATACATTAATAAATATACATGGAATACAAGTAAAGGTATATAGTATAATTTTCAAATTACTCAAATAGAATCCGTATTGTCATTAGAGTCAATGCGAAAATTATATGCCACATGAAATGTCATTTAAATTTTTGGACATTTTTTGGGAATGAGTCAGTACTAAATGAGCACACCTTTTGACAGAGAAAAAGTTTGTACTTCATTAAATTAAATTGTTATAACTAGTTTCTTACTTTATGTAGCATAAAAGTAAGAATGGAAACTTTCGATAGAATAATCCTAAGGTAAGGGAGCAATCCGCTCACATTATCGCTCCATCTTGAAGTTGGGTTGAAAAAGACTCAAGAGCAGTATTGCCAACTCAATTCAGCGAATTTATGCTTAATTTTATGGAAAATATGCTACGTACGTTGAATAAATTGTAACTTTATCTTATCCATTCTTTATGTGGTACGCCATATAACGTAACATATAAAATATTTGGTATTGGTTTAATTTTTTTTTCACACAAGCCACGTACAGGGCAGGAGTTGGATAGGCAGAGTCAGACTTAAGTACTTACAACAATGTAAGTGGGGTTGTCATCTCAAAATAGTTTGAGAACACCTTGTGGCTTACGGGGAAACATGCGAGTCAGTTGAGAAATTCAATGATATGCTGGCATGTTTCCATGGTAGCTCGGTGGTAGAGCAACCGGCTAGAGACCGGGGGACCCGTGATTCAAGTCCCGGCTATGGCATTGGATTTTTCAGTCTGACTCTGCCTATCCACATAAATCATTTACCTATATGTAGGCATTGTTTATTTCAGGCATTATTTTATCCTAGACTAATGTACACAAAAATGTTCTGAATATAAAGCATTAGTGCGTTATGCAGTGTACCTATATCATTATAAAAACATTCAAATATAAAACAATGGAATAAGAGCTTCATCTGCCTATGCACCGATAATGTTAATATAAAAATCTGATGTGTACCATTCACATGACTATCTCTATATCCCTGCAACATATTATTCTTAAAAAGCTTATACTTCTGTTTACTTCATACTAATCAGTAAAGCATTAGCAGAAATAGCCATATTACTTGCTTCCTTGTAAAATGAAGTGAAATAAGGGGGTCCATAGGTTAAAGTGATAATCAAAAGCTGGTTGCTATGTCACTGAAGTTCCTTTGCTTGTATGGACAGCTGTTGACAAATTCCTGTATGAAAAATGTATAAGTTTTTCATAGCAGAAACCACAGATAAGGAATATCAAAAAACGACGAACTTCACGAAAAAAATGTATATAACATAAATTGTGTGTTTTAACGTGCTCTACATTTTTTCTGTAGTAAGTTTTTGTCCATCTCTTACGGTTTGGCGGATATTCAAAATTCAGTAAAATTCATCCAGAATAAATTATTCTTCAGAGACTATTCCCAGAAAATTCAAGATATACATTTTATTTGTCAGGTAAATACCTTTAATATACGGAATTTTAATCAAAATCGTTAGAGCCGTTTTTGAGAAAATCAAAATTTTCAAAAAAAGTACCATGTAAGGGGTAGTTGGGGTGGGGGATTTTTCTCAAAATCTTCATGTCGCATCCCTGGAAGATACCAAACTTAAATACCAAGTTTGGTATTTTACCTACTTTTCGTTTTTGAGTTATTGTGCTCACTGAAACAGGGACACATATACACACACGGACCTTTTTCCGAAAATGCTATTTTTAGATAAATGGGACCCTAAAACATATATTTCCGGTGAAATCTCGGTATCGAATTTTTTAGTGGAGTGCAATACCTTCTCTATACTTTATGTACATAGTGCGTATAGAGAACGTAAAAATGGTATTTCATTCACGAGGTTTTCTCTACTCACTCTTCTACACACTAGTATTAGAAGAGTTTATTACTCCCTCTACTTCTTATTAATGCAGATAAATCTTATGACATTTACATATTTCTTTTTATGAAGTAGGGTACAATTGACTAAAGTGATCAGTTGATAACAAAGTAGGAAGAGAAGGTATTGTATTCCACCTGAATTTCGATTCGAGATTTCATCAAAATACATATTTTGAAGTCTCCTGAATAAAAATAAGAACATTTTGGAGAAATGTGCGTGTGTTTGTCCGTGGCACGTTAACTCAAAAACGAAATCTCAGTTAAATTAAAAACCTAATAATTAAATTTACTATCTTACAAGGCCATGAAGATTTTCAAAAAAATTTCCGACCCCCAAACACCCTTTAAATTGTTACATTTTCGAAAATTTTGATTTTCAGAGAAATAGCTCTAATAATGTTTATCAACATGTCATATGTGTCAGATATTTTCATGACCAGCGAAACGTATAGCTTGAATTTTCTGGGAATAGTCTCTGAAGATCTTTTCATTCGTGTTGAAGTTTGTATCACGGGTAAACTATAAGATATGGACAAAATGCAGATATCGTTAAAGCAAAAAATTCATGTTATATACTATTTACAATATACATTTTTGAAGGGTTAACCCTTCCGAGATATTCTTGTTATTGGTAAAAAATAGTGGGAAGTCATCTGCCGTTTCATATTCCTGTGTTTAATGTTGGCCTCGTGAAGAGATTTTAAAAGATTTGTTTATCATTTTAGCTTAGAGTATGCCTTATTTCACTTTCACTTATAAGGAATCGAATAATACATTTCTACTAATGTGTAACTCGATTCGGATGATGTAGATCAAAAAATTATTTCTTGTAAGAATTTTTTGTTTTCAGAAAAGGTAGAGAAAATAATTTTAATGGAAGACAAAATTTTTCTTTAAAAAATTGGATCACTATGTGGTAAATTTAATTGACATATTTAGAATTCAAAAATACAGATATGCTTCCAGATTTAACTAGAATCATTTTCAAAATCGTTATTTGAAATAATTTTATATAAGATTAAACTACTAAGGCGTTTAATAAATAGAACCTACTTATGATAAGGTTTCAGTATTCTTAGAACGGTAGTTTTCTGAGTTACAGTGGTGTATACCACAATTTTAAAATGAGCTGCATTTACTGCATGTGCGGCCGAGGTGGGATAATGGCCAAGGTAAATCTCAAAATAGTTAAGCATTATGGTCCTCTCCTATGGAGCTGTGATGTGTTCCATTCACATGACTTTCTCTACATCTCTGCAAGAAATTATTGTTAAAAAACTTATACTTCTATTTACTACATGCTAATCGAGAATAAATTAGCAGAAATAGTCTTACTACTTGCTTCCTTATAAGACAGTACCATAGGTTAAAATGACAGTCAAAAGAAGGTTGCTGTGTGACTGAAGTTCCTATGTTTGCATGGACAGGAGTTGACAAAGTCCTGTTTGAGAAAAGTAAGTTTTTTAAAGCTGAAACCAAAAACAAGGAATATCTCAAATACGATCAACACCTCGAAAAAAGCATATAACATAAATTGTGTGTTTTAAAGTGCTCTAGATTTTTATGGGGTAGGTTTTTATCCATTTTCTACGGTTTAGCAGCTATGCAAAATTCCTTAAAATTCATACAGCATAAAGTAGTCTTCAGAAGCTAATCCAACAAAATTCAAGATATACATTTTATTTGTCAGGTAAATATCTTTAATATATGATATTTTAATCAAAATCGTTAGAGCCAATTTTAAGAAAATCAAAATGTTCTAAAAAAGTTCCATGTAAAGGGTAGTTGGGGGTGGGGGATTTTATTGAAAATCTTCGAATCGCATCCTTGGAAGCTACCAAAGTTAAATACCATGTTTGGTACTCAAAGGTCTTTTCGTTTTTGAGCTATGCTGTCCACAGACACACACACATGCACGCGTACACACAAACACTGACCTTTTTCTGAAAATGCTTTTTTTGGATTCAGGGGGACCCAAAACATGTATTTCCGGTGAAATTTCGGTGTCGAATTTTTGGATGGAATGCGAAACTTTCTCTATACACTATGTACATAGTACATGTAGAGAAAGTAAAAACCAAACCGGTGATTGCAAGGGATTTGGTCTCTTTAGGCGAGTAAACATTAAAATAAACTAAAAATAATCAGAAAAGTCCGATTCAAATGTTTTTCTCTACATCTCTGTAATAAATTACTGTTAAAAAGCTTATTCTTCTCTTTACTTAATATTAATGGACAGAAGCATTAGCAGAAATGGGCTTAATACTTGCTTCGTTTTAAATAAAAGGGAAATAAGGGAGTCCACTAGCAAACGCTATAGTCAAATCTTTTAAAACCTGATTGATATGTGATTGAAATTCCTTTGTTTGGCCAAGAGTTGACCATTTCCCATTATAGGAAAATAGCTATAAGTATTTTAAGGCTGAAACCAATAACAAGGAATATCTCAGAAACGGTCAGCGGTGCAGCAAAAATGCATATGAGATAAATGTTGTGCTTTAACGAGATATACATTTTTGTGTATCTCTTACGGTTTATCAGTTATCCAAACTTCAGCAAAATTCATCTAGAATAAACTATAATACTTTATATATAATTAAATAGTCTTCAGAAGCTATTTCCAAAAAATACAAGATTTACAGTTTATTTTGCAAGTAAATATCTTTAATATTATATTTTAATCAATATTGTTAGAGTCATTTTTGAGAAAGTCAAAATGTTAGAAACATTTTCCATGTAAAGTGTACTTGGGAGAAGGGGATTTTCTTGAAAATCTACGTATCTCAGCCTTGGAAGATACTGAACATATATGCCAAGTTTGGTATTTACCGTACTTTTCATTTTCTGCCCACAGAAAAAACATATACACACACCAGGCAGGACGATTTTCTAAAAATGCTTTTGTTTGGATTCAGAGGATCTCAAATCTGTATTCCCGGTAAAATTTCTGTATCGAATTTTTCTGTGCAATACAAATACACTATGTACATAGATGTAGAGAGAACATAAAAATGTATTGCTTGGAAAAAAAAATAGGTTTTCCTTCCTTTAAAGGGAGAGAAAAGCAGACAAAAGAATAAGAATAACCACCGCTTACAATTAAGACTTTAGCCTAGCATTAGATTCGGCGGTTATAACTTATTTTTTTCTAGCCATAGGCAAAGGAAACTTAAAATTGCACTACTTTGAAAATGTTTTGGTGTATGCTACCAAAATCGAAATTGTGGTAGTTATATTGCGCTCATAAATACCTATGGATACTTTTTTGGGAGTCTTGCGTTAATTTAGGTTTGCAAACATACTTTGTGTAATACTATTCTACTATATACATATTAAATAATCACTAATACTCTACTTGTGAATGGTAATATACAGACTCAAACTTTGCCAAACTCTGTATACTGCAGAAACAGTTAATGCTTTTTAAACTTGTGAATTGGATCTGCTAAACTTTGAGCTATTACATAGGTAAGAAGAATCACTTTCTCCAAAATCAAATACAGGACGTAAATAATGGCTAGAAACCCTATAAGAAACACTGCAGTGACATCTAGTAGTAGATACTGGTACCAGTAGAGATCCACTGCAGCAGATCTCATTTGCGGCGCACCTCTGTGTCTGATGACGTATTCCGTCCAGAAAATGGCTGTGTCCAGAGCGGACTGTGGTCTGTCACGGAATTGTTGGGAGAGGATCCTCACATTGTCGCGATAACTAGAAAACAAATCAAGAACATACACAATAGTAAGCTAAGTATATTTACAGACAACAATTAAGGAAATAGAAGGTGTTTGTTTTTGATTAGGCATTCTGCATCATTAGTTATTCCAGGCAGCGATAATCGCCTGCATTTTAATGCCCCATATACAATGAAATGTAAACATAGATGCAGCATAAGCGCAAGACTTTGTACCCATGGTATTCAATGTAAGTATTCACATGGACGCACACAACAGGCTACGCAATACAACGCAGGAGTTTGCAAACTCCAAACTTTAGCCTTGGGTTGCGTACACAGAGAAGGAATTCTGGATTCCGTCCTCTATGCATTGCCTGCTGATTAACAGCAGACGATCGCAGTGCAAGATTTTGCAGCGCTACTGTACATACATACTTTTCTATTTGCTGTAGCGCGACATTCTTATTTCCTCAGGCACAAAAACATATAATTCACATTTCATTAACCGTAAAGTTTCATCACTTTCTGCAGTCCTCAAGCTTGCTTTGTTTTCAATATTTTGGTCATACAATTATTGTAACTTACTGCTGGAAGCGTCACTTGTGAGTATATAATTTTTATTACCTAATTATTCTTTTATAGAAGTTTTAACGAATTTGCTTATATGATATTGGTAGTTTTGTTATTCAATTTGAAACTTGCAGATCGCTTGGAAGATATCAACAAGTAATTTCAAAGCTAGAAACCCGTGCCAACTTCTTGCGTTACGCTTAAAACTGTATTGTGACCGGTCTTTTCTCGTGCTTGTGCTTATCCTGCATTACATCTGCGCTTGCAACCCATTGTGAATGAGCCATAAGGCTTGCAAACTCATAGTATAGAAATATCGTTGGGTTTTGTGAACATAGATCACCATTTACACTAAATGACGATCAATTCTCAGGGCGGATGTTTCCTCTACATCATTATAATATCTTGACAAAGGGGATTTACAACAAACTTCCATATCCGGTTTTGTTAATGGTAGACTCAAGGACTGAAGTTCCTCCTCTGTCGGCCTGCAATGGAATGAATCAAAAGGCTTTAGCTTGCCTTACTAGAAGTGATTTGAATACACAATTGTCTTAACTAGCCACCGAATATTCAGTGAATCACGAACGTCAATATCGCATAAAAATATACAAAGACACTTTTACCTTCTCAAAAATGTTTCTGAATAGCTTAATGTTTATGGATTCACCGTGGCAACTTTTATTCGACTTTTAGTTTGTGAGCTATGCTATTCTCAGACATACAGACTACCCACAGAAAAACAGAAAGAGGGCACTTTTAATCCAGGTCTTTCAAAACGAGTATTCCAATGAAATTTCGACATCATCTGTGTGTAATGCAATACCTTCTCTAGGCCGCGCCGTGGCCAAGTGGATAGACCACTCGCCTCTCACCTAGACGGCCCGGGTCCGATCCCAAGCCACCGCATGTGAGATTTGTGATAGACAAAGCGCCGCAGGGCAGGTTTTCTGCGGGTTCTACAGTTTTCCACGCTATCGCATTCCACCGGTGCTCCATCTTCATTCTATGTATCGCCAGCGTCATCGCCTTGGATGTCACAAGTAGTAAAAGTGGGCATTGAACGCTACAAAAATACCTTTTCTACCATGTACATAAGTCAACCTTAATCAGCTTTGAACATGACTTTAGGTTATCTTCTAGTATACTAGTACGTTATTAACAAGCGAGCGGAGAGGCGAGAGGCTCGCTTGTTAATAACGTAGCTTCGCTACTGAGTTATAGTATACGTGATTGCAGAAATACACATTTCTGTAGTAAATAAATATGTATTGCTAATTAAAAATAAAATGTACACAATACAAGGTTTTCACTATGACAGATGAAATAATCAGTTTCATATGTGATTTAAACATATGGACAACTATTGCAATGGATTAAAAAAAATATTTTCTTAATGCATCAAAAACAAAACAAAAACATAATATACTTCCACTTGAAATGGACTTGAAGCATTTTGACAACTTTTCTTTTTTTTTTTCTTTTTATCAAAAAAGTATAAAATAATAGCAATAGTAGCAATAATATTATATTATGATACGTTTCTTATGAAAAGTAGATCGTGAAGAAAACAATATGTACCCATTGACTGATCATGCGATAATAAAAAATGGCATCAGCTATATAGTTCCTTATGCTTATTTACCTGTGGTTAAGTAGAACTCTCCTCAGAGCCAACAAAATATTTTCCTTTGTAATACTGTTGTAGTCTAACTTGACAGCAACACCTTTGCTGACAAAATTCTCGATGTTCAACTTCTGATCAGAAAACAAAGGAATTCCTACCATCGGTACACCCATGTATACAGCTTCCTGGGTACCCATGAGGCCTCCATGCGTGATGAATACCTTTATATTGGAATGATCTAAACAGAGAAATAAATAATGAGTTAACACGAAATGTGATATAATTTCATGTTAAAATACGTTTATTAACTTTAGTCTTATCACGGACTCCCTCAGCTCCGGCAAAGACAACACTAAAGAAATACAAGAAAAAATTTAATGGGTATTCACATGCATCTCTCTACACATTATCATTTTAGTGGCTATGGAAATTCATACTAAAGCTTGTTTTTCTATCTACTTTATCCTAATCAAGATAAATAATTTGCTGAAATTACTATATTTATACAAGTATTTCTTAATAGAAACAAAGAGAATAGCCATAACATAATGTTTAAGAGGTGGACGCTATATGCTGGTATTAAAATTCCATATTCCTTCCCTGAAAACTTAAGAATCAACTGAAAATCAATAGCACATTAAAGGAATGCCAAAAGCATTTAGATCCATTAATAATGGTTATTTCGGAAATGGCTTATACCAAAGAAGTTCATATGGAATAAAGTTGTGTTTTAAAGACATCTACAACATCTTTCATCTGCGTTTTCTTCTACCGCGTAACGTACACCAGTTATACAAGATTATAAAAAAACCGCTCCAAATGAAGAGAGCTTCACAGACTATTTTCAGAACAATCAATATATACATTTTATTTTTCATGCAAATAACTTTAATATGTTCTTCTCCGCCTATTTACTCCCCTTATATGGATGCCTTGCAAACCCCAGGACTCAAAAGCCAATGCATGGAGTCAGATGCTTGTTAAGTACCAAAAAGGCTATGAATCAGATTAGAGTATCCAGGGATGGGGTATCAGTCGAATGCCTGATATGAACGTAAGGAAGTAGATCATATGAGCTGAGTGAAATAGATGATGGGAAACGTGATAACGGAGTAATTGGTGAAATGAATAGTGGGAAAACCCACCCCAACGCCGTTTCGTCTACCACAAATTCCACATAGTTTAATACGCGGTATTTTAATCAAAATCGTTAGAGGCATTTTTGAGAAAATTAAACATTTCAAAAAATGTTACATATAAAAAGTAGTTGGAAGAGTTCAATATCTTCGTGTCGCGACTTTGAAAGATACTGAGTTAACTACCAAGTATTATTTGGATACTTCGGTTATACTATTTACAGACGCGCGCACACATATAGAAACACGAAAATTATTCTAAAAATATGATGTGTTCCATTCACATGACTATCTCTACCTCTCTACAACAAATTATTATTAAAAAGCTTATGCTTCTATTTACTTCATGTTAATTGAGAAAAATAGTAGTCTTATTACTTGCTTCCGTGTAAATAGAAGGGAAATAAGGGAATACCATAGGTTAAAGTAATAGTTAAAAGCTGGTTGCTATGTGGCTGAAGTTCCTTTGTTTGTATGGACAGGAGTTGACATACTCCTTCCTGAATGAAAGAAATGTAAGTTTTTAAAGCTGAAATAAATAACAAGGAATATTTCAAAAACGATCAATTCCACGAAAAAGATGCATATACCTAAATTGTGTGTTTTATCTTGATCAACATTTTTTGTATGGTAAGTTTTTGTCTATCTCATACGGTTTACCAATTATACAAAATTCAATAAAATCATTCAGAATAAAGAGGTCTTTAGAGGTTAATACCATAAAATTCAAGATATAGTTTTATTTATCAGGTAAATAATACACGATATTTTAATCAAAATCGTTAGTTCCATTTTTCAGAACATCAAAAAATTCGAAAAAAGCTCTATGTAAAGGGTAGTTTGGAGTGGGGGAATTTTCTTTGTGTCGCATCTTTGGAAGATACTAAACTTAAATTCCAAGTTTAGTATTTAACGGACTTTTCGTGTTTGAGCTATGCTGCCCACAGACACACACATGGATATTTTAGGCGGACTCAAAATATATATTTCCGGTGAAATCCCGGTATCGAATTTTTGGGTGCATTACAATACCTTCTCTATACACTATGTACATAGTGCGTGTAGAGAAAGTAAAAATGATATTCTCAAAACACACTTCCAATAAAATATCAGTATCACATTTTTAGTTGAAATACAGATGCATTTTGAATGCATAATAGATAAAGTATTAAAATTATGGTAATAATGTAAATAATAATAATAATAATAATAATAATAATAATAATAGGATTCTACATAAACTTGGAAGTATTGATGTATAAAGCAATTAAAATTCCATTATAATTAACTATCCATTATAATTGCTAAAAAAAAAAAAAAAAAAAAAAAAAAAAAAAAAACTCCATAGAATACACACAATTGTTTACTATACGCGGT
This sequence comes from Hymenopus coronatus, assembly GCA_030762935.1. Classification (NCBI taxonomy): domain Eukaryota; kingdom Metazoa; phylum Arthropoda; class Insecta; order Mantodea; family Hymenopodidae; genus Hymenopus; species Hymenopus coronatus. Next base: position 88,525,171 of record CM060896.1, on the reverse strand, counting down.
GAAAGAGGCATTGAACTATCCTTTAAATGAAAGATAAATCTCGAAGGGAGAACAATTGAACGTTTTTGACCTATTTTCATATATTTGAGTGTATACTGTATTTTCAACAGATCTCGTAGTAAGTTGGGAAAACACACTTGGTGGTAAGTTCACTGTAGAGTAAAATGCGTTCTCTATTTACAATACTGTTCTGAACTGTTAAATACATTACGGATACAGTATTAAATGTACTGAACAGTATTAAATAACCAATCAACGATTTCGTTTATTTTCAACAAAATGCCTGTTATTTGATGAATGCCGCTTTCCAGTGAAATAATGCAAATAAATAAAGATAATATGTTTAGTGTTTACTTATTATGTTTATTATCTATAAACTAAGTAACTAAATGAGAGAAACATTTCAGGTGTTTATTGACAGTTATTGAAAATAGACAAGCAAATTAATTTAAACTCACAGAGCTGTAACGATCTTTATACCGAAAAAACGAACTGTCTTAGCTAGCGGCTGATATCTTGTTTGTCTGAGAATTTTTTTGATAGTTTTTCACTACCAAAGGCACCGCAGGCGATGACACTGGTGATACATGGAATGAAGATGGAGCACCGGTGGAATGCATGGCGAGGGAAACCGGAGAACCCGGAGAAAACCCGCCCCTGCGCCGCTTTGTCCACCACAGATCTCACTTGCGGTCGCTTGGGATCATGTCTGAGAAATAATTATTCAAACGCTGTGATGAAACGAACGTAAGGCAATAAACTAATTGCTGACATACTTTAACAAGTTTTTCTTATATTTTGAGTATATAAATTACAAAAACCGAGATAAGACTGAATTGGCTGATCAGTATTTCTAATCACTAACAGGCTGTGCAGAAAATTCCCCCGAAAATCCTACACCTATAGGTATTTGTTTACGGAACATAAATCACAAAATATAGATTAACATGCACCAGTGCCCAATATTTATGCAGAAAACATGTGCTCCCATTCATACGCAAAACCAAATAGAATATTAATTTGTATGAAATCAAATCTATAGTTATAAAAAGCAAATAACATTTAACCTTCCTCCTGTGCATTAGCATTTCATCTGATAGGTACAAAAATTCATAAAATTCTTTCTCACTCACACTCACTCTCTCTCTCTCTGTCTCTCTCTCTCTCTCTCTCTCTCTCTCTCTGTCTCTCTCTCTGGTATATTACAAGTCTATTCATTCATTTTGAGTATCTGACGGTGGAGTTGAGAGAAGAGGACCTCGAGACTTTTCGTCAGTTTCTCCACTTCCTTCCTCCAATACCATTTGTGATTCCAGTGCCCTAACCACTAAGTAATTATCATTATCGACTGGTCCCATTGGTCTATTGGCGCACCGGTCGCAGTGACATCCAGAGGATTCCAAATTCGATTTCTAGCTGTAGAAAGTACTCTGTTCTTAATGAAAAGTGCCTTTCGTCTGCGGCATGTGTGCTGGCAAAGGGCTTTTCATTCGTTCAAAATGCCCCAGCACTTCTTTAAGTAAACAGATGTGAAAGAAACTTCCTAGGGAAGGTTTGCTAAATCTATCAACGATCGTAAGCAGAACAAGACAAAAGAAGAGATCTTAAAATGTTGATAATGTACTTCTCTTATCTTGTAATTGTGAAACGTTATGATATTCTAGTAAAAATCCAGCTCATTTAAAATTGCGTAATATTATACAAGGTGGTACAAAATACATCTACCAATTTTACTTGGTATTCCTGTTTAACTTGAGGTGCTCATGCGCATGAATCAGATATTATTATACGGCTACAATTGGTACGCCATGGATAATTGGATCATGCAGACAGTAATTGCAGCCTTCATTATTACGCGTCCCTAACTGAAACGCAGCTCCGCTTGTATCAACACTGGCACAGATGGCTGCTTAACCAATCGTTCAAGTCAGATGAAGCGAGCTTCTTCTTCAGAGAGTTTGAGAACAAACAAAACCAATATCCTCGCATAGTTTATGAGCCAGGATGTTGTGGTGTGGTGTGCATTTGGAATAGTTGGGATTATTGGTCCATATATTTTTCTAGGATTGTGCTGGTTACGCACTAACTGTAAATTCCGACTTATAAAATTGTATCATGTCAAAAGCCCCGGAACAGTAGCTGGACAACATTTGGATTCAGCAGCATGGTGTTATGCCATATACTGTCCTTCAAATCATGGTTTTTCTCCGACTGTTCCACAATCGACTGATTTTCCGTTTTGGAGATTTAACTTGGCCATCGCAATCTCCAGATTTAACACTCCCGGAATAATTTCTGTGAAAAAAAATTGAAAGAAAAAGTATTCTTGTACCATTGGCAAACCATTAGGAGTGGAAAGATATCATCAGCCAGGAAATCAATGCTATGGAGGGGTGATATGCCATGAAGGTATTTTCGCCGTCTTCAAGAATGCATAAATGCAGATGGGGGCCACTGAGCTGACGTCATGTTCAAGCAGTGTTGATGTAAGTGTAATATCCATAAATTGAAATGTATATTTTTACACTTTTTCATAAACAAAGTAATTTCAATGAAGTGTTTCTATTTCTCAACTGAAATTGGTAGATAAGCGCCACCCTATACTAAACAAAACATTAAGCTGCACAAACAATAAAGTCGATAATGCAAATGCGATTCTGTGAATGTTGATAAAGCTTCCAACAACAAAAATACCAAATAAGGAAACACTTTTGCAGACATTCAAAGTGATATATTAGGAGGAAGAGTTTAGATGTTGTCGCTCAGGTGAATCTATGTATTAAAAAAATGAAGGGCCATATCCAATTGCATGACAATGGTTATTCCAGAGATATGTATAAAATATCTCACAAATATATGACACACAGTTTTCTTTCCAGAAATGCTTCTTTTTTTTATTCAGGGGGACCCAAAACATGTATTTCTTGTAAAATCTCGGTATCGAATTTTTGGGTGCAATACAATACCTTCTCTGTACACTAAGTTCATAGTGCGCGTAGAGAAAGTAAAAATACTTTCTCTAGCCCGCATGTACAATGTAGATTTCACCGGAAATATATATTTTGGGCTCCCTGGTGTTCGAAAAAAAGCATTTTTGAAAAAAAATCCGTGTGTGTCGGTGTGTGTTTTTGTGTGTATGTGTATGTGTGTCTGTGGACAGCACTGTTCAAAAACGAAAAGACAGTTAAATACCGAACTTGGTATGTAGGTTTAATATCTTACAAGAATGCAAGACGAAGATTTTCAAGAAAATCCCCCCACCACAAACTACCGTTTTGCATAGAAAAATGTTCGAAAATTTTGATTTTCTTAAAAATAGCTCTATTTTGATTTAAAACCATACATTAAAATTATTTACATCCCAAATAAGTATATTTTGAGTTTTCTGGGAATAATCTCTGAAGGCCTCTTTATTCTTTATGAATTTTGCCGAATTTTGCTTAACTGTGCCGATCCCCATGGCCGCGCTCGCCAAAGCGTCTCGCTTTGGTGTTTCACAGCGCAGGGGATCGTGGGTTCGAGTCCCGCCTTGGGCATGGGTGTTATATGTCTGTGTATGTGTGTGTTAAAAGTAAAACAGAAAGTCAGTAATCATAAAGTAAACAAATTAGGTAAATAAAAGTAGGGTATACAGCGCCGGAGTCCCGATCAGACTCCGGAACTATATTTAAAAAAAAACTGCTAAACCGTTAGAGAAGGACAAAAACTTGCTACACAAAATATGTAGATCTCGTCAAAACACACAATTAATGTCCTTTACCATTTTGTTGTGGAGGTAACCGTTTCCAAAATATCCCTTGTTACTGGTTTCAATTCTGAATTACTTAAACCTTTCTCAGGCAGGAAGTGTCCATTCTCCTTTTGTTCTACTTCTGGCCAAGCAAAGAAGCGATGTGCAATGACAATCGCATAACGATAGCTTTTAAAACATTTGACTATCACTTTAGCCAGTGCATTGCTTTTCTTCCCTACTAATTATAAGGAACTACGTAACAAGAACTTTCTGCTAATGCTTATCTCGATTAGTATTGTGTAGAAAAAAGAATAATATTTAATAGGAAGTTTCTGGATAGCTAGAGCAAGTCATTTGAGTGTAACACATCAGCTTTTTTTATAAAGAAAGTATGAGTAGCAGCTAGAGTAAGGCAAATAAATGGAACCATTCACATTTTTAATTTTTTTTTAGGCCCCCGATGTACAAATGATGTTTTAAAACTTATTGCTGTATAAAATGTTCGAAAGAATCGAGGGGAAATTTGGATTTTAGAAATACTACAAAGGTTTTCCTGTTAACGCCACAACATGCTGAGTTGTTACATCCTTACGTTTAGAAGCATCTCAAGACGTGTTACTTACTCAATATCTCAAGTTGAGGCATCCATGCAGATGTCATGACGTTATCTGGGGTACCCGGGATGGTGTCGGTCTTCCACAAAACACGCTGGGGCAGCTCGGAGAAGGCGGAAAGGAACGCCTTGAGTTTGTCCTCAGGGAGCGTCTCGCCACGGACGAGAGAACCCAGGCTGAAGTAAATCGCTCCGGCTTCCCCAGCTTCATCCAGGAACTTTTGGAGATGCTGCAGATAACATGTCACTTAATCTACATGAAGTTTCTGAGCTAAGGCTATCTGCTCTTTAACTTTCTGAATTCATGCATTCATTATAGACTACAAAATCAACACTGGGAGTGAAATTTTAGATATCTGTATAGATATTGTGATTGCATTAACCTTATTAATATCAACGCAAAATTTCATTCAAATTAGACGATATAAATTATGTCATAACTCCTACTAAGCAAAAATTTACAAATGTTAAGTGAAAAATAATCAAAATGTTTAAAACAATGTTACAAAGAAAAATACTTCTGAAACAATAAAAAGCATTATTAACCAATTGTAGTTTTATTATGAGTATTTTTTCAGTATCTTACTCCTTAGACACTAAATTTACAACATTCAAATAAATCAAATGATAAGAAATTTCATATTTTACGCGTTAATCTTGCAGTTTCAAAATATGAAAAACTGATTGTCATTTCTGAATTGAAACTTTGAACCACACACAAAAACTTGAAATTATGATCTTTCAATATCTTTGATTACTGGATTATTATACTTTTTAAATATATTAGGAACTTTAATCTCTAAAATTAATCAATTTCATAAACTTTATATTTTAAAAATTACTATAAGTGTTAGGATAATTTTGTCCTTTATAATATTACAATAGATACTTCTGCACTTTTTGTGACATTTAGGTTGTACTTAAACATAAACTGAAGGGGTGAAGATGTAGTTTGGATAAATATGCTGTTTTAGGATTGAAATAGTATAACAGGAAATAAGAATACTGTACGATCTATAAATGAGCCCAAAGCAATGAGGCGAAAGGTAAATGACCATTCCTTATGAATGTCCAAAGGTTCCAGGAACTATTTTTATAAAAAGCAATTTCACTCGTGTCTATGAAATTGATAAACCAGGCGTCACCAACTTGTTTGATTTTCCGGGAGCAAAAGGCTTCCCCCATGAATGCTTGACAGCATGGATTGTCTCTCTTCCTTGTGTAGTGTATCGTTTTCATGTTGGGAACAGAAAGAAAACCAACATGTAGACCATTGAGTTCTACTGCCTAGGAGAAATGTTTCTTATGCGTAGAAAGTGACGGAATAGGTGTTCAGTTTGCGGTAAAATTTACAATATAGAAAATTAATTTGCAGCGTCAATACGTAACTTCAACAAGTGTATACCACAGTTACTCAGGAGAAGACTTTCTTTCGAATTGTGCTAGATACTAAATTATACCAAGACGCCTCTTCATTTTTAGTGTTATAAATGTGATCGTTTTTCGTTACAAATCAATTATGATACTATTGACGCTATAATTCAATTACAATGATATTAACCGAATTAATATTATAATAAGTGTCATTATTTTTGCAATGATTTATGTTGCGAATACCAATTACCACCAAAACTATGTACTAATGCAAGAGACGTAATAAAAATAGTTTCTCTGCAAACCATGAATAGGTGTATTAACCTATGAAAATAGGTTTACGTATAACATTGCATACTGCCACAGCACTGAAGGATTATTATCTGTTCTAGTGTTTGGAAATGAATAAGAAACTTTGTAGCAGATTTTAATGGTCAACACTAAAAATTCATGCTCCAGATTCCACCATAAGTATGTACAGTGTACTGTCAATATGAACATCATATGAACCTTCTACTCTACACGCTACGAAGCTACCAACATTTCAAATAAGTTTCGTAGAATTGACACCCCCCCTAAGACTTACAAGCCAGTGCCTAGGGGTCAGAAGCCTGTGGGGGGGGGGGAGCAACAGCACGAATGGAGAACCTGTTATGAAGGATCGACCCATAGACAGGCATGAACATGAGGAAGTGGATGATATGAATGTAAAAGAAATTGATGATTGGAAAGGTGAGGATGGAGCAAATGGTGCAATGATGGCGAGGGAAACCGCAGGACCCGGAGAAAACCCGCCCAGACGCGGGATCAACCCGGGCCACCTAGATGGGAGGCGAGTGGTTTAACCACTCAACCACGGCACCGCCTTTGAAATAAGTAACGCTACTAAATTTTAATTTGAGAAACAATGAAAATAGATAAGCTTTCTTCTACCATCTTGCAACCGGACCCAGTAACGCATTTAAGTTTATTGTCTATGAATTATGAATGTCTTCTTGATCTTTGTGTTTGAAATAAAGGCTTAAATTAAGAATTAATTCTATTTCTCATATTTCCTGCCTTTGCAAAGTGACGCTATCGAATACCCTATCATACCACTTAAATTCAGAACTTTAGGCGTCTAAATGAAATGTCAGCTTAACAAATCATATCAGTAGCGTATGAAACATTGTTCTTCACACGAAAGAAACAGGTTTACTGCGCATGCTCCGAATAAGTATGAGAATATGAGCAGCAAAGGGTATTATTTGTATAGAAGTGATGCATTATACCAGTGAATGTAAAATATTTGAAAACATTTAACATTTATGAACGTATGTAGCCTGGTCGCATTTTAATCAGCTTCGACGAAATGTTTTGGGATGTTTTTGGGTAGGCTCAGCCTTAGAACCTTGAGGTGATCTATGAAATTTGACGAAAAATTGTGAAAACAAATAAACAATTATTTTTCAAATAAAATTATATTAATTCTCAACTTTCAGAAAATAAATACATCTTCTTCCTTAGCTCACTTTAACTACCAATTAATTGTAGGTATAAATGGGCAAGTGCATGCTTACTAATAATAATCCCAACTTTAAGCCTTATTTTCTCACACATTTTTCCGAAATTTTTTCATAGTCAAAATATTACAAACGATGCAGTTTTTCACTAACTTGTTTCAATCTTTTTATACTGTCTCTCAAAAGCACATTAAATAACGTTTTTATACTTTTTCAAAATAATACTCCAATTATGAGAAATAAGTTACTACATTTTGAAAAATCAAGAGTTTTGGAGAGTAAGAAATGCAATACTTTTCTACACTAATTACGGTTAGTTAAACATTACAATATGATAGATCTATTTGTAAATTCATTTGCTGGAATACTGACTCTTTTATAACATTGTGAGAACGCTGTTTGCTCTGGGTGAAGCTGGAACGTGAGATATTGCAGTTTGATGGTAAATAACGGTACGACGCAACAGGATCCTTCGGAACGCGAAACTTCTCGCAACGTTATGATTCTTCTCGATTCGAGATGTTTCTTCAAGCTTAGGTTTTTACTATGTTCGACAAGTTTTAAGAAAGTTTGTGACATCATTTTCTTGCCTAAAAGGAGGAAGAAGTACATTTTAGTTGGGTTGTGAATTGCATTGAGTCGTGAGTAACTAGAGTGTTAGCATGCAGTGGGGTGCGAGCCATGGATGATGTGTAGTCATAAACTGTCAACTATCAAACGTCGACTATATTATTTGCAGTAGTGCATCTGTATTTGTGACTAATTATTGAGTCTATAAATACATTTGTTAGAATATGAATATCTTTAAAACCGTTTCATGTGGTTCATTTTATTCGAAAATAATGAATTTAAACAATAAAAATATTCAGATATTCATGCAAGTTAGAATTTTGATATGGTAAAAATATCATTATTGTTGTGTACAATAACTGCTATAAATTTCAATAAGTTATCTTACATACTGTGGATTTTCCAAATTTCACAGATACATCACCTTAATGGACGCTTTGTCACTGCTGGAAGAAGATTCATTTCATTACATTAATCTAGATTGGCTAAAAGAGTAACATAAAACTACTTATAGAACATACCTGAGGAAGCTTACCAGGAGTTTTAATGTGTAATCCTCCTACTTCGACAAAGCTGGGCACAGCAGGTCGTGGGAACGTTAGGCTAAAATGGCTGTTTACTAGGAAGAGGCTAGTGTTGTGCACAATTTCACTTACAGGTGGCAGATCCGGACCAAAATGCTTCCGTTGTAGCTTATCATTTGGCAGTTCAGCGAAATAGTAACTCCCCAATTTTAGAGCAACATTTAATGCCGTATTTTGTACTCTCTCCCAGAGAGTCATTCTGTCCGTTCCTGGAAAGAACAAGTTAGGGATGTATGATGGGTTATCTGGATTGCCAATTCTGTCCACGGCCCACGGGAAGGCCACACTTGAACACATGCTCACAAGAGGAGCCCGAAAATGATGTGCAAAGCCAACCATACAATCCACCCCAAAGACTTCTGTAATTACAACGTCGAAATGCTCTTTCGAGCGAATAAGTCTCTGGACATCTGGGTGGTCATACACAGCACTACAAAACTCAAGATTGTTTATCCAGAAGAACTTCAGTGCTCTGAAGTTTTGGAAACCAAGAGCATATTCTGCGGTAAAAACGTTCACAGCAGGACCAAGAGAACCGTTGATGCCAACGTCTGTGTAGTTGGCCACCGGATGTTTCTGTGGGAAGTGGCTGACTACCACGACGTCGTGACCTTTAGCCGCTAGACCTTTGAGGAGGGCTTCAAACATGATGAAGTGACTGTAGCCGTTGAACTGGAAGACTGCTAGGATTCGTGCAGCTTCCGTCCCATGTTGAAGCAGCACGAGCAGTGTAGCAGTGATGACCACGATGTTGCGCATGATGCTTGTCCTAGTAAATAAAACATGTCTGTTATTACACAGGCTTTAAGTACATCCTTTAACATGAATATTTACAATTAAATGTGTACTTATATAAAACCGATTGTGTCCATTCACATGACTTTCTCTACCTGTTATGCAAATTATTCTTACAACCTACGTTATTTTAAACAGTATAAACCTCAGCAGAAATTGTCTTATTAATAACTGCTTATATCTAAGAAAAGGCACAAGGCTAAAGCGACGGTAAAATGTTTTAAAATCTGTTATGCGCTTGTCATTGAAATTTAGTTCTCTCTTTCTATAGTAACCTTTTATCTATCTTTTACAGTTTACTAAGTGTTCAAAATGATCAGGACTTTGGAGGCTATTCCAAAAATTAAAGATATATTGTTTGTAATTAAATTATCAGTAATATAAGATATACATTTTAATAAAAATAGATGGATTAATTTTGAGAAAATAAAATTTTTTTCAAAAATTTTCCACGTGAAAGATAGTTTGGGGTGTGGGAATTTTCTTGAAAAATTTAACACTTTCTTTAAAAATCCAAAGGGAAAAGGCTGAAAAGGACATCTTAAAGACTCTAAAATGATTCAATCTAATATAGTACACATTTTGCGTACTATAATGAGTTCAAAGAGCTGCGTCATATTATCAGCAACTTTGCCACAGGTGAGAGCAGACGCTAACGACAACACATATGCATTAGATAGAGACGGTGTAGATACTCCATTTAACTCCATACTTTCTTTTAAGGTAGAGCCAGATAAAGAATTATTGAATTACTCCGGCTCTCTATTCGAATAAAATAATACAAAGGATTTTGGTTTGTATACTATAAATACATTTTATTATTAAACAGTGATAGATTAGTGCATTAGGCAAACAATCGGCAAACTGACTAAAACATGTGAAATACCTAACGTGTAGTACTTCAGCTCGTTAGAAATAATGAGCTTTCCTAATATGATGGGTTTTTGCTCTTCAAGGGATACCTTAGGTAATAACCTACTTTAACTAGAACGTATGTAGATATAATGTACATACTAGTTAGAAAAAGTGTTGTATTCTACACAAAAATTCGATGTCGAGATTCCACCGGAAATATATAATTTGAGGTCACTGAGTCCGAAAGAAAACATTTTTAGAAAAAGATACATGTGTGTGCTTATCTATCTATGTATTTCTGTGAACAACATAGCTCAAAAACGAAAAAATCGTTAACTACCGAAGTTGGCACTTATATTTAATATTTTTCAAGGATGCGACACGAAGAGTTTCAAGAAAACTTCCCACCACAAATTATTCTTTACATGGAAAAAAAAACTTTGAATTTTTTTTATAAAAAATGATTGTAACGATTTCGGTTCTTATAATTTACATCGGAAATAAATTGTATATTTTGAATTTGTGGGAATAGATCTGAAGTCCTCTTTATTCTGAATGAGTTTTCAAAACTTTGCATAACGTTTAAATCTTAAGATTTAAATGTAGATCTCGTTAAACACCTAATTTATGTCATATACGGTATTTTGTATAGCTGGCCATTTTCAAGATATTCCTTGTTATTGGTTTCAATTTTGAAGAACCAAACTTTTCTCAAACGTGATCATACAAAGCGAACCGAACCTTAATTGTTTCACACAACGAGCCGGCTTTAAAAGTCTTGACTATCGTTTAGCTTAATGTATTTCATTATTTTTCTTTTACTTACAATGAAGCAAACAATAAGACCAGTGCTGCCAATGTTGATCTCGATTGGGATGATGTGGATAGAAGAAACATATTTTGTAATAATAGTTTGTATAGAACAGCTAGAGAAAGCTGTGTGAATGGAACACACGAGGTTTTTTATTGAAGTTTAAATAAAATTACTTATACATATTCAAAAATGTCCAACGTAAGTATTATAAATAAGTTGAAGCCAATATGGAGGAATTCACGATTATAAGCTTCCATATAAAGTATGTTATTTGTGTTACTTTTTTATTTCCGCACACAGCTTCTCTTTCATTCCTTCTCTCTCGCTCTCTCCATTTTCATTAAGAATGAAGGAAAACAAAGCCATAACATTTCCATCTATTTCAAAGACTTAACAGATAGACAAAACAGAAGCTGACAAAGAGATGTTAGTCCTGCTTATATTTCTTTTTCTTCTGTTTCTTCTTTGTACTTTAATGTTTATTAATAACCCAGTAAAGCGTTTTATTAGGAGATGACGAAACAGAAATATATACAGAGATAAGATGAGGGGAGAAGATGAGAGCGAATATGAGAGAAAGAGAGAGTGGAAGATGACAGAGATGGGAATCAGAACAAAGGAGAAGTGAAGATGCCGATATAGGGTGAGAGCTTAGAGGGAGAGGGGCCTTAGAGACGATAAAAGAGAGAAAAAATAATGTTATTTGTAACCCAATAAATGTGGTAAGGAGGAAGGAGGTCAACGAGTGTCCTCCTGCTAATAGTGTAAACGAGAGAGAGAGAGAGAGAGAGAGAGAGAGAGAGAGAGAGAGAGATTAAGAATAGAAGCTAATTTTCCTCTTCAGACAAGAAGGTTCATGCTTTAAAAGAATTTGCACTTCGAAGTACTAGTACGTTGGAGAATAGACGAGCCATAATTTTCGACGAGATAGTTGATTTTTCCCGGAAATTTTGGAAGTCATTGTTCGGAACATCTTAATATAAGTTAGAAAGAAAGCACATTACATGCAAGTGAAAGGTGTGTAGTAAAGTAAATATTTTCAAATGGATTAGCAGGATTTCATCGGGAATACAATCGTTAAATTACAGACGCTTTTCAGTTTTAAAAGAAAGAAGGATATCTTTCAAATTTGAAACTGTGTTGAAAAGTTTTGAATAAAGGCCAGCTTTGTTCCAAAGAAAAGAAAAATGTTGTTCCTTTCTACAAGTAATTCCCTGCACCATGTACGCACCCTGTACGCAAACTTCGTTAGCATGGAGAAGATGTAAAATTAAGGTTCTGTAAGAACAATTTGTTGCACAATAGGTAGAGAAAGTAAACGTGGGTGGAGCACATTAGATTTTATCTTCTAATGATGCTACCCTGTATCAAGAGCATCAAGATCTGTATCAAGTATAAAATAAATACAAAAGTACATTTAATAAAATAATGTGGAATGTTAGAACCCATTTTCATTACCTCTCCCATTTAACCTTACTGCTGTTGTAGCAACATGAAACGACTTCTCCGTTGATTGATTTCCTGTGAAGAAAAACACGCTTCTTGTAGGGCGCTAGAGGAGAAGTAAATTAAATGGAGCGTGACGAAGATAGCGTCGATATCCACGTTGAGATGACAATCAAAGAGAAAAAGAATGTGTTGAACTGCCCGAAGTAATGTCAGAACACACATAAAGGAAGTTAGGAAAAACAATCTATCCAATAATGTCTTAACAATAGCAGAAAGAAAAATCTGATCTGTTCCACCCACAAAAATTTCTCTAACAAATTATTATTGAAAAGATTCTTTTCCATCTACTTCATGCCACATTAGTAGAAATGGTTTTGCTTGCTTTCTTATAAGTAAAAGGGAATAAGGGAATACGCTAAGCTTAAGCGATAGTCAAATATTTTAAAAGCTTGCAATCCATTCCTTATTACTTTCTCTACACATACTATGTACATAGTGTCCAAAAATTCGATATGAGATTTCACTGGAAATAGACGTTTTAGGGTCGGTGTGTCTGTGATCACGATAATTCAAAAAGTCCGTAAAATATAAAATTTGGTATATAAGTTTAGTATATTCCAAGGGTGCGACACAATTTGGGGGAAATTTCCCCACCCTAAACTATCCTTTACATGGAAAAGTTTTTGAAAATTTTGAGTTCGTCAAATTTGGCTCTAACGATTCTGATTAAAATAAAGTATATTATATGTATACAAATATATTAGCCTAGGTATTCCATGATCTACCTTCTGCTTACAATAAAGCACTTCTGCTAATGTTAATCTCGATTAGCATGAAGTAGATATAAGCATACACTTAAAACAATTTGTTACAAGATGTAGATAAAGTCATGTGAATGGAAAACATTAGATATTTTATGACTTGGAGTTGATAAACTCTCTATAAGAAAAGTTTTCTACTTCTCAGAGAAGCCGCCGCCATATGTTTCTCGTGACGTAATTAAGATGTAGAGGTAAGGCATCGAACCATACTTCTCAGTAAAAGAAAGTACTCTAAAACTGGAATCAATAACAAGTAACATCTCGAAAACGGTCAACTCCATAAGGAAAATGTATGTACATAATTAATTGTACATTTTTGTGCAGTATATTTTTGTATATCGCTTACAGTTTAACAGTTGTTTGGCATAATTCATCCAAAATAAAGAGGCTTTCAGAGGTTATTCCCAGAAATTTCAATATATACATTTTATCTGTGATGTAGACATTTTTAATCCACGGTATTTTAATCAAAACTCGAAAGACTAAGGTGATATTATTTATTTTTATGTTATTACAATTAAAATCTGATATACAACATTCAAATACCTTTCTCTATCCATACTGCAACAAACTATTCTTACATAGGCTTTTCTTTGTATATACTTCACTTATGAAGATAAACTTTAACAGAAATTGTTTTATCACTGTATTATTTCCTTACAGAAAGGAAGAAATGAAATACAATAAGCTAAAGTGATAGTAAACTCCTTTAAAAACTGATCGATATTTTATAGGATTGAAATTCCATGCGTAAATACTAAGAAATTTAAGCCAAAAAAGGAATAACTCGGAATTGGCTATCTCCGTAATGACTGTATATGACATAAATTGTGTGTTTTAGGGAGATCTAATTTTTATTACAATTTTTTATGTGTTATGGTTTACCACTTAGGTAAAAGTCATTCAGAGCAAATATGGCTTCAGAGGCTATTCCTAGGAAGTAAATATATTCTCTTTATTGCCTACCTTTAAAATATGGTATTTTAAGCAAAGTTGCTAGAGCTTCTTTTGAGAAAATCTAAATCTGATGTGTTCCATTTACATTTCTTTCTCTACATCTCTGCAACATATTATTGTTAAAAAACTAATGTTTCTATTTACTTCATGCTAATCGAGTACTATAGGTTAAATTGATGGTCAAAAGTTGGTTGTTATGTGATTGAAGTTCCTTTGTATGTGTTGAAAGGAGTTGACAAATTCCTATATGAGAAAAGTTTTTCAAAGCTGAAACCAAAACCAAGGAATATCTCAAAAAGGATGAACTCCACAAAAAAAAATGTATGGCAAATAAATTGTGTCTTTTAACGTGATCTCATTTTTTGTGTGGTAAGTTTTTGTCTATCTCTTACGGTTTAGCAGTTATACAAAATTCCGACAAGTTCATGAAGAATAAAGAAGTCTTCAGAGGCTATTCCCATAAAATTCAATATATACATTTTATTTGTCAGGTAAATATCTTTAATATATGACATTTTAATCAACATCGTATCAGCCATTTTTATGAAAAACAAAAATTTCGAAAAAAGCTACATGTAAAGGATAGTTGTGGTGGGGATTTTCTTGAAAATCTTCGTGTCGCATCCTTGGAAGATACCAAACTTAAATACCAAGTTTCGTATTTGAGCTATACCTGTCCACAATAACAGACAGACACGGACCTTTTTCCAAAAATGCTGTTTTTGGATTCAGGGGGATCCAAAACATGTGTTTCCGGTGAAATCTCGGTATCGAATTTTTGGGTGCATTATAATACCTTTTTTATACACTATGTACACAATACCTGTAGAGAAAGTAAAAAACATGTAACTGGTTAGTTTTGGGAGGATTTTCTTTAAGATTTTCGTATTGCATCCTTGAAAGATACTGAACTTAACAATTAAGTTTGCTGGTTAATCAAATTTTAGTTGTTGAATTATGTTATTCAGAATGATAGACACACATGGGTTTGTTTTCTAATTCTTTTTTTTTTTTTTTTTGAGATCATCAAAATATATTCCAATGAAAAATTGGTATTACATATTGGAATGAAGTACTTTCTCTCTACTTCTCATATGTGTACTGTATGTTGGAGGGAATGTAAAATGTGTTATTTTATATACCTACATACTGTATGATATTTAGCGTTGGATATTATTTTAATCCCCCTTCACTCTCCCTTTAGTTTATTATAAAAATAGCTTGGCTTACTGATAAAAACGTAACACTGTCTTTGTAGCTATTATAAATCTTAGAACATCATATTTATAGCAAATCAAAATAAGTGTACGTGTTAAAAGTTTTAAATGCCTCCGTCTAATAATCAAGAAGATACTAAATTTTTACCACAGTAAATATTTTAGGCTATATCATTCTAACACTTTACTTCTCTTTTATCCTAGACGCATTTTGTTTGTATTTCCTCTAGCAGGTATGTACAATTTACACAGTACATAGAGGATCCATTGTATTCCACCCAAAAAATTCATACATGTTTTGAGACCCCCGAATACAAAAAATAATTTTTAGGATAGATTAGTGAATGTCTATGGGCAGCATAGCTCAGAAACAAAAAGTCCTTTAAATACTAACTTTGGTATTTAAGTACGTATCTTCCAAGGATGCTACACAAAGATTTTCAAGTGAATGGCACCACCTTCAACTACACTTTACATGGAACATGTTTCGAAAATTTACATTTTTTCAAAAATGGCTAACGATTTTTATTAAAATATCACATGTTTAAGGTATTTTCATGGTAGTTTAAATGTATATCTTGAAGTTTTGAAGAATAACCTTTGAATACCTCTTCATTCTGGATGACTTGTGTATAACTTTTATATTACTCTGGATATATAGACAGAATTAAACCTTCACATAAAAATGTATAGCGTACTTGATGTCTCAATGTTGTTGCTCTGCTCTGCTTCCAAAGCTATGAGAATTAAAGCTATTCAATGAAGACTATGTAGCTGAGCGCCTAAGCAAACGCGTGTGCGCTTTGTTCGGTTTCCACATTTTTTTTTTATTTATTTATTTATTTTAAACAGTACCGGAGTCTGATCAGGACTCCGGCGCCTTATCCCCATTTACATTTCCCCCCGTAGGTTTTACTGATTACTGGTTTTACTGTTCCATTACAAACATAGACACATTGCACAAACATATAACACTCATGCCCATGGCGGGACTCGAACCCACGATCCCCTGCCCACAAAGCACCAAAGCGAGACGCTTTAGCGAGCGCGGCCATGGGGATCGGCACATTGAGACATTATGGCAGTTGGAATCTACCTAGAGGTACTAATGACTGTCCGAATACCGTGTTAACCAGTTTAAAGTCAAGGGACGGAGAAAGTTTCACAGAAAGAATCATTTATACCAGTCACGCTGCACTGAAGCACAATCGCCATCACTTCCAGCAGAGAAATAGGCCATGTGAAGGATAAAGATATCATTAATGGAACTGGGTTCTCCAGCATTCACCTGATGGCCCGGGGGGGAAAAAATCTGATGTGTTCCATTCACATGACTTTCTCTATATCTCTGCAACAAATTCTTGTTGAAATGCTTATGATTCTGTCTACTTCATGCTAATTGAGATAAAATTAGCAGAAACAGTCTTATTACTTGTTTCCTTGTAAGTAGAAGCGAAATAAGGTACCATAGGTTAAAGTGATAGTCAAAAACTGGTTGCTATGTCACTGAAGTTCCTTTGTTTGAATGGATAGAAGTTCATAAATTCCTGTATGAGAAAATGTTTTTTAAAGCTGAAACGAAAAACAAGGTATATAACATAAAATTTGTGTTTTAAGGTACTGTACATTTTTTGTGTGGTATGTTTTATCAAAATTTCGTAAAATACATCCAGAATAAAGTAGTCTCTAGAGGCGATTCTCAGAAAATTCAAGATATACATTTTATTAGAGAGGTAAATATTTTTAATATGCGGTATTTTAATCAAAATCGTTAGTCATTTTTGAGAAAATAAAGAATTTCAAAAAAGTTCCATGTAAAGGGTAGTTTGGGGTGGGCGGATCTTTCTCAAAATCTTCATATCGCATCCCTGGAAGATACTAAACTTAAATACCAAGTTTGGTAGTTTACAACTTTTCGTTTTTGAGTTATCGTGTTCACGGAACACACGGACCTTTTTCTAAAAATGCTTTTTTTATACAGGGGACCCTAAAACATACACTTCTGGTGAAATCACGGTATCAAATTTTTGGGTGGAGTGCAATACCTTCTCTATACGCTATGTACATAGTAAATGAAGAGAAAGTAAAAATAGCTCAGAGTGGCTCGTTGTGAATCGGACCCATCTGTTTCCCGAATGCGAGTCGCATGCGTTACCGCAACCGCTACTTTGTCCGGTCTGTTTAGATGACGTGACATGTGTTAATAAAACCAGAAAAAAATTATACATGTACTGTTTCAACAATTTTTGAAGAACATATGGTTCACCAAATAATTATAGTTTTCTTAATGTTGTAGTGGATGTAATAAGATTGCAAACAGAGGTGCAAAAGCACAACCTAAAGTTACGCAACGGTTCATTATTGCTTACTGCCAAAAATCTCCTCACACCTCCAAGCTCACGCCAAGAAAATTCAGTCAGGTACTTGCAATACACAACAAAAGTAATGTAGACATGTGTATTTAAATTTAATAGCGATTCAGCTGTACGATGTGTAAACAATATGAAGAAGAATATAGCAATGATATCAATGAGATTGCCATTTTAGTGTATTTAGTGGGAATGTGTGTTCACGATCCACCATTTTTAAAAGTCCAACAACGTAT
Source organism: Hymenopus coronatus (assembly GCA_030762935.1). NCBI lineage: Eukaryota > Metazoa > Arthropoda > Insecta > Mantodea > Hymenopodidae > Hymenopus > Hymenopus coronatus. The sequence continues at coordinate 88,507,282 of CM060896.1, read as the reverse complement.
TTAAATTACCTATGCATTAACCTTTTATCCATACTTCTCCTTTCTGTATATTAATGATTAAAATAATAATAACACAATATATTAGTTAATATAAGTAATACCACAATTAAATTAAATTAATTATTAATAAATACTAATAGGATATTAATGTGTTAAATAGAAATATAGAGAAGCAGAATTAATTATATACAAAGAAATGAGATATAATAATAACTCCCTGGCACGACAGCTCACAGGGAACCTTGGCCTACCGCCCGGCCGCTGCGTCCCCCATCTAGGTCCACTACAGACGTCATGGATGGGGGGCAGTATTGGAGGGTGAGACCTCCCGGCCGGTTAATACGGTCCTCACGACCTGAAATGAGATATTGTAAGAAAAAAAGAAGTAATTTTTGTAACTGAAATTATAAATGATAATTAAGAAGGTTTAAAAAAGTTGCAGGTCCCCATGGCCGCGCTCGCTAAAGTGCCTCGCTTTGGTGCTTCGCAGCGCACTCGTGGGTTCGAGTCCCGCCTTGGGCATGGGTGTTTCTGTTTGTAAATGCGTATATGTCTGTGTAAGAATATATAAAAATAAAAAAGTTAAACATTAATAGGTCAACTAAAGAAATGTAAGAAAACTGGGAAAAAAGAACGAAAAGGAATACAGCACCTGGGGTCATTATAAGCCTCCGAAAATGTATTAAAAAATAAGAGTAAAATGAAGTTAGCTAAAAGTTTTACAATTGGATTTCTTTAAGTTAATTAAAATGAAGATTAAACAAATAAAAATGCATTTTAAAGGCCTCATTTAAATGATTAGTGTTACATAATATTGGAAATTATAGTATAATTATTTTTAGATTGCCTGTAAATTAATAAATTGTTCGTTATATTATTATATAGGAAGTAGATATGAGTGTTTAGAATACATACATCGGTTTAAACGATTAAGTACCGTCGTTATATTATTATATAGGAAGTAGATATGAGTGTTTAGAATACATACATCAGTTTAAACGATTAAGTACCGGGATAAGACATTGCTGATTTTTATTTATTTATGGTATTTTGTTTATTTATATTTCTGTTTGCGGGTTTTCTCGCGTTTTACGTTCAATTTGTTGCTTGCACTTCAAATGAAAATGAAATGGAGTTTTATTTATGACGCTCTTTATCTGCAATGGTTCTTAACCTCCCATTCTACTTATACTGAGCGTGAAAGACCGCTTAGTTTTGTTCAGAGGCCTCTTTATCAGACTTGAAGTTCTTTTACGTGCCGTAAATCTGCGACACGGGATCAATGGCTTTACTTCCCTTCCGAAAGAAGACATGCAAGGATTTTTACGCCTGAAAAAATACATCGTCCTCCGCCGGGTTTGAATCCGAGACCTTGGGCATATATGAATTTTTTTCAGTAGTTTACTACTTTTGGTAGTGCAGGCGGTGACACTAGTGATACATGGAATGGAGATGGAGCACCGGTGGAATGCGATGGAGAGAGAAATGGAGAACCTCGAGAAAACCTGACCTGCGCCTCTTTGTTCACCACAAATCTCTCATACGGTCGCCTAGGATCGAACCTGGGCCGTCTAAATCAACATGAGTCGTCTAACCACTCGGCCACGGCGTGGCCATGGATATATATGAAGCTAGCTTGCTTGTTTTTCAGTTTTGTTGGGTTGTATGTAAATTTAAATACATAATCTCAAGCGTGTTATCTAAGATTTAGGTATGATTTTATGATTACTTTATTTATTTGCTCAAAAAAGTTATCTGTACTGCACAAACAAGAAGAACTTGAATATCAGCAACTTATTAAAACATTTATTTCTCCACAACTTAGAGAGTTATTTTGACCCTATATAAATATCATGTTTCTCTTTTATTATGAATTCGCAAGCACTTTTTGAACTTTTGATTTTTTTCGCTAGTTAAAATATTTTATTGTAGTATCTGAGAATCTATTTGAGCTATGTTTTCAAGTGAGTTATTTGTTCGTTCGTATCAAGTGTGCCAATTGTCAGAAAAAATTTTGAAATTAATTTTAAAAGAAGTCCTAGTGGCTAGGCCGAGGATAAACTTGTTGCCTCTCATTTAGGCGGCCCGGGTTCGTTCTCAGGAGACCGATATGAGATTTGTGATTGATGAAGCGGGGATTTCTAAGATTTCTCCGGTTCCTTTGCCATTTATTCCACAAATTGCTGCATAATCAACTTTCTTTTCATGTCTTTCACCATCATTTCATATCGTCCATTTCCTCACTTTCCTCCCCCATTTTGGCTTCTCTGATCCAGAGCCTCTGCTCTTCACAGGTAAAAAAAAAGTCTTTCTTCCCCTTAAGGAGACATTGGTGACTGAAGTTTTATGAAACTTTTTTATATATTTATTTTTAAAAAATGCGTCATTCTAATTAAACAAAATTATATATGTGTTTAGATGATTGAATCTTATTTATAGTCATGAATAAGATGGTGCGCGCTTCAAATCTGTCATTCCATCACTTAAAATTTGTTTTTCTCGAAACTATATTGTCTTTGCTCTATGTGCTTTTTCTCTTAATCGCCAATCATAGTGAAATTTGTCATTAAGATGTAAACATAACTGCTGATTATTTCTGAACACAATAGTTTGTGCATCCTGAATAACATGGGCATTAGTACAAAGTATGTTTGTGTTCTCCAAGTGTATCTTTCGATGAGTTATATCTTTTGAAATGCTTTTATTGTCACTTCAAATACAAAATTATATCGCGATTTCTTTTATGTACAGCAATAGGATTACTTTGAAACAGTAATAGTGCATTAAACATTAAATCATAATGAGAGAGCAGTATAATTAAATCACTACTACAATGATTGAAACACATTAACTTACTATACATTATTGTACAGTGTGTTCGACTTCATGAAATTTAAGAGCTGTTGGGGGGCGTTGCTTCTCTCTCTATGTTTTACATAGCGACGACAGGCTGCGAGGAAATGATGAATTGTGAGGTTAGTTTTGCAGAGGGAGTTCTTGATTGAGATGGCATTTGTGGTTATAGAAGTATAGCAAATACATAGTTGGGTTAGTAAAACCTTATATTTACGGTTGAAATTATAGTGCTTAAGTCTGAACTTAGATGTAGATATGTAATTTTCTTTTAGATGTGGATTTCCATGTTTGTTTCCATTGATTAAAACAATTCCTTTTTGATGGAATTAAGGAAGTCCCATGTGAAATCTTGGAGCTCTGAAATGATGCAATGGTAGCTTCTTTAGCTACCAAACATTAATATCCCAGGATTACATCAGAAGGAGCGGAAGCGAATTTTACTGATTTACCAGAGTTTGGTGTCTATTATGCAGTTTCTGCAGTTGTTTCTACTTTTGAGGGTTTGAGGCTTGTTGAAGAGCTGTTTTAGCGCATAACTACTTATATAGTTATGTAGGTTGTCCTTTTTATGTAGGTACATGTTTCAATGAATGTTGTATTGCCTACAATTAGCATAAATAGATAGCAAGATAATTTAGAAGATTATTTTGTATTGTGTAATCCAGAAATACCACTGCACATCCATTATGGCCATCAAGTCTGGATCTATCATTGGAGATCTGTATTCTTGCAATATAAAATGCACACAATTCGTTAAACAGAGGTAAATTATAATTTACATTATGGGTGCATGTTGGAGCGGCAATTTGGGGTCATATTTATTTTACAGTTTTACTCTGAAGTATATTAGGAGAGTTAGTGTACGTTATAAGAGTTCTTATAAGAGTGACGAAGGTTTCTATCTCCTGTCGGTTATTCTTCTGTGTAAAAATGGATAGAATTTGCATTCAATGGTTTAGCAGCCTGACACAATAATGACTGAATACTTTAAACTATATTGTGGGGTATTAAATTTAAAGTTACCATATTCCCAACGAAAATTAACTATTTCATATTTGATATTAGTATGAGATTCTTCTAATAACTCGGTGATGAGATTTATGAAAAACAAATTGCAAGAGATGAGTACAAGTATGATAATGTACGTCATTTATTACACGTAATAACTACTCGAACAAATTGTGCGTGCATTATTCTGTTTTTTCTTGTTATATGAATAAAATAATTTAATAAATAATAATGTAATCCTCTTCATATTCATTAATTTAGATTCGAAATATTATGGAGACATCAAGGCATATGTACATGACATAATTAACGAAATAAGTCCTATTCAGAACAGCAGAGTCAAATTACTAGTTTACAGGATCGTGACGAATAATGAACCGAAATGTGACTCCTTATTTGATGTGGTTATATGGTACGAAACTGGAATAATTCTTATTTATATACCAAGAATAACATTTTTTAATATTTTACCATCACATGAACATTTGTTATATCATGGCGTTGCTAAAACTTGACACATTCCGGATGATAATTAAATTATACATTTTTATATTGCGCCTACAAGATTTCTGCATATCGGTTCATCTAATTCATAACATTATATATAATCTATTTTAAGAGTTAAATATTTCGATATAAAGAGAATTACGGAAACAAATATACAGAATGCAGGGGTATTACATATTTCTAAAATGGTCTTTGACGTAACTTTAACATAGAAAAAAGAACACAAATAACTTTAATATTGACTAATAACATTAATAATGATAAATAACATAACACAATATCCGTTACAGAGATTTATAAGAGAGATTACTTTTTGATGAATTTTCTTCAGTTATGTTATTAGAGTCTATCCATGGTATATAATTTTAGTTTGTGGTACAAGGAACATGTTAGAGAACTGTTAACTTTCTTAGATAAGCTGATAAACGAAAGTTATAAGTATGCAATTGAAGTTATATAATTAAAATTAAATAACTATTAATGACAGAGTGTGTAATAACTTTCAACGTTGTTTCATCTATAGTTTGTGCAAAAAGCGCCATAAAGTTCTAGTAAAAATATCTATAACGTCATGACAAACAATATATATATATACATATTATTTATGTTGTAGGCACTAATGTTTATGCCGGTCTGCTTGTCTATTATGCCTTAAAAGAAATCTATATTTTACCAAAATGTCACAGCTTTCTTATTTCAGTCATATATCTTAAATATAATAAAAAATGAAACAGAAGCAACACCATGTTTTACTGTACTTGACTAAACATTTCCCCCCATTTTAGGAAAGTAGAGGTTAAAAAGTGTATTAATAAACAAAAATCTGATGTGTACCATTCACATGACTTTCTCCATATCCCTGCAACAAATAATTCTTAAAAAGCTTATACTTCTATTTACTTTATGCTAACCAGAAAAAATTAGCAGAAATAGTCTTATTACTCGCTTCCTTGTAAGTAGAAGCGAAATAAGGGACAACCGTAGGTTAGAGTGATAGTCAAAAGCTGGTTGCTATGTCAATGAAGTTCCTTTGTTTATATGGATAGGAGTTGAAAGTTCCTGTATGAGAAAAGTATACGTTTTTCATAGCAGAAACCAAAAATAAGGAATGTCACAAAAACGACGAACTCCACGAAAAAAATGTATATAACATAAATTGTGTGTTTTAAAGTGCTCTACAGTTTTTGTGTAGTAAGTTTTTGTCCATCTTTTACGGTTTAGCAGTCATTCAAAATTTAGTAAAATTCATCCAGAATAAACTACTTTACAGAGGCTATTCCCAGAAAATTCAAGATATACATTTCATTTGTCAGGTAAATATCTTTAATATCCGAAATTTTAATCAAAATCGTTAGAGCCATTTTTGAGAAAATCAAAATTTTCGAAAAAGCTCCATGTAAAGGGTAGTTGGGGGTGGGGGGATTTTTCTCAAAATCTTTGTGTCGCATCCCTGGAAGATACTAAACTTAAATACCAAGTTTGGTATTTTACCGACTTTTCGTTTTTGAGTTATCGTGTTCACAGGCACACAGACACACGGACACACGGACACACTCACACACACGGACCTTTTTGTGAAAATACTTTTTTTGGATATTGGGGGCCCTAAAACATATATTCCCGGTGAAATCTCGGTATCGAATTTTTGGTGGAGTGCAATACTTTCTCTATACACTATGTACATAGTGCGTATGGAGAAAGTAAAAAGTGAAACTTGAATATCATAAATAAATATTTCGTTATATTTTCTCAGTAAAATCGTTGTACTGACTGTTCAAGATATGCATTATGGAATCAACAGTTCTCTTTTCTTCAAACCCTTTGTGACAGCATTGTAATTTGAGCGTGAAGCTAACAACATACTGACAATGTAATTTCCGTGTTTGCGTGGTAGGAAAAACACAAGAAAACACGAGAAAATACATCTAAACCGGAAACATGAAAAGATGTATAATCTCAGACTTGGTAATTGGGTCTCTATTGGGTTTTGTCACGCAGGACTGGTGATGCCATAAATTTTTCCTCTCATATTACACACGCAGAGTTGTAAAACAGGCAGGAATTTATACTGCACTCTTCACTCGTTTATCACACAGCTGTTAGCACCTTATTTATTTCACGTCGATACTACTAAAGTGAAACACCTTGTCGATTACAGGAAACTTAAAACCCCAAAAGCAATGGTTTAATTTTGAAAAATAATTAAAATGGAATGTTTTACACAAAAACGTAACGCAACTTCTCTTATGTTCAGATTGCTACTTTTAAAGGTATTTCTTCTGGAACTGCTTAGTTCTATGGTTATTCTCAGAAAAACCTACTACACAAAAGTGTAGATCTTGCCAAAACTCACATGTATACTATACATTTTTTTTATAGAGCTTGCCATTTCTTAGATATTTCTTGCTATTGGTTCAAACTTTAGATTACTGATGATCTTCTCATATAGGAATACATCCTGCCCATGCAAAAAGCAAATTTCAATGACATTCATATAGCGACAGCTTTTAAAGCATGTGATTACCGCTTTAACCTACCGTATTACCTTAGTGCTGTTCTACTTATAAGAAACTAAGAAATAAAAACATTCTGTTTATCTTAATTAGCATGAAAGGAATAATCTTTGCAAGAGCTTTGTTTGGAGAACAGCTAGAGAAGGTAAGTGGAACATAACAGTTTTTTTTTCCAATGATGCGTGCCTCCAAGAAAAAAAAAGAAAAAGAAATTCCAGAAAAAATCTGCACATTTTTGTAACATCAATGTGACTATGTTCCTCTTGTTAGCGCCAGATCTTGTTATGATCAGATAGCTGTAATTTTCTGGTGGAGTCGAGAGAGTACTTCCTTAATTTTAGAAACTTTCTACCAGTTATTAAAAATTAGTGGCCCATCATAGCAACATTCCATGGATAAAAGTTCATATAAATTATAATCGAAAGCTTCAAAATTATTCTCCACAATTCTAATTACTACAGAAAACGTCGTTATATTTACCTTGCAAAATTTTAGTATTGCCAATTATTAGTCCACTATAAGATTTTGATAAATTCCGAATTAATTTTATTATTTTTTAATACAGGTCATGTGTAGAACAGGGGTTGGATAGGTAGGTAGAGCCAGACTGAAAAATGCACTGCAATGGTCGGAATTTGAACCACGGATCTCCCTGTGGCTCTACTACTGAAATAACATGGCAACATACCGGCATGACATTAAATTCCTCGGCTGACTCGCATATTTCCCGGTAAACTACAAGGTGATCTCAAATTCTTTTGAGATGACATAACGCAATGGCTACTTACAATGTCGTAAATGTTTTCAATCCCGGGCTTCATAGTTTAGCCAACAATTATGGTCAATTAGTGTTAATTCAATAGTTTTTTCATACAAGCCGTGTGTAGGACATGAATTGGATAGGTAGAGTCAAGACTCAAAAATTCAATACCAATGCCAGATCTCCTGGTCCCTAGCCGATTGCTCTACCACTGAGCTACCATGGCAACATGCAACTAGAGACTGGGAAACCCATGGTTCAAGTCCCGGCATTGAATTTTTCAGTCCGACTGTACCTATCCAACTAATTGTTGGCTAAACTATGAAGCCCGGGACTTATGACATTTTAAGTCTCTATTGCAGTGTGTCATCCCAAAATGATTTTAGAAACCTTGTGGTTTAATGGGAAACATGCGAGACAGTTGAAGAATTTAATTTCGTGCCGGAATTTTGTCAATGTAGCTCAGTGGTAGAGCAACAGCTAGAGATCAGGAGATCCGTGGTTAAATGGCATTTTATTGTTCAGTCTGATTACCTATTCACATTCTGAATTTCTCCATTCAATTGTCTTTCCCTGTCTGTTATGCAAACAAACTTTCTTACAAAAGATAATCTTTAATCTACATTAAGATAGTAAAATTAACATTAGCAAAAATTACTTTACTTCTTGCTTCCTTCTAAGCAGAAGGAAGATAGGAAAATACACTACGCTCAAGCGAATCAAATCTTTTAAAAGTTGGTCCCTATTGAACAATTGAAATTCGGTTCTTATTACAAGAGTAAAACAAGAGAGATGAAAGAAACAAAAGATGACTTCCGTTTCGGAAAATTAACGTCATTTAAAATTGGATCAAATAACAAGCAATTTCTCAAAAATAGCTAAATTTACAAAAAAGTATACGACTAGATTGTGTGTTTTAACGAGAACTACCTTTTCGGAATAATAAGTTTTTGTCTATATCTTATGGTTTACAGTTATGGAAAATTCACCGAAAATGTATACATCTTCAGAGGCTAATCTCAGGAAATTCAAGATATTCATTTTATTTGCCATGTAAATATCTTTAATACAGCAAATTTTAATAAAAATCGTTAGTCAATTTTGAGAAATTGGAAAATTTAGAAAAATGTTTCCATGTAAGGGGTAGCTAAGAGTATTTTCGTTTGAGCTATGCTGTGCACACAGACATACAGGACCTTAAAAGTTCAGTTGGCCTCAAAACATATAATTCCGGTGAAATCTCAAACATCGAATATTTGGGTGCAATATAATGCCTTCTCTATTTACTGTGCATAGTACGTAAAGAGAAAGTAAAAACAAAAAACAAAGCTGCAACTGCATCAGCAACGAGAGCCGCCATCTCCACAATGAGGTTAATGGCACTTGCTTTCTGTCGGGGATACGCTGGTGTAAGAAACTGGAAGATCGTGATGCCCAGCGGCATTCACCTACATTTTGCTCCAGTAGAACCGCTGTCTCCGAAGCTAGCTATTATGCTGACGTCACCTTGCAAGCGAAAGTTGCACGACTGTTCGCTTTCAATGATGATGATGATGATGATATTTAATAATAATATTAATAGTATTTACGTATATTTTAATAATCATTATTTTAATATTTTATTGATAACCATTGTCTTTGTAATTGAGCATTCTATATTCGATTTTCGATAAATTTTCAAAACAAAAATCGCTTTTATTTTTTCATTTTCATTGGAAAACTCTTACAACCTGCAGTTTACCATTCTGTATATTTATTTAGGCATTTACCCTGATTTAATTTAAGTCATAAGGACTTCTCTTCCACTCCACGAGGAAGTACAAAGCAACATAAAAAAAAAAAAAAACAAAGGTCTAACAAACATAAAGTTGAAGAAAGGAAAAACGATTGCAACAAAACTAACCTAACAAAATCTAATGCATTAATGTCGAGCAAATATAATAAAGTAAAGAAACGAAAAGGTGGTAAACAATATTTTTTATGGTATATACATACACGTAACAACAGTTTATTACTTTTTTAAATTTTAAACATTGCCTACTATATTATTATCTCTTATAATTATAATATATTAATTAATTTCTTTACCAAGAAACGTTTTATAAAATTGAGCTGTTAATGAACTTCATGAAAAATGGATTAAATATTGAAATTGATTGGGAACTTTGCTCAAATTAATTGTATTATCATCAATGTCATTATTATTATTGTTATATTTTATCGGTAATAATATTTTGATACATTTTCAAAGCAAAAAACATTTTTTATTTTTAATTTTCGTTGGAAAAATTGTCAAATTTGTAAAATCTGGATTCAACTGCGATTTACCAGTCTGGGCTATTTATTTATTTATTCATCCTGGTAGGAATTCAGATAGTAAGATCTTCTCCTCCAATCCAGGCAATAAAATAGAATATAACAAAAAGAAAAACTTACAAAGTTCTAAAAAACACATTAGAGTGAAAAAAGCAAAGATATAATGCAATACAACCAAATAAAGCCAAATATACAAAGACCAATAAATGTATTGAATTACAGAAACGAAAAAAGTGGTAACCATAAATTTTTTAAAAAGAATATACATACATGACGTAGAAATAATTTATTAAACGGTTTAATATTTACATTTTAAATATTAGCTGAATTATACATATAATAAATACGATATATTTATAAATATATTTTAATAGCATATTAGGTTGCATAGTATCATGTGCCCAAGTCAGATATAAAGAAATGTTTTAGAGAAATAAAAGATATTCTATTTATTAATTATTATTATTATTGGATAGGTAGATTCAGACAGAAAAAAGTCAATGTCATAACCAGGATTATTAGTGGACACGTGTGCTGTTGGCAAGTTCTTTGACATCGAAACCGCTCATTGAGGAATTTAATGCCGTGCCGGCAAATTGTCATGGTAGCTCAGTGTTAGAGCAACTGACTAGAGACTGGAAGATCCGTGGTTCAAATCGGCTGATCCTGGTGGCCACGCTCGCTAAAGTGTTTCGCTTTGGCGCTTCGTGGTGTACAGGATCGTGGGTTCCAGTCCCGCCTTGGGCATGGATGTTTCTGTGTTTGTAAATGTGTCCATGTTTGTGTATGCATAAGTAAAAGGAAAACATTAAGAATGATAAAGTCTACTAAGGAAATATAGGAAACTGGAAAAAATGGAGAAAAAAGGAATACAGCTCTGGAGTCCTGACAAGCCTCCGGAACTGTATTTTTTTTATAAAAAAAAATCGCGGCTGTGACACTGAATTTTTGTCTGACTATCTGTCCTACTCCTGTCCTTTGCACGGCATGTGCAAAAAAACAATTGAAGTAAAATTATTATTATAATAATTATTTCAGATTTTAAATAGTTAAAACTTTTCCCACTCGGAAATTTGTAAATTACTGGCCTTGCATAGTTTCAGCCACATGGAAATTCAGTTTTTAAAAGATTTGACTATCGATTTAGCCTACTGTATTTCCTTATTTATTTACTATTTACAAGGAATCAGTAATTATGAAAATTTCTGCTGATGTTTATCTCGATTATTATGAATCATATAGAAGAATAAGTTGTTTAACAATAATTTTTACAGCGATTTAGAGAAAGTCATGTGAATTTAACGCCTCCGATTTTTACTTTCTGTACACGACTATGTACTTAGTATGTAAAGAAGATATTGAACTGCACCCAAAAATTAGATACCGAGATTTCACAGAAAATATGTTTTGAGACCCCTGAATCCAAAAAAGCATTTTTAGAAAAATGTCCATGTGTATCTGTGTGTATGTGTGAAGGAGACTGTGGGCAGCATCTCAAAAACGAAAAGTCCGTTAAGTACCAAACTAGATATTTAAATTCAGTATGTTCCAAGGATGCGACAGGAAGGTTTTCAAGAAAATCCCACCATCCATAACTACCCTTTACATATAGCATTTTTTGAAAATGTTGATTTTGTAAAAAATGGCTCTAACAATTTTGATTAAAATACAAACGAAAATGTTATCTTGAATTTTCTGAGAATTGCTTCAAAAGACCTCTTCATTCTGGATGACTTTAGTATAGCTGGCAAACCGTATGAGATATACAAAAACTTTTTACACAAAACATGTACATCTCATTATAAGGCACAATTTATGTGTTATACATTTTTTTGTAGAGTTAACCCTTGTCGGGATATGCCGGATTATTGGTTTCAATTTTAACTAGTTATATTTTTCTCAAACGGGAAGAAATCTTTCTTCTCGTCTCTTGTTTATTTACTCCTGCCAAGCAAAGAGATTGGAATTTTGATTGCTTCACATAGCGACCGGCTTTTGAAGGACGAGACTATCGCTTTAGTCTGAATCTTCGTACTTCTCTTCTACTTGCAAGGAAACTAGTAATAAGACTAATTATACTTATGTTTATTTTGATCAGTATGATATAGATAACAGAATAATATTTTTAATAAAAGGTTTATTTGCCGAACAACGGGAGGACATCATGTGAATGGAACACATTAGATTTTTTCCCTTCTGGGACCAACTAAAAAGGACAACTTCTGCTAATGATTATTTTGATTAGCATGATGCAGATACAAGAATAAGCTTTTTAACAATACTTTGTTGCAGGGATGTAAAGAAAGATATATGAATGAAACGCGCCAGCTTTTTAGAAAAAGGTCTGTGTGTACTTATGGACAGCATAACCAAAAAACGAACATTTTGAACAGCTAGAGGACATCATGTGAATGGAACACATTAGATTTTTTCCCTTCTGGGACCAACTAAAAAGGACAACTTCTGCTAATGATTATTTCGATTAGCATGATGCAAATGTAAGAATAAGCTTTTTAACAATAATTTGTTACAGGGATGTAGAGAAACACATCAGATATTTAGAAAAAGATCCGCGTGTGTGGCTTTGTGTGTAATTATGGACAACCTAACTTAAAAACGAATAACCTGTTGAATATCAAACTCGGTATTTAAGTTTGGTATCTTCCAAGGATTTTCAGCAAAATCCCTTACACCAAACTACCCTGCACATGTAATGTTCAATTTTCTACAAAATGTCTATGATTTCAATTAAAATGCTGTATATTGAAAATGTTTACATAGCAAATGAAATGTATATCGTGAATTTCTTTCGAACATTCCCTGAAGTCCTCTTCGTCTTCAATGATTTTTGCATATCCTGCAAATCGTAAGAATTACTACACTAAAACTTGTTAAGAGACACTATTTATGTCACATACATTTTTTTAGAGCTCCGCATTCGTTTCACATTTCATTCGTTTTCTTCCAGAGCATGACAATCGTATAGTGACAGCGTTTAAAAGATTTGATCTTCGTTTTAGCCTAGTGTAGTCTCTTATTTCCCTTCTACTTAAAAGGGCTAAGAAATAAGGTCATTTTTGGAGATGAGTAGTTTTTTCCGCAATGGATATGACCAAAATGATTCCAGATCTAGGACAAGAGACATGCATTTATTTAAAATATTGTACTAATTTGTTCCATTTTAGAGCCAAATATATCCCTTTTAGTAAATAACACATTCTGAAAGACGTCAACTACAATAATAAATGAAAACCAGCAGAATAGTTCATTTCTATGTATGATATTTTGTTTAATGTGTGTTAAAATTTAAAAACACTGGAGTTTATTTAATATATTGATTTTAAAATCGATTGATTTATTCAGTTGATTATATATTGTTAAAATACGTTTTAAGGTTGAATATTAATGGTGCTTGGTTACCTTATTTATTGTACAAAAGAATGAATTTATGGTGGTGATCGAAGGCTGTGTAAGAATTTTACATGAGTAGATAAGTTAAGATTATATAATCCAATCACCGAACTATTGTCACTATGAATGACTTAAAACAATTGCATGGAATATCATCAAACTGCTGTTACTCATTGTAACGTACGGGCTAGAAATTATCAGGTCACACCTACAATTGAAACATCTGGAAAAATAAAAAAACCAACTACTTAAACAAAATTTCTACTTTTCTCAAAATAGTCTCTCAAGATTGACGTATGAATTAATGGAGAATTGTCTTGCTTGGAGAAACCTCGCATTAGATTATTGATGTCCTCCATCTCTGGTTAGAAACGCAGAGACCAAGTCCTCAGGAATATTGCTACGAGCTTACGTGGCTTTCAACATAAGATTTACAAAAGGATCCAACAGCCAGACGCAAAGTCTCTCTGTGAACACACTGTGGATGATAATGTGTGTGGTATTTAAGCTTGGTATCTTCCAAGGATACGATACGAAGGAAGGTTTTCAAGAAAATCCCCCCAACCCTAACTACCGTTTACATGGAAAAGTTTTCGAAAATTTTGTTTTTCTGAAAAATGCCTCTAACAATTTTGATTAAAATACCACATATTAAAGACATTTCTATCACAAATAAAATGTATATCTTGCGTTTTCTGGGAATATCTTCTAAAGACCTGTTCATTCTGGATGAATTTTGCTTAAGTTGGAATAACTAGTAAACCGTAAGAGATAGACAAAACTTATTATACAAAAATGTATATCTTGTTAAAATACACAAGCTATGTCAGTTACATTTTTTTTTTCGTGGAGCTTAACGTTTTCGAGGTATTCCTTGTTATTAGCTTCAATTGTGAGGTACTTATACTTTTCTCAGACGGAAGTGTCCGTTTTTCTTTTGTTCTACTCCTGGCCAAGCAAAGAAGCAATTTGCAATGACAATCGCATAACGACAGCTTTTAAGACATTTGACTACCACTTTAGTATAGTGCATTCCCTTATTCCATTCTACTTATAAGGAAGTAAGTAATACAATTCTGCTAATGTTTATCTCGATTACCATGCGGTTGAAAGAATTAATCTTCCTAAGAAGAGTGTTTGTAAAGTAGCTAGAGAAAGTCATGTGAGTTTAACACATCACATTTTTTTTTTAAAATTTAGTATAATTTAGAAAACAGTGACGTCTTTCTTAATATAATCACTCACTGATAAAGATCTTAAGTGGGTTGAATCTATATTGTTAAAAAATTTAATCCAATATCGTAAATAGTTTACAAGATTTTAATTTTAATTACACTTATATCCAAATTATTTCGGTTAATAAACGTGAATTAAAACAAAATTCTGAAGTGCTGTTATCAATTAAATTTAAATAAATGTATTAGAGACGTGGTGAGAGAGCCATTCTTTGCCCCACTGCTCACAAAGAATCTCGGCAGGGCTAAACTTCTCTACGAGCAAGGTAATGCTGCTATGCAAATCTTACCTCAGGTTTTACTGCATGAACACTGCTATGCCGGCACTATTGAGCGACTCCCCACTTCTGTCCATGTTACTCTTTCAGTGTAACGACTCACTTTGCAGGCTTCCCTTCCCGTTGCTTTTGGCCATTCACACACTGCCCCACGTGACTCACAAAAATAGCAGTCTAGAGAAAGGCACGAGTTCAATTCATGACGAAACCCACTTCCGAAAAGAGAACAAGAGGGGGATTACCAACTGCATCAGCGCAGCAAAAGTTACTTTCCCTTTATTAGATTGTAATTAGCTCCATTTCATCCGTCGGTGTGTAACATTCGCGTATTGTACTGCACTGCATTTGACGCTGTGTTCATCTAACCTCAAATTGTATGCTTAATAGTAATAGTTTCGTTTTGTAGTCAGTTTTCCCTCCCAACATTTAGTACCTAGGACCTACTAGCGAATGTCCAATGGGCAGCCAACGGCATGAAACCACAGAACGGAGACCCTAGAAGGAGTGCTCGTCCCGTAGCCAGGCATGAGCGTGAGGAAGTGGCTGATATGAAATGCAAGCGAAGTAGATGATAAGAAAAATGATGTAACTTTTGGTGGACTGAATGGCGGGAGAACCCATAGGACCCGGAGAAAATCCTCCCAGGCGCCGCTTCGTCCACCATAAATCCCAAATGCGGGTGTTTAGAATTGAACCCGAGCCATTTAAATACGAACGGTCTAGCTACCCTAGGACTTACAAGCAAGTGCCTATGGGTCAGAAGCCTGTCAGGCAGCTAACGGCATCAAAACACAGAATGGAGAACCTGGAATGAATGGTCGGCCCGAGGACATGACCGTGAGGAAGTGGATTATAGGACATGCCAGCGAAGGGATGATAGGAAAGGTGATGATGGAGCAATTTGTGCAATGAGTGGCGGGGGAAACCGAAGGATCCGGAGACGCAGCTTCGTCTACCACAAACCCCACATATGGGCGGTTAGGATTGAACCCGGACCACCTAGATGGGAGGCGTGCAGTCTACCCATTCAATCACGGCGCTGCCTTAATAGTAATAATAATGTATTAAAATAATAATAATAATAATTAGTTAAACAATAAAATAGCATTTAATTTTATTTATTACGAATAATATCTGTATCTTTAAAATCGATTAACATCTAATTACCAATAAAGTATTATTAAATTTATGGTGTCGAGACATACAAAAATGTTTAGTTCATTTTAATATACTGATACGCAAAATAAATTAACAAAACTACTTTTATGTAGTTATATAACCGAGGCAGTGGCTCAGGCGTTTCTTCTGGGACTGGCAATCGGTAGGTTGTGGGATCGGTTCCCCGCGGCCAACCTCTCTGACCCATGAGCTTTTAACAGGGGTTTTCTGAGCCACTAGGCGAATGCTAGAAAGGATTCTTCATGTCCCAAAATGTCCTGTCTCTCCATTTCATCCGTTTGCTCTTTCTTCCAGGACTGTAAGTGTCGGCGAGTACTACGGTGGAGATGGTTGCGCTCAGGAAACTCGACTCTCGGCGGTAGGTTGGCACTGGGGGTCGTCGATACACGCAAAGGCACTTTTTCAGACCTGAGGCGCGGTCTATAGTGCTCTCCGCGTGGAAGTGCTTGGAAACTGTTAGGGACTATTCGCGATGGATCCCTGTCGCAGTCTGGTTCCGGCAGCCCTCTATATTGTTTTTATTTCATCCTCTCTTCCCGGAGTTGCCTGTGACTGGTTGAGGTGCGGTATCCCCTCCGGTACACTACACCATACTAGTTTCATTAATTCATTATAATTTTCCTCGCGGTTCATAGCTAAATAACAACAATAATAAGATTCAACTATACTGTAATAAAACAATTATAAAATTATACTAAGCATAAATCATAATTATAGTAAAATAATGTCATCAAAAATTAATTTTCATTATGATAACCGCTTTGTATTATTTGTTGCAATGCTACGAGGCGAAACAGTAAGTTACACCATCTATTAGAATGGGATTCTACGAACCATCGTAGTTAAACGTCAATTTCATTTCCATTCGGGAATACAGTAGGCTTATACGATAGTCAAATCTTTTAAATGATAGATCGCTATTAGTTTGTTTTGAAATTCCACGCAATTTTCATAGCAGAGAGAGAGTCATAAAGAGAAGGAGAGAGATAGAAAGAAAAAGAGAAACAAACAACGAATTCCCATTTAAGTGTTTTTTACGATATCCAAATTTTTCTGTGGAAGGATTTTAACTCCTAAGGTTTATCATTTATGCAAAGTCCATTCACAATGAAAAGCAGTCCATAGTGTATTCTTAGAGAATTTAAGATATACAGTTCATGTGTATTGAAAATATTTTAAATCTATAGTACCTATTCTAATTAAAATTAAAAAAATATCCCACTCTAATGCCCTTTACATGGAAAATAATTTCGAAAATTTTGATTTTCTGAAAAACGGTTCTAACGATTTTGATTACAATGCCGTAAATTAAAGATCTTTACATGCAAATAACATGCATATTTTGGATTTTCTGGAAACAAATTTTGAAGAGCTCTTCATACAGGATGAATTTTTCTGAATTTAGCATAACTGGTAAACCGTAAGAGATAGACAAAATCTTACTCCACAAAAATGTAGATACAATTTATATCATATATATTTTTTCCTCTAGTTTTTGAGACATTCATTGCAATAAATTGTATCTTTAAAATATGTTTACTTTTGTCAACTCCTGGTCATACAATCACATAGCAACTAGACTTTAAAAGACTTTGGCCTACTGTACTCCCTTATCTCGCATCTACTTACAAGGAAGCAAGTAATATGATTATTTCTGCTAATTTTATCTGATTAGTATGAAAAAAAATAGAACAATATGCTTTTAACAATAATTTGTTAAGAGATGTAGAGAAACACATGTGAATGGAATACATCAAATTTTATTTTACATAAGTAACACGGAAAATATTTTCTTGGGTTTAGATGCTATTTGCTTTCTCTGTTCAAAAGCACATGTTTTATTTACCAACATAGTTTGCAGTTAAACCCTGAAAGATGTCAGAGGAAGGGAGCGAACCATCTACGAATGTGGTCACTTGAAACTTCCAAGTTTCTTGTAGAAATTGCATGCAAACATAAAAGGTCATTTTGCTTTACTTCAATTTTTACAACATTTCTACACACTCAAAACTTAATACGAACCATAGGCTAGAAGCTGAAAAATTTTCTGCAGCTTTCAAAATCTATTGTTAGCAAAATTAACTTTGGGACTTTGTATTACTCCGCTACTCTTTAAAACAAAAATAAAATGTGTGCAGAAACTATAAACATTTTAGAAATTTTTCTTTTACCTCTGTTTGTAATTAAGATATAATAAACCGATCTTATAGCTTTTATACATGCTTAATAGTATTGCCAAGAACAATAACTGAAAAACTATTTTAGTTAGAGAAATTAAAGCAGAGCTTTTAAACTCCTGATGTGTGTACTAAAAATGGAGTCACTAGCATCACAAGTGTGGAAAACGTACACTTCAGCCATCACTCCTTAAAACTTAAACCAATAACAGGAATGTTTTGAAAACGATTAACTCTACAAAACAAAACTGTATATGACATAAGTTGTGTTTTAACGAGCTCTACATTTTTGGTATAGTGTTTTTTTTCTATGCTTCTGACCCCTAGGTATCCGCTTGTGAGTCCTAAGGGGTGTCAATCCTAAATGCGGGGAGGGTAAGCCGACTACGAACAAAAATTTATGTCTATATCTTACGATATATCAGTTTGGCAAGTCATCCAGAATGCAGAGGTTCTCAGAAGCTATTCCCAGAACATTTATCAAGATTTGCAACTTCTCGGCCATGTAAATATTTTAATATACAGCATTTTAATTAATGTTGCCATTTTTCAAGTAAAGAGTAGTTTGGGATGGGGGATTTTCTTGAAAACCTTCATATCGCATCCTTAGAATATGCTGAACTTAATAATGAAGTTTGGTATTTAATGGCATTTTCGTTTTTGAATTACGTTGTTCACACGGACCTTTTTATACTTTTGTATTAAATTTAGGGGATTGCAGAATTGTTATTTTCTGTGAAATTCCGGTATCGAATTGTAGAGAAGGTAAAAAGAGGCAAAAAGCCCGAAAGAAGCCTAAGGAAGAATATCTGGAGATTTAGTATGTGGAATTATTGGACAAACACACTACTTGAAGTAGATAATGGTGAAATGTTTCGCAAACGTCGAAAGGGATGCATTTAGAAAAGTCTCTTTACATGCTCATGGAGAAGAAAACAAGATTCGTGCCAGTCCCACTTTAACCCCTCAATAATTGAACTTGTGTGTCGAAAACGAGTGACTACTGTAATTTCCGTTAAACATCCTTCACAAAGTTTACTAGACAGGCTATCGGCTGTCTGGCGACAGTTTACAACTCTTCTCGAAGCCTGTTGTATTACTCCGCTTAACTTATACAGCTGCGAAAAGTTGCAACCACATTAAATAAAATATTTGACAATTTTAAAATGTCACTATTCTTGTTGTTTATGCCATAAGTATATCACGACTAAAATTTGCGTTGTGTTAAGATCTATTAGAGTTTCATTTTTTCACATTTTATTGCACACCATCAAGGCAAATTAAATGTATTTAACTGCTACCAGTAATTTTATACTTAGGATACCCATGACTTAAATTTTGGAATTTTAAACTAATAATGCTTTCCCTCTAAAATCTGTACAATATACTTATATATTATTATAATGCAAGTTTATAATAGAACTTTTTTTTTAAATTCACTGTGACAATTTAACATTTATGGATAAATCTATTTCTTATCTCGTCATGGTTATCAGCGGAGACGGTGGTCTGGTCGCACTCATTATGAGGGTAAACAAAATGTTACTTTTGCCAATGTATTATCACATTTGATAAGTTTATTATTTATATACTGTTTACATTACTATTATTGTAAAGATAATTTACTGATTGTAGTACGAATAAATTAAGAGAAAAGAAAGTAAGTACAAATAAAACCCAAATTTTTTCCATTCACATAGCTTTCTCTAGTTGTTCCACATTTATTCTAGTGCGTCCCCTTATTTCCCTTCTACTTGCAAGAAGCAAGTAATAAGCCAATTTATGCTAATGTTTATATCGATTAGCATGATGTAAGTAAAAGTATAATCTTCTGTAACAATAGTTTGTATAGAGAAAGTAATATTAATGGAACACAACAGATTTTTTTTTTTTTTGCTCTACACATACAGTTTTTGCATTCCGCCCAAAAATTCAATACCGAGATTTCACCGAAAATTACATGTTTTGGGTCCCCCCGAATCCAAAGAAAAATCATTTTTGGAAAAAGGTCCGTGTGTGTATGTGTCTGTGGACATCATAGCTCAAAAACGAAAAGACCGTTAAATACTAAACTTAGTATTTAAGTTTGGTATCTTCCAAGTATGCGACACGAATATTTTCAAGAAAATACCTCCACCCCAAAGTACCCTTTACATGGAAAAATTTCGAAATTGGTTTTCTCAAAACTGGTTGTAATGATTTTGATTGAAATCTCTTTAATACATGATATTTACATGGCAAATGAAATGCATATCTTGAATTTCCTGGGAACGGCCTCTAAAATACACTTATTCGGTATGATTGTATTTAATTTTACATAACTGGTAAACCGTAACCGATAGCCAAATCGATAAAACACACAATATTGTTTTTTCGAGTTGTGGACCGTTTTCTAGATATTCATTGTTATTGATTCCAGCTTTAACATACTAAAACTTTTCTCATACGGATCTTGTCAGCGCTTGGTTTAACTGCTAACATTTGACTGCTGGTTTAACCTAATGTATTCCCTTATTTCCCTTCTACTTATAAAGAAAGTAAGTAATGAGACCGTTTCTTCTAATGTTTTAACATTCCAATTATGAACAATAATTTGTTGCAGAGATCCAGAGAAAGTCATGTGAATGAAGCACGTCTGATTTTTTTCGTAGCAGAACAGTAGGAGGGTTTTGGTTTCTCCAGGGCTCTTTTATGGCTTCTTAAGAAATAGAAATACTTGGAATATGAAGACGGTTGTTTCAGACAATTACTTCCAAGTATTGCTATGTAGCCGTCAGTAAACTGCAAGTCATACGGCACATCCTAGTGTAGTTGGGGAAGTACTAACAGCGCACTCTTTCGCACAATTTGAACGAAGTTTATGGTCTTTCCATTCGTTCATCACTTCCCATGATATAATCTAAGCCATTATAACAAACGGCAGATGCAACTTCTAACGCCTCTGGGTCTTTTTTGGGTTCCTGGAACTTACTCACACAGACTGAGCAGGTTCGAGCGTCAAAACAGGTCTCTCGCTTATTTTCTCTCGTTTTAACAATATATTACAGCTTGTTGTTAAGCTGCCAATTTACTTAATTGCCTTTTTTTTTTAAGCCGTTCATAAATAGCATCACTTCCTCGTTAAAATACTAAAGGCAATGTACCTGTGAATGTAATCTGATCTGTTTCATTCATATGACTTTCTCAACAAACTATTTTTACAAAAATTATTGTTTTATCTACATCGTGATAATCGCAATGGATAAATTAATTCCTTCTATAAAAAAGGTAAATGGCGTGTTATTTATGGACGCTCTTTAACTACATGGTTCTCAGCGTCGCATTCTAAATTGGGCGTGAAAGACCGCTTAATTTTGTTCAGAGGCCTCTCTATCAGGCTTGAGGTTCTTTAGGTACCGTAAATCTACGACACGGGACCAACGGCTGTACTTCCCTTCCGAAGGAAGCCTGCTAAGAATTTTTCCATCCAAAAAAATCCATCCACCGGGTATTAACCCGCGACCTCTAAGCAGAAGGGAAATAGGCAATAGTCAAATATTTGTAAAAATAACCGGTCGCTATGTGAAACAATTGAAATTTGGTTCTTTTTATGTGGCCAGGAGTATAATAGGAGAGAGAGAAAAAACGAAAAATGACTTTTCCCGTAAGAGTAGTTTAATATTGAAACCAATATCAGAAATATCTCTAAACAAAGAACAAAAAAACAAAAAAACAAAAAAAAAACCATATACATCAATTGTGCGTCTTAACGAGATCTATATGTTGTGTCTAGTCATCTCCTTAGCGCGGCTGCTTGCCAAGCGAGAGACCTCGGTTCGATTCCCGGTACCAGCTGGAAAACCTGATCCGGAGTGCACTCAGCAATTAAGGAGCTACTTGATTGAGAAATAACGGTTTCAGATTCAAAAGACCGCATCAACCGGTCGGAAGGGACTCATGTCTCACCCTCCAGCACTGCATCCCATTCATGACGCCTTCTGGCCGAGATGGGGGATACAGCGGCCAGGCGGTAGGTAGGCTATGGTCCCTTGCCGTGCCATGGAGTTATATTTACCAGTTATGTCATTCATAATTAAGAGGACTTCAGGAGCTATTCCCAAGAAATTCAGAATGCACATATTATTTGCCAAGCACCTAAACATCTTTAATATACGGCACATTTATCGAAATGGCAAGAGACATTTTTTAGAAAATCGAAAATTTCGAAAAATGTTCCATATAATGTACATTTTGAGGTGATAGGATTTTTCTGAAAAGATTCGTGTCGCATGCCTGATACCATACGTAAATAGCAAGTTTGTTATGTAACCGACTTTCCTATTTTTAATTATAGACACTTAAAAACATAAGCACACGCACCCACACATACATACAAAGCATCGTACATGGAATGTTCTCTAAAAATACATGTTTTAATTCCGGGAATCCTCAAAGCATGTATTTATAGAATGAAATTTTTGGGTGTCGTAGAATGCCTTCTCAACCTACTGTGTATATTGTGCATTTATGCTATAGAATGCAATAGTGCGATTCTTTTTTAATTCGATTTATTTAACGTCGCTCTAACTACTTGGTCATATTTTGATAGTTCTTTTAGTGATATCCAGGCGTGCAATCCAATCTGATTGCTATTTCACCATCTGTATTCAGGTTATCAGAGTATACAACCAGTCTTCTATGTTTCATTCTTTATACACCAAACTGTTTTGCTCAGCGACAAGCACATGTCGTTGGTGTAGTGTCCGATCTAGTTGTTTTCACTATTTGATGACTATAGATGACAGCATAATGAAAGTTACCATCTATTTTTCAGTTTTTACTCTTGTTTTATTCTGAAGCTGGAACTTTGGGTCATGGTATTGAATATCAAATTCGTATTTACCTTGGCAACTGAGGGAAACCTCAGGGAAACCTCAGACGGATTGACAGCTCGCGGAACTTGAACCGAGGACCTCCCGCATGAGGACCACAATATACAATTCTTTGATTCTATATTTTTTGTATGTTATATTGAAACTTGAATGTGAATGCTATAAATTGGTTTTAACATAAACAATTTAAGGTCACCAATGTTATTTAAGATTAAGAAGCACGTTAAATAGGTAGAGTGAGACTTAAAAATCCAATGCCAGATCCGGGATTGATTTTTTCAGTGTGACTCCACTATCCAACTCTTGTCCTACACACGTCTTGTATTCAAATAACATTAATTAACACTAACATATTAAACTTCAGTCAACATTCGTTCTAGCACCTTTTTGCTAAAATGTTTAACTATTAAAAAAAAATCCTTCAACCAAGGCGTATAGCTTATTAGCTGTAAATTTTCAGGAGAGTTTCACAGAAAAGTAACAGTCTCGTGCCGCTACTGCCCTTATGTGCTTGTATTCACGGCATACGATCATGCAAACGCTAAGAAGAGCTGATGTGACCATAATCAGGCATCCCTTTATCGAAATGTTAGTTATCATGGCCAGGATTGCTGCTTATCGAAACTCCTCAATTTCATGACAATGTGTAGTCGACACCGGTCTTATATCCCCAACTTAAAAGCTGCACCTCAATGGATGGGATCAAACCCGGAAGCAGATCACCATGATCCAGTCCACAGCGCCACGGTGTGTCAGACTGGTTAGACCACTCTCCTCTCACCTAGAAGGCCCAGATTCGATCCCAAGCGACCAAATGTGAGACTCGTGGTGGACAAAGCGGCGAAGGGAAAGTTTTCTCCGACTTTTGCGGTTTCCGCCGCCATTGCATTCCACCGGTGCTTCATCTTCATTCCATGTATCATCAGTGTCAACGCCTACGGTACCATGGTAGTAAATGCGGGCGTCACACACAATAAAAAAAAAAAAAAAAACGAGCAGAGCAGGCTTATTAAATTACGGATTTAAAAATCTGATGTGTTCCATTCACATGACTTTCTCCAGATGACCAAACAAACTTCTCTTACGAAAGATTATTCTTGTCTTTATGTCAGGCTAATCTAGATAAACATCAGAAGAATTAGTCGTATTATTTGCTTCCTTGTAAGTAGAAGGTAAATAAAGGGATAACACTAGGCTAAATGCATAGTAAAGTCTTTTAAAATTCGGTCACTTTGTGAAACAAATGAAACAAGAAAGAGACATAAAATACTATGGCTTTCGTTTGCGAAAAGTTTCAGTAGCTTAAAACTGAAACCATAAACACAAAATATCTAGAAAACAGTTACATGTACACATATATATGTGTGTGTGTGTGTCAAAATCTTAGAGCCTGTTTTGAGAATATCAACATTTTCCAAAAACTTTCCATATAAGGATAGTTAAGGGTGTGGGGTTTTCCGAGAAATCTTCGTATCCATTCCTTGTAAGGCAATGAACTTAAATATCAACTCACACTGACATTTTCTAGATATCCGCTGTGTTCAATTCATATGTCTTTCTCTAGCTGTTCCACATAAAATCTAGTTTTACAAAAGGGTAAATTAGCAGAAAACTCAAAATAAAGTTCTGTTTTTTAGAACTTATTTTATAATACGATATTTTAATCAAAATCGTTAGAACCATTTATCAGCAAATGAAAATTTTCGAAAAGGTTTCCATGTAAAGAGTAGTTTGGGGTGGGGGATAATTTTTAAATATTCGTGTCGCATCTTTTGGAGTAACTAAACCTACAATACCAAATTTGGCATTTAATGGTTTTTTCGTTTTTTAGCCATGCTGTCCACAGTCACACACATACACACTGACCTTTTTCTAAAATAATCTTTTTGAATTCAGGGATCTCAAATTATGTATTTCAGGTGAAATCTTGATATCGATATTTTTGTTAGAGTACAATACCTTTTCCATCTACTATATACTTACACATAAGCGCCAGAGAAAGTGAAATGCCTTTTGGGTTCAGAGAGTCCTAAAACCCTGTATTTCCGGTGAAATCTAGATATCAAATTTTTGGTGAAATACAATACCTTCTCAAGGCGCTATGAACATATACGTGCCAGAGAAAGTAAGAATCACACTATTTACAAAATATTCAATTTAGAGTATTTTCTTTAACACCATTTGAAAAAGATAAATAACGTTATTTATTCAATATTTTCTTATAAACTAAATAAAATTAATGAAATACCTGGACAATAATTTCTATAATTGTGTTTGTTAGATCAGATTAAATGTTTTGGCGGTAGATGTACTATGAGCTGTAAAGTTCAAGGATCTGTTGATTTTTTTCTTTTTCTTTCTTGTTTTTTTTTTTCTGAACATCTTCTAACCTGGTTGGTCATATCGGACGAGAATGAAATTAGTGAAATGATGCTCAAAATATGACCTCGGGGTCCATGGAGCTTAAAAATATTTGACATTCGTCTTCTCAGGGTAAGAGAAAAATCCCCCAAAAAAGCCTTATCGGGTAATTCACTCTAAGCGAGATTTGAACTCGCGACCTGTTGAATGTGAGGCAGACACGCTACCACCATACTACCCAGGCGGGCAAAGAGCTTTTTATATCATATATAAAAAGTGATGAATTATGAACAAAAATAAATATACTAACAAAGGTTTGACATGGCTTAGTAAAACGTTGTGACCACATGATCTTAGTATATGGTAAAGATTAGTTATGACAATGGCTGAATAAAAATTAATGAGAAATATTGTTTTCTCTGAAATGACTATTGAGAGAGGTACTTATAGTTACACACTTCATTAGAACCATCCCCATTGTGTATTATCTGTTGCCAAATGTTTGCGCACCTATATTGACCGTCCTATGGCATGGATAATGTCATCTCTTGTGATGTACCGGATCCCTCGTAGTGGTTCTTTCACTTTGTTTTGATTGAACTCTACAGTGGACCTGGTCTCTAATGTTAAATAAGAACAGCATATTACACAATTAAAAATAGTTTTTGGTGGATATTGATAGGTGAAATATCCTTTTTTAATTACTATCTAAAATACGTCCTTATTGTCTATAAAATAAAGGCTCTATGGCATGTTAACATTCTCCATGTGTTTACATTGTTCTTGTATATCATCACAGAGCCTAGTATAAACTGGAAAACTGGCTTTCAGTAAGCGCGATTCCTTCTCCGTTTACGTAGTAATTGCTATATATCTATAATATGGTTTAAGAGACCATTTCAGGGTTTAATATTGAATATGGAAGAGGAGGATTTGCATTAATTTTTAAGGCAGTATTGAATTGGTTGATGAGGGGTGAATTGGATTGATTTATGAGGGGTAAAGTAATTAAAATTAAACAAAGGCCTTTCCTCCCTCTTTTCGCCCAAACATTCAGACTTTTAAAAACAAATCAAAATTGGTTCATTAAAAATCCTTTTAGTATATTTTTATACTCATAGATTCAATTTTTATGAAGAAGAAGAAGAAAAATATGCAAAAAAAGAAGAACGAAGTTCGCTGTTGCTTACAATACCACTGACCGACGTATGTTTGGATTTATCCGGTGGTGTTCTGCACACACTGTTGAGTCACCTGGTATGCGGACGACATGATCATCGGATTGAACTCCAAACCTGCAAAGAGCAACCAACCAACTTGAGAAATGGGAGCGGGAAAACAAAATAGAAATGAACACGCCAAAAACCGTAAAGATGACATTCCGCTGCGGAGGTCGAGAACCTGCGGAGGACAGAGTATATCTAGGTACGAAACCTCTCAGCATAGTCAACAGTTCCAAATACTTGGGACTTACTCTACAAACAACTTCCAGGTCATTCAGAATACACATAAAGACCCTCGCAGCAGCCATGTTTGACACCAAGGCAATGTCCAAAATATCATTAAAAGCCACCATGGTCTTCTTCGGTGAAAAAATAACTCCCATCGCAACTTACGGAATAGATCTCATTTGGGGAAAGCTGAGTCTCAAAGATCTAATGACTTTGAAAGCACTTAAATCACTCTTCTTGAAAGCTGCCCTAGGTGTTTCAAAATACACAAAGTCGGGGCAAGTATACGAACTCACCAGGGAACCTTCTGTATAGAAGACCTGTGTATGAGGCTGCCATCGACCGACAGCTTGAATAAACTACCACATGAAAGAGAGAAGAAGAGAAGGGAGATATGGCCGGAATAGAAGTCATGACACAATTCAAGAACTCCGATTCCTGGTGAACTCAGGCGCGGTACATGCTTACCACCACAAAATATGCAAGATCAAGAGTTTCCACGATCCCGGAACAGCTGTGTATGTGAACTATGCAAACCACCCTGTGACCGTTAACATGTGACCACCTGTAAAAATCTCATGTGTTCCATTCAAATGACTTTCTCTACATCTGTGTAACAAATTGTTATAAAGCTTATTATTCTATATACTTCATGCTAACCAAAATAATCATTAGCACTAAAACGTTTATTATTTTAAGTAAAAAGTGATGTTTTCTATTTACGTGACCTTCTCTACATCTCTGAAACAAATTATCCTTAAAAACTTATTCCTATGTACTTCATGTTTATCGATCTATACATTAGCACAGATGGTCTTCTTACTTGCTTCCTTATAAGAAGAAAGCTTTTACTATTGCTATGTGGTTGAAATCCGTATCCTTGCATGGTCAGAAGTGAAAAATGCTCGTATAAAAAAGTGTAAGTATTTTAAAACCGACTCCAATAACAAGGAATATCTCGAAAATGGTCTACTGAACGGAAATATATACTGCATAAACTATGTTTTTTAACGAGATCTACATTTTTTGTGTTGTAAGTTTTTGTCTATCTCTTATGTTAAGCAGCTATACAAAAGTCTTACAGAATGAAGAGGTCTTTGGAGGTAGTTTTTAGATATACATTTTATTTGTAAGGTAAATATTCTTAATATATGGACATTTAAGCAAAATTGTTAGAGACAATTTTGAGAATATAAAATTTACAAAATTGTTTAAAGTAATGTGGAATTTTGCTAAACATCTTCGCGTCTCAATCTTGGAAAATATTTCAATTTAATACCAGTGTGGTGTTTTAGTGCTTTTTTTTTTTGTTGTAATTATCATGTTCACAGACACACTCGATCGCGCCGTGAAAGAGTGGTTAAACTAATTGATCCCAGGCGACTGCATATGAGATTTGTGATGGAGATATAGCAGCGCAGAACCGGGTTTTCTCGGGTTCTCCAGTTTTCCCCGCCATTGCATCTACCATGCTCCATCTTCATTCAAAGCATCATCAGCGTCATCGCCTGCTGTGCCTATGTAGTGCAAGCTGACGTTTTAACCACTATAAAAAGCTGATCTAAAAAGGGATATGTTCCATTCACACGACTTTCTCTACATCTCTGTAACAAAATATTGTTAATAAGCTTAATCTTCTATCCACTTAACGCTAATCGAGATAACCATTAGCAGAAACGGTCTAATTACTTAGTTCCTTATAAGTAAAATACAAATGAAGGAATAACCTAGGCTAAACCGATAGTCAATTTTATAAAATATGATTTTAATGGAATTGAAGTCCGTCTCTTTGCGTGGCCAGGAAATGACAAGGTCCTGTATGAGAAAAGTTCGTGTTTTAAAATTGAAACCAATAACAGGGAATATCTTGAAAACCTCCAACTTCACGAAAAAAAACGTGTATGACATTCATCGTGTGTTTTAACGATGCCTGCACCCTTTGTCTAATTAGTATGTTTGTATCTGCTATTTCTTTTTTCTATCGATTAGCATAAAATAGATAGGTGCATAAGCTTTTTAACTATAATTCTTTCAAATATATAGAAATTGTCGAGTGGATTGAACACATCAGATTTTTAAAAAAATGCAAAATTCAGAAAAAACATTCAAAACAAAGAGATATTCAGATGCTATTCCCAGAAAATTCAAGTTATGCATTTTATTTGTCATATAAATATCTTAAATATAAAAGATTTTAATAAAAACCGTTTGGGCCGTTTTTCAGAACACCAATATTTTCCATAATGTTTGCATGTAAATGATAGTTGGCGGTAGGGGATTTTCTTCAAAATCTTTGTGTCGCATCCTTGGAACATACTGATTTTAAATATCAAGTTTACTATTTAATGAACTTTTCGTTTAGGAGCTATGCTGTCTACAAACACAAACACACACGGGCGTTGTTCTAAAAATCCATTTTTTCTGGATACAGGGTTCACAAAACATGTATTTTCAGTGAAATTTCGATATGTAATTTTGCGTGAAATATAATACCTACTCTATAAACTATGTCTACAAGTACGTGTAGAGAAAGTAAAAATTAAAAAACAGTGTGTTTAGTTACATTGAATTTGAAGTATTAGAATTATTATAAAATGCATAAAAAGGCATATACCTATAATGCTGTTTGAATCGACTGTCGTCACCAACGCTGTGTAAAGCTAGCTTGTATTATTTCAGAATTAATTAGCATACGTGGAACTTATTTCATTGTTTTCAAAAGTCAATACAGCAATCAGGAAGTGGAGTTAATTATTTTGATGAAAACAGGATAGAAGTAAACACTGAAATGCAGGAAAGGCACAAAAACGTAGAAAAAACAGTTGCATAAAATGAAACAGCATTTCCAACACATGCATCCATAATTTGTGGCAGTTACTTCTCTCCAAATGATTTTCAATTCCATTTAGCTGCATTTATGTAGTTCAGGTTCTGAGAAAGACTTAAATACTAATATAATTACTAATATAATAGGTAAGGTTTTAATTTCTCTACGGTGTATCTACGGTAGGTAAAGGGATAAACTCTGACGTGGTCCATTCACATGACTTTCTCTATCTCTCTGTAACAAATAGTTAAATATCTTATGCTTCTATCTGCTTCATGCTAATCCAGATAAATATTATTACTTGCTTACTTGTAAGGTAAATAAGGGAATATACTAGACTGAAGCGATAACCAAATACGTATTTCAAAAACAGTTTGCTATGTGATTAATATCCATTTTTTTCCATCGCCAGGAATTGACAAATTCACGTATAAGAAACGTTTAAGTAGTTTAAAATCATATAGCATATAACTTGCTATTTAAATTCAGTATATTCCAAGAATGCGACACGAATATTTTCAAGACAATTCCCAAATTCCCAATTACTCTTTACAAGGAAAAATTTTTGAAAATTTTCTAAAAAATTGTACTATCGATGTTGAATTAAAATGTCGTATTTTAAAGATATTTACATGACAAATAAAATGTGTAGATAAAACAACATTTCAATATTTCTTAGGATTTTTTTTGCAGAACAGGCAGAGAAAGTCATGTGAATGGAACAGTTTAGATTTTTTGACCCACTACTCATTCACGTTGTCATGGTGGAAATGAATTTATTGCAGTCAGTGCTTAGTAACTAACCTATCTTTACCTCTTTTACTACTCGGGTGTACATGAAATATAATTAAATTCTCTGGATTTCAACATTTTTATTGTTCTAGACATAAAATATAACCACATAAACTGATAAATTTCACCATTTTATTCTTGCTTACTAAAACCGCCATGCACACTTACGTGTATTAAAGATAGCCCATTATCCCCTAGATCACAACTGTTTTAATTCCGTAAGGTTTTCAGTTTCAGGTAACCAAACTCTTGCACCACCCGACTGGTTTCGGTTCTCTATGTGACTGGTTTGAAAAACAATCCACATATTCAAACATGAATAGTTACTAATGTTATACATGTAAAATGAAAGGGGTGGTTCCGATACCATCTCTATAAAAAGATTTCGCTACAATTAGTTAAAATTTGACGTATTCCATTCAACGTTACCTTTTCTACCTTTTGTGCACACAAACTATTCTTACAAAAATTATTTATCATTCTATATATATTATACTAATAGAGATAACATTAGCAGTAATCGTCTTATTATTTCTTCATTGAAAGCGACGGGAAATAGGAATACATTAGGCTAACGCGAGTGAAATATTTGAAAGCTATATTTAACAGTTGAAACTCGATTCTCTTTGCTTGGCTAATAATAACACAATCGAGGTACGAAACGAAAATGATTTCCTACTTGAGACAAAGTTTAAGCAGTTTAAAATTGAAACAGATAGCACAGGATATCTTGGAAACGGTTAATTCTACAAAAATGTATATGCCATAAATTGTATGTTTTAACGAGATGTATAATTTTGCACATACGGTATTTAGTTAAAATAGAGTAATTTTTGGGAAAATCAAAATTTTCAAAAAATGTTCCAAGTAAAGAGTAGCTGGGGTTGTGAAAATTTTCTTGAAAATCTTCGTATCGTATCCAGCAGTTTTGGTTTTTAACAGTGGTTTTTTTTTTTATTTATGATGCCCACAAACACACACATACATACACACACTGACACGGACATGTTTCTAAAAATAGTTTTTATTCAAGGTGTATTAAAACATATATTTCCGGTGAAATCTCGGTATTGAGTTCTTTATCCACCATGTACATTTACATACGTGCCAGAGGAAGTAAAATGACAATATCGTTCTTCGGATTACATAAATGATAAAGATATAGTTATAAAATCTGATGTGCTCCATTCAAATGGCTTTCTCTTCATCTCTGCAACAAACTATTATTGAAAAGCTAAGGCATAAGCTTTTCAAAGCTGAAACAAAAAAAAAAAACAAAAAAAGGAATATCTTAAAAACGATCAACTTCACGAAAAAAATGTACATAACATAAATTATGTGTTCTAATGTGCTCTACATTTTCTGTTTGTTACTTTTTATTCATGTTTACGGTTTAGCAGTTATGCAAAAATCCATAAAATTCATCCAGAATAAAGTAGTCTTCAGAATCTTCTTTCAGAAAATTTAAGATATACATTTTATTTGTTAAGTAAATATCTTAAATATACGATCTTTTAATCAAACTCGTTAGAGCCATTTTTAAGAAAATCAAAATTTTCGAAATTTTTTCCCTGTAAATCGTAGTTTGGCGTGAAGGATTTTCTTGAAACGCATTCTTAGAAGATAAACTTAAATACCATATAATGGTCTTTTCATTTTTGAGCTATGCTACCCACCTAAGGACATTTTTATAAAAATGTTTTTTTTTGGATTCGGGGGGTCTCAAAACATATATCTCCGGTGAAATCTCAATATCGAATTTTTAGGTGTAATTTATACACTATACACTGTGTACACAGTACGTATAGAAAAAGTAAAAAATTGTGTTTTATTTTAAAATTCATAGGCACTATAAACAGTTTACATTCAGTCTCGTTGTTCAAATATTACTGTCAGCCTACAGTAAGCTCAGTTGCGAAGTTGAGGGAATAGGTTGTATCCCCTCAGGTGAAACATTCTTGCAAAACATTCCTCTTTGAGTTCTGTACAGATGTAAACATTATCTTTCGCAAAACAAATTAAGCTTAGCGATAAAAATGTTTCGCGTACATAAAAGGGGGAAAGAGATGCTAGTTCTATGTATATGTGTTATACTATGCAAATAAAATAGCGTTAGGCTCTACAACTGAATATCATTTTAAACGTTGATAGATTATATCTTACACATGTTTTTTTTAGTTTAACTCCTTTAACCTGGTTGATCCTATCGGACGATGAATGAAATTGGTGATATGATGCTCGGGGTCCATGGAGTTTAAAGTTACTCGAGACTCGTCATCTCAGGTTAAGGGAAAACTCCGAAAAAACCTTATCCGGGTAACCCACCCTAAGCGAGATTCGAACTCACGACCACTACACTACCCAGGCGAGCGATTCTTGTTTTGTTATTTGTGTATTAGGTCTTTCCAGATGAGAGTTGGAATGAATTAAAGTGTGATACGTTATTAATATCAATTTTTAAGAGTAACTTCCATATCTATGAATTACAGATACACAGATTTGTATTTTCCCTAACTAGTACTATGTACCTATAGTAAAATACGATACAGCTTGAATGCATCTTTTGAGGAACTCTAAATCCAAAAACATACTTCTTAGAAAAAGGTTCGGTCGTTGTCCATATGCATCTGTTTGTGTCTGTAGGCAGTATAACTCAAAAGAAAAAATGCTTTAAATACCAAACTTGGTTTTTTAAGAAGAGATATTCAGAATCAACTACACAAAAAAGTAAATGTTAAAACACATTATTTATGGCATATAAGTTTTATTGTAGAGTTGAGCGTGTCTGAGATATTCCTCGTTATTAGTTTAAGCTTTAAATGTTTATATTTCTCTCATATGAGAATTTCTCAACTCCTGGACATACAAAGTACTTTCAGGCATACAGCAAACAGCTTTTAAAAGTTTTCACTATCGCTTTAACCTATGGTACTTCCCTTATTTCCTTTCTAATAACAAGAAAGTATGTAATAAGATAATTTATACTAATGTTTATGTCGATTATTATGAAGTAGATTTTAACAATAATTTGTTACAGAAATGTAGAGAAATTCATGTTAATGAAAGCATTAAGTTTTTTATTCATGGGTCCTCAGAACATGTTTCCAATAAAATCTCCATATCAAATTATTGGATAGAATACAATACTTTCTCTGCTACTTCACACATACGTGCTAGAGAAAGTCTGACTGTGAACACCATACCTCAAATATGAAAGCTCAGATAAATACCAAATTTGTGTTTAGTTTCAGGATCTACCAAATATTCGGCATAACAATTTCCAAGAAAATCCCCGTTCTCCATACTATGCTTTACATGAATGTTTTTCTCACAATCTTTTACTTTTTTGAAACATTTAAGAGATTCACATGGTAACTAAAATCTATAGCCTATGAAGTCCTCGTTATTCGAATACTTTTGTTTAGATGCTAAGAGATAGTAAAAACGAAGTATACAAAGGTTTTGTGCATGTGTATATACATCCATCCATCCGTCCGTCCATCCGTTCATCCATCCATCCCTGCATCCATCCATATAGTGAGTAAATTAGAGGGAAAATTAGGTGATGCAGCAGTCCTTTTAAAAAAACGACACATAACTCGGCAACTGAAATTCAAGCTAGATGGAAGGTGTTCAAACAACCAGAGGGAGCAATTGGCTATACTGAAAATATTACAAGGGCTGTAGACCATGACTGATACGATGAATGAAAAGCGGGCAGCAGTCATATATACAGATACCAAAGTATCACAGTCATGAGAATGGAACACATCAGATTTTTAATGTTGTTCCAAGGCTGCCATTGTTGATATCCTGCTTCTGCTATTTCGGATTTGATATTAGATTTTGGAATCTTGTTACAAATAATCTGCAGTTCATTATCTTCAGCAGCTTCTTTTGCTAAATGATCTGCTAACTCGTTATCAGTAATACCCACATGTGCTTTCACCCAACTGAAGTGAATCATCCACTTTTTTCGTCTTAGCGTATTGTATCCCATCCAGAAATTCGAAACCAACAAATTTACCGGAAGTATATGTTTGGAGACTCCCTGAAAAAAATAATTTTAGAAAAAGGACAGCGTGTGGGACTGTCTCGGTGTGTGTGTGTGTGTGTGTGTGTATCCTTTATACAGAATATCTATTATATGGAAAACATTACCAAATGTTTAATTTTCCCAAAAAATGTCATAACATTTTTATTAAAATTTGGTCTATTAAACATATTTACATGACGAAAAACTGAATACCATGACTTTTATGAAAATAGCCTCTGAGTAGCTCTTCATTTTGGATGACTTTTGCACAACTAGTAAACCGTAAGACATAAAATGCACACCACGTTAAAGCATACAATATATGTAATATATATTTTTTTCGTGCAGTTGACCATTTCCTATACAGGTTGTTTCAAAAATAGGGGCATAATTTCAGGTATGTATTTCCCACATGTAGACAATCAAATTAGTTCATTATAACATGTGTCCGGAAATGCTTCATTTCCGAGTTATGGCCTTCATAAACATTGAAATTCACTGGAACGTTTTTCTTTCCGCAGGCTGTTGTCATTACAGAAGGTGTTCAAAATGTCCACCTCCTGCTTGAATACAGAGCTCACATCGATGTCTCATTGACCTGCGAACACGATCCCAAACTCCAGGAGTATTGCGTATGTCCTCACAACTTGCCACAATTTGATTCCGAAGGGATTCCAAATCCGGCAACGGAGACGAATAAACCAATGATTTTAAATGGCCCCACAAGTAGAAATCGAGAGGGTTCAGATCAGGTGCGCGTGGAGGCCAAGCAATTGGGCCACCTCTACCTATCCATCGATCAGGAAACCTTCGATCCAAGTACCGGCGAGCCGTAAGACTGAAGTGTGCAGGAGCGCCATCATGCAAGAAGTGAATGTGTTGATGATTGATCAGTGGAGTGTCTTCGAAAACGTCAGGTATGGTGTTTTCCAGGAAGTTTGTGTACGCCTGCCCCGTAAGTCTGTTTACAAGTACATGGGGTCCAACTAATCGATCACCAATGATACCGGCCCACATGTTGAGGGAGAACCGCACCTGGTGATGAGATACAACAGTTGCACGTGGGTTTTCATACGACCATACATGCTGATTGTAGAAATTTGTTATGCCATCTCTTGTGAACTGTGCTTCATCTGTAAATAATACGACGGCAGAAAAGTTCGGATTTACACCACACTGCTGCAAGAACCACTGACAGAACCTAACTCGTGCAGGGTAATCTGCTGGTGACAGGGCCTGTCCACGTTGCAAATGATAAGGATACAATCGATACTCGTTCAACAGTCTTCAGACAGTCGTATGAGGAACATTCACTTGCAACGCTAACCGTCGTGTGCTGATAGAAGGAGTCCTGTCCACAGCCTCCAGAATCTCCTCCTGCACTTCTGGAGTTGTAGATCCAAACCAGGAGAGGTGAATGTTCCATACTCGCACAGACGGGAATGGAGACGTACAAATGTCTTCCGATCTGGACATTGTCGCTGTGGGTACCTCTCCTGGTACAAACAACGAGCCAGCGCAGCATTGCCGTCCGCCTTAACGTACATGAAGTGTATCTCAACCAGCTCTTGATTTGAATACATGTCGCACAGTCTTAACGCCTAAAGAACACTGAAAGTAACCTTCCTCTGAATGAACTATCAGAGTGCCCTCCTAATGTCTCCTTTGACGGCAAAGACCTGCGGAAAGAAAAACGTTCCAGTGAATTCCAATGTTGTGAAGGCCATAACTCGGAAATGAAGCATTTCCGGACATGAACTACTTTGACTGTCTACAGGTGGGACTTTCAATGTTGTAAAGGCCATAACTCGGAAATGAAGCATTTCCGGACACATGTTATAATGAACTATTTTGATTGTCTTCATGTGGGAAATACATACCTGAAATTATGCCCCGTATTTTTGAAACACACTGTATATCTATTGGTCTCAGTTTAAAATACTTAAAGCTTTACTCGTACGGGATATTTATCAATTCCTGGACGTGAAGATAAATGGATTTAAATCATATAGCAACCAAGTTTTAGAAGTTTTGACTATCGCTTTAGCCTAGTGCATTCCCTTGTTTCCCTTCTATTTTTAAGGAACTAAGCAATAAGACCATTTTTGCTAATGTTTATCTTGATTAGTATGAAGTATATATAAGAAACAGCTTTTTAATATTAATTTGTTACAGGGATAAACGAAAAATCATATGAATGGAAAACATCAGGTCCGTATGTGTGTCTGTGGACAGCATATCTCAAAAGCGAAATTACCGTTAAATAGCAAATTTTCTATTTAAATTAAATGTTGCACAAGGATGCGATAGGAAGATGTTAAAAAATACGCCCTTTTACATGGGAACATTTTTTAATTTTTTTTCTCACAAATGACTCTAACGATTTTGATTAAAATGCCTATATCAAAGTTATTAAATGATAAAATGTGTATCCTCTATTTTCTGGGAATATCCTCTGGGAATTTGGTATAATTGGTAAACAGTAAGAGATAGATAAAACTCTGTTTTATTGCTCCATCAAATAACTCTTTATTTCTTCCACTGCTTACAAATGAAAATTTATTGAGATATCACTTGTCTTTCTTCGATGCCGTCTCAATATGTTTTCGACGCTCGAAGCTGCGGCTACTACTGCACGCTCCGAATTTCCGATTGAAACTGTTTATCTGTTGCTCCCTATGCACTGCCAGTTGAAATTAAATTTTTGCTCGTTCTCCTTTTATACCTGTCGATCACGTGGCAGGAAATTTCCAGAAGCAGCCACAAGTGCAAACCACCGCAAATGTCACATGTACACTCATGTATAACAGGAGCTTCGATGTCAAAGAACTTGCCGAATCCACACTTGTCCACTCGCACAGGTGTAAGAATCGCAGTTTCTATGTGAAAACAACTTGCCAACAGCACATGTTTCCCTTAAAGCAGGCAAAACAAAACATGGTAATAATCAGCAAAATTCCAGCACAGCAACGGCGGTGATATAATCCTGACAATTGACAGTGTCTTTAACAAAGCAGTGTCTTCAGATGACCAAGCTTGACTGGCTGGAAATCAATTCAAGAGACAATAACAAAGCAATGAACGAAGCAGTAATCGACCGCGATAGTAGTTTTGATACCGCCTCTATGAAGAACTTAAACTTTTGGAACAAAAGAAAATGGTAGACAAAATAGCACATTATTTACCTTCTATCAGATGAAATGTTACTTTCGTGTGTAGTTAAAATGAATGATAACTACGCCTTAGATATTATATATTTTTATCAGTAAACGTGGAGACGGAGACGAAGTTTCCTGTATATTTCTACGTTTTTGTCACATTACATTTTATTTTTGTGCATAAATTCAACAAAGCATTGCCTTAACGATACTCCACCAGTAAGAACATATTTTGGGGGAGGAAAGTAACTGCTAATCGAGATGAAATAAATTATGCACGAGAAAACAGTAAATGATGCTGCCGCTTCCGATATAATCTGTGTCCCATTATAATTACCTATTAGAGTGTCATTACCTGTAGCTGAACTAAAATACAAGCTACCTGATGTGTGTGTATCAATATAATTTTGCTTACCGCTACGCTGTTTTTATACGTTAGAAATTAAATACAATTTTCGAAACAGCTTATACAGGCATACAAAGACAAGATACTTACGCACATTTGATTGGCTTGCCTTTAGGGATGTTAATGTCACGGAGATGCACTGTTAAGGGGAATTCCCGACCAATGCAGTGCCGTTATCTCAGAACCTGATTGCTGTGGGAGCTATGTATTTTAACGACCCTATATTTCCTTGTAAATGAAACGTAACACAGAATTTGACCAAGCAGTAGCCAATAATTTGGTAGCTGCCTCCGATTTCAGACCATCTAACGGTTTTCCCCTTGATTTACTCTCATGCTGAAGTTTCAGAACATCACAAAATATAAATTCCAGTATGTGGGGTATTTTGAACAGATATACCAAATTCCTGTTCGGTTTTCACGATATATTTTCTTTAGCATCCCAATATACTCTTTTTTATGTTTTTAACCTAAGTTTAAATGTGGAATAAAAATGTCCTGAACTCGAATTTTAACTTCATTTAAATATCGAATAATTGATCAAGAATAGTTAGATTTTTTTTTTATTTATTTACAACCCGTGATATATCTGTAGGGTGTTAATGAACTACACCGAAATAATTTGCGAGATTGTGCACGTGACTGATATAAATAATTTGAGATCGGCGATGCATGGTCCCCGGATAAACATAACGCAATTACATAGCGTTAACTAGCTCGTTACTAGCTTTCTCAAGGTTTAATGTCGTAAAAATCTGTAAAATCTCGAACTAATCACTTGGCAGTGGGACACTGAGCCTTCATTAACTACGTTCTTGAGTTATGTAGCCTAATCTGGAGGGGTTTTTTCAACTGTTCTGGTGGCTTAATGCGTTACGCGTGAAGCTGCTATCCCAAAGGTCATGAAGTTCGATTCCTATCATAGAGTAAATGCTTTTTATTATTATTTTTTCATTCCAGACGAAGTGACGCGATACGTGAACGACACCCGGACTCGGAGACTATCTTTCACTTGAAAGCAGTATTATCATAACCACTACGCCAGAGAGGTAAGCTGTAATATGTCCCTTCGTTTTTCGTGTTTATGCTCCCGAATGATTGATAAATTAGCCAGTGGCGTACTGGCACTTCAGAAACTTATAGCCGTTACTTCGAAATTTCAATAATTAAGACTCATATCGCAAATTACTTATTTAAGTAATCTACATATTCTGTGAAAATATTTCGATATAGTTCATTAACACTCTGTATTTGTATATTTTCATTAAAGTGTGCGGAAAATGCTGCGACTGCAACTGTGTTGAAATGAATCTTCATAACCATTGGCAGTAGAGCGTAATCTCTTGAAGCGTGGTGCCGTCTGTAGAAGTTTTTGGAAGCTTCAGAATAGTGAAGTTTTTATGTAAATCTGTTTGTAGGTGGAATGGAAACTGGCCATAATTTGTATGGAATTGGGAGGTTATATGATTAGGAGCCAGAGATAAGGACATTCTGTGAGTTATGTTGGGGATGAAATGTTTGTTGTGATAGCCTTTATGGATCTGGTGTAGATGAAATTCCAAATTGTAGTGTAATACTAACAGCTGCTTACCCCGTGCTATGGGAATAGATTTGTAGTCTAAGGTAGTTTTGTAACTGGCTGCAATCTTTGCGAGGTAGTCGACTCTTTCGTTTCCACGTAGTTACGCGTGATCTTTGACACAGTTGAGAGTAACCTAATTTGTCTTATTGAGTGAGATAATTTAATATCTGAGTGAAACGGTCAAGGGGTGGGTTATTTTCCTGTTAGCGGTAGCGAGAAGGGCTTTAGAGTCTATATGTATAGCATACCTTGAGAGGCCAGTTTCTGTTGTTCTACCTACACCACGACTATGGTAAAACCCAGAAGCTCAGCCTGGAAGGGCTTTTCATGAGCACCATTCCTGATCCGTTTTGGACCATCCATGAAGATGGAAATTTTATTTTAATCACATTTATACAGTTTGGAAAAGTAATCGATTTCATTCGTATTTTATATTAAATGTGTCACCTGATCTTCTCTTTCACTCTTTCTCCCTTATTTATTTGCGTAATTTCAGCAAATTTTTTTCTGAGGGAGTGACAGGAATAAGCAATGTAAATGGCGTTTTATTTATGTACGCTCATTGACTGCTGTGGTTCTCAGCGCCCCATTCTAAATTGGGCGTGAAAGACATCTTAATTTTCTTAAGAGGCCTCTCTATCAGACTTAAGGTTCTTTTACGTGCAGTAAATCTACACGGGAACAATGACTTTACTTCCCTTCTGAAGGAAGCCATGCTAAGGATATTTCCATCGGAATGAAAACATGCATAGTTTTAATTAAACAGTAAAATAAAAACAAAGTGTTCTGGACAGGTATTTTTGCGCTTGCTGGAAAGGATGCATAGAGAAGGTATTATTTTATTTTCCGGATCATTTGGGATGGAAGACATCTGAGAAGCATAATCTTTCATTTACTCCAGATTCAATGCCAAGGAACAATTTAAATTCACCCTAATAAAACAAAATATCTTAAAAAAATGTGACTTCTCGCTTGAGAAAAGTTTAAGTACTATAAAATGAAATCAATACAAGGAATATCTGGGAAACGTTTAACTCAACAAAAAAATGTAAGGGACCTAAATTGTTTTTTAGTGATCTACATTTTTTTTTTGTTTTTTGCAGTAAGCTTTTGTTAGTCTTTTATGGCGACTATAAAAAGCATTCAGAATGAAGAGGTCTTCAGAGGCTAGTCACAGAAAATTCAAGATATACCATACGTTTGCCATAAAAAAATCTTTAAAATATGTAATGCTTAAAAAAATTGTTAGAACCATTTTTGATAAAATAAAACTTTTCGAAAAATGTTCCATGTGAAGAGTAATTAGAAGTGGGAGATTTTTTTTTTGAAAATTTCCTGTTCTAAAGTTAAATACCAAGTTTGATATTTAATTGGCTTTTGGTTTTTGAGCTAAGCTGCTCCCCCACCTAGCACCACCCCCCACACATTTGTATTTCTGGTGAAATTTTGATATCCAACTTTTGGGTGGAATACAATACTTAATCTATCTACACGTACATGCTAGAGAAACTAAAAAAAGAAGGACTGAACATCGCTACTTATTAATATTTCTCAGTTGACAAACATTGACAAGTTTATTGACTCATACTATTTATGTATGGAAAGAGCAACAATCAAAGCAACTGCCTAATTACTGATTCTAAGGACATTTATTATATAAATGCATTGTTTTTAATACGAGTGCCCTATAAATTTTAAAATCATGTTTGACCTTTTTGTGAATAAATAAAGTCATCTAGGGAGATCAGGCATTAAACATGGTTTAAATTTAAAAAATACTGCATATAGGAATTTAACATTAAAAGAATTTTTCTCTATTACTTTCCCTTTTCTAATAAAAAAATATTAGATGTCTGTTATAGCAAGAGTTAAAAAGTTAAGCAGAATACAATATTTAAAGCATTTATGTTTATATAAAAGTATTTCTATTGGTAATGATTCAATACAAATTATCAGCGTTAACTACTTTCTAGAATCACTCGAATAAACGATTAGCTCCCACATTCCTAGGAAGAAGTATTAATTAGGTAGTATTTTCAGGACTGTGAACCTTAATTATTTTACATCGATTTTTCAGTAAAATTTAGATGATGACTCATTCAATTATCCTGCTACAGAGCAATTAGTTCCACCTTAGAGTTATTAGTTCAGAATGGTAGAATTTTATGCGGCAGCATCAAAGTTTTATTACTTCATATTTTAGAGTACCTATTTTAATATCACTTCAGGCTTAGATCAGCGCTATAGCTCTTATTCCCAAATTAAGTGTATACTGTAATTACGGCCGCAGGCTTGGTGTAGAGGAAAGAATAATCTTTTCTAAGAAAAGTTTGTTTTCAGAACAGATGGAGAAACTCACATGAACACATCAGAGTTATATATGTGGTGTTGAAAGTGGTGTATATCTGTATAAAGACATGCCTGACATTTTCAACTACACGCATATGTAATTTATGAATAGTCACTCTATAGGACTTAAATTAAAAAAATCTCATGTGTTCCATTCACATAACTTTCTCTATATCTCTGCAACAAATTATTGTTAGAAAGCTCATGCTTCTATTTACTTCATGGTAATCGAGAAAAAATTAGCAAATAGTCTTATTACTTGCTTCTTTGTAAGTAGAAGCGAAATAAGGGAGTAGCATAGTTTAAGGTGATAGTCAAAAGCTGGCTGCTATGTGACTGAAGTTCCTTTGTTTGTATGGACACGAGTAGACAAATTCCAGTATGAGAAAAGTATAAGCTTTCAAAGCTAAAACCAAAAACAAGGTGTATCTCGAAAACGATCAACTCAACGAAAAAAGTGTATCTAATATAAATTGTGTGTTTTAATGTACTCCACATTATTTGTGTATCTCTTACAGTTTAGCAGTTATAAAAAAATCGTAAATTCATCCAGAATAAAGTAGTCTTCTGAGGCTATTCCTAAGACATTTTATTTGTCACGTAACTATCTTTAATATGCGATGTTTTAATCAAAATCGTTAGAATAATTTTTGAGGAAATCAAACCTTTCGAAAAAAGTTCCATGTAAAATATAGTTACGGGTGGATAGATTTTTCTCAAAATCTTCTTGTCGCGTCCCTGAAATATACTGAACTTACGTTAATCACTTTTCGTTTTTGAGTTATCGTGTTTACAGACATACGGACTCACGGATACACGGGCAACTATGGTTCTCACGGAATGAAAAGAGTTACTATATCTTCCTCTTTGCTGCTTTAATTTTCCTCTATAGAGCATCATTGCATAAATAAAAAACAACATTGGTCAAATGTTTGATTGCTAATATCTCACCACACCTTATCGTTTGCTTCTGCAATTAGAATAGCGAGATGCTACAAAAAAGTTATACATGTTTTAATATTTGTTGCTGAAATAGTCGTTTAGCCACAACATGTTATTAAAGAATGGGATGCCTACGTGTTTACTGGAATAAAGTCGTGGTTATACGCTTAGCAACTACGTCATATGCTGTAGGGCGCAGATCAGAAATGGTGGCTGTCATATTGTGTCTCGACACCTTGCACAACAACTGGTTCTGTCAGTGCTTCAGAAGCGTTAAATGCATCGAGAACTATGATAGTCTGTAAAAAATATGAGTGTCTAGATGTGATTCTTGCTTATAGATAAGATAAATCCTTTAGATTACTGTTTCTAGGGACATTTTAAGAGTAAAGTATTCTATGATGAAGTTGCTACAATTGATAATCTTCGCACACTTAAATT
Organism: Hymenopus coronatus; assembly: GCA_030762935.1. NCBI lineage: Eukaryota > Metazoa > Arthropoda > Insecta > Mantodea > Hymenopodidae > Hymenopus > Hymenopus coronatus. The sequence continues at coordinate 88,463,827 of CM060896.1, read as the reverse complement.
TGAAGCAGCCCTAGAGACTGGGCAGAACGCAGAAGCTCTGACGAGCGCGTAGCGCAATATTGGCTAAGAATATGCAATGCTTGCATAGATTTTAAAGGAGCTCATTTTGACCGTCTGCTGTAAATGAACATATATTGTTAATGTTGGAGTTATGAACATTAATAAATTTCCTGTGTAGCAAATCTACACCTGAATCTTCATAATTCACATGTTTATTTTTCATCGTTTCATATACAGATTTTAGTTAAGGTCTCGTGAATACCATTGGATAGCTTGAAAGAAACACCCCCCCTTCCTCGTTATCGCCAGAACCTGATGATAAATACACAGGCATGTGAAGAACCGGATATCAAGCACAGACCAAAACAAAACATTGGCCAGGGCAGAAATCAGAATAAAACATACAGCTCAGCATTTCTAGGGAGAAAACTAAGATTATCGCATTTTGAGGAAAGCCAAAAATATGTCCAAAGTTGCTTTAGATGCAAAACTGCTAGAACAAGTTCAATATTTAAGTTGCCTCGGTTTCGATACTAACTTATATAATGAACCTAAACAGGGTGATAATGTATGATCTAGCACATTTCAAAGTAATATGTAGTTTTATACATCAAAGAAGCTAAAGAATAAAAGAAGTAGCATTTAAATTTTATAAAATAATTACTAAATCTCTTCTTTGTTATGGAACCAAAAAATGTGTAAACATAAAAACATATGCAGAATAAAAAAAGTGCAGAACTTACATTTTTAAGGAACACAAGGGATGCAGAAGAGCCGACCGTTTCCCCAATGAAGAATTCAGAAATAAAACCAAATTTTCTGTAAAAGAAAATAAAAGTACATCATAATAAATGGATACAGAATATAATTAGAATTGAGGACACCAAAGTTCTATAAATTGGATGTGTTCCATTCACATTACTTTCTCTAGCTATTTTGCAACAGATTATTCTTACAAAAGCTGATCCTTCGCTCTACTTCTAAACAGACAGATCGTATTAATAGGAGGTATTTCTGGGAGTAACCTATGAAGACCTCTTCATTCTGGATGACGACTTAGTACGACTTCCTTATAAGTAGAAGGTAAATAGGAAATACACTAGATAAAGCGATAGTCACCTGCGTGAAAACGATGTATATGACATAAATTGTGTGTTTTAATGGTATCTACATTTTTATGTCGTAAGTTTTGCTCCATTTCTTATGGTTTGTCAGTTATTCAAAAGTCATCCAGAATGAAGAAGTCTTTTTATAGCCTACTCCCAGAAAATTCAAGATACCTATGTATTTTATTTGTCATGTAAATATCTTTAATATTGCAGTATTTTAATCAAAATTGTTAGAGTCACTTTTGAGAATATAAAAATTTTCAAAACTTTTACCACATAAAGAGTAATTTGGGGTAGGGAAATTTCCTCGAAATCTGCGTGTCGCATATTTGGAAGATATTAAAATTAAATACCAAGTTTTGGTATATTACTAACTTTTCCTTTTTGAGTTAACGTGTTCACTCAAACGGACACGCGGACACACACGGCACCTTTTCTAAAAATGTTTATATACACGGGGACTTTAAAAGTGTAATTCCGGTGAAATCACTGTTCGAAATTTTGGGTGGCTTGTATCGCTTTTTCTACGTATATACTATGTACTAAGTAGATCAAGTAAAATTTTTATTTAAATATAGGGTAAGTGAAGAAAATACTATGGAAACAGAAATTATGAAACCAATCGACTACTTCATAATGAAGGGGATATAAATTAACCGAATATACTAGCCTTTTATTGTTAAAGTCTACCTTTCGGGGACACATCTGTGTTAGTTTGGGAAATCCATGGTATATAAGATATTGTAACAAATATATATATATTGATTCATAAATTGTTTACAAATAAACTCTAAAAGTCATTTTGCAAATGATTTACTCGACGTTTAGACAGTTGATGGCTGCACGCCATCCATGGCTCGCGCACCATTGCACGCTAACAAGTGAGTCGTGAGTGAATCAGTACAATTCCAGGAAAAACTAACTTGCAATTCTTTCTGATTTTAAACTAGAAAATTGACACAGAACTTTCTAGAAACTTTTCGAAGCTACTAGTACTGTAGTACTCTTTCGAGTGTACTAGTGTCACGTTCCGGAGTCTCTTGTTTTCGTTTGCGCCGTACTTCCTTGTTTACGCCTTCCAGGGTCTCCAACTGCATGACTGATATATCAAGGTGATTGTGAGAACCACTGCATAAGATGGATTGCCACACTATGTTACTGAAAGGTATGCAAGGATAAAAATATAACTTCTTTAAATGATAACTTTAGTGCCTAAACTGTTTGCTTCATAAAAATGAGCCAATTTTTAAGTTATTGGCATAAAAAATTGAAGTTTTATAGTATATGAGGTTACTAATTCGCCTGTAATTTCATATTTATTTTTGCTAATCCTAATTGTTGGAAACGTTTTTACTTTAGTACTCTCCAGAACTCTACTTTTTTTTTAAATTAATGATTTATCTCTCAAAATTGGAACACCATTTACAAAAATGACTAATTTTAACATACGTTTGAGAGACAGTATACAATTTTTGAAAAAAAGCTTAGTAAATTATTGTATTGTGAGGAGTATGGAAAACTGTTGCAAAATGTTTGCAGAAAACAAGGATTAAATTTGGGAGTGCTATTAATGAGTATATGGCTGCCTATTTACATCTTCAGTTAATTAGTAGTTACAGTGCGCCAAGTGGGTATGTATTTTGTTGAGGGGCAATTTTGAAATCAAATCCATGTTGAAAGACATTCCATCTTTATTGCACTATTGTAAATTGTGTGGTATTTTTCTATCCTTAAGCCCTTTGTTGTTGCAGTGTGTAAACATTTATGTATGTTGAGAATTAAAAGATTTAGAAAAACTTATAAGTACAACGGCTAAACCTTTCACGTTCAATGGAAAGAATGTATTGCATATATATTGTTGAATAACAGTTTGTTAAATGAGTAATTTAATATCACGGCTAAGTGTTTTAGGAAAATATTTTCTTAGAAGCGCCATATTTTCATATGATTCACGTAATTAGGAGAATTCGTACCATTATTAAAACAAAACAAGGTTTCAACTTACAATGATATAAATAAGTTGATAGTTTGAAATAATTTGATGCTTTGTATAAGTCAAATATACCCTATATCAAACAACGTATGTTTTCTCAAAGACAGATGAGATGGAATTGTGCTATTTTGGACTTCCTGGATTCGCAAATCCTCTCTGAATGACGAAAACGCTCTGAAGTACAAGGCAAATCCTCGCGAGAAACAGGTACTTGCTACAACCATTTGTGCACGTGTTCAATACCTACATTTAGCTTTTAGGGGTTGCAGTTTACTGAAGATTAGAGCTCCCAAAGCCGATTATCTGTGTTGGGGCCACGGAACTTCCCCCAGCAAAATACCTTATCATAACAGAATTGCCCTACAATTGAACTAGCAAGGGATGCCTCCGAGACAAATCCCTTGATGGGAAAGTGAATGGATGAATTATGTGCAAATCGACTGACAGGTCAACAGTTCCGTTAATTCTGCCTGTGATCCCTGCTCGAAAATGCTTGTTTACCATCTGGGGACTAAAGTTTGGAAGAGGCCTTTTCGTTTTCCAGTTAAATTACTGCTCCAGAAAATGCCTGGAGTTTAATTTCATATTTGCAATATATCGATACCACAATGCAAAGGTAACTTGAGGAACGAGAAAACAATAAAGTACTTGGTATTTTAAGTAAGTAAGTTGGCGCCACAGTAATGTTGCGACTCCTGGTTTCGATCCCAGTTGATCACTCACTCTCACCCATTATCTTGGTTCCCTATGACCACTTCTAAGAATTATTCCCTTTAATGCTCTTCAAGTATCCCTTCTTAATACTACTGTCCTATTTGCTTCAGGAATTACCATCACATGAGGGAATTTTTTTGCTTGATAGTGTTTAACGCCCCCTTTTACTACAAATGGCACCGCAGGCGATGACACCGATAATACATGGAATGAAAATGCAGCACCGGTGGACTTAGATGGCGGGGGAAAAAGGAGAACCCTGGGAAAACCCGCCCCTGCGCCACTTTGTCCACATATCCCACATGCGGTCGCTTGGGGTTGAACTTTGACGGCATCATGAATTACTCGAGTATTACTATAGAAATAGCATTTAAGCTTTATTGTTTTACTATTTCCTCAAGAATTTATTTGACTGTTATACAATTATTTAATCTATTGAAACACAGTTTCCCCCTAATCGGGAGTAGTTCTTCTTCCACCACTTTCTTGGCCCTCATTTTCTGTATCCATCATTTCCGTCATTGTCATCTGTTTCAGGTTTGAATAACCATGAGACGGTGTTCGGAGGGTTGCGGTTGGACAGTGGATATGCGTATTGTAAAAATATCTTCTCAGTGTTAACCGACACTGTCCACTCAAGACCCTCCTCCGAAGTAGGCACACCAGGGGGTGGATACCGGTGATTAGGGGTTCATGAGTATGTCAGGTATGGTCGAATGCGTTGCTTCTTTAGTTATTATGGACCTCGTCCATGCTCGCGCCAATCGTCATCTGATCCGCTCGCCCTTCGGGCCTCTCTTCTCACTCCTACCTCTGGCCAATTACAGTAGTCCCCCCGTAACATCTATCTTCGCCGTTACTGGTCACTTTAAATCGATATAAGGGTTACTGTAATTATAAAAGTCTGACGTGCTTTATTCACAAACTATGTATCAAACTATTCTTGCAAGCTTATTCTTCTATCTAGTTCATGCTAAGCCAGTTAAACATTCGCAAAATGGTTTTATTATATATTCCATCTAATAGAGGAAAATAAGGAGTACACTAGACCCAAATGATAAACAAATCTTTTAAAAAGCGTCGCTATGTCGTGCAATTGCAATTCCGTTCTCTTTCTCGTTCACAAACAGGATGAAAAAAGTGAAAACAATTTCAGATTTTTAGACAAAATTTAAGTATTGGAAGTTTTAAAAACCCGTTTTATTATATTAAACAAGTGATATTTGAATATCCGTAATTGGCTAACTCCATACAAATGTATACGATATAAACTGTGTATTTTAAAAAGATATACCTTCTGCGTAACAAGATTTAGTCTATATGTTATGGTTTACGAGTTATATGAAAGTGCACAAAATGAGGAAAACTTGCATATTACCCACTGAAAATACCATAAGTGCCTAGTCATGTGCAAACAACACCCTCTTTTATTGTTTCATACATATAGTCCCTTTAACATCTAAGGTCACATCGGTGGCTTTTCATTAGAAACAACTCGTTGTCTGTAGGTTCTTTTCTTTGGGTTTAAATCGTTTTATTTTCCTCAAACACAAAAACAAACTCACATATTCATTCTCACATACATACTTCCAGACTCTGTGGGAGATAGGGAATAATTCTGGTTAAAGAAAACGTTCCCGTTCCAGCCGGGAATCGCTCGCTGACCACTCGACCACGGAGGAATAACACCTTGTGTTTTGTCTATTGAGTAATTAAATTTCAAATTCATCTGCCATTCTTTTAAGATTTAATTCAAATATAAATTAAACAAAGCGCGTGATAAAGATCACATTTCTGTTACTCCATGTGATCAGCAATATCTATTAGGCAATGTAACATGTGAAAAAGTTTTATTAGCATATTAAATGAAGAACAAATACGAATATATCTGAAATATACGCTTAGATAATATAAATCCTGCATACTGGATTTACATTACATCAGCACTATGACAAGAAGTCAAGTCACCCAAAGGAAAACTGTTTAAAGATCTTCCCGTAAGTGCAAAAATACATAAAAATTCATTGGCATGTTCAAAAAAACTTTACTAAAACACTCATAAAAATAATAATTACATTAGTATTATAAAGCAAACGTTCACACACAAAACAAGAAACTAATGTGTCAGAAAGTGAAGCCAACTTACTACTTATCTTCAGCACTTTGATATTTGGGCTATTTCAGCTAAAGCAGCAATGCTTTTGTTCCTTCCACTGACAACTGACATTCTATCGCAATTATTTAATGCGGCGGTGCTTCATTTATTTATTTGTTTGTTACGTATCTAACAAGTACCTTAGGCTATATAACAGATGGAGAAAAAACTTTGATACTTAGATTTTAACGAAAATACATGATTTTTGGATCCCAATCAAAAATGAACCATTTTAGGAAAAAATCTGATGTGTTACATTCACGTGACTTTCTCTACATCTCTGCAACAAATTATTGTTATAAAAGCTTAGTGTTCTATTTACTTAATGCCAATCGAAAAAAATGACTTGCTTCCTTACAAGCAGAAGCGAAATAAGCGAGTACCATAGGTTAAAGTAATAGCCAAATGCTGGGTTTTATGTGACTGAAGTTCCATTGTTTCTATGGACATGAGTTGTCAAATACCTGTAAGAGAAAAGTATAAGTCTTTAAAGCTGAAACCAAAAACAAGGAATATCTCAAAAACAATCAACTCCATGAAAAAAATGCATATAACATAAATTGGGTGTTTTAACTTTAATACATTTCTACATTTTCTGTGTAGTAAGTTTTCTTTCCATCTCTTGAGGTTTAGCAGTTATACAAATTTCCGTAAAATACGGAGGCTATTCCCAGAAAATTCAAGATATATATTTTATTTGTCAGGTACATATCTTTAATATATGATATTTTAATCAAAATCGTTAGAGCCATTTTTGAGAAAATCAAAATTTTCGAAAAAAAATTCCATATAAAAATAGTTTGGAGTGGCGGGATTTTTCTCAAAATCTTCCTGTCGTATCCCTGGAAGATACTTAACTTAAACACCAATTTTGGTATTTTACCAACTTTTCGTTTTTGAGTTATCGTATTCACAAACACACGGACACACACACACACATGGAGCTTTTTCTAAAAATGCTTTTTTGGACACAGGGAGTCCTAAAACGTATATTTCCGGTGAAATATTGGTATCGAAGTTTTGGGTGGAGTGCAATACCTTCCTTAAACACTATGTACATAATACGTGTAGAAAAAGTAAAAATATGCGCGTATGTACACATGTGCCTATCTGCCTGTGTGTGTGTGTGTGTTCATGTGTCTGTGGACAGCATAGCTCAAAAAGAAAATTCAGTTAAATACTAAGCTTAGTGGTATTTAAGTTCAGTATCTTTCAAGGATAGTCACGAAGCTTTTCAAAAAAAATCTGATGTGTTACACTCTACAGCTGCTCTACAAAACTCCTACAAAAGATTATTCTTCTTTGTACACAATGCTAATCAAGATAAATGTTAGCAGAAAGTTATTACTTAGTTCCTTATAAGTAGAAAGGAATAATGTACTATGCTAAAGTGATTGTCAAATGTTTTAAAAGCTATCGTTATGCGATTGTCATTGCAAATCACTTCTTTGCTTGGCCAGGAGTAGAACAAAAGAAAAACAGACACTTCCTATGTGAGAAAAGTTTAAGTACTTCAAAATTGAAACCAATAACAAGGAATATCTCGAAAACGGTTACCTCCACAACAAAAACGTAAGGTTAAAAAATTGTGTGTTCTGTCTTGTGGTACATTTTTTGTGTAGTGCGTTTTTTTCTATCTCTAACGGTTTAGCAGTTAAGCAAAATTCAGCAAAACTCATCCAGAATAAAGAGGTCTTCAGAGACCATTCCCAAAAAATTCGAGATATACATTTTATTTCCGACATAAATAGCTTTAATTTATGGGATTTTAATCAAAATCGTTAGAGCCATTTTTAAGATCAAAATTTTCGAAAATGTTTTCATGTAAAGGGTAGTTTATGGTAGGGGGAATTTTTCTGAAAATCTTCGTGATACTAAACCTAAATACCAAGTTCGGTATTTAACGGTCCCTTTTGTTTTGGGGCTATGCTGTCCGTAGACACACACACACACACACACACACTGACAAACACACACACACATACGGACCTTTTTTCAAAAATGCTTTTTTCGGACTCAGGGGACCCCAAAACATACATTTCCGGTGAAATCTCCGTATGAATTTTTGGGAGCATTACAATACCTTCTCTATCCCTATGTACATTGTACATATGGGGTTAGAGAAAGTAAAAATGTCCCCAATCCAAGCTACCTTTATTTTCTCAGAAATGAATTTAAAGATTTTAATTATAATATGATACAAAATATTTACATGAAAAATGTACGTTATGAATTATTTGGGAATAACCTGTGAAAGCTTCTTCATTCAGGATGACTTTTGATTAACTGGTAAACCACAAGAGATAGACCAAAACCAACTACACAAAAAATAAAATAATCACTTACATAAGTTCGCATTAAAATTTATAAGCCAAACGTTTTGTGCGAGGTGTGTTAGTATCGTTAAAATACGAAATTTATGTTATATACATTTTTGTGTAGTTAACCATTTCGAGATATTATGTGTTAGAGATTTAATTTTTGAAATACATATATTTTTCATAAATTTGAAGCTGTTATTCATATTTTGAATCTCAGCCAAGCAAAGAGAACAACATTTCAATACCCTCATATAGTAGCCGACATTTAAAAGAGTTTACTGGCGTTATAACATATTGTATTTCCATATTTCCTGTGTACAAATGGGTAATATCGTAATAAAACCATTTTGTAATGTTGATCTTTATAATCATGAATTAGATAGAACAGTTTGTTACACAATAGGTGGAGAAATCATGTAAAGGTAACAATACATTTTTTTTTTACTTTCTCTATACGTACCATATACATAGTGTGTAGAGAAGGTATTGCACTACACCCAAAAATTCGATATCGAGATTTCAGTATATGTTTTAGGTTATCCTGTATTTAAAAAAAAAAAAAAAAAATCATTTTCCCAAAAAAGAGTCCGTGTGTAGGTATTGCACAAATACGCCGAAGAGTAGCCAAGTTATTTTCTCTTTTTTCTAAACGTACTATGTACATAGTGTATAGAGAAGGCATTGCACTCCACCCAAAAATTCGATACCGAGATTTCACCGGAAATATATATTTTAGGGTCCCCTGTATCCATAAAAAGCATTTTGACAAAAAGGTACGTGTGTGTCCGTGTGTCTGTGAACACGATAACTCAAAAACGAAAAGTCGGTAAAATACCAAACTTGGTATTTAAGTTAAGTAGCTTCCAGGAATGTGACACTAAGATTTTGAGGAACCCCCCCATCCCAAACTACCCTTTACATGGAATGTTTTTGAAAATTTTGATTTTCTCAAAAATGGGTACAACAATTTTGATTAAAATTTCATATATTAAAGATATTTACGTGACAAATAAAATGTATACCTTGAATTTTCTGGGAATAGTCTCTGAAGACCTTTTTATTCTGGATGAACTTTACAGAATTTTGCAGAACTGCTAAACCGTAAGAGATGGAGAAAAAATTATCATACAAAAAATGTAGAACTCGTTAAAACACATAATATATGTTATATGCATTTGTTTCGTGGAGTTGATCGTTTTTTAGGTATTCCTTGTTTTTGTATTCCTTTTCTCATACAGGAATTTGTCAACTTCTACCCATACAAACAAAGGAACTTCAATCACTTAGCAACCAGCTTTTGGCTATCCTTTTAACCTGTGGTACTCCCTTATTTCGCTTCTACTTATAAGGAAGCAAGCAATAAGAATATTTCTACTATTTTTTTCTCGATTAGCATGAAGTAAATAGAAGCATAAGTTTTTTAACAATAATTTGTTGCAGATATGTAGTGAAAGTCATATGAATGGAACACATAAGATTTTTTAAATATTACAATGATCTTTTTGCCTGTGGTTTCTGCGTACATCTGCATTTCCTGCGCTCTCTTTTGAAAATACACACCTAGAAGAGGTAGTTAAGAAGATAATAGAGAAATAATTGCATTAACTCTTTTGCATACGCTGTAAGTGATTTATAGCTTTTGTTTTTCTCACAAAAGCTCTATCAATTCCCTGAATGAGCTCGAAACAAAATGGGAATTATTAAATCATCCTGCGCTGGTTTTGAAATTGAAAGATAAACCGAGCCTTTCTACTGCACAAACATGCTACAGGTTTGACAAAAATATGACTTCTGTAATGCTGATTGACAAGGAAGATAAAATAAGAGCTGCGGTTGTATGAAATCTGTGACAGGCGTCTAGTTTCGTTTGGAATTTGTGCGGCGTTTTTAAGCTACCTTTGCTTATCAGTTGACGGTTACAAAAATTAATTTAACTGTCTCTCTACTAGTTATAGCTTTGCACAACGTATACCCGCAGGTGAAATTTAATTGCGTTTCATACAAAATATACAAAGAATGGTCACAATTTCAAGGGAATTAATTTATTTCTTATATATGTCTAATATTAGAGGCACAATACTAAAATGATTCCAATCACTCCATATCCATTATTATACATAAACAATAGGAATGAACATTTTACAAATGTGTAACCATTTTGAACTATACAGTGCGTTATAAAGGCTTTAGCTAAATGGAAATGCTAATTCGGCAGCAAATTATTTTTCCAAAAACTTGTTCTTCTTGTTAACTCAATTGATCTTTCACACAAGCCGTGTGTGTAGAACTACCGGCTAGAGACTGGGAGGATCCGTAATTCAAATCCCGGCTATTGCTTCAAATTTTTCACCTGACCACTTATCCAACTCCTGCTCTACACACGGTTTGTGAGAGAAAAAAAACATTAAAAAGACAAATAATTATTAACCATACTAGTATTTAAACTACTAAGCTCCGGACTTACAACACTGTAAGTTGCTATTGAGGTATATCATTTCAAAATAAATTCAGATCACCTTGTAGTTTACCGGGTAACATACGAGTCATTTGAGGAGTGTATTGCTGTGCCGGTTTGTTGTCATGGTAATTCAGTGGCTAGAGCAACCAGCTAGAGACCGGAGTTCCACAGTTCAAAAAATCCGCCTATGGTATTCAATTTTTCAGCCTGACTCCATTTATCCAATTTATTCTTCTTACTGCTTCATTGTAATCCAGATTAGATAAAAATGTTATTGCTTATTTGCTTTTAAATACAGGGCTATTCAAAAAGAAAGAACAGATTTCAAAGTTTTTTTACTTCCAAACTACAAAAGATAGAAGCATGATTTCAACGTTCATGGAGAGAGAAAAGTTTACAATTGAAATAGCGCAGGGAGAGGGGGATAGAAGTTCCAACTACGGCCACATTGGCGTTGTTGTTTGTTGTATATCTGTAGTGAAATGGCGGTGACAGCTCAAGAGAAATAATTTTGTGTGCTGCAATTAGCAAAGCTAGAGTCAATTGTTGCAGTTCAACGAGCATTTCACCGTCAATATAATAATCAGTCACCGCGTCACAAGCAAATTTACGAGTGACATCGAAAATTCGTAGAAGATGATTGCATGTGCAAAAGGAAAAGCACGGGACGTCCTCGCACATCGGACGCGAATGTCGAGCATATTCGTACACTATACGAAAGGATCCCAAAGAAATCCACATCACGAGCAAGCAACCAACGGTACGGCGACTTCTAAAACTTCCTCTGCACCTGAAGCCACACAAACTGCAGTTATTGCAAGCATTGCATCCTGACGATCAGAACAAAAGGTACGAATTGTACATTGGCATGTTAGAAGATGTTGAAGAAGACAATTTTACTCAACGATTAATTTTTTCCAATAACATTTTTCATGCAAGGTGGTGCCCCGCCTCATTTCTCTTACCACGTCCGACGTTACTTGTATAACATTGGAGTGCGAGAGGAGGAGCAGATCAACTTTATCGCCGGGGCCTCTCAGGTTTTCAGATCTCACTCCATGTGATTTTTATCTATGGGAATACGTAAAAGACCGTGTTTTTATCCCTCCTATGACTGGCACTGTTAAAGATCTACGACATCGAATTATTGAAGCTGTAAATTCGATAACTGGAGACCAGCTGATTCGTGTGTGGCAAGAAGTGTGCCACCGTTTTGACATATGTCGTGTAACATACGGTGCTCATATTGAATGCATATTATAAAAATGTACACTTTTCTATCTCCATGAACGTTGTAATCATGTTTCTATCTTTTGTAGTTTGGAAGCAATAAATATTTGAAATCTGTTCTTTCTTTTTAAATAACCCTGTGGAAGAGAGTGAAATATACAAGGCTAAAGCTGTCACTTTGTGGTTCTCTTTGCATGGATAGGAGTACAACAAAAGAAATATGAAATAATAATGCGTTTCCATATGGGAAAAATGTAAGTATTTTAAAATTTAAACAAATAACGAGGAATATATTGGAAATGGTTACGTTAATGGTTATGTATAGGACATAAATTAAGTTTTAACGAGAAATAAATTTATATGAACTATTTTATTTGCCATGTAAATAGCTTTGATATATGGCATTTAAATCAAAATCGTTAGTGTTACTTTTGAGATCAACATTTTTGAAAATGTAACTATGCAAAGGGTATTTGGGGTGGGAGTATTTTCTTGTAGTAATTAGATAAAATAAGAAGCGCTTTTCACTGAAGCAGACGATTCTTAATATTACTGTTGCGTAAGTTTTAACAACATTTAAAAGATGTTTAAAGATGTCCCTCTCCTCTCGCCATTATAGGCGTCATAGATTGAGTGAAGTTATGAATATTGGGTCTGGGCCATCGCGTTGAGTCCCTCCCGGCCGGTTAATGTTGTCCACGTAACCTGGAACCGCTAACTTTCTCTCAATAGCTCCTCAATCGGGCTCCCAGAGAGCACCCAGCGGGAGAACCATCCCCATGCCAGTACAGGGAATCAAACCGGAGTCTTCCGCTATTGCTAAAAAAAATAAAAAATACAGTTCCGGAGTCTTTTCAGGCCTCCGGCGCTGTATTCCCCTTTTTTTTCCTTTTCTTTTTCCTAACAATTCCTTTTTACTTTCTCTATACGTACTATGTACATAGTGTGTAATGCACCCAAAAATTCGATACCAAGATTTCACCGGAAATACATGTTTTAAGACACCTTGAATACAAAAAATCTGATGTGTACCATTCACATGACTTTCTCCATATCCCTGCATCAAATAATTCTTACAAAGCTTATACTTCTATTTACCTTATGCTAATCAGAAAAAAATAGCAGAAACAGTCTAATTACTCGCTTCCTTGTAAGTAGAAGCGAAATAAAGGACAACCGTAGTTTAAAGTGATAGTCAAAAGCTGGTTTCTATGTCAATGAAGTTCCTTTGTTCATATAGATAGGAGTTGACAAGTTCCTGTATGAGAAAAGTATACGTTTTTCATAGCAGAAACCAAAAATAAGTAATGTCACAAAAACGACGAACTCCACGAAAAAAAATTATATAACATAAATTGTGTGTTTTAATGTGCTCAACATTTTTTGTGTAGTAAGCTTTTGTCCATCTCTTACGGTTTAGCAGTTATTCAAAATTTAGTAAAATTCATACAGAATAAACTACTCTTCAGAGGCTATTCCCAGTAAATTCAAGATATACATTTTATTTGTCAGGTAAATATGTTTAATATACGAAATTTTAATAAAAATCGTTACAGCCATTTTTGAGAAAATCAAAATTTTTGAAAAAAGTTCCATGTAAAGGTAGTTGGGGGGGGGGGATTTTTCTCAAAATCTTCGTGTCGCATCCCTGGAAGATACTAAACTTAAATACCAAGTTTGGTATTTTACCGACTTTTCGTTTTTGAGTTATCGTGTTCACAGACACACGGACACAAGGACACACAGACACACACACGGACCTTTTTGTGAAAATGCTTTTTTTGGATATTCGGGGCCCTAAAACATATATTTCCGTTGAAATCTTGGTATCGAAATTTTTGGTGTAGTGCAATACTTTCTCTATACACTACGTACATAGTGCGTATGGAGAAAGTAAAAAGCAGTTTTAGAAAAATGTCCTATGTGGGTGTCTGTCTGTGTGTGTGTCTGTAGGCAGCATAGATCAAAAACGAAAAGACCGTTAAACACCAAACTTGGTATTTAAGCTCAGTATCTTCCAAGGATACGACGCGAAGGTTTGCAAGAAAATCCCCCCACCCCAAACTATCCTTCACATGTAAAAGTTTTCGAAAATTTTGCTATTCTAGAAAATTTCTCTAACGATTTTGATTAAAATATCTTATATTAAAAGTATACCTGACAACTAATATGTATATCTTGAGTAGCCTCTAAAGATTACTTTATTCTGGATGAAGTTTACGGAATTGTGCATAGCTACTAAACCGTAAGAGATAGATACAAACTTAATACACAAAAAATGTAGAGCACGTTAAAGCACACAATTTATGTTATATACATTTTGTTCATGGAGTTGATCGTTTTTTTAGATATTCCTTGTTTTAGGTTTCAGCTTTAAAAACAAACAGGAATTTCTCAACTCCTATCCACAAACAAAGGATCTTCAATCACATAGCAACCAGATTTTTACTATCACTTTAACCTATGGTACTCCCATTTTCGCTTTTATTTTTAAGGAAGTAAATTATAAGATAATTTCTGCTAATTTTTTCTCGATTAGTATGCAGTAAATAGAATCATAAGCTTTCTTACAATAATTTGTTGCAGAGATATAGAGAAAGTCATGTGAATGGAGCACATCAGATTTTTTGTGTTTTGTTGGAAACAAGTAATTCTTTGAAACGCTTGTTCTACTTAAAAGTTATTTGTGCGCATGATAAAAAGGAATTAAATAATAACCTTATCAGAAAATACTACATTGAAATTTATTACCGCATTTTTGTGCTGGAATTTGGTTTAAATATACATTTATTAATTGGAAAATTAAATATTAATGTATAGCCTGTCATCGGTTCTTTGAGTCTTATTTTTTCTTTTAAATTGTAACAAAAGGAAGAAATAATGGCATAGCCTTAAATACCCGTAAAATGTTGATGAAACTGGTTGATTTCCAGAGAAAGGTTAAAGTGTAGTGCACATTTTGTTTTAAATATAACTGGGATGTCAGTGTATCATAACTTTTGCTGTAAGCTGATAATTTTTTATTTTTCTCCTTTATCCGTCAGTGTATTTAAATGCTTACTTAAATTCTATATTTAGACTGTGCTTTGAATACAATGTACTCTCCAACTGCGTTCAAAATTACTTTTTTCAGACATTGTAGAATACTTTGAAACAAAATACAAAAGTTATTCGGAACGTTTTTCGAAGGAGCCATAGCTTATTTATTTTAAGAAGAAAATTTTATTGAGACTAAACAAAAGAAACATTTAGCACGCCTCTGTAGTGTGACGGTACCCGACTTCGACTCTCGGTTAGAGTGGATACCCCTGAATAAGTTTTTTTTTTTTTCCCCCCGAGGTTTCTCCTTTTTTTTTCAAGGTTTCTCCTATCCTGAGAAGGAGTAAATTTTAGCTCCATTTAATCCCGGCTCATTTGAACCTTAGTTCACTCATCTTATTCGTCGTCTGATGTAACATGCCAGCTTACACGACGTTAAACTACAATATATATTTGCAATGGTCTAACTCCAGTCAAATAAGTAATAGATAATTAGCAACATTATTTGGATTCGTTACCCACAAACACTGCGTTTAGTTTGTCTTGATTTAAATTTCTTACTAAACGTAAAAAGGATAGCATTTGTCGTAATTCCATTTCTCATAAAAATTTGAAAAGTATATTAAACACTAAATACCGTTTAAAATGCTTTATTTCACATGATGCGCTACACATTTATACAATGCGTTATAGCTAAGCTTTGAATTTGGTGTACCCAAGTCGTGGGTTCAAACTTAGTGGAGGGCGATGGATTCTTTCGGGGAAGGGAAATAAATATCGTAGACTTACGGCACGTAAAAGAACTTGAAGCCTGATAAAGAGGCATCTGAGCAAAATTAAGCGGTCTTTCACGCACAGTATAGAATGGAACGCTGAGAACCACAGAGTGTCCATAAATAAAACTCTATTGCAGTTTTTGAATTTGGTACTCGTATCAGCCAAGTGAATGACCCGTAAAGTAAATCTAAATACAAATTAATACAAGATCGGGTTTTAAAATTAATAAATAATAAACCGAGAAAATCCCTTCTAACTCTGCGACTCGACTAGGAAATTGGTGAATAGGTTAGACAAGGAAAGAACGTTATTGTTAGCGAAGGGCTAATGGGTTAAGAGGAATGTACTTTGTCCCATGCCCCAGTAATACACAAAATTGCTTTCACTTCCTTCCACCCCTCTAGCCAACTAATTTTTGAAATCGTTTTACGTCACAAAATTGTAATAATTTAAATGACTGTTTCTAGTCTAGGATGTCTGGTTGATGTCGGCTGATGAAGAATGTTGATACCAAAGATTTGACCATTTTGATGCTTCCCGAATTGGCGCCAACCGGACAAGCTGGAATGCCATGACATTGGCCGCTTATACAAAGTGCGATTATTTCGCCAGTTATTTATATATTAATAAGGGCGGGGAAGAGGTGAGGTTTGATTTCATGTGAGAAGAAACCAAATTTGTTACTTTAATTGAAGCTTCTCAGATGTACTACACATCTCCAACATGCGATTATTATTCATGAACATACATCCTGCGGTTATGGTGTATAAAACATAATTTCACTGTACACCATACATACTTAATAAATGCCACTTCCACCGGTGCTCCATCTTCATTCAGTGTCATCGCCTACGACGCCACAAACAGTAAAAGTAGGCGTTAAACACTACCAAAAAATTTTTTTTCGCATTTATCACATAGTACTTAAAGCAATGATCCGTTGTGTTTTGGAAATGCTTTTGGTTGTTTTCTGAAGCAAACTGTACTGGAAGGACTATGTGATAAATGTGAAAAAGTGGCAGTTATTAAATATGGATGGTGTACTTTAAAATTACATTTTGCACTATTTTTTGTGGGATACCATAACTGCAAGGAATATGTTCAGAAGTAATAACCGCATTTGGATTTCAATTAAAACAAGAAATTTGATTTCTTCACACAAAAAAACAAACTTTACACCCTCCCCACTCTTATTAATATGTAAATAACTCGGCCAGTAATCGCACTGGCATTATAAAAATCTAATGAAAACAAGTTATTGTTAAAAAGCATGTTCTTCTATCTACTTTATGATAATCGAGATAAGCAGCAGATTGTGTTGCTTCCTTGTAAGTAGAAACAAAATAGGCTAAAACGATAGTCAAATCTCTTAAAAGCTGGTTGCAATGTGTTTTAAAACTGTCTCTATGCCAGGAGTTTAAACCTTTCCGTGTGAGAAAAGTTTAAGTATTTTAATTCTGAAACAAATAACAAATGATACATCAGAAATGGATAATTCCACGCAAAAACGTATATGACATAAATTGTGTGTTTTAAGTAAGGTTTTGACTATCTCTTATGGTTTACCAGTTACTCAGCATTCAGCAAAGTTCCTTCAGAATAAAGAGGTCTTTAGAGGCTATTCCCCAAAAAAATTAAGATATGCATTTTATTTGGGCTTGAAATATTTATAATACACGACATTTTAATCAAATTCGTTAGAGCCATTAAAGTTTTCGAATTTTTTTTTTCCATGTATGGGTAGCTTAAAGTAGGGGGATTTTTTTTTCAAAATCTCCGTGTCGCATCGCTGAAAGATACTAAACTTAAATATAAGGTTTGGTATTTTACCGAATTTTCATTTTTGAGTTATCGTGTTCACAGACAAACACGCGGACCTTTTTCTGGAAATATTTTATTTATTCAGGGGACCGTAAAACGGTGTTTCCGGTGAAATCTAGGTATCAATTTTTGGGTGGAGTGCAATACCTTCTCTATACACTATGTACATAGTGCGTGTAGAGAAAGTAAACCTTTGAATTATTAATTTTTTTGATATTACAAACATGTTTGAAGAAAAAAATTGCACTTTATCTCACCCATGAGAATGAGTGCACTTACTTTGGTTTCATAGCTTCTAATAAACTTCAAATAGATTATGGGTTTAAACGACTCACGAGTTTGTTGAATTATTCTGTGCTGTATGTTGCACCCACTGCACCACGTTTCTAACACATTTGCACAGTCCATCTTTGTTAATAACAAAGTGATTAACTGCAGCATTGTTGGGTTTTCAGAGAAACTAATACTGTCACATCTTACTTTCGCAGGTGGCGTGGATCAAGGCGGATACGAAGGCGATTCTTGCAATCCACGAGCATGTAATCACAAACAACCAGAGGCTCTCAGTCACACACAACGATTTCAATACGTGGACGTTGAACCTCAAAGGAGTGAAACGTGAAGACAGAGGGCAATACATGTGCCAAGTAAACACAGATCCTATGAAGAGCCAGGTAAGTCTACAACACAAATTGTCTAGTAATTTAGATATCTCGTATAAAGGTAATATTGGCGTGTATTCAAAATTTGTACTTTTTTATATGCATTTATGTTACCTTTTCATGAAAGAATGGCTAATTTATTTATAAGAAAGTCAACATAAAAGATACCTTAATCTCAAAGTTTATATATGTATATATAAGCTAGCGTATTTGACATTTGCAGATATCCTTTTGTGCATTAAAAGAGTTGCAGAAATCAACGGGGCTATTTCAAGTGACCTTCGAGGTAACCATCTTGCTTATCAGTGGAGACGGTAAGCGTCACGTTCATTGCGAGAGATGAAACGAGGGTGACTGTTCTCCACTGGCGGGTCTTAAATTTAAACAGTTCTGAAATTCTTTTAACACACGAAGAGCTATCTGCACACATCATATACGAAGTAGTTGGGCCACCTGTTTCTTTGTAAGTGTTAAATTATTACATTTACTGCCACATTCATGGACTATACATGCATACATATATACCTAAGCGGTTAAGTGAGAAGAAAGAAAGAAAACAAAAGGGAAAAAAGAATTACAAATTGCGTCTAACTCAAATTTGATATGGCTTCGCGCACTTAGGCCAGGAAACTGCCCATGTCTTGCAAGTTTCATGAAACTCATTTAGGTGTCAACAGTCAATATCCTTCTAGCAGGACTTGTTTTTCAGGCCGCGCCGTGGCCAAGTGGTTAGACCACTCCCTTCTCACCAAGACAAAGCGGAGCATCGGCGGGTTTTCTCCGGGTTCGCCCGTTTCTCTCGCAATCACATTCCACCGGTGCTCCATATTCATTCCATATGTCATTGGTATCATCTCCCGCGGTGTTCATGTGTAGTAAAGCAGGCTTTAAGCAATATAAAAACACTTGTTTGTCTGTAAATTTAATTCTTCTCTAGTTGTTCCTTAGAAATTAGACGCCATTCTTACTCTTCTCAATTGGTTTTCGTGGACATTGTATCAATCGACTAGCTCCGCACAGTTTTGAAAGTTTTGAAAAAATAGCCAAAGCCTAAGAAATTAATGCTTCCGAATAGTCTTCTTATGGACAACAATTTAGCTGTGATTATTAAATTTTCCATTACTATTATGTGTGTGTAAAACAATTACCCACTAGACTTTTATATGTTTTGTTTTTTATTTATACCTTAAGTAAAACAAAGTAACTATGATTTTCAAAACATCGCAAAATCAGTGAGAGAGAAAGACAGGCAGAGAGAGAGAGAGAGAGAGAAAGCAATATCTGCAATTAGCACATCAGGAGTGGACTGCGAATTCTTCCAATAACACGTGATGCAGCTACTTCTTTTAATGCAGATTCGCCTTTTTGGAAAATTTATTATTAATGTAGGCTAAAAAAAAGCAATGTGTCCAAACAAAGTTGGAGATAAAAAATAAAAAAACTAAATATTCAAAATACAAGTGCTACCAAGGAAACGAATAACTAAAATGGACAACATTCTGAGAGGACTAAAAGATAAAACATCATTTGACATTAGATTCCTTCATTCAGTATTATTTGTCTAAAACTGCTTCTAAAATGCTTAACAGTTATTTATAGATAACAGCTGCAATAATACTTAAATCATTAAATAAGTGAAATTTGTTTCCTAATTACCAAATAAAACATTTGCTTCTATTTAACGATGTTGAAATTCCAATTAATCTAATTATTTTTTATAAAATTCTAGATCCTTAGAAAATACATATACTGGTAAAGTAGTTTTGTAATTAGAAATAATTAGTGCATGCATATTTCTTCTACTAATGTAACGAATTACCAAACTTAAATTTTATAGATAGATATGATAATGCACAAAACATAAAATACTAAGCGATTATAAAGAAAAAATATTTTAACTGGATCAACAGCTCTTTACAATATCACATAAACACGAGACTACTACATTTTTAGATGATTACTGTTGAGTTTACATTAGGGTATGTGTTAAATTCACATGTTTGCAACAAATTGGTTTTGCAAAAGTTTATTCTTCCTCCCGCTAATCCACATAAACATTAACAGAAACAATCTTATTTCATTGCTAGTTTAAATCGATAGGTAAAGCTTTTAAAAGCTCATCGCTATGTGATGATGCTGAAATCCCGTTCCCTTTGCATCCGAAGGATAAACACAAACAAAAGAAAACAAATTCGGAAAATATAGTATTACAACATTAATTATAAGAAATATCTCGGAGAGGGTTAACTTAACAAAACAACATTTTTGGACACAAATTGTTTTAATGAGATTTATATTTTTACTTTCTCTATAGTGCTATGCACATATTAGTAGAGTTTCCAACCAAATATTCAATGTTAATATTTCACCAGAAATATATGTTTTGAGGTTCCCTGTGTCTAAGAAAGAGGTTCATATGAATATGTGCATGTGTGTGTGGTGTGTGTGCGCTTGTGGAAAAATTTTGGTGATTTTTGCATTACTGGTAAACCGTAAGAGGTACTACATAAAATACAGAACTTGTTAAAATGTACAATATATGCCTTTACATTCTTTGCGGAGTTGTCCGTTTCCAGAAATTCCCTGTTATTGATTGTAAACTATGTAAATTCTTTTAAATGGAAAGTGAGATTTCGTATTATTTATCTCTTAATTTATTTCAATTATTTATATAGCAACCAACGTTTAAATTATTTGACTATTAGTTAAGCCTAGTGCATTTCCTTAATTTCTTTCTACTTAGAAGGAAGCGAATTATAAGGTAATTACTGTTTATATTTGTCTCTGTTAAAATTATATATTGAAATGAATAAGCTTTTGTAAGACTAGTTTGTGTGCACAACATATAGAGAAAGTTATGTGAATGGAACACTTCAGATTTAATAATAAAGTACTATTTTGTCTATATCTTGCTGTTTACCAGATATATAAAAGTCATTCAGAATGACAAGGGCTTCTGAGATGGTATCCAAATTCACCATGTAAATTTTATTTAAGGTGTAAATATTTTCAATCCATTTTTGGAAAAATTAAAAACATCATAGCATTTTATATATAAAGGTGTTTTGGGGTGTGTGGATTTTTTTGCAAATCTTCGTATCTCATCCTTTGAAGGTGCAGAGCTTAAACATCAATTTTTTTATTTTACTGACTTTTCTTCTTTTAGTTATGCTGTTCAAATATTGATTTTTTTTATAAAAATGTGATTTGTTTTCGTTTTTATTCAGATGACTTCAAAGTATGTATTTCTGGTGAAATCTCAATATTGAACTTTTGAATAGAATGCAATACCATCTATACCTGGT
Organism: Hymenopus coronatus; assembly: GCA_030762935.1. Taxonomy (NCBI): domain Eukaryota; kingdom Metazoa; phylum Arthropoda; class Insecta; order Mantodea; family Hymenopodidae; genus Hymenopus; species Hymenopus coronatus. Next base: position 88,442,243 of record CM060896.1, on the reverse strand, counting down.
ATGTTCATTGAATGTGGCAGAAAAAGCATGTAAGGCTTATAAAGTACGAAAAAGCGTATATACCCGAGACTTCAATAAAATGTAAAATTAATAGTATTTCATAATATGTACCACGATGTATTAAAATAGTTCTAATACAAAAATGGGATTTCTTTAATTGGAATGCAACATGGCATCATTATGAAGATTGGAATATTCAAGCAAATGTTGAACATTTTGTAAATCTGATGATAAATTATGGAAAAGAAAAGAAATAATATAAAACATTTATAAAATTGTGTATGGTTAATAAGCATTCATTATCATAAGGAATTTGATACTTTACATTCATATAACTTTCCTGTTCATTCTTCAACAAATTATTCCTATGAAGCTTATTGTTCCAAGTACTTCACGTTAACCTAGATAAGCATTTGGTTTTCTTACTCGTTTAGTTGCAGATACACACAAGACTTAAGCGACACTGAGAAATTTTAAGAGCTGGTGGCTATGTGATGGATTTGAAATTCCGTTCTCTGTGCTTGATTAGGAGCAAGAAAAACAAATGAGGATATCCCAATTGAAGAAAATATAAGACGTCAATATCTCAGAAATGGTTAAGTTTTCAAAAAAATGTGTTTGAGATAAATTGTGTACTATAATGAGGTTTACATTTGTATATGTTAAGATTTGTCTAAGCCGGCGCCGTGACTGTTTGGGTCTAGCTCGTCTCTGATCTAAGTGTCTGATTTTTTTTTTTTAATACAGTTCCGGAGTCTGATCGGGACTCCGGCGCTGTATACCCTACTTTTTATTTACCTAATTTGTTTACTTTGATTACTAAATTTCTGTTTTACTTTTTACACACATACACAAACATATAACACCCATGCCCAAGGCGGGACTCGAACCCACGATCCCCTGCACTCCGAAACACCAAAGTGAGACGCTTTGGCGAGCGCGGCCATGGGGACCGGCGATTTCAATCCCAGTGCACCATATGTGATATTTGTGATATACAAGAGTGCATCTGGAGGTTTTCTCGGGTTATATGGCTTTTTGATAGATGATAGATGGTTTACTTGCCATAACAACAAAAAGTCTGTGTAGCAACGTTTATATATATATATATTTTAAAGCAAGTCACAAAAACATAATCTTTCTTTTAAACAATGGTAAGGACAAGGTTTTTGCATTGTTGGGATGGCTATTAAATAGGTTTAAAAATACATTTTCAAAAGAGTTTTGAACTTTGCTATACTTACATTTTGCAATGTAGATGTTTGCAGTATTTTTTATGGAATGATTATGAACAGAGAAACATAATGTATAAGAATTTATATTCATAATTCCGAACAAACAAAGATGTCAAAGTCAATATACCCAATTTAATATATAAAGGTTTGAGGTATGTTCTGGGGGATACACCACATATAAGCCTAATGTCTTTCTTTTGAAGACAAAAACTTTATTAACAGAAACATAGTTGCCCCAGAATAAAAAAAGAATATAGTTCATATGGCTATTTATACATCCATAATATATGGTTTTCAAAGTATTTAAAAATAAGTATCTTTTTAAAATTCTTAATAAAGAGAGTCGTTTGCTTATTTTGCTAGCAACACTGTTGATATGAGTATGTCAACCTAGACAGGGTTGGTTATTAATTCCCAAAAACTTAACAGAATCAGCAAAGGAATCTGAACTAGATAAAGTAACATTAAAAGCTGATTCAACAATAAGTTTTGCTGTAATTGACAATAAGACTATTATGTTTACATCAGTTTTCTATTATCTTGGATAGCATTGCAATTTTAGGACTCATACGAGTTCTATCTTAGATTGGTTGCCAAATCATCGTCATAGAGGTAAGTCTTTAAACAATTGTCTTGTACGTTATATTAGATATCATTTCCTTGCCACTTATTCCACCAACTGCTCCATTATCATCTTTCATGTCATCCAATTCATCGTCATTTCCTATCATCCAATTACACATTTTCATATAAGACCACGGACTGATTGCCCATCCTGGTATCTCTCCGATCCAAATCCTCTGCTCTTCAACAGGACTGAACCTAGGCCCTGGATTGTAAGTCCTATGGGGCGGATCTGTGTCCTAAAAACGAGGAGGGTAAACAGGAAATGAAAGATAGCTTTTGTTTACCTTTTATGGTTTACCACTTATACAAAAGTTTATGCAGAATAATGAAGATTTCAGAGACTCCTCCCAGCAAATTCAAGAATACATTTTATTTTTCACGAAAATATATTAAACATTGTACAATCGAAACTGTTTGAGGCAGTTTTAAAAACTTCAAAATGTTACAAAAGTTTTTCTATGTAAAGATTAGTTTGGGAGGGTTGGGAAGTTTCTGTAAATTCTTCGTATAGTGTCCTTCGAAGATGTTGAAATTAAATATAAAGTTTGATATTTAGTTTAATTTTCGTGTTTTTTGTTCCTTTTTGTTATTCTTATACTGACTACAGATTGGAACAAGAGGTACTTGTAAAAATTCAAAAATTTACAACAGGCAAAGGAACAAAAGACAAAAAAATGCCTTCAATAAATGAAACAAAAAATCGTATGGAAGCAGATGGAAAGGCATGAAGTTAAAGTGAAAAATACGGACAAACAGAAGTGCCACTACTACATTAGCAGAACACCTCACCTAGGCCTTCTTGAGCTTCTACCGTGACACATGGATAGGAGGAATGAAGGAAAACACGCAAAGAACAACCAGGTCTTGATGACGACGTGTGCCAGTATGGTCTCTTTGGTTTCTGTTTCGAAAGAATGCAATCTTCCCCTATCCTAGTAGTTCACCCGAAGATGGCCACTCCTAGGCAGGTCTTGAATGGGCATTCCCTACCAACGCCATCAAAGAAACCTTAAAACAAATGAAATTGGGGGAAATGATGGATACGAGAAATTACGGACAGGAAATCCGTCTTAGAAGAGGAATCATCCCAACATCCACCTTCCGATTCGGAGAAACCACGAAAAATCCATGCGTGGGGGGCCGCTAGGGATCGAACCAGGAAGCACCCGAATCCGTGTCACCCACAAAATAACGCCCAACCACCTCAAAGTGGATGGAAACAAACAAAAGAACGGACAAAAACCTAGTCCCAAAAATATGTAATAAATTTGCGCGCCTGATAAGAGAGACTGAAAGAGAGGTGTGATCTGAATTCAAGAAACTTGTAATGAAAATATGATGACGATGGTATATGATAAATAACACATTTTTATTTTATTTTTAGATGGAACTAATGAATAATATCCATCCGTAGAATTTGTAAACTTTAAAACCAGTACGACAGGAAATGAAATTGAACTGTAACTGGATTGAACACCTTGACGTCGCAGATGACAAAACCAACCCAATTCTCGTTTAGCTGACACTTACCAAACCGTATTTACCTACCCTCAGTGACTCAAGGTCATCTTGTTCACATTATTTGTATGTTAATGATGATTTCAGTAAAGATAACTCGAAGTCATCTGTTTAAGAATCTCTTAAGCCTGGTGATATTTTTGGAGATGAGAGGTGATGCATGTGTAAGGTGAATGGCACGTATTCAAAAGCGAGTCTTGCCCGTCTCAAGATCCCAAAGGATTTATAAGCAAAGCAGATTTACTACGCCTGATATGTTCAGGAAGTAGAGATAAACATAAATCATCTGAAACAGAAGTATAACATTTTCATTTACAGAGCCGTATAAAGATTTAGATACTTTGGGGGGGGGAACAAGCACACATTCAAATTTGTATTTCTGATATAGTCCTCAATAAAGCTAGTGACTATAAATACAGGGATTTGGTCTTTCCAATTTCTGTATTACTTAAAATAAGTAAAGACATACATTCCACTCAAAAATTAAATTTTAAAATTTAAATTTGATCTTTTATGCTCTCCCAAATCCAGAAGAAAACCTTTTGAAAATAAAGTCCATGTATCATTGAATGTTTGAAGATAGCATACATAAAAATCTGATGTGTTACATTGACATGACTTTCTCTAACTATTTTGTAACAAACTAATTTTACAAAACATTATTCTTCTATCTACTTCAAGTTAATCAAATTAAACGCTAGCGCAAATGGCATTAATAGTTAGTTTCTTATAAGTAAGAAGAATGAGAGAATGCACTAGGCTAAAGTAATAAATCCTTTGAAAGCTTTCGCTATATGAAGCAATTTCGAATAGGTTAATCAGACTGAAAAATTCAATGCCATGACGGAATTTAAACCACGAATGTCCCGATCTCTAGCTAGTTGCTGTAACCACTGAGCTACCATGGCAACATGCCCACATGACATCAATTTTCTCCACTGACACATATGTTTCTCGGTAACCCACAAGGTGATCTGAAATTATTTTGAGATGACATACCCTAATTACGACTTACTATCTCGTAAGTTTTCTAACTCCCGGATTTCACAGTGTAGCCCACTATTAGGTAAATTCGCTTACAATTCACTAAATTGCCAAAAAATATTTTGCTGTACTATATTAAATTTCAATTCCAAACTTTAAGAAAAAAATAGTTTTTTCCCCCACTTGGTTCATTTGTACTTGTACTATCAATTACCTGAAGTAAAAAATGGAGAGTCTCATGCTTACTATTAGACATGCAGATATTAAATGTATGTTTTTTTTATATTTTTTGTTTATTTATTTATTATTTTATTTATATTTTTTAATGTTTGCATACTCTAAAAGATTCGACGATACAATTATTAAAGGTAAAGGGGAAGGCTAGACAACGGCAGGGGACATCTCACGCACTATGACCGATATAGATCCAGGAGGAAGGGATGAAGTGCGGTTACAGAGAGTCACACGCAAGTCCCTAACTGTTGGTTGATAGTACCGCTCTTTGTAACAGGAGCGCTAGGCAGCTACTTATACCACGAGTTGCGAGTGTCGGCAAGGCAAGGGAGTCCCCGCGAAGACTGCGAACACAACGCTGCCCGCACGACGAGAACATCATTCACAAAACTCTTGCATCCAGGTGACAACTGCCAGCGTGCGCATACGTCACGAGACAGAGGCACACACACCTGAAACATGAGAAAATGAACTGAAAAGGAAATAATGTAAATGAAGTCGTGAAGGATAAACATCCTAAGATCTGCCTAAGTAACAAACGGGCAATCACAAGTCAGAGACTGCGAATTTCGGAGATCGAATCCACCCCCTCCCGAATGCGAGTTGCACACCGTGGGGCATTTATTAATTAATTTGTGCCACCTAGCCGATAGCCAATTATTACCTACTTTGTTTCAAAAAGTTTATAGTCCCTTTTAAAGTACATTAAAGAAAATTTCCGTATTCTTTTTTTAAATAAAACCGCATTTTTTTATAACCAGCTCATTAACTTTCTCATAAATTAGTAATCATGCAAGCTATAATTATGAAATATGGGGAAAACATCAGTCGTCGTGTGTAATGACTGGTATAAATTCCATAAGATATCTTACGTTCTGTGGATTTTCCAAATTTCAAGAAGCATTACCATAAATCTAAAACTACAAAAATATATTTCGAGCTAAGGTGACCGCATGTGGTATTAGTGGTGGACAAAGCGTCGCAGGGGCTGGTTTTCTTCGGGTTCTCCGGTTTGCCCTGCCATTGCTTTTCACCGGTGCTCCATCTTCATTCCACGTATCATCAGCGTCATCGCCTGCGGTGACATATGTATAAAATCGGGTGTTAAACACTATAAAAATTCTTCACTTAATGTGCCTACGACATAGAAAGTCACCATTGGGATACGCCACCTACTAATAATTGAAGATCATCAACATTCGAGTCAGTTGAGAAATTTAATGAATAGTCAGCAGGTTGCCATGATAGCTAAGTGGTTAGAGACTGGGAAATCCGTAGTTAAAATCCCGTTATGTGCTGACTCTACCTATCCAAAAAATTTATTTTGCTAAAAAGTGAGCATATTAATAAAAAACAAATCCTGTCGATGAAATCAAAATAACAATAACAAAGAAGTAGAAAAATGTAAGTGAAAAATATGAAGAAAAGCAAAAAGAACAGTCTCAAGCCGAAAAATACAAACTCAAACATTCTCTGCTATAAATACAAAGCAGCAAGTTACACATATGTTGGATGAGACTAACCAGCATATTCACCATGCTAAAACCATATTAATTTCAGTAATTCCAAAGGAGCAATGTTTTAATGACAGGTGCTATGTACTTAATTCCTCGTCTGTCATTTCTGCCTTTGATGTGAAAGCTTGTTGAAGTAATTTTCGAAATGTGCAAAAAGTTACTAGCTGCATGCATTTCATTTAATAAGCTCTTACAACTTACAGTGTTAACAGTGTTAGAGGAGTGTAGTATACTAATGCAAAGTGCTCTGTGTAGCATAAATCCAACGTATATTATCTCAGGTTTTTGCATCTTGCACTCTAAAATTGATAACGTAGAGAGCTAAGTTTTAGTAGCATTAATATTTAGGATTATTCTGTAACGATGTTATAACTTAACAAACTGATAGTATTGCAGCGTAATTTTTGTTATAAGAAACGTTTTTGGAATCTTTTCGGAACTCTGCTGCTGTATTCTTTATTGTTTTTGCTCGTTTTTCCTTTTTTCCATTTTCCCTACACTTCCTTTATTTTCCTTTTTGTTTATTATGTTTTTTACTTAAAAATATACATGAACACAATTACAAGCCCACATACATCCATGCCCAAGGTGAGACTCAACCCAATTGTTAAGCAACTCTCTAACAAATAAAATTAAATCAAATTTTGAAAAAATGACTTTTTTGTTCAATACAACAAACCTGATGCAAACCCAGTTTATTTTCTCCAATTAGCACATATTTAGTATTACATACCTAGTGATATTACGTGTTGTAGTTATGGGAATAGAAGGTGTTGCATTCCATCCAAAAATTCTATACCAAGATTTCACTGGAAATACATGTTTTAGGATTCGGTGAATAAAAAAAAATGTTTAGATAATGGTACGAGAGTTTCTGTTAATGTGCCCGTGTGTCTCCGAACACGATAACCCAAAAACGAAAGGTTAGTTAAATATCAAACTTGAGATTTAAGTTAAGGATGCGACAAGAAGATTTTCTAGAAATTTCTCTCAAAATAACCTACAAAGACAAAATTTTGAAACTTGTAATATTCTATAAAATGGCTCTTACAACTTTGATATAAATACCTAAATTGAAAATATTGATACGAAAATTAAATGAATATATCAGATACGCCCTGAAGCCCTCATTTTCAATGGCATTTGCATTACTGGTAAATTATGAGAGATAAACCAATGTTACTACACAAAAGATTTAAATTTCACCAAAACTCATAATTTTTTGTAGAGTTAACGATTTATGATATATTTCCTGCTGATAATTTCAATTTTAAAACAATTATATTTTCTCGCCAAAGTAGTTTTTATCCGTTTCTTAATTCTTTTGTTTTATTCCTGGTCTTTAAATTAGATCCTAATTTCAAAGTCAGTCATATAGTAACCAGCTTTAGCTCAATGTTCCCTAATTTCACTTCTGCTTATAAGTAACTAAGTAATAAGACCATTTCTGGTAAGACATGTCTTGATTAGCATGATAGATAAAAGATCAGTCTTTCGTAAGAATAGTTTTTCTCCAGTACAGATCGAGATATTCATCTGAATGGAACACATTAAATTTTTACGGCACAGATTCGCATACACGCAATTTTAATGGGTCCGCAAGACCAAAAGCGCAATAAAAAATAAAATCTTAAGAATTAATTTATTATTTGTGGCTTTTAGGTTAAAATATAAATTATACAAATTACGCTTGTGGAGATATATCCAGTGCAAAAGCACTGGAAGCTGATGCTTCCAAAAGCGTTTTAGAAAAATGTTTTAATGTTTTGTAAGCTCGAATTGTAATAATAAGCGACAATTATTAATATACCAATTTTAGGATCAAATAAGCACCTACTTAATTCTAGATATCAATTTATATCTACTAAACAGCAAACAGTGGAACATCTTTTATTTCACTCTCCAGTCCTAGAGCATAAAGAAAAATCTTCGATACACATTTAAATAATTGTAATATTACATTTGTCAAAACCACTTTATAAAATATTTTTCAAATTAATTGTTTTTGGGAATTCTAAAAGTTATGTTCTATTTATCAAAGGTCAAGTTTGTTTTATAACATGCAATATTTATCTGGTTTCTTTCACCAGTATGACCTGGATATAGCCATGGCTAATTTAATTAATATTACCTATTATTCATTTGTATAATAACTATAGCACTAATATATCTTCGGGTGAAATAGTGTATCATGTACTTGTGTCTTCAATAACTAAATAAATTATTTTTGATATTATACATTTAAATTTAAGAGTAAATTTCTGACAGCTCGTATAAAAGTGAAAACCTTAAAGAAAATTAAGCAATAACTATGGATTTATATAAACTAGCGATAGATTTTTACCTTTTGCTTGACAGAAGAACAAAAAATAAGGACATCCTATTTGAGAAAAGTATAAATATTTTAAAATTGAAACTAATAACAGGAATACCACGGGAATTGATAACTCCATAAAACCATGCCGAACATAAATTCTGTTCTTTAACAAGATTTACATTCCCTGTATGGTTCCTGTATGTGTATTTCTTACGTTTTACCAGTTATGCAAAAGATATCCAAAATAAAGAAGGCATCAGACGCTTACCCCAGAAAATTAAAGATACACATATCACTTATCTTAAATATACGGTGTTTTCATCGATATCGTCAGAGCAATTTTTCAAAAAATTAATACTATCGGAAAATCTTCCATGTAAAATGCTATTCTGGGGGATATTTTCTTGAAAAACCTCGAGTCACATACTTGCAAGATGCTAAACTTAAACATCAAGTATGGCATGTAACGCAATTTTAGTTTTCAAGTTATGCTTTTCACAAATACACAGAGCTTTTTCTTGCTGTTCCTAATACCTACAGACACAAACTATTCCTACAAACGTTTTTTTTCTTTATTTACATTATGCTAATTGAGATAAACATTAGCAGACTTTTTCTTATTACTTGCTTCCTTTTGAGTACAAGGGAAATAAGAGAATGCATTAGGCTAAAGCGATAGTCAAATTTTTTAAACGCTGGTCGCTATGTGAAACAATTGAAGTTTGGTTCGCTTTGTATGGTCCCGTTGTTTAAAATTGAAACCAATAACAAGGACTGTCTCGAAAACGTCAATTCTACAAGAAAAACGTATATGGTATAAATCATGTGATTTAATGAGATCTACATTTTTGTGCAGCAAATTTTTGTCTATATCTTACGGTTTATACATTATAAAAAGTCATCCAAAATATAAAAGGTCTCCAGAGGCTATTTCCAAAAAACTCAAATATACATTTTATTTGTAATGTAAGTATCCTTAGTATCCAGTTTTTTAATCAAAATAGTTAGGGCTATTTATGAGAAAATAAAATTTTAAAAAGTGTTCTGTGTAAAGGGTTGTTTAGGTGGGAGATTTCCTTGAAAATCTTCATGCCGCATCCTTGGAAGATACTATACATAAATACCAAGTTTGGTATATAATGGACTTCCCATTTTTGAACAATGCTGTACACAGAGGCACACATACATTCACACACAAACACACCGGCACACACGGATATATTTCCAAAAACGCTTTTTTCGGACTCAGGGGAGCTCATGTATAAACTTACGGTGAAACATTGACATCGAATATTTGGGTGGAATACAATACCTTCGCTAGCTGCTATGTACTTTGTATGCACATACGTGCTGGATAAAGTAAAAGGTAACAATTGCATTTGCAATTTCAAACTAACATGGGTGTTGTTTTAATTCTTTCTATTAAATTAGACAGACCTGAATAAGCGAGAACATTTGTTGTACACTATAGAATAATGACTGAGGGTTCCTTTGTTGATTAAAGTGAATGAGAAATTTACTGCTTTATTCTAGTAAGTGTTGAAACGTTTTAGTATCATCCAATAGTCCTGTGGGTCACTATAACAAGAGGCATCAACATTTGCACATTTAATATTCTGAAAGGTCAAGCATGACTGAAACTGCAGGAGGCAAGCCTTTTTTTTTTTTTTATCGTATCATTTATATAGCCCCCTTTAACATCTAAGGTCATATCGGGAGCTTTGTACTTGAAACAACTCGTTGTCTGTAGGTTCTATGGCGTTTGGTTTAAATCATTTTATTTTTCTCAGACACACATAGAGAATAATTATGGCTTAAGAAAGATTCCGGCTCCAGCCGGGAATCGAACTCGGGACCTCCGGGTGAGAAATCAGCTCACTAACGACTCGACCACGGAGGCATTCAAAGACTTATTTATTTTCGTTACTTTGCTAACAAGCTCTTCACAACTTTTCATCTGGAGTAATATGAGTTCTCAATTTTTTACTACATTTCAGTGGAAATTACCACTAATCTGCTAATTTTTATACAACAATACCTATATTCTAGACTCAATTTATAAAAGGATTATAAAGGTTGTTCTTTGAATCATCTCTTATTAGAAGTTTGCATAAAAGCATTTAATTTTTTTTAAGCTGAACTCCTTTAACCTGGTTGGTCATATCGGGCGATGAATGAAATTGGTGTGATGATGCTCAAATGATCTCGGGGTCCATGGAGCTTAAAGCTACTAAACATTCGTCTTCTTAGGGTAAGGGAATACTCCGAAAAAACCTTATCCGGGTAACTCACCTTAAGCGAGATTCGAACTCACGATCTGTTGAATATGAGGCAGACACACACAATCCAGGCGGGATGTAACTAGTTTTGTATGTATATAATTTCGAAATTGTTCCTGTTTTTTTATTCTTCAATAGACAGCAAATTTTGTTGATAAATCCTCAATAATAATAATGGTAATTATAATTATAATAACTATTTTACTTCACTGTTAATGTATATATAATGCACTACAAGTTTCTTTTAAAGGATTTTCTATATACTAGCAACTATTCGGCTTCATTCTACAATCTTAAAATGAGAATATACATTTTACACGAAACTGAAGTAACTAATAATACTTTGTGCGATAGAAAAGTTTATGCTATTAAAACTAACAAATAACAGATGCATTTGTTCATCCGCAATAAGTAGTTAGCCACTTACAGTTTGAAGCACAGCAAGTTGTACATTGCTAAAAAAGATGACATATTTATGGAAATCAAAAGCTAAACTGAGTCTGGCGTAAGTGACCTCAAATTAAAAGAGGGAAGCAAAAAAAACCAATATTTCCATGTGCTTCATTATCTCACATCTTAAGTTCTGATTTTGGTCCCCTCAAGATTAACTCACCTGATACAGAAGCGTTATTTAATATGTCAACTAAAGCAACTTCATTCACAACTCAGTTAACTCTGCAAGTTTCACAAGTATCTATAATCTCCATTGCTTTGCATGTTTTGATTTAGACAATTATTTGTGGACTGCTGCATTCATTCACCCAAAGGAAACGCAATCAACAGTCTTATCAACTTTTGGACCAGGCGATGCAACAACGAGAGGTCTCGATACCTTTCATTCCTTACCTGGCTTAAAGTTGAAACAACAACTTTCAAAGATGCAAAGCTTAATAATCTATAAGTAGAAGGGAAATAAGGCTTAAAGCGATGGCCAAAAGAGATGAAGCGAAAGATGACTTCCTATTTTAGAAAAGTTAAAGTAGCGTAACATTGAAACCAATACCAAGGGATATCTCGGAAACAGTTATCTCTACGTGACGTATGACGTCAATTTGTCGCCCTGCGTAGTGTAGTGGTTACCATGCTAACTTCATATACCTAAGGTCGCGGGTTCAAACCCGTCGGAGGACAATGGATTTTTTTCGGGCGTAAAAATCCTTAGCATGGCTTCCTTCGGAAGTGAAGTAAAGCCGATGGTCCCGTGTCGTAGATTTACGGCACGTAAAAGATATAAAGCCTGATAAAGTGGCCTCTGAGCAAAATTAAGCAGTTTTCACGCCCAATATAGAACGGGACGCTGAGAAACACTAGTTAAAATGCGTACACAAATAACACGCCATTTACATTTTTATGGCATCAATTTTTTTGTAGGCTGTTTCCAGAAAATTCCAGATATTTGATATTACATATTTTAATGTGTTACTTTAATTGTTAAATATATTTTTAAGAAACACATTTCCATATGAAGAGTAGTGTAGTTTGGGGAGCAGTTTCTTGAAAGACTTCGTGACGAGCTCTTGGAAGATACTAAACCTAAATATAAAATATGGTATTTAACGGTATTTTCGTTTTTGAGCTATGCTCTCATCAGACACACTTCCTCACAGACCTTTTTCTAAAAATGTTTGTTTTAGGTTTAGAGGACCTTAAAACATATATCTTCTCTACATACTGCATGCAGAATACGTGTAGAGAAATTAAAGATAATGAAGACAATTAACTAGAGATAGTTTCCATGCAGAGATGGAGAGAGTAGTGATAGGGATGGAACTCATGTCGATGTAGAATGCGAAGTACTCTTGCCTGGCTCATACCACTTCCACGTCAACTAATAAATAATCTGTTCTAAACAAAATCTGTGTTCCATTCACATGACTTTATCTAAATCACTGTAACACATTATTGTTAAAAACATTCTTCTATATACTATAGGATAATATATATAAACATTATCTTTTAAAAGCTGATTGCCATGTGGTTTGAATCCGTTTCTACGCATGACCAGGAGAAAAGTGTGAGAGAAGTTTAAATATTTTAAATCTGAAACAAATAACTTGAAATACTCAGAAATAGTCCATTCCACGAAAAAAAAAATTGACATGTTGTGTATTGGATTAATTGACTCTAATAGTTGGCTATACTGCGAGTTAGTTGAGAAATTCAATGCTATTTCGGCATGTTGCCATGGTAGCTCAGTGGTAAAGCAACCGGCTAGAGATCGGGAGATCTGCGGTTCAAATCCCGGTTATGGCATTGAATTTTTCAGCCTGACTCTACCTATTCGCCTTGCGCTATAAATGTTGTGTTTTAACGGGATCTACATTTTATGTGTATAAGTTTTTGTCTATCTGTTACGGTTTACTAATTATGTAACATTCAGCAAAAGTCATCCAGAACAAAGAATTCTTTGGAGACTATTCCCAGAAAATTCAAGATATACATGTTATTTGTCATGTAAATATCTTGTGGTAGTTGAATCAAAATCGTATGAGCCATTTTTGAGAAAATATAAATTCTCGGAATTTTTTCTATATAAAGCGAAATTTCGTTTGGGGTGGGGGAATTTTCTCAAAAAGTTCGTGTTGCATCCCTAGAAGATACCAAACTTAAATACCAAGATTGGTATTTTAGCAACTTTTCATTTTTGAGTAATCGTGTTCACAGTCACACGGACCTTTTTCCAAAAATGTTTTTTCTTTTTGGATTCAGGGAACCCTAAATCGTACATTTCCCTAAAATGTCGGTATCGAAGTTTTGAATGGAATGCAATACCATCTCTATACATTATGTACCTAGTACTGTATAGAAAGTAAAACACATTCATTTCTTCTCCCCTCCCCATCCAAGTCGCTTGTTTGTTTGTTTGTTGCATTTTCTTGGTGTTAAAATACCGCATTCTCGTAACTGATTGAAGAGGTTGATAAATAATTCGCGAAATGGTTGATGTCATTAGGATATATTTCCTCATAAACCGTATGAACGAACTGCATTCTTCCTATACTATTCATACACCATGAGCATGTCGATTTTGTATTTTCTCTCTACGTACTATGTACACAGTGTATAGAGAAGGTATTGATTGCACTCCACCCAAAAATTCGATACCGACATTTCACCGGAAATACATGTTTTGGATCCTTTTGGATCCCCTTCAATCCCAAAATAGCATTTTCACAAAAAGGTCTGTGTGTGTATGTATGCCTTTCAACACGATAACTCAAAAACGAAAAGTCGCTAAAACACCAAACTTGGTATTTAAGTTTAGTATCTTCCAGGGATGCGACACAAAAATTTTGAGAAAAATCCCCCCCTCCAACTGGCCTTTACATGGAACGTTTTTCGAAAATTTTGATTTTCTCAAAAATCGCACTAACGATTTTGATTAAAATATCGTACGTTAAAGACAATTTACCTGACAAATAATACGTATATGTTGAATTTTCTGGGAATAGTCTCTAAAGACTACTTTATTCTGGCTGAATTTTACGGAATTTTGCATAACCGATAAACCGAAGGAGATGGACAAAAACTTACCACACAAAAAAAAGGTAGAACACGTTAAAACACACACTTTGTGACATATACATTGTTTTCGTGGAGTTGATCGTTTTTAGATATTCCTTACTTTTGATTTCAGATTTGAGAAACTTATACATTTCTCATACAGGAATTTGTCAACTCTTGTCCATACAAACAAAGGAACTTCAGTCACATAGCAACCAGGTTTTGACTATTCTTTTAACCTATGGTACTCCCTTATTTCGCTTCTACTCACAAGGAAACAAGTAATAAGACCATTTCTGATAATTTTTTCTCGATTAGCAAGAAGTAAATAGAAGTATATGCTGTTTAACAATAATTTGTTGCAGCGATATAGAGAAAATCATGTGAATGGAACACATAAGAATTTTTCTGCATTGGTAAATCCTATCTTCCACTCACAACATACCGAACTATTAACAACTTGACTAGAATGCTGGAATGCAATCAATGAACAGAAAGCATTGTTAAGTAAAAAAGCATAACAATATAACAAAAACGTACTTAGCAACTGAGCAGGTGAACGGAGCAATCAACTATTGGTGCGGAATCTTACCTGATACGATTTCTCGGAAGCTACTTGCAATAGAATCTTACAACAAACACAATTGACAGTCGACTTTTATTTTTTGATATAAATATTATATGTAAATGATTTAATATGATATAAATATTATATAAAAATCTTATGTGTTACACTCACATGACTTTTTCTAGCCGTTCTACAAACTTCTTACATAAGATTATTCTTCTTTCTGCACCTTGTTAATCGAGGTATTCAGCACAATGTTCTCATTACTTAGTTCCTTATAAGTAGGAAGAAAATAAGGGAATACACTAGACTAAACCAACAGTCAAATGTTTTAAAAACTGTCGATATGCGATTGTTATTACAAATCGCTTCTATTCCTGGCCAGGAGTAGAACAAAAGAAAAACGGATACTCCCGTCTGGGAAAAGTATAAGTACTTCACAACTGAAACTAATAACAATGAATACCTCGAAAACGGTAAGTTCCTCGAAAAAATGTATATGACGTAAATAGTGTATTTTAACAAGGCCTACATTTTTTGTATAGTAAGTTTTTGTCTATCTCTTACGGTTTATTAGTTATGGCAAATTAAGCAAAATTCAACCAGAATAAACAGGTGTTTAGAAGCTATTCTCAGAAAATTTAAGATATACATTTTATTTCTTTAATATACGATATTTTAATCAAAATCGTTAGTGCCATTTTTAAGAAAATCAACATTTTCGAAAAAAATTCCATGTAAAGGATAGTTTGGGGGATTTTTCTCAAAATCTTCGTGTCGCATCCCTGGAAGATACTGAACTTAAATACAAAGTTTGGTATTTAGCTACCTTTCGTTTTTGAGTTATCGCGTTCACAGACACACGGATACACACACGCGGACCTTTTTCTGGAAATGCTTTTTTTGGATTCAGGGGGTCCTGAAACATGTATTTCCGGTGAAATCTCGGTATCAAATTTTTGGGTGGAATGCAATACTTCTCTATTCATATGTACATTGTACATATTGGACTAGAGAAAGTAAAAATTGTATGTCTGCTCAAAAACTACACTTCTTAGGTTCTGTTTAAAGGCTAAAATTACGAGCCTCTCTCTGCCAACCGATTCTGTCCATTTCCGAAATGATTGCGGCGCAAGCTTTAGGTGATTCATTTATATGAATTAACTTTATCATGAAAATGTATCTAGAAACAACCAATTATTACTAACCACCAATTATTATTATAATTGTTTTAACCACCAATTATTATTCCTGCTTTGTTATGAATTAAATAAATTAGGGAAAAATTCAATAAAATTTAACAAACAAAGTGCAAAGGGCATTGTGGTCGAGTAATTGGAGTGGCTGTTGGCCGGAGATAGAGAAATTAAGGTAGCTACGTTTCTGAGAAGCAGTTAAGTATATGACATTAAGCGCACATGCAAAGCTTCTGACATTATGTTCTGTGACACCTAGTCAAATGGATTACCGTCCAATGTCACGCGACAAGAATCGTGTTTCATTAAGTTCTGCAAATATATTTTCGAAATCCTTTTCACTTCCTCTACCAGGTATAATAGGTACAGAATATATTGAACTCCACCCAAAATGTGTATATAAAGATTTCACTGTAAATAAATGTTTTAGGTCCCTAAATAAAAAATCTGATGTGTTACACTCACAAGACTTTCTCTAGCTCTTCTACAAACTTCTCACATAAGAATATTTTTCTTTCTGCACGTTGTTAATGATATAATCATTAGCAGAATGTTCTTATTACTTAGTTCCATGTAAGTAGAAAGAAAATAAGGGAATACACTATGTTAAACAGATAGTCAAATGTTTTAAAAACTGTCGTTATTCGATTGTCATTGCAAATCGCTTCTTTGCTTGTCTAGGAGTAGATCAAAAGAACAATGAACACCTTCTGTCCCAGAAAAGTATAGGTACCCACAAGTGAAACCAAAAACAAGGAATATTTCGGAAACAGTTACCTCCACAACAAAAATGTAAAGGACATAAATTGTGTATTTTGAGCAGATCTACATGTAGTGTATAGTAAGTCTTCGTCTATCCCTTACCTTTTAGCAGTTAAGCAAAATTTATCAAAATTCATCCAGAATAAAGGGATCTTCAGAGGATATTCCCAGAAAATTCAATATATACAGTTTATTTGGTATGTAAATATCTTTAATATACGGGATTTTTATCAAAATCGTTAGAGCCATTTTTTAGAAAATCAAAATTTTGGAAAAATTTCTATGTAAAGGGTACTTGGGGGTGGGGGATTTTCTTGAAAATCTTCTTATCACATCCTTGGAAGATACCAAACCTAAATACCAAGTTTAGTATTTAACGGACTTTTTGTTTTTGAGCTATGCTGTCCACAGGCACACACACGGATCTTTTTCTGAAAATGCTTTTTTTGGATTCAGGGGGTCCTAAAACATGTATATCCGGTGAAATCTCGGTATCAATTTTTGGGTGTAATACAATACTTCCTCTATACACTATGTACATAGTACGTATAGAGAAAGTATTGCATTCCACCCAAAAATTCGATACCGAGATTTCACCGGAAATGGGTCTCCCTGAATCCAAAACAAACAAAAAAAATCTTTTTCAGAAAAAGGTCCCTGTGTGTGCGTGTGTATGAGACTGTGGTCAGCATAGCTCAGAACCAAAAAGACCGTTGAATACCAAACTTGGTATTTAAGTTTGGTATCTTCCAAATATGCGACACGAAGATTTTTAAGAAAATCTTTCCACTCCCAACTACCCTTTACATGAAACTTTTTTAAAAAATGTTGGTATTCTTAAAAATGGCTATAACAATTTTGATTAAAATATCCTATATTAAAGATATTTATCTGACAAATAAAGTGTATATCTTGAATTTTCTGTGAATAACCTCTGAGGAATACTTAAATCTCGATCAATTTTACGGACTTCTGCATAACTGCTAAACCGTAAGAGATGAACAGAAACTTACCTCACAAAAAATGTAGTAGAGTACGTGAAAAAAATCAATTTATGTTATATACACTTTTTTCGTGGAGTTGATTTTTTTTTAGATATTCCTTGTTTTTTGGTTTCACCGTTGAAAAACATACTTTTCTCATACAGGAATTTGACAACTGTCCGTACAAAAAAGGAACTTCAGTCACATACCAACCAGCTTTTGACTTTTATTTTAACTATGGTACTCACTTACCAGGAAGCAAGTATTAAGACTATTTCTGCTAATTTTTCTCCATTAGCACGAGGTAAATAGTAGCATAAGCTTTTTAACAAAAATTGTTACACAGATGTGGATAGAGTCATGTGAATGGAACACATCAGATTTTTTATTTAGGAAGGTGCCACGTATCTCAGCGGTATATTTATTGTTTGCTTGAGTAGTATTTGTTATGATAGAATAAAAGGGAATGGAAGTGGAAATGGCAAGCATGAAGAGAACTTGATAGTCTCCAAATGAACAAGCAAAGGCTTTTAGACGCCAGGTGGAACTATAAAACGAGTTTATATTCAGATGAGAAATACGTACACGCAAAATGACAGGAGGAAAGTGCTCTTTCAAACTCTACCTGTTCATACTGGATAACATTATCACCGAAAAATAAAGTAAAAACTAAGGTTTCTTAACTCAGTTCACAGCTGAATTATTATCTAAATACAACTTACATAGCAGATAATTCATAAAACATGCCAATATTATGCGAAATACAAGATTCCTAGTTTATTCTTGAATATATCATTGCACTTAATAGCTTATGGTTACAAGAATCTGGAAAACTTAAAAAAAAATTACAATCACGAGGTGATTCATTGGAATTTTAACATAGAGTAGAGTTTACAATAACGTATTGAGTAAATTCAATCGATATTTTAGAGATTAGTTTATTGTTCCTATAGCTCGTATAGGGGATAGAGATGCTATTGTATTCTACCCAAAATTTCTATACCGAGATTTCAGCGAAAATACATGTTTTGAGGTGAATTAAATAAACATATTTTAGAAACATTTCCGTGTGTGTGGGTTTTGGACAATATAAGTCAAAAACTAAAAGTATGCTAAACACGAAACCTGTTAAATATATGCGTAAGCTTTCACGGCCGGCGTTTTAAAATTTAAAATTTTCTGGCTGTTTTGCCGTGAACTGTAGGTTAAAATATGTTTATTCTTTCCAAGTTAGCGACGTGAACACATTGCCTCCAAAGATGTCCCTCACAGACAGGGCCAAATGTAAGGAAGAAATATTTTAAATAAAAATATTTTAACCTACGGACCACAGCAAAACAGACCGACATTTTTAAATTTTAAAACGAAACCTGTTATTTTAGTTCACTATCTTCCAAGAATGCTATAGAAGATTTTACAGAAAATTTCCCACTCAACTACCCTTTACTTACATGGAAACTTTTTTCGAAAATTTTGATTTTCGCAAAAATGGCTCAAACGATTTTTATTAAAATGCCATCCGTTTATTGCCATGACTTTCCTAAAATGGCTTCAGAAGACTTCTTAAAACTGGATGACTTTTGTATAATAAGTAAACCGGAGGAGATAGACAAAAACTTACTAAATAAAGAAATTATATCTCATTAAAACACAAAATATGTGTCATATTCCTTATGTTTTCTATTTTTGGTAGTGTTAACCTTATTCGAGATATTCCGAATTATTGGTTTCAGTTTTTAGGTAGCTTAACTTTTATCAAATACAAAATATATCTCTTTTCGTCTCTTTTTTATTTATTCCTCGCAAGCAAAGAGAACAGAATTTCAATTGTTTTACTTTGCTACCGGCTTTTAAAATATCTGACTCTCGGTTTATCCTAGCGTTTTTCCTTATTTTCCATCTAGTTAAAAAGAAGCATGTAATCACCAATTCAAGTAATGTTTATCTTGATTAGCATGCTAGTTTAAAGGATAAGTTTTAAGAAAGAAAGTTTTTTTTTGTGGAACAGCTAGAGAAAGTTTTTGTTTTACTATTTGGCAAAATTACGCCATGCAATACAATTAATTTTTGAAAAAGCTTATGTGTTCCGTTCACATGGCCTTCTCTACCTATTCTGCAAACAAACTATTCCTACAAAAGAGTATTCTTTTATCTACGTTATCCTAATAGATTTCGGTGGCCCGAGTTCGATCACAAGCGGCCACATGTGGTGGACAAAACGGCGCAGGGGCAGGTTTTCTCTGGTTCTCCGGTTTGCTGCGCCATCACATTCCATCGGTGCTCCATATTCGTTTCATTCGTGTCATCGCCTGCGGTGTAATAGTAGTAAAATCGGGCGTTAAACACTATATACATATATATTAAATAAATCTTGATAGAGATAAACAATCCAAAATTGTCATACTACTTGCTTCCCTGTAAGTACACTAAACTAACACGTAGTCAACTCTTATAACAGATGTCGCTTGTGAACAACTAAAGATGTAATCGATTTGCAAGGTGAGCTGTAAAACAAAAGAAAGCTGATAAGAAAGATGACCACCCATTTGAGAAAGGTTTAAATAGTTTAAAATTGAAACAAATAACAAGGAAATGATTTAATACAAAAAAAAAGTGTATAATATATATTGTGTGTTTGATCGAGATCTATATTTTTGTGTAGTAAGTTTTCGGTTATCTCTTATGGTTTACCGGATGTACAAAAATCTACAGAATGAAAGGTCTTCAGTGGGTACTTCTATAAAGTTCAAGAATGATATTTTATTTTTCATATAAATATATTTTATATATGGTATTTTAATTAAAATGTTAGAGCCGTTTTGGAGAAAATCCAACATTTCTAAAAATCTAAATGGTAGTTCCGGGTGGGGGGATTTTTCTGAAACTCTTCGTATCGCATCCTTGGAAGAAACTAAACTTAAGTACCATGTTTGGTATTTGGTGAATTTTCATTTTTGAGTTATACTCTCCACAAACTGACCTATTTATTAAAATACTTGTTTGGATTCAGGGTCTCTCAAAACATTTTTGTCGAATTTTTAAGTAGAACACAATGCCTTCTCTACTGTGTAGATTGTACATACGTACTAGAGATACTAAAAACTGAAAATTTAGTTATATCATTAATTGTTATATTTGGAATAAAGTAAATCTTCTGTGACCACTTGGGGATCAGTCAGGTTTGAGTAATGGTAAAAGACACACTTAGACTGTTCGCTAACATGAAACTACTTCATGAACATGGGCTGTTCCTATAAAGCTAACTATATGACTTCATTACAGGTGCTTTGTCCAGTAATTGTGAATAACTTCATCGATACATAACTGTTTAGCCTGAAGAAATTTTGAATCTATTTGTGTAATTCCTTTATATTTGATAGCGTTTGAAGTTACGAAATGGAAATGGAGAGAATGGCTATGTTTTGTCTGTGCAAATATGTAGGAAATTCATATCTAATTCACATTATGGTAACAGTTCGAAGTCATCCCTAAGGATGACAATACTATTTATTATAATTTCACGTTTACAAAAAAAAATGGCGTGTTATTTATGGACGCTATTTAACTGCTTTAGTTCTCAGCGTCCCATTCTATATTGGGCGTGAAAGATCGCTTAATTTTGCTCAGAGACCTCTCTTATCAGGCTTGAGGTTCACTTACGTGCCGGAAATCTACGACAGGGGACCCACGGCTTTACTTCCCTTTCGAAGGAAGCCATGCTAAGGATTTTACGCCCGAAAAAAATCCATCGTCCTCCGCCGGGTTTGAACCCGCGACCTTGAGTACATGAAGTTAGCATGGTAACCATTACACCACGGAGGGTGACTTCACGTTTGCAATAGATGTGGTACAGTGAAGAGCAGAACTCCAACAGGTGTAACAAGATGCTGGCCTCTTTTTAGTGCACGTACAATCCTTTATACTAGTGATAGCCAAATGGCGGCCCGCAGGCCTAAACCGGCCCGCGAATATGTTATGATTTATTCCCTATTTTAACTCTCTGCATAGATCTCATTTTATAATTTGATGGTAGATTTCAAGATGTTGGAGTATTTCGATCACAGGCGGAACTTTTCAACAATGCCATGAGATGTTAAGTAGAGTACCAGCCCGGAGTTCTATAGTTAGAACTGTATGAGCTCCAATGTGATTCATCTCTTCAAACAACAGAGGCAACTGGTGTTGATTTTTGGAAACATTTGGAACATTTTCCACATCTTAGAAACTGGGCTTTAAAACTTACTTCCATATTTGGTGGTACTTATATATGTGAAACTGCCTTCTCTGCTATGAAACTAGTGAAATCAAAGTCCAGAAACAGATTAACTGACTCAATTTTATCTTATATTCTTAAAATTGCAACATCAGAACTGGAAGTAGATTTTAAATCTCTTGTAAAATATTTTGACAAACCTCATTGCTCTTAGTAAATGCAATGCGTGTCCCTTCACTGTGCATGTAATAATATTAAAAATAATATTCTCTTAAGTTACCATTGCTGTTATTTTATTTTTAATATAGTTATATTCATTTTCCTGGCTCTCAAGTAAGGTCTTTATCGTATTAGGGCTCTCAGTGCATTATTAATTGGTCATCACTACTTTATACGATCAGTTAAATTCAATTAAAATACCTGATGTGTTCCATTTATATGATTTCTCTAGCTGTTCCACAAATAACCTTTACCTTTAAAAGTTTATTCTTTTATTTTTATGATGCTAATAGAGATAAACAATACACAATTGGTTTTATGACAAATGTTCCATCAATAAGTCTGACCGACAGCAGCACTTACTCTGGCAGAAAGATTAAATATCCAAATGATATAATGCAGCTCAGAACCAGACTTAGAATCCATTATGATATGTATAAGGAAACTGACCCTGAAGCGGCTAAACAAAGGTATCACTTACATAGAACATTTTATAGGTAAAACGTTGATGAGAGTAAAATTATGGAACATTTTAGTCTTGATAGAAAATTATAGTAACAAAAGTAAAACCACCCGGTTTTTGAAAAACACATTTTAAAAAGTCGATAATATCAAACCTAAGCAGATACCTTAAATTAATATTTTATAAACACAATTGAATATACAAAATCGAAAATTAGTAAATCCAAAATATCATATTCTGAATATTCCACGTCTGCAAAGGAAGGAAGTATCCTAAAAAACGATATTGTCTCAGAGTTTAAAACCTCCATTAGTACAGATATTTATGACTTATTAAAATAATTTTAAAAATAACTATTACGTAATCTTTTAATTTTCCTTTGCAAAACAATATGTTACTCATAAAACTTGCTTTGGAAACCTTTCTAAAGAATTGGATATACTACTCAAATCACTCATGTGCAGGCATTTTCTCTTTTTTAGCTATCAGCGTGATAATGACACAGCAAAGGTTGGACGCAGGGAGGATATAGCTGGGGATCAAACGATAGAGAAATCAAGCTTGCTTTTTAGGTAATTAATTTATTTAACAATATTAAAGAAAGGTTCCAATAGCGAGTGTTTGGTTCACAAATGAAGGGGATCCAAGCCTTGATTATTAACTTTAACATGAGGCTGTAATTGCAACTTAGTGTTAACTCATGCACCTACCCGGATAGAAGAGATGTCACGTAGTTCATAAGGGGATCCAAGCCTTGATTATTAACTTTAACACGAGGCTGTAATTGCAACTTAATGTTAACTCATGCACCTACCCGGATAGAAGAGATGTCACGTAGCTCATAAGGGGATCCAAGCCTTGATTATTAACTTTAACACGAGGCTGTAATTGCAACTTAATGTTAACTCATGCACCTACCCGGATAGAAGAGATGTCACGTAGCTCATAAGGGGATCCAAGCCTTGATTATTAACTTTAACACGAGGCTGTAATTGCAACTTAATGTTAACTCATGCACCTACCCGGGTAGAAGAGATGTCACGTAGCTCATAAGGGGATCCAAGCCTTGATTATTAACTTTAACACGAGGCTGTAATTGCAACTTAATGTTAACTCATGCACCTACCCGGGTAGAAGAGATGTCACGTAGCTCATAAGGGGATCCAAGCCTTGATTATTAACTTTAACACGAGGCTGTAATTGCAACTTAATGTTAACTCATGCACCTACCCGGGTAGAAGAGATGTCACGTAGCTCATAAGGGGATCCAAGCCTTGATTATTAACTTTAACACGAGGCTGTAATTGCAACTTAGTGTTAACTCATGCACCTACCCGGATAGAAGAGATGTCACGTAGCTCATAAGGGGATCCAAGCCTTGATTATTAACTTTAACACGAGGCTGTAATTGCAACTTAATGTTAACTCATGCACCTACCCGGGTAGAAGAGATGTCACGTAGCTCATAAGGGGATCCAAGCCTTGATTATTAACTTTAACACGAGGCTGTAATTGCAACTTAATGTTAACTCATGCACCTACCCGGGTAGAAGAGATATCACGTAGTTCATGGCAAGACATTTGGCATAGTCCCTGACGAAGACCAGCCGGCCTGGTAGAGTTTGGGGCGACAGCCGCCGAGCTTCGTTACTCCTAATACAAGTTACGACCCAAGACGACCGCGATGGACCTGACCTACCTGTATATATAGATTCCCTATAGGGATGACACTGATGACAGAACGGATATTCCCAAATATGGTGCGAATGCCGCTCCTAGGCATTTTGGGCGTTAGCGATCATGCTAGAGACACGTGACGCATCCTTTGTTGGCTTATGCAACATGTGTTCTATAAGCTCCTAAGAGGCTGCCAATAGAGAAGGGGGGGGGGATAAGATCAACTAAACAAAAGTGACTACAATGTTCTACATACATGTATATTATATCATACTTAGGTCACTGTTATGCTAGGGTTGTATATATTATGTGTATATATGTCTTTTAAGTGTAATTATCTATTATAAGAGGGTGCATTTATGAAGGTTTACTCTGTGCTGTAAATTTAAATTGCTATATTTGAATATCTTTGTATCTTTATTTTCGGATTCACTCTTAATTTTTATTGTTGTTTAATATTGCTTTTGACTGTGTATTTCCTTTGTCTTTTTATTTTCGTGTTTACTCTTTTAATTCTTTGTTGTGGTTGTTGTTTTAATATTGCTTGTAATGTGTATTACAAAAGCACGTACGGTCTGTAGACCCGTGCGACTGTTCAAATCCTATGTATGATATTGCTATGTTAATAAATACACTTATTCATTCATTCATTCATAAGCTCCTAAGATGAAGCTGACGTCAACTAAAGTCCAAAGAGGCGTTCCTGACAAACAGAAAACCAATGACATCCGGTCACGTACGCATTTTAACACCGTTCCTCTTACTTTTAATATATTAAGAATTCCAACCTAATTTTCAAGGTTCATAAAATGATGAACAACATATTAATTGAATCATAAATTAAATATATTGTCAATGACCGACGAAGCAATAATCTTTACCCATCAGATGAAAGGAGCCGACCGGTATAGTAAGCATAGTATGAAAACTTAAAATACTTATTTGGCCAATTTGTGAGAGATTTAGAAACAAAATTACACTACCGAAATTCCCTAATACAAGCAACACAACTGACTGAACTGTATGTATCTGTAGCACAATGCACATTATACCTTTATGTATTGGAGCAGACAAGGAGAAGTCCCCTACTTCACTCCACTACTCTCAACTTTATACTTTCTCTAGCACGTATGTACATACAATGAACATAGTAACTAGAGAAGCTATTGTATTCAAACCAAAAATGCGATGTCGATATTGCACCCGGAATATATTTTTTGAGATCCCCTATTTCCGAAATAAAATTTAAAAAATGACCATGTTTGTTTTGGACAACATACTTCAAAAATGTAACGACCTTTAAATACCAAACATAGCATCTTCTAAGAGTGACATATGACCATTTATATGGAAAATTGAAAATTTTGTATTTCTAATGATTTTAATTAAAGTACCGCATATTAAAGACATTCGCATGACAAATAAAATGTATATTTTGTATATTTTGGGAATATCCTCAGAAGACGTATTGGATGAATTTTACACGACGCGTAAACCATAAGAAATAAACAAATATTTAATGCACAACAAATTTACATCGCATTAAAGCTCACAATTTGTCTTATACGTTTTTCTTGTAGTGTTTATCTTTTTTAGATATACCTTATTATTGACTTCAATTTTAAACCTCCTTTCGTTTTCTTAAAAGGAACTATGCAAAGTGAATCGAATCTCAACTGTTTCACGTGGCAACCAGCTTATAAAATATTTAAGTATCCCTTTAGCCTCGCATATTGCTTATTTCCCTTCTGCTTATAAGGAAGCCAATAAGAAGACCAATTTTGCTAATATTTATCTCTTCTTATATTTAAGATATTTACATTACAAATAAAATGTATAACTTGCATTTTCTGGGAATAGACTTTGAAGACCTCTTTATTCCGTATGATTTTAACTATTTTGCATAACTGTTATACCGTAAGAGAAAGACAAAAACGTACTACCAAGAAATGTAAATCTTAATAAAACAAACAATTTATCATATACATTTTTTTTGTGGAGTTGGTCGTTTTCGAGATATTCCTTATTGATTTCAGTTTTAAAATACTTCAAAATTTTTAATACGGGAACTTGTCAACGCTTGGCCATGTAAATAAACGGATTTCAGTCCTATAGCAACCACATTTTAAACCGCTTGACTGTTGGTTTAGCCTAGTGTATTCCCTCATTCCCTTCTAATTATAAGGACTACATAATAAGACCATTTCTGCTAAAGTTTTAGCATGAAATAGAAGAATAAGCGTATTAATAATAATTTGTTACACAGGTGTAGAGAAAATCATGTGAGTGGAACACCTATTGCATAATATATCTTCTTTGCAATCAAATGATGTAGATGTTGCAAAGAGTGCCATTTTTAATTTTCGGTGACATTAAGGTATAACTGTGCTATTTTTGAGCATGGAGGATTAACTTAATTCTACTTAGCTGAGTAAAGTAGAGAAGTTGTGAGCATATTTAATTTCTTGTTTCAGACGGCGTTTCTGGAAGTAGTAATCCCTCCGGATATTATTTACGAAGAGACATCAGGAGATCTGATGGTACCAGAGGGAGGATCAGCTAAGCTCGTGTGTAAAGCACGGGGATATCCCAAACCAAAAGTCGTCTGGCGACGAGAAGATGGGGGTGAAATAATCCTCCGAGGGGGACCTTCTTCCAAAACTAGAGGTGCGTGTAAATTTATGGTACAAGACCATCGACCTAAGACTTGGGGTAACATTTGGATTTGTAGATAATAATATATTTGTAGGTTGCTATATTAAAATGCATAATAGCATAAATTTTCCACTGTTAAACTAGTTTTTAAAAGTTATTTTGCCAATATGTATAAATTTCAACATAAAACCTTTTTATTGACTACTTTAACTTATTTGGTTTACTATGGCTTCGATCAGAGACACCATTGATAGTGTTAGCACTCTGAACATTAGGGTTATATTAATATTGGTTTTATAAGCATTTGTGTTATTAAACACACTCACAAAAGGAATAGTTTTAATTAATGCAAAATGCCCACCTAGGTCGGCAATCAAACCTTATAGTCTAGGTTGAAGAGCAAGACTGCTATTGAGCGCGTAGGCATTCTCATTAACCATTGTAGTACATTATAAATAACCGCGTTTTAATTTTACTTGGGGAATTCATTATTTCAGCTGTAACAGTCTATTATGGGATGTTACAACTCGACTCAGCTGAGTCAGCGTACTCCTACTTACACAGCCACAGATCTTGGGGCCCGGCTGGAAGTTGAACATGATATCCAATATGCTACTAGACGAAGGCTATACCACCTGTCAATTTAATTCCAACACTTGATTCAAACTCCACGATAGCCATCCCTCAACGCCAGTATTGCAGGTGGACCTCTTTAAGTTGTAACTCACTTCCTCCTTAGCACATACCCGAGCTGAAGCAGGCTGGTCTATTTAATAGCATAAATACAAAGAAGGGTTGGATCTGTAAATCTTTCAATAAAATTGTGATTGTAAAGTTCAAGAAATGTTGAATCATAAAAAGCAATTCGCAGCCATTGATTAGAATTTACACACTGCTCTTAGTTGCATTTTTCAAGCCTAACACGAACACAGACACGTGATTAGCTATCCAGCATTTAGTTGCTGCTTAATTATCAAGACTTCGATCACTTTATTAAAAGTTTCATACAAGAAAAGTATACATACACACACAAACACACACACACACACACTCCCTCTCTCTTTGTCTCTCTTAGTACATGTATGTAAATAATCAAATCTTTCCCTCAATTTCTGCAAATTTTACTCATCTACATTCTTCTCTAATTTCCGTTTCCTCCTCGTTTATAAAAAAGAGTTGTGCTGTAACCATCTGCTATTTTTTCTTTTCGAAACTTTTTACACTTCCTCATATATCAAACAATTGTTTCTCGTCCAATTTTCCAACCCGTTTTTTTTTTTTTTTTTTTCCTATTTCGTTTCAGTATTCTACTTTATTCGTGCTCTATCCAGCTAGAGAATAATGTTTCCCGGAGTTACTTTATATTTTCTTTTAATGAAATGTATCATATTATTACATTATATATGTATCATTAATTTCTCCCATTCATAAAAAATGTTTGAGCTGAGGAACTACTAACTTTGAATGCAGATATGCATTTATTATTTCATTTGTAAATGTTGCACAATATTTTATTTCCAACCAAAAGTAAAGTCATCCTCCTTTTCTATTATTTCAAAACCGAAAAATGATTTCTCGATTATATGGTATGTAGGTACTACCTTAGATGTAACATTGAATGTATTAGGCATTTAACGGCAGTGATCAATCGATGATGAAGAGTACTCAGCAAACTATTGGTTTTGAAAATGACGAAAACCAAATGTTGGAACATTTTCTGGCAAAACTCAACTCCAGAACTTTTTGAGGGCGTAAAAAGCCTTAGCATGGCTTCCTTCGGAAGGGAAGTAAAGACGTGGGTGCCGTGTCGTAGATTTAAGGCACGTAAAAGAACCTCAAGCCTGATAAGAGAGGCCTCTGAGCAAAATTAAGCGATCTTTCACGCCCAATATAGAATGGGACGCTGAGAACCAAAGCAGTTAAAGAGCGTCCATAAATAACACGCCATTTCATTTCATTTTCCACTTCCACCATTAGTACTACCACCACCACCACTACTACTACCCGCAACCACCATCACCGCTATCCAGCACTACTACTACTACCACTACTACTTCTACCACTACCACTACTAGTACTACCATTTCCACTTTCACTTCCACCACTACCACCACCACCACCATCACTACTACTACCCGCTGCTGCCGTCACCACCACACCGCCACGACCATGACCACAACCACCATCACCGCTATCCAGCACTGCACTACTACTACTACTACTACTACTACTACTACTACTAATTTATGGGGAAACGGCTATAAAATTGCTCTAAAACACCTGAAAGTCCGACAATGTCTTATAACTTATCTATAGAACGAAAGATTGATATAATTTCTACCGTTTTTCCAAATAAAGTGGACTATTAGAAAAGGGGACATATTGATAAAAGTGCAAATCCTTTTACCAAAGAGGAACTTAATACGGTAGGGGAAAGGATGAAATGTGGAAAAGTACCCGGGCCTGAAAATATCCCACCCGAGGCAGTTAAAATAAAGATCAAAATGATCCCTGATTTTTTATTAGTAACGTTTAATAATTTGTTACGGACACAAGCATTCCCATAAAAATGGAAAATTGCACGAGTATGTTTACTATGGAGAAAAGGAAAACCTTTGGATGCCAATAATGCATTTAGGCCAATTTGCCTTTTAGGAACTATGGGTAAGCTGTTGGAATTTCTGCTAAGAGAACGTCTAGAGAAGGAGTTAGAAGATAAGGGAGGTTTTTCGGAATACCAGTTTGATTTTAGAGGGGGACTGTCAACAGTACAAGCTGTGGAAAAAGTAATCGACATTGTTGAAGGTCAACAGGTAAATGGTGTGCACTTGTGGCATTAGGTATAAGAAATGCTTTTAATACTGTGACTTGGAGTCTTATTATTAAAGAACTAAAAAAACGACAAATATCTTCATACTTGGTGAATTTTATTGAAAGTTATTTTACTAATAGAAAACTCAGTATTGCAGGCATAGAGAAAGATATGCAAATGGGAGTTCCTCAGGGATCAGTGCTTGGACCAACGTTATGGAACGTTGTCTATGATGGAATATTAGGTCTTGACCTTGGAGAAAATATTAGAGCTATAGCTTATGCTGATGATTTAGCTATAGTAGCTTCAGCACAAGATGATGAATACCTTATTCTTAGAACTAATGAGGCACTGAAGAGAATCGACAGGTGGTTTAAATGATTTACAGATGGCCCCTGAAAAGACAGAAGCTGTTATCCTAAAAGGAAAGGGAAATTTGGAAACTATTACTTTTGAAATAAAAGGTACAAAAATAACTGCAATTAATGCATTAAAATATGTGGGGATAGTCTTGGGAAGTCATTTAAAGTTTTGACAACATATTAATGCAGTGATCAAAAAGGCAGATTAAAAACTGAAGCACTATCTAGAATAATGCCAAATGTAAGAGGACCTCAATATTACAAGAGGCTAGACCTGAGTGGAGTTCTGCATTCAATATTATTGTATGGCTGTCCGGAATGGAAAGAAGTTTTGGGAATCAAGAGATATAAACAAAAAATGGAGAAGTCACAGAGAAAAATACTTTTAAGGGTCGCAAGTACGTACAAGACTGCGTCTACTGTGGCGTTACAAGTAATTACTGGTATTCTTCCTATTGAGCCACAGATTCGTGAAAGAACAAATGTATTTGAAGTTGAAGGTAACAGAAAAGAGGCGAAATTAAAGGAACGAGAAATTATGATGAACCAGTGGCAGCAGGCGTGGGAGCAAAATGTTGAAAAGGCCCAATGGACTAAAAGATTAATTCCAAATACAGACAAGTGGATAACATGTAAACATAGAAATATAGATTATTATATGACAAAGGTACTTACAGGACACGGGTCTTTTAATACCTGTTTAAAGAGGATCGGAGGACGAGAAAATGACCGGTGTGACTATTGTGGTGATGTGGATACAGTGGAACATGCCTTGTTTTCCTGCAAACGATGGCAAAGGCAGAGAGAAAACACCAACATAAGTTTGGGTATTGAGCTCATACACATAATATGATTGGTATTATGGCTCAGACTAGGCACAATTGGAAATTAATACAATCAATGGTCAAAGAGATTATGAGTATAAACAAAGCAGAGAGAAATCAAAGACAAAGATATAATGCACTATAAGGTCTCAGGTTTCCTAATTGATGTGATACCTATTTTTAGGTAGTTCCAAGTAGGATTCCAACGGAAAAGAGGGGTTTTTTAGTCGATAAGATTCCGGCACATCAGGGCTATCTTCCCTGATGCCCATGAGGGTTTTTCCCCTCTTTATAAACAAAATACTACTACTACCACCACCACCACCACCGCTGCTACTACTTCTACCACTACCACTACTACTACTACTAATAATAATAATAATAATAATAATAATAATAATAAGAAGAAGAAAAAGAAGAACAACAGCAATAATAATAATAATAATAATAATAATAATAATAATAATAATAATGGTTAATTGTATGCACAGTACATTGTAAACGGGATGGTATTAAGCCCTTCAAAGGCAAAGCCGAGAAGACCCTGGGGAAAACTGACATTAAGCACTTAATGGATACAATGGGAACGACGATATTTTAGACTCCTTGTGAAGAGGTTGTGGGTTCCTGTTCTTAAGATCTTCTGATTTTATAAAATAGCTTTTGCTATTACATTTATGTTAATTATTATCTAGTTGGGTTGAAATTTGACGTACAAGTATATAAATTAACGACATATTACTTATGGATTAAGCATCTACTCCTTTCCTGTTTATATACTCATTTATTCACAGGGGCATAAGTTCTATGCAGTTAGAATTGAAAATGCAGAGTATATTTTATAGATATTTCAGGAACCAAAGACTTTCATAATAAATGCGCAAAATTAGTTTTTAATGATAAATACACCGCAACGCGTTTTTAGTACTTATAATTTTATATACGTAAGTTAAAGTTAATGACTGGGCACAAGCATTTCACTTCTGCCCTACAAGTATTATAAAACATTGTTAACCTTCCTGAAACTTTTTTGTTTGTTGTCTTTTAATTTGAACTGGGAAACTTTTCTGAACCTCAGTAACTCTAAAAAATAAATCAAAACTCAATATAATGTTACTCATATTTCAGTCACAAAAAGTATAATCGTTTTGTCTCTGTTACAGTTCAATCAGTAGAAGGAGAAATGCTCTCCCTTACCAAGGTCACGAGGTCAGAGATGGGTGCTTACCTTTGTATAGCAGCCAATGGAGTACCTCCTTCCGTCAGCAAACGGATGATGGTTCATGTCCACTGTAAGTATATATCTTCAAATTTGAAAATATGTATTTCACTGATTTTAAAACAATATATCTCGGATAAGGAATTAAAAAACGCCACCACCGAGGGATTAACACCTAATGCATAAGATTCATATAAGTTCAGAATTTAAAATGTTGATGTGTCCACCGGCGCAATAACTATTTAAAATGATTAAGTTCCTATTCAGTTAAAATCAATGCTAAACTCACAACATAAACTTTTTGACGAAGGCTGAACAAGCCGGAATTAACTTAGTGTGTAAGATCGCCACTTGCAGGCGATGTGTACAAGTAGTAGTAAGGAATAAATAGGGATGGCGTGCTAATCATGGGACGGAGAGTAGAGCGCAACAGATGCGAGTATAAAAGGAGAGCGGACTGGTTATCATCGACGTCGTGAGGGAACGAGCCCCCACGTTGTATGATAAAATAACCTTTCACCCAAACCCTCTGGTGCACACTCTGGGCAACTATGACCATAGGGCGCCAAGAAGGGGAAGGGTCGCAGCCGGTTGGGAGACCATGCCGGTTGTACCCCTGCCCCCTCTGATTAACTCATTCCATAATCCTACCAACTTTCCTCCCACCTGGTAGCCACACAAGCGGCACGCAGAGTTAAGTAGCATTGAGCGTGGTCACCACTTGGGTGGGTGACCGTCGCACAGGTAAAACCGCTTTCAGCGGTTAGGTACTGTGGCGAAATTACATTCCGTCCATGTAAACCTGGACGACCTGTTCTTGGACTCTGTAGTCAGTCAGTTTCCAGCCACCTGAGCGATAACAAAGCTGTCAGTGGCATTGTGGAGCGATTCAGTTCTACCTTAACAGCAAAATTCTTTATAAAGCGACTGTTCCCCCAATCCTGCCTCTGGGTAACTCATTCCAAAGTTGACGATCTCGTTCTGCATTTGAGCTTTTTAGGGTAACACCTGATTACGTGTCTCGATGCAGTTCTGCGGAGCCTACTAGGCATGGGCACCTCTAGTGGCAACCTCCTTCA
This sequence comes from Hymenopus coronatus, assembly GCA_030762935.1. Classification (NCBI taxonomy): domain Eukaryota; kingdom Metazoa; phylum Arthropoda; class Insecta; order Mantodea; family Hymenopodidae; genus Hymenopus; species Hymenopus coronatus. The sequence goes on along the minus strand of CM060896.1, from coordinate 88,408,996 downwards.
TCGGTACCTATGAGCTCACTGAGTTTTATCCCTCGGTCGCGATACCGTTCTGCGGAGCCTACTACGTGAAATGGACCCCGTCTACCCATTACGAACTCTTCCTACGTGGTAGAATCGACCGCGCAGGCCCAAAATAAACACACTAGCACGGTGCATACAACAATCAATATATAATTGAACAGATTATCACGTTGCGAAGCAGGACAAACTCCGTAAATTCCGAAGCAGACGGATCTGCTAGGAGTGGATAGGTAGAGTCAGAGCTAGTAGCTCTTCGCAGATACTTCTCATCACAGACCATATAACTTGCACTACTGCTGATCGAATTTTACTTTGCTATGAATGGCTCATAATAAAAATAATTCAGGCCAAAAAATAAAATAAAAAAACCTGAAGTGCAACGTTCACATATGTTTCTTTACTTATGCTGTAACAATCCTTACAAAAGCTTATTCCTCTATCTATTTCCTCTATCAAGATAATAAAAATGATCTTATAAGTAGATACAAGAAGTTAAAGCGATGGTCAAAACTTTTAAAAGTTCTCTTTGCTTCACAGCAAAGGTCCCAAGTGCTCGCATGTGCGGTTTGTGGACAAAAAGGCGCAGGGGCGAGTTTGCTCCGGTCTCTCCAGTTTTCCTCGCCATCGCATTCCACCGGTGCTCCATCTTCGTTCCATGTATCATCAGTGTCTTTGTCCGCCATACTATGAAAGCGGGCGTCAAACTTAAAAGAATAAAAAATAAAATAAAAATGTAACAATCCTTCGCATTTGAGACAACTCTAGAGTATTTCAAAATTGAATCCGAGATAAAGGAATGTTTCAGAAATGGTTAACCTACAAAAAAACTACATATGACATAAATTATGTATTTTAATCTATTCTAAATTTTCTGTAGTAAGTTTACCTCTATCTCTTACAGATTGCCAGTTAAGCAAAAATCATGAAGAGCTCTTCAAGGGATATTCCTAAAAACTTTATGATTTAATTTTATTTGTCATGAAAATATCCCAAACATACAGTGTTTAAATCAAAATCTTTAGAGCCAAATCAAACCTTTCGAGAAAATAAAGCCATCTAAAGGTACATTTTGTTTTTTAAATATTTGGGCCATATCTTTGAAAAACGTTGAAATGAAATATAAAGCTTGGTATGTAACTGACTATTCCTGTTTGGTTGTGCTGTTCAGACACAAATATACAGACGAACCCTTTTCTAAAATTGTTTTATTTGAATTCAGGGAGCCTTAAAACCTGTATTAAGGTAAATATCGGTATCGAACTTTTGGGTGGAATACAATACCTCTACTACCTAATATACATAGTAGAGAAAATGCTTTTAGGGGGTGAGATTAGGAAGTTTGTATTTTAATGAAATCTTGGCATCCAATTTTTGGATGAAACGTGATTTTTTTTCTGCTATTGCAAGCACATATATAAGACAATAAAGAGCATCTCACACCAGCGTCAGTTAATTATCCTAAAACCGGAAATTAGCTGTTACAGTGTATTTATATTTGTATATGTTGGAATTAAGCTACTATTGGTATAACATATAATATCTCTGTCACATCTAGAACAAAAAAGTTGGCAAACATAGTATTATAGTTCCTCCTATATTCATGGCTTCAACTAGTTCTAGGCAGACATTGATTGATTTATCAGTTTTTCTTGATGACGGATGTGCACTTGAGACTAGTTTAGAGTATTTGTAAAATATAACAAATTTAGTTTTATTGACTGTACTTCCACAAGCTAAAAAGTATCATTTGATTGAAAAAATATAAGTGATCAATGCGGTAGGCTATCTCAAGAGAAGTTGAATACCTCTTGCGTTTAACAGGTAATATTACCAGGTGTCATAACGGCCCATATTTGACGTGTGCAGAAAGCACTTAGTGCGTTAAAAGAGATGCGTGGCTGAGGGACCTTCGTTTTACATCTCCTGAATATTAGCGGAGTCGGAGAGCCGGACGCGCTCTTCAGAGAGAGAAAACGAAGATCGCTAAGCCAGTTCCCCTATTACTAATTTTAATTAAAATATCGCCGTTGAGTTCTGCCACTCTTTTAACGCACAAAGAGATATCTGCAAATATGGGGCAGTTGGGCCACCTGGTAATGTCAATGATAAACTTTGTAATCTGCCAGCACGTATTTGTAGCAGTGACTCGGATCCCGGCAGTGACAGTGAATGTTTTATTCCAGTTATACCTTTCCAAAATTATTTCGGATTTTAAAAAATGAGTTTCTAATTGACTTTTTAATGAACATAGGTACAAAGAAGCTCTGCAAACTTTTCAAAAATGGAAACTACAAATTTATCTTTTAAATGCTTCATTGTTTTACGTTCGTCACTTTGAGCAACTCTATTTCTTACCACGATTATCTACCGCTGTTTGCAATATCAAACTTGTCCAGTCCAGTTTATGTATTTCTTTCACCAGTTTGACCCTGTTCTTGGAAATTCTCCATATAGCTCTGCAGCCATTCATCTTTGCTCAGTAAGGGACTAATTTTCCCTCTGTTTTCTATGTCTTTTGTTCCTTTGAAATACAATTAGTAATAAGTGAAGCAGCGTTTATAAAGCAATTTTAATGCCACCACGTCACTTAACGTTGGTCTTACGCCTTGTACCGTTTACACCTCTCTAAAAGACAATAAGTTAGTACTTCCCCGTGTAGCCGAGGCGGCTGGCTTCAACATAGGAGAGCCTGCTGATAAGTCCTGGGCCTCCCAATGAAATCAAAATTTAATTCCTTTTTGCTTTATTTCTCAACTTAATCTCCAGAAGGCTTACATATCAATGTTCTTATGAAGTTAAACCATCTCTGTAGTGCGATTTATTAAGGTCCTCAAACTAGCTGTTTGCCGCATCAATGAGCTCCTCGTTGCTGCGAAATCTTCGTCCTCAAAGAAATATTTTGAGGTTTGGCAACCGGTGGTAGTTACTGGGTGCTAGATCTGGCAAATAGGATGGATGTTCAAGCAGTTCCAAATTTAATTCGCAAATGTTTTCCATTGCAATGACTGAATGATGGGCATGATGAAGACGACGCTGGTTTTTGTGAGCGCATCATTTCATTTTTGTGGTAACGTGTTCTAAAATGCCGTTGGACAACAGTTGCTGATTGCGTTCTAGCAAATTCCAACACGCAATATGCCTTTTCCACAGGATTTTCCGCCATTTCAGCTTCTGCAACAACAAACAAAACACTACAGCGTTACCAATAGTAACAAAGGAAACTTTGAGAGTTTCTCAGCATACCTCCAAAATAATTAGGTTGCTATCTCTAATAGGTTTTATTTTACAGGCAGTTGAAGTTGTCTATTTCTTTTGTAGGAACCCTGTACTGTCTATTTCCCTCTTGATTTCTTTAGGCGTTAAGTCTTTCTAATGGAAATATCTAATCACTGCTCGTTTTTACAAATCCTCCATTTCCGTGAAAACTCTTAAAGTTTTCTGGTTTAAAATGCTGTCATTCGAAAACTAAACAAGCTATTGACCTGTAACTATGCATGCAAACTAGACTAGGGTTAAACTATACGATCCTACCTCTGACTGCCCTAGTAGCGCCGTATACGTGTGGGGCCCGGGACTTATCAGCCGACCCTAGTATAGCAGTCAGAAATTACGCCTGCGAAGTGACTAATGGCTACTGGTCATACCTTCCTGGTGGCACACTCAAGACTTACTATCCTAGTTCTAACTAAAATAGAGCGCCCTGCTTTTACTTCTCTAAGCAGCGTTGGCGGCTGATGGTGAAGAATCGAACTATACTTTCTCCCAGCAGGTTTTATGAAAATTAAAATGTTGATTAAATAGAACGGAGCACCACAAAAAAAAAAAAAAAAAAAAAAAAAAAGCTTCATATTGTGATTTCTAATTACTAGTTGTATTTAACAAAAGATATAATAGTCAGACATGTATATAAACTAAATTCTGATAGTGAAAAATCACAACAGTGGAATGGAATAATTTAATCTTGTTTGTAATGGAAATTTAGCAATGCTGAGTTTATAGCAACCTCAAATAATCCCACCTTTCTAACACAGCAAAAAGGATAAAATCCAATATAGCCTTTATTTACCCGAAATCGATCTCTATTCATTGGTTAGGGTTTGAGTCTAGCGAGCGCTTTTCATTCACTAAGGTAAAATGTCTCTTTTTACATTCCTTTCGCACTCACTTTGTTTGTCCAACAAGAGGCATGTATGTGTATATAACTGATTTAAAAATTATGCTAACATTAGATAGAGACAAACCTTTAGAGAACCAAAAGCATTGAGACGTTCTTTTTTGTTCTTGACTGCACAACCCATAAAATCAAAGTCAGGATGTTATATTACGTTGGGAACAACTAATTTAAATACAAGTTTCAAAACGAACGTGTTAAGGAATTTCCGTATAACTTCTACAGCCGAAAGGCAGGCTTCCTCTGCAATCACCGAGCGAGGCATTAGAGCTGTAAATGAGATTACGAAATGAAATGCACTCCGTGTTTTCGTCTGAGATGCCACAAACGCTTAGAGAGCATTAGCCTAAGCAAACCTCTGTAAATGCACATCCAAGAGCTCGGTTATGATGTGATAATGCCCTGTGCACAAATCAAACAGAATTGCAGAATATTACCATTAAGATCTTGCGCCTCTCTATGCAAAGGAGGTGTTCTTCATATGCCCTTAGTGGAAATGCACCGTAAGTGCCACTGCAAATTTCGCTAGAGATACACGATATTTACGTTTTCAGTTATTGTACGCACAGCGTTAACTAGAGTAAAGAAATACTCATTAAAACTCTTATATCTTTTCATAAAAGTATTGGAATTATTGGTTCAAGAAAGATTGCCAAAACAGGATGACACCTCAAGGGATAAAAGGAAAAAAACATAATGTGTTCCATTTACATTACCTGCTGTATCCGTTCCACAAACAAACTTTTCACACAAAAGATAGACTTTTAGCCCGCCTGGGTAGTGTGGTGGTAGTGTGTATGCCTCACATTCAACAAGTCGCAAGTTGGAATCTCGCTTAGGATGCTGATACGTTTTTCTCGGGTTTTTCCCTTATCCTGAGAAGACGAACGTCGCGTAACTTTAACCTCCATGGATTCGGAGATAATTTGGGTATAATTTACCAATTTCATTCATCGTCCTATATGACCAATAATGTTAAATGACTTTAAACTACAAAAACCAAAATGATGCACATGATGCTATTTAATTATTAAGATAAATACTTCCAGAATTGGTATTATTATAACGTGTTTCTTTCTAAGTAGAAGGTAAATATGGGAATACACTACGCAGAATCGTGTTTAGTTCTTAAAAAGCCGATCACTATGTGAAAGAATTGGAATTCAGTTCTATTTGCTTATTATGGGTAAACAAAAGAGACAAAAAGAAAAATGTCTTCCCTTTGAAGAAAGGTTTAAGTAATTAAAACTAAAGCCAATAACTCGCAATATCTCAAAAACTGCTAACCCTACAAAAATGCATATGATTTAGAGTGTGTGTTTTATCATCTACATTTTTGTCTATCTCTTACGATTTACCAGTTGTACAAAAGTCATCCAGAATGTAGATCCTTTAGAGGATATTCCCAGAAAATTCAAGATATATAGTTCGTTTGATGTGAAAATATCTTAGACATTTTAATACAAATCGTTACAGCCATTTTTGACAAAACGAAAAATTTTGAAACTTAACTTAAATACCAAGTTTGGCATTTAACTGACTTTTAGATTTTGAGCTGTGCTGCCCAGACACACGGACATGTTTCTAAAAATTCTTTTTTCGGATTCAGCGGGTCTCAAAAATATATTAACAGTGAAAAATCTACATATATAGAATTTTTGGTTGGAATGCAATACCTATCTTTTCTATCTAGAAAGTGGAAAAGCTGGTGTTGTACATTTACATAACCATTACCACCGATGCTTCAACCAACTATTCTTGGAAAACCCCGTTTGGCCATTTAATGTACACATATTGAGAACATTAGCAGAAGCATTTTATTGCATAATAATTCCTTGTACTAGCGGAATGTGTCAATACAATAAACTAGTGTGTTAAGGTATTTAAATTCCATTCCGGTAAATAACAATTTTGTATTTAAGGAAATTGAGAAATTGAAAGCAATAACCAAGTATATTTCGGAAATGATTAGCTCAAAACAAAAATGTAAAGGACATAAATTATGCTTTAAGAGATCCATATTTTATATAGTAATGTTTTGTCCATGTCTGTAGATTTACCTGATATATATAAGTTTTTTTCAGAGGCTACTCTCTAAAAACTCAAGATAAACATTCAATTTGGTATAAAATATCTTAAACATGTAACGTTTTAATCAAATCGCTAAAGCCATTTTTTATAAAAACAAATTTTTGTAAAACTTGTGCCATGTAAAAGTAGTTTGAGTTGAGGGATTTTTTTTTGAAAATTTGCAAATCTCATTTTTGGAAATCGCTGAACTTAAATATCAAGGTTTTTGTATTGATCGGCTTATCTTCTTTGAGGTAGCATATACACATGCGGACACACATTTAAATTTTTTGCTGAAAATATGATTTTATTCAGGGGACCACAAAACATGTATTATTAGTGAAATCTCGGAACATAATTATTGGATGATGTATGCACAATACCTTATCTTTTGTGCAATAGCATCGTGATGTTTATAGAAATTGAATGTTTCAATTACTTTTATTATCTGTTATAAATAAGCACATGAAATAATTGAGATAGTCTACCAAAAATAAGCGAATTAAGAAATTAATGCACAGTAGATACATAAATTTATATACTATTTATTTATTACTTTCTCTAGCACGTATGTAAATACAGTGTACATAGCTAGAGAAGATATTCTATTCCACCACAAAATGTCGAGATTTCACCGGAAATATAAGTTTAGAAGTCCCCTGAGTCCGAGTAAAGCAGTTTTATAAAAATGTATATGTGTGTGCGTTTTCAGTGTACAACATAGCTCAAAAACGTTAAATACCAAACTTGGTATTAAGGCTTAGTATCTTCCAAGGATGCAGCACGAAGATTTTCAAGAAAATTCCCCCATATCAAACTACACTTTACGGAGAAAAAAGTTACAAAATTTGATTTTGTTCTCAAAAGTGCCTCTTAAGTTTTTCATTAAAATACCATATATTAAAGATATTTACATCACAAATAAAAGTATATTTTGAACTTTCTGGGAATAGCCTTTGAAGATCTGTTTATTCTTAATGATTTTTGCAGAATTTTGCACAAGAGGGATAAAAACTTACTACACAATAAATGTAGAGCTTGTTAAAAACATATTTCATGTTCTATACGTTTTTCTTATAGACTTGGCCGTTTTTGAGACATTGCTTGTTATTGGTTTCAATTTAAAACCATCCACATTTTCAAAAACGGTACTTTGCAAATGGAATAAATTGTTTCACATAGCGACCGGCTTTTAAAACATTTGACTGGGTCCCTTCTACACACAAGGCGCAAGTAATTAGACCAATTCTGCTAATGTTTATCTTGATTAGCTAGTTGTAGATAAAAGAATAATATTTTGTAAAAATAGTTTCTATATGGAACAGCTTGAGAAAATTATGTGAATGGGACAAGTCAGATTTTTTTAAACATTTCTATAGAAACTTAAGGGGCTTTTAAGTAATTCCATGTCTCTGAGATACCGTCTCCATAGGTAAAAATAATGGCGACATTCTAAAGAGCTCATTTCCTAATTGGATAAGCATTTAAAAACACACGAAACCTCATCATTAAATTCCTCATTTTTATTAGCTACTTGACCTCAATTAGAGTTAGTAATTTTCCTGGAATTTCATCAATCTTTTCTGTTTTTTTTTTTCTTTCCCGTGTTTCCGCTCTGTTTGGTTTCTTATAAACCATACCCACACACTCTACGTGAACACAAACGACCTTTGCTCCTCCATGCGATGCAACACGAAAGTAGTGAAGTATTTGGGGTAAACGCTGTCAAACTTTCTGATGCACATTTAACTCGTACCTAAGGAGGTGCGGGCACTGTCACCATCAAATCACTATTTGACTGCCGCTATTACTATTATTACCAATTAATAGCAAACATTTAGTGTTGTAAAACCATTTTAAAAAATCTGATGTTCCATTCACATGACCTTCTCTACATCTCTGCAACAAATCATTGTTAAAAACCCGTGTCTTTATTTACTTCATGCTAATCGAGAAAAAATTAGCAGAAATAGCCTTATTACTTGCCTCCTTGTAAGTACAAGCGAAATAGGTTAAGTGATTGTCAAAACCTGGTTGCTATGTGACCGAACTTCCTTTGTTTTAGCGACAGGAGTTGACAAAGTCCTGTGTGGGAAAATTATAAGTTTTTAAAGCTGAAACTTAAAACAAGGAATATTAAAAAACGATCAACTCAACGAAAACATGTCATATAACATAAATAGTGTGTTTTAAAGTTGTGTGTGGCAAGTTTTTCACAGTTATGCAAAATTCTGTAAAATTTATTCAGAATAAAGAAGCCTTCAGAGGTTATTCCCAGAAAATTCAAGATATACATACATTTTATTTGTCAGGTAAACATGTTTAATATATGACATTTTAATTAAAATCGTTAGAGCCATTTTTGAGAAAATCAAAATTTTCGAAAAAAGTTCCATGTAAATGGTAGTTTGGGGTGCAGGGAGTTTTCTTAAAATCTTCGTGTTGTATCTCTGGAAGATACTAAACTTAAATATCAAGTTTGGTATTTTACTGACTTTTCGGTTTTGAGTTATCGTGTTCACAGACACACGGGCACACTGACAAACGGACACACTTGACACACACACACACATGGATCTTTTTGTGAAAATGCTTTTTTTTTTTTTTTTGGATACAGGGGACCCTAAAACATATATTTCCGGTGAAATCTCGGTATCGAATTTTTGGGTGGAGTACAATACCTTCTCTATACACTATGCACATAGTACACGTGGAGAAAGTAATAATTATAATTAAGATTACTTTGATTTATATTTAACATAATTGGTGTCATGTTTGGCGCTCCGTATTTTCTGTGAGGCCCTAAAATATGGTGCGTAGCTGGAGCAAGCTCTTTTTATTGCCCTAGAACTGTGTCTGTCAGGCTGCATTTGTGTTTATTGTTGATTATGATCATAAATGAAAATGTGACCTCACAAAGATATGTTGAACCAAAACAAAAATAGGTTTTCAAAGGGCTATGGTATGTTTATTCTTGTCCATCAGATTCCAGAAATTAATTGAACATGTATAACCTGAGTTAAAAGAAAATTTAAAATCTCTATTTCTAATTCTTCAAGATTACAATGTCTAAAGATCTCACTGAACTTGAGTAAAGTCAATTCAATCGAATGGTTTTTTGATAAGCATTAGTAAGTGATTCAAAGTCATTTGGTTAATGACTGAGAAGATGTTGGAATTTACCTAATTGCAAGGACGATATAAAATTATAAAGATGAGAAATCACAACTAAATAAAATGTTGTAGCGTTTGAGGGTGGATATGTTTTCCCTTGCTTACCCGTATGGACACACAAAATACTGTAGAGAATTATAAAAAATAGGTAATGAACTCCTGGTTTTCTAGACTGGTGATCTTTTGTGGAAAATATTCATAAATTAGAGGTGTTGTAGCATTCATTACTCGGCCAACTTCTAGTCTGTGGTAGCCAATTATTTCTGAGAAGAAAGAAGTTGACTTTGGGGAACCTTTAGGTTATTCTGTGTTTGAATTTTGTTTCATGGCATCTACATTACATATAGAGCTAAAAATATCGTCAATCGAATTTCCTAGAGATTTTATGGCAGCTTTTTCAAGGGCTTTGGTTAAACAAATTACCTATGGTCCCTTAGCTATTACATCTTTCGTTTTGGAATGAGCATATTTAAGGGCAGGGCAATAGATTAAGCTGTAAATTAAGTGAGAGCCAAATTCTTGGCAACTTGGAAGATTGGAGCATGTGTGTAGCCATCTGTATATTCCAGGCAAGAACAAAGTTCCATTAGTTTTTGCAGCCTAGTATGGACAGTGTTATAGCATATAATAAGAAAGTACATGCTAACATAGACAAGAAAAAAACATACACATGGTTTACACGGGTTCGTTATAAAGCTTTTTATGATAAATAATGAAAAGGCATACTTGTTTAATATTTTTTTTAAATCTAGCATGGAAAATGAAAGTTGTTTCTAAAGCAGAAAATGTTATTGTTTGTTACTGTATTGTACTGCATTTATTTTTATCAAGTTTTGGTCTCAACCTTACAAGCCTACATTGTTGATTGCCACTGATCTATCTTGTTCTCTTGTCAAACAAAATCTAATTTTGGACCTAACAGTATTACTCATCAAGAGGGATTTAAAGTTACAGTATGGAATTTCAGTATTTTTCAAAAGTAACTAAGGTTTTTTATTGCAAGTAAATTCTCCTATTTTTTTTGTATAAAAATGAAAAAAAAAAATGTTGAAAGCTGGCTTCACCTTTGAATTCAGCTTATTCCAAACATGGGATATGACGATTTCTAAAACTCCACCCAAACTACCCTTTACAAGGAACATTTTTCGAAATTTTTCATGTTTGCTAAAATGGTTCCATAGTTTTTGATTAAAATGCCGCATATACAAAACATTGCAAATTAAGTGCGCATCATAAGCTTCTTGGAAATAATTTCTGTGTTCCTTTTCATTCTCAACTAGTTTAGCATGACTAATAAGCGTGAGAGATTAACAAAGCCTTACTACTCAAACAATGTACAACTCGAGTTATGTTTAATGCAGTTGTTTTAGCTAAACACTTTTCAATGATAATCACATAGCAACAGCTTTAAAGAGATATGACTGTCATTAGCCTGTGTATTCCTTTATGTCCTTTTGCTTTATAAGAAACTATTAATAAGACTATTCCTGACAATATTTATCTTGATTAGCATGGTGTGGGTTAAAGTATAATATTTTGTAAGAAATATTTATTTTCAGAACAGAGAAAGTAATGCGAAATGAGCACAACAGATTTTAAGCCGATATATTGTATTTCATTAAATAATTTAATTAAGCTTTGTGCTTTTTTCGAAGTAAATATTGTCTGCAGCGTTTCTGGTTTTGTAGTTCTTGAGAAGACATTACACATCGCCAAGTGTTCAGATATTTTGGAAAGGAAGTCGTTCTTAGGACTTTGCAAGGACCCCCTTCCTTCTGCCTTCTTATAACCATCACAACGCTGGAACTTGGCACAAACTTTGCTGCAGCCCTCCCCCGCATGCATGAGAAAATACAAATAGCGCATTATTTAGCAGTGCACCACACTGTTTCATATACTTTCTGGCAAAGCAGCTTATGGAAACTTCAGCGAGTGCTTAAGCCGGGCGGAATCTGCAAGGCTTTGGGAACGAAAGAGGAAATGCCGCTGTGACAGTGCGCAGATAAAAATCACCAGACGTTTGATTATATCGAGCAAAGTCGCTTGAGCTTCGCCGACGAGAAAATCGACCACCAACTACAACGCATTCGCATGAGCCAGCCTGCAGAATTGTTCGTGGTTAGAAAGATCATTGTTCCATTCTAACGGTAGAAGAATTTCTGTTTTAACAGAGCGACCTTATATACTTAAATACAACGGACGTATATTGTATATTAATTAACTAGGAATGTCCAAAGGTAACTTGTTAGGTACTGATATCACAACGTCGTTGACCTCCCAACCTAAGTCAAGGAGGAGAAGTGTGGTGAGTCACACATACTGTCAAACGGAATAGTGTATGTGTGTGAACACGAGAACTAAAAAACGAAAGATTCGTTAAATATCAAATTTAGTGTTTTAAGTTCAGCAACTTTAAAGTATATGCCACGAAAAATTTTGAGAAACGTCATGGAAACAATTAAAAAATTATGATTTTTCAAAAATATGTTTAATGGTTGTTTAAAACATATTGTTTAAGAATATTTCTTCACAAAATATTGTGTATTGAGAATACCCTCTGGAACTCTCTTCATTCTGGATGACTTTGCATAACAGATAAACCGAAAGAGATAAGCAAAATATTAGTACAAAAAATTCATTAAAACATTTTATGTCCAGTAAAATCTTTTGGGAGTGGATGTTTATTGGTTTTTATTGATTTAAATACTCCAACTCTCAAATGCAAAGTCGTCAATCGTTTTTCTCTGTTTTTTTTTATCATAACAATAACTCTTGAAAATTTAGGAAGGCTTTAAGTTTATAAACCTACGAGTACGTTGTATAGCGAAATGCGCCAATGCTTCATACAGAATGAAATGCGTTGCTGTCTTCCCCTCTGCTCCTTCAATTTGGAAAGACCTGATTTACATTGTAACTTTCCAAACATAATAATTGTGTAATTTATAGCCCAAATAAATAGTAAATTCTCGTCTTTAGCTTAAAATAGAATAACTTTTCCGAAATATGTCATATCACTAATGCAGACGTGGCCAAGTTTGGGAGTGTTTGACAGGAACTAAAATCCCATCTCAGCAATCTATAAGCCACCTTCCACTGAGAATTCGTCTCCTCCTCTGTTGAGTTCCCAATTGTTAACCAAGTCCTCCACTGTTGTCTAGGATTTTCTGTGACATTACAAATACACAAATAAATAAAAACCAAATTACTATGTAAAAAATCCGAATTGTAACATGATAGTCTCAGTCTAAATAAGTCAATCCTACAAAAGATTATTCTTCTATCTCTTCATCATAATCGTCATCAGTATTAGCAAAAATGGTTTCATTCCATATTTCCTTGTAAAAACAAAAGAAATAAGGCAATACACTAAAGAAATTGTCAATCATTTTAAGAGCAGGACGATTTGTCATTTCACTTTGCATAGCGAGGAAAAAAGACGTGATGAGTAAAGCAGTATTTTAAAACTGAAATACATAGCATGGAGTACATCTGAAATAATTAATTCCATAAAAATATGCACTGGAAAAAAGTTGTGTGTTTAAAGGAGATATTAATTTTTGTACAGTAAGACTTTCTGTATCTCAGAGCAAGCGCCGTCCAGAACGTAGAGGATGTCAAAGTCTCTTCCCAGAAAATCAGGAAGATATATATCATACATTTTACTGCGCATGAAAATGTCTTAAGCATACGACATGTTAACCAAAAAATCAATACAGATATTTTTGTTAAGATAAAAATTTTCATTTTTTTTTTCCCACGAAACGGGCTTTGGATCGGTGGATTTTCTTAAAAACCTTCGTGTCGCATCTGAACTTAAATATCAAGTTTGTAATTTACGGACTTTTTGTTTTTCAGGTCTACTGTTTACACACACATACACATACAGATCTTATTCTAAAAATCTGATGTGCTCCATTCATTTGAATTTCTAAAAACAATTTAAAGAGGAGAATATAATTTTATCTACCTCATGATAATGGAGCCAAACGTTAACAGTAATGGTCTTATTACTTTCTTTCTTGTAAGTAGAAGGTAACCAAGAGAATACGATAGGCTAAAGCGATAGTCAATTTTTTTTTAAAACATGTTGCTATATGATCAAATAGAAATTCGGTAAAACAAAATACATATTGAACAAATGAGTTCCCGTTTATATTTTTAAAAATTGAAACTATAAAAGGAATATTTCGGAAATAGTTATCTCTATAAAGTGTATGTAATTGTGCGTTTTAATGAGATCTACAATTTTTTGTAATAAGATTTTGTATATCTCTTAAGGTTTGCTGAGTATACTAAAGTCCTACAGAATGAAGAGGGTTTCAGAGGCAACTCCCAGAAAATTCAATGTATAAATTGTATTTATCATATATGTTTAATATACGGATTTTTAATAATACTCCTTAAAGCCAATTTTGAGAAAATGTAGGAGAAATAGTCCTTGTAAAACGTACTTCCACCCTTGACAAATTAAACTTAAATAGCAAGTTTGGTTTTATGGACATTTTGTTTCTGGGCATACACACATACACATACGCCCCTAATATTTTTCTGAAAATACTTTCCTTTATGGAGTCAGGGTTACTCAATAATGTATTTATGGTGGAATCTCAGTATCTAATTTATAACACGTTCTCTATCTACTATGTGCATAGTAAGTGTAGCGAAACTATAATCGGATTTCAATGTGTTGCAAAGTATGTAACATGTTGTTCAAGAAACGAGACTTGTCACTCTCTCGTACAAAGTACCTCTAGCTAATGTATCATTAGCTTCTTTTTTACTTTTTCTACACGTACTATGTTCACAGAGTATAGAGAAAGTATTGTAATCCACCCAAAAATACGAAACCGAGATTTCACCAGAAATACATGTTTTGGGTCCCCCTGAATAAAAAAAAAACATTTTAAAAAAGGTGCCGTGTGTGTCTATGTGCTTTTGTACAGCTTAGCTCAAAAACGAAAAGACCGTTAAATACCAAATTTGGTAAATAGGTTTGGTGTCTTCCAAGAATACGACACAAAGATTTTCAAGAATATACCCCCACTCCCAATTACCCTTTACATAGAACTCTTTTCGAAAATTCTGATTTTCACAAAAATGGCTCTAACGATTTTGATTAATATATGGTATATTAAATATATTTGCCTGATAAATAAAATGTATATCTTGACTTTTCTGGGAATAGCCTCTAAAGACTACTTTATTCTGGATGAATTTTACGGAATTTAGCATAATTGATGAACCGTAATAGCTAGACAAAAGCTAACTTAACAGAAAATGTAGAGTTCATTAAAACACACAATTTATGTTATATACATTTTTATACATGTTGATCGTTTTTGAGATATTCTTTGTTGTTGGTTTCAGCTTTAAAATACTTATACTTTTCTCATACTGGAATTGTTTTAAACACTTCCATATATTCAAATAACTTCAGTAACATCTTTAACCTATGGTACTCCCTTGTTTCCCTTTTACTTACAAGGAAGTAAGTAATAAGACTATTTCTGCTATTTTTTTTCGATTAGCATGAAGTAAATGAGCATGAAGGTCACATCTTTTGACTATCACTTTAACCTATTGTACTCCTTTATTTCCCTTCTACTTAAAAGGAGGCAAGTGATAAGACTATTACTGCTAACTTTTTCCCGATGAGCATGAAGTAAATATGTATAAGCATAAGCTTTTTAACAATAATTTTTGCACAGATGTAGAGAAAGTCATGTGAATGGAACACATAAGACTTTTTTGCTTTTGCCTCACTAGGTTTGACATTTATAGCTTTACTTCCCTTCCAAAGGAAGCCATTCTGAGGATTTTTACACCCGAAAAAAATGCGGGTTTGCGCTGATATGTTGCCATAGATGATATTATCCTTCTCCAGGTTTTGATTGTCTTCTACAGAGAGGCATCTTAATGAAAATGTTTTGATGGGAAGTTTGTTTTACCATAGACTTCTCGAAGACATTTAGGGGAATGAATAGTAAATGAATATATATCAAGTTTAAAATATTTTATTGTATTTTACCCAACATTATGATATTCACATTTAACCGATAATATATGTTTTGATGTCCGCTGAATTAAAAAAAAATAGAAATTGTCCATGTGCATGTCTATATATATGTGTGTTTTTGGACTGCAAATTTTGGACGAGATGCAAGACGATAATTTTCATGAAATTCCTTCCACCGCAAACTATTCTTTACAAGCAAACATTTTTGAAAATGTTGTTTATTTCAAAAATGGCTGTAAAGATTTTGATTATAATGTTGTAAATTAAAGATATTCATCATAAATAAAATATATATCTTGAAATTTCTGGGAAAAGCGCTGAAAGATTCTGGTTTTTCTGAATTTATATAACAAGTCACTAATGGGTCTTTCAACAAGAGTATCCTATCTTTGAACTTAAATAAAAAAAAAACGTTCTATAAATGATAGAGATTTATTTATTCTTTTTATTTTGGAATATAATTAATGTGGAAGAGAACATCAGTTAAGTGACCTCCGCGAGTTCGTTGGATTGCGTCTATACGGTTGGCCCAATTTTCAATGACAGAAGAACGTAAATTAGGTCTCTTCACGAATAACACGCGTGCTTTTATTCATAAGATCATTTACTGTTTCTGGCTTGTTGACAAACTCTAGATTTAACACAACCCCACAAAAAGTTATCCAACGGCGTTAAATTACATGACCTCGGGGGCCAGTTAACATCACCACTACGGGAAATGAAACCTTTGAACGTCTCCTTCAAAAGATCGATTGCTTCGAGAGCAGTATGACAGGTGGCACCATCTTGCTGGTGCGAGATGTTTCTGAGATTCATGCCATCCAATTGAGGACAAAAATAGTCCCTTATAAGAGCTCGATATCTTTCTTCATTGGCAGTATCACATGAAACTCCATAACAACGGCAGCTATTGCATGTTGAAGATGGGACACTTTTGTTGAAAGACTCTATATTTGAGATAAACAAAAGCCTGCTAGAATAGATCTAGTTAAAACACATAATTTATGTCAGATAACCATGTACCGAATAAATTTTAAGTTTTGTTAAGTTGTTATTGGTTTAATTTTAAGCTAAGTAATTTTTGTCAAATGGGAAGTCAACTTTAGTTTCATCTTTCTTTTATTTTGCTTTAATTTTTCAGTTAGCGACCAGCATTTAAAATATTCTACTATGGCGCTATCCTAGTGTATTCCCTCCTTTTCTTTATATTTACAAGAAGGCAAAAATAAAATACTTTCTGCTTATGTTTATCTCGATCAGCATGTTGCACATAAAAGAAAAAATGTCTGTAAGTAGACCGCGTCGTGGCACTAGCCTCTCACCAAAGCGGCCCGGGTTCGATCTCAGGTATGATTTGTGGTGCAGGGGCGGGTGTTTCCAGGGTTATCCGGCTTCCCCGCATTGCATTCCACCGGTGCTCCATCTTCATTACTTGCAACATTAGTGACATCGCCTGCGGTGTCATATGTTGTAAAAGCGGGCGTCAAACGCTATCGAAAATCTTTTGAAAATACGGTTTGTTTGCAGAATAAGTAGAGACAGTCATTTGAATGGAACAAAAATTCTCTGAAATAATTCATCTTCCTGATTGTAACGCTTGGAGTTTGACTGGATTGGCTCAAGGATGCGGTCTCCAGAGACGAGCAGAGCACTTCGCGTGAACTCTGAGACCATGATGACTTACAGTACCCCATGGAGGGAGGGATGAGAAAATATATCCGAAGATCGAGCATTAACGAGATCACAAACTGCTCCAGATTGAACGGTTCCGACGCCGGCCGGGCCCAAACAACAAGTCTCGAGGCTCTGGGGTCCCCCAAAAGAGCCCAGTGGTGGATCTCTATTTAGCGCTCCCTCTACTGCCCCAGGAATAGACCTCTACAATGCGTAAACCACCTCCCAGCCGCAAACCACAGAACACCGGTTGTATAACCCTGAAACAGTTGATAAGGAATGCATGGGAAGAATATGATGCATCGGAAATTAGTGGGATTTAAAGAACCTCCTAAAATCATAGTAACGAAGCTATTAATTGCCAGGATCACATCAGCACCGCCGGAATTTCTTTGACACACCAGTAAATATACTGTAATGGGGCTGTCGCTTTTAAGCAGGCTTGAAAACTATTAGTCTGGGTCGGGTTTGAATTCGCGATTGTGGGATCAAAAGTCAGCTCCAAGGCAACTGAGCTAACTAGACTGACTGAACCTTGTCCACATTCTCCCAAATGCAAGTCGCACAGGTTACCACACCGCTGTTTTGCTCTGTGTTGTCCAAAGGAAAGCCAGGATAACGATGAACCTGACGTAACGTGAGTTTACGCGAATACCGTTAAAGTCTAAGACACTGTATTAAATGGAGCGTTCCTCCACACTTCTCGTTACCTTTGACTTGTTTTTAAATTGTAAATTTTGTTTTTAATATATTATTCATATTCGCTCCGGCTGACTGCGTTCCTCAGTATAGCATGTATCTCTTAACAGGTCGTGAACGGTAAAAGGAAGTATTTCAGATATAACATATTTGTAACTTATAGATTAGGCAATTTTTTTAAACTGTTACCAAAGATTTCATAGTTTATATCCAGGTTATATTTCTCGGTGATCATAGCTGAAACTGTATTTCGCTTTTACTTACACGTATATGTTAGATTTCGTGTATCACGTTTCTTACGTAAGTAATACTAGGGAAGAACACACCAAGTTCACCTTTACCTAAACGAACTGCACTGTATAGTAAAAGTAACCGACTGCCTTGTATAATAGTTGTTTATCTTAATCACGTAATGAAGGAAATAGTTTAACAAATTTAAGTATGGAATTATGGATCAAAGAATTGCGGGAAGGATCACTATTAGTATCGTCATCGTGGAAGACAGAGGCCTCGCGAAACGCGTAATGACTATTTGCATTAGGAGCGCCTTATATATGTTCATATGTTGTTATTTTAAGTTTATTTAAAAACGGTGTTTGAAAAGAAAGACAAAACTCTGTGTTATGACTTGTATTAATATATAACACCAAAATATTCTTCTCTTCTATACCACGCTCAACGAAGCAAAGGTCTACTCTGCCGCTAAGCCGAGAGAAAACACATATATTTGTAATAAAATATTACACATTGGCACATGATACACAATATCTTTTCTATTACTATGTATGAACATACCACTTGGTAGATAAAGTAAAATTGAACTTAAAGCTTTCACGGTTGAGGTTATTGCTAAGTCCACGGGTTATCAACTGCATTAATTCAATGAAGTTATACGAGCTTTGGGCTATCCTTTCTCCGTGACCTGCTTCAAGATGAATTATAGGTAACATCTGGCATGAGACCGGTCTATAAAGTCCCACGTTTGTGAGGGATGGTTTAAATTGGAGAGATGGACCGCATCATTGATAAAAGGTGTACCGAACATAACTATAACCCTCGGTTATTTTAACCTAAAAAATTGAGGTGGCGCAACACTGCTTCGAAAATGAGCACAGAAGTTTATTTTCCGACGTCACGGTACTGTGCCTTAATAACTGATAATATTAAGGCTGATAAAGGAGTCAATTGAAATTGAATCAAACACTAATTTTAATAAGAAGAACTGCCTATGGCTGATCACAACTTGGACGAAGGCCTTAAAATATATTGTATAATTTTAATAGAAAATTATTGGGTAAAAGATTTAAAGTTAATATATTTTCTTACCTGGTGCAAAACTGGTCAGCTTTAAAACATCGCCAACACCTTCCGACCACCCAATTAGAGATGACCTACTCATCATTTAGCCCCGCCCCATTTAGCCAAGTTTTAGCAAAGGTTTCTCTCCCCAACCTCAATTACACCTCATCCAGCAAACCTCACATTCCTGTCAGGACGAGTTTAAATTCTAGCAAGAATGGATACACGTCTAACATATCTTCGGGCCGACTTGGCTCGCCAATTGCTCGTATCAAGGTAAGTTCCAATCGCGTGAAGACTCGGTCGAGCAAACACCGCAGCAGCATGGGTAGGGGAAAGAGGAAGAAAGGTCGCGCCAACATTGCCTCGTCCATGGGGATCCACAACGATGAACCGGACACAAACCAGCACCGCTCACCGAAGCCGACAGTCAGCACCAAGTTTTCTCCGCCTCCAACTCAAGCCGCTGTGCCAGCGCTCGCTTGCCGCGGCTGCCGCCACTCCACCAGCCAATCCCATAAGACGCTTCGGTTCTTTCAGCGCTCTGGAGAGGATCATCCAGGATAAAACTCAGATGCAATGGCCAACTCTGGTCCAAGTAACCAGGATCGCCTCCGCCAGGGGATCCGCAGCTCTAGTACGCCTAACGCTTTTCGATAGAGCGCAATACACCGCAATACTGGCTATGCTAAGCCAGCTCCAGCATGTCGAAGACAGTCGCAGTACTCGCCACGTTCCTTGTCGTCGTTGCTTCAAATGTGGACACTCTTAGCATGCCTGTAATGCACAACCTCAATACCATTGCTGCGGATCACCGAACACCACCGCAGCTGCACCAAGCACGCACGACCTGACCCACCATCGCCAATACTGCTCTTGAGGGGGCAGTGACCATTGCATCCTTCCCCCCTCCTCTTCCTCTAGCTTCTCCTCATCATCTATAGCCGCAACCTGCTACACTGTTACCTCATCCGACTCCACTAGCTCCACTGACATCGCATGATACCCAACCGAACAGAGGGGACGCCTCGGCATCAAGGGACAATATCAGAGATCAGCGAGAAAGTACATGACATCGGTCCTGAGGCGAGCAACCGACGTAGTCTTGCCGTTCTTGCAGCTATGGAGACACAAACGCAGCACCGTTGCGCCAGACAGACAGTGAGAGCACGACCCACCACGTGGCAGAGTGCCCACGAGGTAGAGTGCAATGGCTTTCTCCCGACCGAGAAGCGCGCGCTCCCGGTAAATAGCCGGCGCCTAGCATGTGACATATACTAATGACATATACGTGGTACTACATTAGTTTACTCACCCATAATTCCTTCCTGATACTTCACCCTAGGTTTTTCATGCAAAAATTCATACTCAAGAAGGCCATGGAGCAGGGGTGGCCGAAAGCTCGACAGACTTTATCGAACCAACACGTCTGACAAACTTGTGAAACTTATCAAAGCTTTTACTTAGCAAAGTAAAAATCTATAGCATAGGATTGCTAATACTACTGTATTCTGCTATAGTTTAGCTAGTTCAAAGTCCTCTGTGTATCTGCAAGCTGAAGACAAATATATGTATATGTAAATAGTTTTTCTTTCGATTTCTCATTAAATATGCAGGCCCTTAATGCACTGGTTTTCTTTTAGACGCTGAGATTTCAGTTCCGTAGCCATCTGTTTGATGATGAGCCTCTGGTTGTACTTGGAAACGCAGGACACGTACATTTTTTCTGCATCTCCACTTTCCTTTCTAAGACAAACCAAGGAGTGTGTATGATTCTTTTAGAAACTAAGAACCCCTCAAAAGGAACACGGTATGCATAACGAGTCTATGCTGATACTTTTTACTCTTCTTTTTATTTTGTTCACCTCCTTGAAAGAACAGTAGTCTTGACAAATACAAAACGTACAACAAAGGACACCGATAAAAAAAGATATACTGAAGAGGATACGACTGCAAATAAAAAGAATGAAGTCTTCGAGTTATCAGCTTTTATAAAACATGCTAAAAGGATTTCTTAGTGTAATCTATATTATTAAATATATAACATCTGCTTTATTCTAGTCATAAGAGAAGATTCACGAATAAAAAGAAATAAACAGTGGAACAGGGATTATTGCTTAACAATTTAGTTATAAGTTGATAATTTTTTAATTACAACAAAACTTTGCATTTATTATTTTTATACTAATAAATAAAGTCAAAATTGGATCTGTAAAATTGAAGATTGGAATTCTGAAAGGCATTAAATGACAAAAATGTTCTTTTTATTTAGGATAATAATGTTTTAATTAAGAATTTCATTGATCCTGATGAAGTATACTTACCAGAGTGTTTGCCATATTAAACATATGTGATTAATATTGAGATAAAAGCATAAAATGAATATTAAACCTGAAATTAGGAAAAGTGGTAAACCCATATGCTTTCTTTTGCCATTAGCTTAAACTGAAAAACACAGTGTTCAGAGAAAATGGCTTTGGCTTAAGGCATCTTTTAGAATAAATATCTGAATTTTAGCACCTAACGCTTCAAAGAATTCCAGTCTAGAATTATACAGTAACTACAAATATTTTTATCGAAATGATTTTTAAGCAGATTTTATAAAAGATAAATATAATTTTGGATTCAAGGATTGTAATTTTCTATACCACTAGTATATTTCACATAAAAACAATCTGATGTGTACCATTCACATGACTTTCTCTACATCTCTGCAACAAATTATTCTTAGAAGCTTATACTTCTATTTACTTCATGCTAATCAGTAAAAAAATAGCAGAAATAGTCATATTCCTTGCTTCCTTGTAAGTAGAAGCGAAATAAGGGAGTACCATAGGTTAAAGAGATAATCAAAAGCTGGTTGCTATGTCACTGAAGTTCCTCTGTTTGTATGGACCGCAGTTGACAAATTCCTGTATGAGAAAAGTATAAGTTTTTCATAGCAGAAATAAAAAATAAGGTATGTCTCAAAAACGACGAAGGCAACGAAAAAAATGTATGTAACATAAATTGTGCGTTTTAACGTGTTCTACATTTTTTGTGTAGTAAGTTTTTGTCCATCTCTTACGGTTTAGCAGTTATTCAAAATTCAGTAAAATTCATTCAGAATAAACTACTCTTCAGAGACCATTCCCAGAAAATTCAAAATATACATTTTATTTGTCAGGTAAATATCTTTAATATACGAAATTTTAATCAAAATCGTTAGAACTATTTATGAGAAAATTGAAATTTTCGAAAAAAGTTCCATGTAAAGGGTAGTTTGGGGTGGGGGGATTTTTCTGAAAATCTTCGTGTCGCATCCCTGGAAGATACTAAACTTAAATACCAACTTTTCGTTTCAGAGTTATCGTGTTCACAGACACACGGACACACTGACACACGCACACACTGACACACGCACACACGGACACACTGACACACGCACACACGGACACACGGACCTTTTTGTGAAAATGCTTTTTTTAGATAAAGGAGACCTTAAAAAATATATTTCAGGTGAAATCTCGGAATCGAATTTTTTGGGGGAGTGCAATACCTTCTCTATACACTATGTGCATAGTGCATATAGAGAAAGTAAAAATAACATGGAATCTGATTATTCATAACACAGATTACCACTGTTGATAATTTATCCGTGTTATGTTTAACGATTTATTTGTGGTAGTGCAAAACTCAAAATCCACAAAATCTGTATTATGAAATACCCTGTACAAGATTACTTAATTTATATTAATTGTTTAAAGCATCTTATTACTTTCTGTATGCTTAACTATGAATATAGTGTATAGGGAAGATATTGCACTCCACCAAAAAAGTCGATACCGAGATTTCACCGGAAATATATGTTTTAGGGTCCCCTGTATACAAAAAAAAATTTTCAGAAAAAGGTCCGTGTGTGTGAATCCGTGTGTCCGTGAATCCGTGTGTCGTGTGTCCGTGTGTCTGTGAACACGATAACTCAAAAACGAAAAGTCGGTAAAATACCAAACTTGGTATTTAAGTTTAGTATCTTCCGGGGATGCACATGAAGATTTTGAGAAAAATCCCCCTACCCCAAACTACCCTTTTCATAGAACTTTTTGAGAAAATTTTGATTTTCTAAAAAATGGCTCCACGAATTTTGATTAAAATATCGTATATAAATGATATTTACCTGACAAATAAAATGTATATATTGGATTTCTTGAGAATAGCCTCTGAAGACTACTTTATTCTTGGTCAATTTTATGGAAATCTGCATAACTGCTAAACGGTAAGAGATGGACAAAAACTTAACACACAACAAATGTAGAGTATTTTAAAGTACACAATTTATGTTATATAATTTTTTTTCCTGGAGTTGGTTGTTTTTGAGATATTTCTTGCTTTTGGATTTTGCTATAAAAACATACTTTTCTCATACAGGACTTTGTGAACTCGTGTCCATACAAACAAAGGAACTTCAATCACATAAGAACCAGCTTTTGACTATCACTTTAACCAATGGTATTCCCTTATTTTCCTTCTACATACAAGAAAGCAAGTAATAAGACTATTTCTGCTAATTTTTTCTCGATTAGCATGAAGCAAATAGAAGCATAAGCTTTTTAACAATAATTTTTTGCAGAGTTGTAGAGAAAGTCATGTGAATGGAATACATCAGATTTTTTTTTACTTTCTCTACACGCACTATGTACATAGTGTATAGAGAAAATATTGCACTCCACCAAAAATTCGATACCGAGATTTCACCGGAAATATATGTTTTAGGGTCCCCTGAATCTAAAAAAAAAGCATTTTCAGAAGAAGATCCGTGTGTGTGTGTGTGTGCGTGTGTGTGTGTGTCCGTGTGTCAGTGTGTCCGTGTGTCTGTGAACACGATAACTCAAAAACGAAAAGTCGGTAAAATATCAAAACCACAAAAAGAAAAAGAAAAACAAAAGACAAGATGGGCTCGCCTTCCTTTTCTCCAGGGCACCACTGAAAGGATTGGCAAAATTTTACTCAAACACGGAATAATACTCGGTACAGCACGGTCCGGAAGCTACAATCCACCCTCAGACCAGTAAAAGACAAATCCAACCCACTACTTAAGCCAGGGATTTATAAAATAACCTGCGATTGCGGCAAAGCATATATAGGTCAGACCGGAAGATCGGCAATCACACGTCGAAAAGAGCACATCAGAAGCCTCAAACTTAATCAGCCTGAAAAGTCCGCTTTCTCCGAACATGCTATTGAAACTGGCCATCACATTGATTTTGATAACATGAAATTATTGGTACCATGTGAAGACTACAAACATCGCATTATACGCGAAAGCATAGAAATAATTAAAGAAGAACATAAAGTTAACAGAGATAATGGAAAAAGTTTGAACACCATCTGGAGACCTCTGCTAAGAAAAGCATCCCACCTTGCGGCCAGCGAGCCAATAGGAATACAGAAAGCAGCGACCCCAGCCATTGGCCAAACGATAACCAATGGCAACACAGGAGGGCGGTACTTGGCATGTCCCAACTACAGTATAAAAGAAGGTACGCCAGCCGGACCAGACGCAGTTAGCCCTGAGGAAGCCTTATCATAAGATGGGCGAAACGTCGGCAGATTTTAGCCTTAAGACGCGGTCTACACCGGAAACTCTGGACCAAGATAATATCAAACTTGGTATTTAAGTTTAGTATCTTCCAGGGATGTGACACGAAGATTTTGAGAAAAATCTCCCCACCCCAAACTACCCTTTACATATAACTTTTTTCGAAAATTTTGATTTTCTAAAAATGGCTCTAACGATTTTGATTAAAATATCGTATTTTATATAAATTTACCTGACAAATAAAATGTAAATTTTGAATTTTCTGGGAATAGCCTCTGAAGACTACTTTATTCTGGGTCAATTTTACGGCATTTTACATAACTGCTAAACCGTAAGAGATGAACAAAAACTTACCACACAACAAATGTAGAGCACTTTAAAACACAAATTATGTTATATACATTTTTTTTCGTGTAGTTGATTGTTTTTGAGACATTCCTTATTTTTGGTTTCAGCTATGAAAAACATACTTTTCTCATACAGGAATTTGTCAACTCTTGTCCATACAAACAAAGGAACTTCAGTCACATAGCAACCAGCTTTTGACAATCACTTTAACCTATGGTACTCCCTTATTTCGCTCCTACTTACAAGGATGCAAGTAATAAGACTATTTCTGCTAATTTTTTCTCGATGAGCATTAAGTAAATGGAAGCATAAGCTTTTTAACAATAATTTGTTGCAAAGATGTAGAGAAAGTAATGTGAATGGAACAAATCAGATTTTTAATAATATTATTATATTTAATAATAATTAACAATAATAATAATAGTAATAATAGTAATAATAAGCAATACCATGAAGCACAATGCATGTTACGGTACCTTAATATTTTGATTCACCATTCAGTGGATCTAGTCTCTAATGTTAAATAAGAATAGCGTATGAACAATTTTATTACTTAGGGCGCTCAATAAGTGCTTACAAAACCCAAAAAATTACACTCGTAGCATCAGAAAAAGTTTGTGTTTAGTAAACATCGGCTCTTTCTGGGTGGCATTTAAAGTTTCAGCTATATCCATCAGGTTGTTTCGTTGCCATAGGCGATTCAATCAACAATCCTGTGCTTCTTTCGAAAGATGGGGGAAAAACAGAATTTGGTGCGGTTTTCTATTCAAAAGTCTTAACACCGAAAAAGATAAGAGCCGAGTTGGATGAAGTTCATGGCACATCTGTTCCTGCGTTTGCAACAATTTACAATTGGATAAATGAATTTAAACGTAATGTACATTCACAAATGGTGAACATCATTCCGGGCGTCCAGTGGAACTGACTCGGAAATGATTGACAAAATCCAGAATATGGTTTTGAGTGATCGATGAATGAAGTTCGCGAAATAGTAGAAGCCCCAGGCATAGCTCAAGCTATGGTTCTCAATTTTGCACCAAAGATTAGGTTTGACAAAGATGGGTGTCGTGTTTGCTCTCAATGGACAGCATTCCTTTGCAACATTGCACGGACGCCCAATAATCGTTCATAATGTTGAGGTTATATTCATAAACATGTTCAGCTGGCGTTACATAACAAAATGTCAATTTCAATTCAGTTGACAAATAGCGGGTACAGTAATATAATAAAGCGCCGCTAATAAGTTAACGTAGAAAGCCTCAAATCATCTGTGAAGACATTGACTAAACACGATACTTTCTCTTTATCAGATTGAAGAAAGAATATGCCAAACCTCCTGAAAGGTTTAGAATGTAGGGTAAGTTCAGTTCTTAACAGAGATGTTAAGCAGTTTGGAAAGAAATATCTCTTCGACGGTAGTGAAGAAACCTGCTGGAACTCAGATCAGGATCCACATCAGTGGATCGTGATAAACTTTGAGAAGGAAGAAACATTTGAAACATTTCACATTCAGTTCCAAGGTGGTTTTGTTGGAAAAGATTGCTGCATCAAGGCAGGAAGGGATCCTAAAACCTCGCAGGTTGTGGAACCATTTTATCCTGAAGACATTAATTTACTGCAAACTTTCACCTTAAAAGAACCAGCAAAGGCAAAGTGTCTGGTTAGTGTTTAACGGAAACACAGACTTTTTTCGAAGAATAGTAGCATACAAGCCAGAAATATTTGCACCTTCGTGATATTTACTGTAATCAGATTTTCTTGCAGATTAATTGAGGTTCCTTAATTTTATGTGGTTATGTTTGAGTTAAAATAAATAATTTTAGTTAAAAAAATGGAGAAAAAACGCAATCGTTTGATCGTTTCGGAAGCTGGTTTAGCAGTTTTCCGTAGCAATCCTGACGAGCTTCTGCGTAGGTACATAACTGAGGATGAAACATGAATACACCACTACACTTCAGAGACAAAAGTATTGTCGAAACAGTGGGTTCACAAAGGCCCCGAAGAAAGTAAAGGTGGTGATGTCTGCAGAAAAGGCAATAGCCTCGGTTTTTTTTTTTTTTTTTTTTTTTGGATGCACGCGGAATCATCTACATTGATTACTTGCAGAAAGGAAGAACGATAAATGGGTAGTATTATGCATCTTTATTGCACCGGTTGAACGGATAAACGCCCTCATCTGGCAAAGAAAAATATTCTCTTCCATCAAGAAATTGCAAGGGTGCACACTAACGCAGTTTCGATGGCAAAAATTGTAGAAATAAGGTTCGAATAACTACAACATCCATCATATTCACCAGATTTGGCCTCCAGTGACTATTTGTTATTTGAAAACTTAAAAAACTGACTTGGTGGAAAACGATTCACGTCTAACGAAGAGGCCATCTCCCAAATACATGCCTATTTTGAGAACCTTACGAAATCCTACTTTTTGGAAGGCTTAAAACTCTGGGAGAAATGCTGGGAAAAATGTATCGAGTTAAAAGGAGATTATCCTGAAAAAAATTAATTGTCTATCATTTTACCTTCTCTACATGTACTATGTACATAGTGTATAGAGAAGGTATTGTATTGCACTCAAAAATTCGATACCGAGATTTCACCGGAAATATGTGTATTGAGACACCTGAATCCAAAAAAGGCATTTTTAGAAAAATGTCCGTTTGTGTGTGTATTTGTGTGTGTCTGTGGACAGCATAGCTCAAAAATGAAAACTCCGTTAAAAATCAAATTTGGTACTTAAGTTTGGTATCTTCCAAGGATGCGACACGAAGACTTCAAGAAAATCCCCCACCCCAAACTACACTTTACATGGAAAAAATTCGAAAATTTTGATTTTCTTAAAAACCGCTCTAACGATTTTGATTAAAATCTCGTATATATAAGATGTTTACTTGGCAAAAAAAATGTATATCTTGAATTTTCTAGGAATAGCCTCTGAAGACTACTTTATTCTGGATGATTTTTACGGAAATTTGCATAACTGGCAAACCGTAAGAGATAGACAAAAACTTACTTAAAAAGAAAATGTAGATCACGTCAAAACATACAAATTATGCTATATAATTTTTTTTCGTGGAGTGGGTTGTGTTCTAGATATTCCTTATTATTTGTTTCAGCTTTAAAATACTATTTAAAATGCTATTCTCATCGGGAATTTGTCAACTTCTGTCCATACAAACAAAGGAACTTCAGTCACATAGCAACCAGTTTTTAACGAATACTTAAGCCTGTAGTACTCCCTTATTTCCTTTCTACTTGCCTGTAAGCAAGTAATAAGACTATTTCTGCTATATTTTTCTCAATTAGCATTAAGTAAATAGAAGCATAAGCTTTTTAACAATAATTTTTTTGCAGAGATGTAGAGAAAGTCATGTGAATGGAACGCATCAGATTTTTTCACCTGTGCTCAACTTTTGAAGCTATATTACATTATTTTTTTTTTTTTTCAAATCCCCAGTTTTAAAGGGGATGAACCCGTATTATCTTCATTCGAAGTTTTTTAAAATGACAGCAAATCTCAAAACGTAGACGTTCAAAAAAATTAAACATCACATTTTAAAATATATAGCACAATTTATAATATGATTATTAATCGATGTTATCCTGAGAGAACTTCAGATGATAAAACAAATTTTTTCTCTTTTTTCAGTTCCACATATTTAAATGTAAATTGTCCCCTGTTTATTTACTCAATTTTTATGAATACTTTTAATAGTAATAATAATAATAATAATGATAATAAGAACAACAATAATATTAATAATAATAACAACAAGAAAAGTATAGTGTGCTGCCCAGCTCACATTGTTTCAGAGGGAAATGTGTAATAAAATCATTTTTGGAAGTGTTTTATTCTGGATTAACTGAAGTATATAGAATAAAAAGCTTTGTAAGAGAATTAATATAGATTGCTTGGAAAAACCAATTTTTCCATTCATATGACTTTCTCTACCTACTTTGCTATCAAATTATTCTTATAAAATCTTCTTGTTCTAATTTTTTCCTGCACATGGAGATAAACATAATTACTCCTAAGCCAAAGTGGAAAAAGTCTGTACACTAGGCTAAATTAAAAGTCAAATCTTTTAAAACTGTTGTTATTTGAGAACTCTAAATTCAGATCTCTTTGGATGGCCAGGAGTAAAAGCAAACTAAAAACAAATGATCATTTGCGAAAGGTATAAGCATTGAAAAATTTAAATAAATATCTCAGTTATAGGTAACTATGAACATTATTTGACATAATGTATGTGTTTAGATGATATCTGCATTATTTGTAAAGTAAGCTTTTGTCAGTCTCCTGCGGTTTATCAATTATGCAAAAGTTATCCAGAATGATCGGGAAATCAGGGGTTATTCCCAGAAAATATTCATAAAAATCTAATGTGTTCCATTCACATGATTTTTTTCTACTTCTGTGTAATAAATTATTGTTAATAAACTTATTCTTCTATTTACTTCATGCTAATCGAGAGAAAAAAATACCAGAAATAGTCCTATTACTTACTTCCTTGTAAATAGAAGTGAAATATGGGAATATCATAGATTAAAGTAAAGTAAAAAGCTGGTTACTAGGTGACTGAATTTGCTTTGTTTGTATGGCCACGAGTTGACAAATTCCTGTATGAGAAAAGTACAAGTTTTTCAAAGCTGAAACCAAAAACAAGGAATATCTCAAAAACGATCAGCTCCTCGAAAAAAATTCTATAACATAAATTGTTTGTCTTAATGTGCTCTACATTTTTGTGCTGTAAGTTTTTGTCCATTTCTTACGGTTTAGCATTTATGCAACATTTCGTAAAATGCATTCAAAATAAAGTAGTCTTCAGAGGCTATTCCCAGATATACATACTATTTGACACATAAATATCTTTAATATACGATATTTTAATCCAAATTGTTACAGCCATTTTTG
This sequence comes from Hymenopus coronatus, assembly GCA_030762935.1. Taxonomy (NCBI): domain Eukaryota; kingdom Metazoa; phylum Arthropoda; class Insecta; order Mantodea; family Hymenopodidae; genus Hymenopus; species Hymenopus coronatus. The sequence goes on along the minus strand of CM060896.1, from coordinate 88,379,031 downwards.
AAAAAATCCAAATTTTCGAAATTTGTATTTAACGGTATTTTTGTTTTCGAGCTATGCTGTCAACAGCTACAGACACAAACACGCACACACACGGATCTTTTCCAAACATGTATTTACGTTGAAATCTTGGTATCGAATTTTGGGTGCAATACAATACCTGTCCTACACACTATGTACATAGTACGTGTAGAGAAATTAAAAATACATTAAAGATATGATATAATAATCAAAATATAAATGTTGACACAAATAGTGAGATACTTAACACTTTCGAAAAATGTTCCATGTAAAGTATAGTTTGGGCGGGGAAAATATACTTCGCACCAGTGGAACTTAAATTTCAAGCATGGTATTCAACAGATTTTTTAAACCATATTGTTACACAACCGGCATATGAACAAACGGACCCAGTAACGGAATTTTTTTCTAAAATTATTTTTGATTTTGTGAACCTCAAAACGTGATTATCAGTAAATTTCATTTTATTTTTCTAATCAATGATCTCATAAAGGGCATTTGTGATCACTGAAATTGAGTTCGCGGAACGCATGCTACGCTGTCATATTTTAAGTTTGATTTTGGGTATATATTGTTTAGTTTTAATTTCATTTTTACTTTCTCTACACATACTATGTACATAGTGTATAGAGAATGTATTGTAATACACCCAAAAATTCGACCATAAAGTGTTTACCTTCAGTTTAGCCTATAGTACTCCCTTATTTCCCTTCTACTTACAAGGAAGCTAGTAATAAGACTATTTCGGCTATTTTTTTTCTCGGTTAAAATGAAGTAAATACAAGCATAAGCTTTGTTACAGAGATTTAGAGAAAGTCATGTGAATGGAACACATCAGATTTTTATGTTTAAAAAGACATTTTTATTTTTTATTTGACACCCTAAATACACAAACGACGATACTTGTTTTATATTCATACGTGTTCATATTCTACTACTATTTTACTCTTCTTTGATTTCTTCCCATTATTGACTTTGTTTTTTCAGGTGATATTACAGAACATACTTTTTTCCACAGAATTTAGCAAAGCTGCAAGCCTTTGTAGATTGTCTTCTGGTTCTGCCAATAATACTTGATCATCAGCAAACAGCATTTTTTGATATAATGTCTTACAGGTACCTTTAGCTTTTAGTAATATTTATCTTTATTTTTTTTTTACTTAGTACCTACAAAACACATAGGTAAGGAAGGTATTGCATTCCGCCCAAAAATTTCATACCGAGATTTTACTGGAAATACACGTTTTAGGGTACACGGTATTTGAAAAAGCACTTTTTGAAACCATTTCCGTGTGTGTGTGAGCACGCTCGCGCCAATGAACAACTTGACTCAAAAACGAGAAGTCGGTTAAGTTCAGCTTCCAAGATTGCGACACAAATATTTTCAACTCCCAAACTAAGAAGACTACATGGAACATTTTTGAAAATCTTGATTTTCTTGAATTGACTTACGATTTTAATTAAACTACTGTACATTAAATATATTCACAAGAAAAATAACATGCATATCCTGAACTTTACGATTATAGCCTCTGAAAACCTCGTCATGCTGGATGACTTTTATGTAGCTTGTGAACCGTAAGAGATAGATAAAAAATTCTTGCACCAATAATGTGGACCTGGTTGGTACAAATTACTATCGTCATATTTAATAGCATACAACTTTATCGTGGAGTTAACCATTTCCAAGTTATTTATTGTTATTGGGTTCTATTAATATAATACACTTCTGTCAAACAGAAAGTCAACACTTTTTGTTTTGTCAACACTTAGTTTCATGCAAAGAAAACGGAATTTCAAGTGAATCGCATAGCAACAGCTTTTAAAAGACTGATTATCCCTCTAGCAAAGTGTTTCCCTAATTCCCCTTCTAAGGAACTAAGCAGTAAGCCCATCTCTGTTAATGTTTTTCTCGATTATCATGAAATAGGTAGAAGAATAGTGTTTTGTATAAATAATTTGTTTACAGAATGCGTAGAGCAAATCGTGAGAATGAAACACGACTTTCAGTTATTTTATTTAGGTATACAAGGAATAGAAAAAGATGTTAATAAAATTTTACTTTATAGAGAAAGTAGTGCATTCCACCTAAAAATTTGCTACCGAGATTTCACCGGAAATAGACGTTTTAGGGTGCCTTGTATTAAAAAAAGAGATTTTTAGAAAAAAGGCCATATGTGTCCTGGTGCCAATGTGTCCGTGTCTCCGTGTGTCGGTGAACTCGATAACTCAAAAATGAGAAGTCGTAAAATACCAAACTTGGTATATAAGTTTAGTATCTTCCAAGGTTGCAACATAAAGATTTTTAGATAAATCCCCGCACACTAAACTAGCCTTTACATGGAAACAATTTTTAAAATTTTGATTTTCTCAAAAATGCCTTTAACGATTTTGATTAAAATACCGCATATAAAGATATTTACATGACAAAGAAAATGTATATCTTGAATATTCTGGGAATAGCCTCTGAAGACCTTTTTATTCCGGATGAACTTTGCTGGATTTTGCACAACTAGTAAATGTAAGAGATAGACAAAAACTTACTATAGAAAATACGTATATCTCGTTGAAATACTCAATTTCTGTTATGCACATTTTTTTCGTGGAGATAACGGTCTTTTTTTTAAATATTCCTTGTTATTGGCTTCAGTTTTAAAATACTTAAACTTTTCACATACGGGTATTTGTGAATTTCTGGCAATGCATAGAAACGGATTTCATCCACATAGCAACCAGTATTTAAAAGGTTCGACAATCGTTTTTAACCTAGTATATTCCATTATGTTCCGTCTATTTACAAGAAAGTAGAAAAATAAGCTTTTTAACAATAATTTGCAACAGCAATGTGTAGGAAGTCATGAGAATGGAACACATGAGATTTTTATTCATTGAATCGTGGTCTGCGTCAAAACACAGAAACACGAATTCTATTGGATTGTTGAAAGACAATGCGAATTCTTTTACTGGAATGAGAGTGCAAGTGTAATTGGTTTCCAGCTGGAGAGGATGTGGTCAAGTTGTATCTGAAGAAGCTCCATGTAGTTCCCATTAACCGCAGGTCCACAACTGAGAAACTATTTTTGATGGCATAGGAAAAGCCGGTTGTAGAAGGAATTCCAATAAGCGATTACTACAGAAGCCTGCGGGTAGAACCTTCAACCAGGGCCCAGAAAAACGAAAATCTCCTTTCCCCTTGCGGCACGGTGCCCCAAGTATCAAAAGGCAACCTCAGCGATGGACCAACAAATAACCCGCCCATCCCTTCTGCTTTAGGAAACCAATATTTCTCTGTAGCGAGTTCATTGGAGGCGTCTTAAAAATCAATACAAATTCTGGCAGTTTTTCCAAATATTGCATTTGTAAACTCTTTATTCAGCATACTGTTAAATTTATCGTGGTCAATTTGTAAGACTCCAAACTTTGAATTTAATACACTAATTTAAATATATATATATATATATATATATAAAATAGAACTACAGCAAAACTACCTTATTTTCGACTTTCGCCTCAAATAAATGGTCCGGGTTCGATCCCAAGCGTCCACATGTGGGATTTGTGGTGGATGAAGCAGCATCTGGACACGTTTTCTCCGGGTCCTCCCGTTTCCCCCGCCACTCATTCCACCAATTACTCCTTCATAGCCTCTCCTATCGTCCATTTCACTTACATTTCATATCATCCCCTTCCTCACGTTCATGCATGGCTACGGTCCGACCACTCACTCATTCCAGGTTTTCCATTCTGTGGTTTTGTGCAGTTAGCTCTCCGACAGGCTTCTAACCCCTAGGCACCTGCTTGTAAGTCCCAGTGGGGTATCGGTCTTAGTTAAACCTCTCCAGCCCGATATATTTTCAATTGAAATTGCTTTATAAAAACTGACCCTATAGGATGTATGTTTGCCTTAAAAAGTTGTTCTTACTCGATGTCTTATTGGTAGTTCAATTGTCTAAACTTAATAAACATTGAATGTCATTGATCAATATTTTAATGTCACAGGTTAACTAAGTTGATATTCTTGCTTTATTCTACAGTGATAAACGAAGGGATAGGCCCAGGTAAAATAAATTCTGATTGACACATCTAAGTGTTTACTGGATCTCGGTGGCATTGTTCTGTATTTTTTAGGAAAATGTATTTTCTAAGGGATTTTATGTTCATTTTTGCTGCTTTTAATCCGTGTTAATATTAATAAATTTAAAGAAAATTTTGAAACGCACACAATGATGGCACAGAATTATTGAACTTCACCATCTTGAACAACAAATAAAGATAATAATTCAATATGGCACCATTGGGCTGGAAAGGGTTAAGGGCAACGTAAGCCGACTAAGAAAAAAATTCACTGATAGAAACGTTTATGATCCCTGCGCCATTACACAGTGAGCTGGTATAATTTTATTAAAGGCAAAGGGCACGTGGCAGTTGTGTTGAAGGGCTTCATACTGTCGCATTGGGATGAGGTGCATTTAGAATATAATTATAGGTAGAATTAGTGAAATTTCAACATCAAAATTAGGAAGATAATTGCAATCAAAGAGAATTGCAACGAAAAAGGTAAACGTGAAGATCATATTGGGCCAAACCCACTTTTAAAAGCGGAATTCTTTTCACGATCTTCAATAATTATTTTTGATAGGAAATTGGGACACAAGGAGCTTTAATCTATTTTATAGTATGCAATTAAACAATTAGTAACATTATTCGACCAATATTAAATTTGTCAAATGTAAAAATCATATAATAAAAACAGAGCTAAAAAGATACCACGTGACAAAATTCTGAAAAATGATAATTTTAGATTTTTCTGCAGTCTTATGAAGTTTATTTTTATATAACTTGTATGCATTAGTCTACGCTCGGCGGCCTAATCGGGGAACGTGTGTGAACGGCTTGCTCCATAATTCATTATTAGTTGCTGTGATCCATTATTCCAACCGCGTCGCCTTCCGTGGTGTAATGGTTTCCATATACCCAAGGTCGCGGGTTCAAACCCGGCGGAGGGCGATGGATTTTTTCGGGTGTAAAAATCCTCAGCATGGCTTTCTTCAGAAGGGAAGTAAAGCTGTTGGTCCCGCGTCGTAGATTTACGGCACGTAAAAGAACCTCAAGTCTAATAGAGAGGCCTTTGAGCAAAATTAAGCTGTCTTTCACACCCAGTATATAATGGAACGCTAAGAACCACAGTAGTTAAAGAGCGTCCATAAATAACACGCCATTTACATTTTTTACGTTCCAACCATGCTGGACACGTGATCCGTAAGAAGGTTCTCTGACGTCGATGCCCGCATTGTTTAACCTGAGGGAGTTCGTGCCACTGCGGTGGTTTTGCAAGTGAGATTGCTTCTATAAATTTTCTGCCAGGTGACAAACAGATATAAAAAGCGGAACGAAGCCCTGCCTAGATTTTACTTTTCACTGGGAATGCATCGTGTGCAAGGTTGACGGGAAACTCGTAGCGAGCAGTAATCGACTGTAGCGAGCTATATGGCCGAATTTTTACAAAAACATTAAAGAAAGACAGTTTTTGTGAGCAGAATCTGATTGTAATCATTTGTGGAAGAAATGGAGAGTCGTTGGAGAAAAAGAGAGTTTTCGTTACAATACTTTGTTTTTGCTCTGCGCTGTGGCGCAGTGGGCTGGAGCACGGTGCTCTGGTTCCTGATCACGGAATCTGCCCGGGTCCGGTTCCACCCATCGGGATGCGAAATTGAAGTCCCGGATATATGACCATTGTCCACTCAGCATCGTGAGGAAAGTGGACAACTGCGATCAGCTGCGATCCTGGAAATGATAACCAGCATTCCGGCTGACGGAATTGTGGAACTGCCCACATCACCTCACCGTGTCGGTTTAATGATTATCCATCTCTGCCGTGTGTATTTGGGCGTGAGGCCGGCAGTCGGGTTGGTAGCTCCAAGCTCGCAATGGCTGTAATGGCACATATTACTACCACCACCACCACCACCACCACCACCACCACCACCACCACTACTAGTACTAGTACAATAATTATTAATAATTATTGTTATTATTATTATTATTATTAATAATAATAATAATAATAATATTACTCCTAGGCCAAATATTTATATTTTAGATATAAATTTAAAAATTATTCTAGATGCGTGGCATTTTGTAAATAAATTTTGCACTATTATTGTTAAAAGGCTTATTCTTATATATACTTCAGGCTAATCGAGATAAAGATTAACAAAAAGGTGCTATTACTTACTTCCCCTTACTTGAAGGGAAATAAGGAAATGCACAAGGCTAAAGCGATGATAAAATTGTTTTAAAGCTGGGTACTATGTGGTCAGTTCCTATGCATTGCCAGGAGTTGACAAATGCCCGTGCGAAAAAAGTTTAAAATACCTCATTTAAAATTGAAACCAATAATAATGAATATCTAAAAAATGTTTCAACTCCATGAAAAATATGCATGACATAAACGAGATCTTATTATTTCTGCAGTAATTTTTGTTTCTCTCACGGTTTAACATAATGCAATTTTATTAATCTTACTAAATTACATAGGATAAATAATGTAATTTTATTACTTTCACTAAATTATTGACCATAATCTATGTTTGCTACACTAACAGAATTAAATTAGTTATGCAAAATTGAGCAAAATTCATGCAGAATGAATAGCTATTATGTGTTTTGTCTGGCCAGACATTCAATTATGAAGTATACCCTAGGTGGGGTAGGAGTTACCTCTACACTGCGCATACTAGGAGGTACTAATTGTGAGGTAAAAGCTGGTCGCTCCTGATAGAGAGGCAAGTGGCCTTAGGGCTGAAGGAACATGAGGGTGAACATTTGATAAATCAGGAGTTAAAAATAAATACACCAGAGTGCGAGAAGAAAGAGGGCTTTTACTATCAAGATATAAGAATGGTTAGGGGTGAGAAAATCCAAGGGTTACGCAAACTCCACTCAGTACTCACCTTATATTGTGAATCTGAGGTTAACACCAATAAAATAAAACGGAAACGTTGGTCAGTACGACCCACAACGTCATCAGCTCAGATGAATAAGGATTTTGTGACCTTTTATAATAAAACCCATGCTTAAGCCAGAATTACTTCAAGAAGACGCAGCTATATCAACCTTTCGATATCTTGCCACTAATATCGATTGTGAAACTGGTGTAACTTTATTTATTGCTGAATGAAATATAATTTGTTCAAAATGACCGTATCAGGTACCCGAAAATAAGAATATCGGAAACTTTTTTGTAACTCACATTGAATATATTTCAAAATACACAATCTCATCATAATTTTGCATTTCCTTCTCTCCCGCTGTCATATAAGAAAAGCAGAGAATGAATACATCTATAAACCTTTCAGGCCATTCACGAACGATTCATACAAAGTAAATGAACGTGTCAGCTTTAAACCGAGCGTTATTCTAGAATTTGATCGCCACCCTAAGAAAGAGGTTGTGACTTCATGAAAAAAAAAACCTTCCTCCCTTAGTTCCATCACTACATACCCTTTCTGAGTAGGGGAGGAAGGGCGTAAATAAACTGTGCCAAGTGCGAAATTGAAAATCATCTTTTACCATGCCTGCTTCTCGAAGAAAGGATACTCCCTTGCATTATAGGCGATAAAAAATAAAATATGCGAAGTGAATTTTGAAAGCCCCTAAGTTTATGTGTGTACGTGTGTGTGGGAGTGTGTGATAAAGAAAGAGAACGACCGAAGAGGGGAAAGTGGCAGAAAATAAAAAGGAGAGCAAAGAAAAGAAAACTTGGAGATGCGAGAGACTAGAGTTGGCAGCGAGGAAAGAAAATCTCTGTGGAAATCTCTTCCTCTGTCTACATCTGTCTCCATCACACAAACACACATACACGCACACACATAAAACAAACGGCACACCACTAACACACACCTGACTTTGTAAGTAACACATTTAACCATGGAGTGTATCTTGATACTAGAGATGGCTATCAGAAAGTATTTCAACGAAAACTTGATTTTATTGGACTAAACTTACCTGAGGTAGATTTAGGTTCCAAAACAAGAAAACCATCACCTTTGTATTTGGTTGCTTACATTAAGTGACACGTAGACTTATAGCTCTGAGAATAGAGAAAAATGTTAAGTTAAGCGATAATATGCTTCATAAAATTCATATAGGTTTCATGGTTCTTAGGCAAATGCTATGTTGCTTTTATGTTGCTTTTCTTTCCTGTCATTTCCCTCACTTCCGGTTCTTTTATTTACTTATTGCGTTTGAAGATAAAAGGATCAGGCGAATAGACGGCGGGCACAGTGAGGCGTTAAAGTTTACTTTGAGTTAGTTTTTTTTAGTGGTTACTCACATAATGCTACACGTAAACTTATGAATTGTTAATTTAAACGAAAATGTGTTTTATATGATTCATTTAGGTTTCCCGGTTCTACATAATGCTGCAAGTTTTCTTGTTATTTCCCCCGCTTTCTGCTGTTTTATTTCTTTATCGTGTTTGAGGGCGAAGGATCAAGGAAGTGGACGGGGGCACACGTGAGGTGTGCAGTTTGCTTTGAGATAGCTATTTCACTGTACCTATTAGAGTAATCTAACGTAATTGATGTATTCCACAGATATCTTCGTTACTTTCTTCATATCTTAATTAACGCTTTTGAGCTTCACAGTGAACAAACACTAGTTTTTACAGCTCAAATGGAAGTCAGCAACTGACACAGCTGATACACAGTCTTGAGCGGGTCATTCGCCACTACTGCGCTGCGGAAAAGTACCGAGGTCATCACTTATCTATTTCACTTGAAGTTCAAAATAGAACAAACCTTAATATATCACTGTTGCAACACCACATGGAGGGGTGGTGGTAAAAAGTACTCCCGAGAATAAGTTGCTTAAAAAGTTATGCCAATACGGTATATTTCGCAGCTTTTAAAAATCTTGCATGTCTTCTTCCTAAATTTTCCTTAAATCCTAAACTTCTAAAACAGAATCCAAATATTAAACAAATAAAAAGGATCTGAGTAGTTGGACAGCTCTACCTATTTATCCAGGTTTGGGCCTATAGCGAAGTCACTCGAAAAGGGACGGTGATTGTCATTTTAGCAACCTGCCCCTCTACCCCTCTTAGCTATCCCTCTATTGGAACAGTGGCGTAATGCAATTCTTAATGTTGAAATATAGAATTGTCTCTTTATAGAAGTGCAAAGTATACATTAAATTTTAAATAAAATCAAGGGCTTTATTCATTATTATTCATGCAATAAATAATGAAAGGGTTAAATTCCCTTATTAACTTTAATTACTTAAATAAGCCTTTAAAAGACAATTTTTAAGCCATTGTGAATGTAGCTGATGAGGAGTCATATTGTAGTACCTGCAAGTACCTAAATATTTAAGCCGAGTGTAGGGCAGGAGCTGGGTAGGTAGAGTCAGACTGAAAAAGCTCAATGCCATAGCCAGGATTTGAACTAGGGATCTCCCGATCTCCAGCTGTTTTTTTTTTTTTTTTGGCAGCGTTTAACGCCAACTTTTACTATTATGGTACCGCAGGCGATGATACATGAAAGAAGATGGAGCACCGGTGAAATGTGATGGCTGGAGAAACCGGAGTAACAGGAGAACCCGGAAAAAACCTGCCCCTGCGCCGGTTTGTCCTCCACAAATGTCACATGCAGTCGCTTGGGATCGAACCCATGCCGTCTAGGTCTAACCACTCGTCCACAGCGCAGCCGTCTCTATCGGTTTCTCTACCACTGAGCTACAATGACAACGTGTCTGACAGCCTGTCCTGTATACGGTTTGTGTGAAAAAACAATTAATTTAACATTAATTGACCATAATAATCGGCTAAACTATGAAACCCGGACTTAAAGTACTTGCAACATTATAAGTCGCCATTCGCGTATCTCATCTCAAATCCGTTCCGTCACGTTGCTATGGTAGTTCAGCGGCAGAAGAAACGGCTAAAGACCGTGGTTCAAATCCCGGCTATGGTATTGAATTTTTCAGCCTAACCCTACCTATCCACCTAAAGATTTTTTTTATGCATAAGCCATTGTTGCATGGACAATTTATTATAACGGATGGGCCGAAAATCCGACAATCCACGCGGTTAGGTAAAAGGATGGCGTGCGCTCTGACTGGTGCGCCCCTTTGGCAACTTTCTCATCTGGTCACTACATATGTTTTATACAGCCTCATAGGATCTATATAGAACGCAAGTGGGGTAATGTTTAGGTAAAAGAAACCCTCTGTAACTATAATTGTTACTTTGAATATTTTTGCTTGTTTTAATGAGGAACAGGACATCATATTTCATAGCGCGTAGCCGAAGTGCTGGAAATTCCTACCAAGCATGGAAATTCTATTTAAAATGGTTAAAACTAAAAAAAAATTAGTTCAACATATATTACGTATTTTAAAATCCAAAGCAAGGTTGTTTCCCTATGCATTGATATCTATGGTTTAAGGCACGGAATTACGCTATGAACGTTCTCCTTGCTATAAGTTATTTTTTTATTGGGGGGGGGGGGTATTAATGCCCATTTCTTATTTCTAGTAAATCTCAGGAAAGTATCTAACACTTATTTTTCCAAAGTTTCGTTCCAAAAGTTACTTTCCAAATATTCACAGCATTTCATGTATCATCAGTGTGCATTGTTTGAGGTAACGCGTGCACTTATAGTGAGAGCACTATTCAAAATAATCTAATTCCTATATTTTAGTAGTTACATAAAAGTACTTACAATGTGGGATGTAGCAGAAACATTCGCAGAAAATTTAAGGTATGCATTTTACTTGTCATGCAAATAATAATCATGTGTTAATTTCTCTATGTCATACATAATACATAGATAGAGATGATCTTATATTCCACGTAAAATTTCACAACGAGATTTCACTATAAAATACGTTTTAGGGTTTCCTGTATTGAAAGCAAAGCATTTTGGGTGTGATTGTGTGTTGTGAACAGGATAACTTAAAAAGAAAAATTGATTTAATTCCAAACTTGCTATTTAAATTGAGCAACTTCCGAAGTTTAGACACAACAAATAAACACAGAATCTTCTAGTCTTAATTACCAAAAATGGATCTTAACGGTTTTGATTAAAATGTCGTATATTAAACATATTTACATGACAAATATAATGGTTATCTTGAAATGACTGGAAATAACCTCTGAAATCCTGTTCATTCTTAATGACTTGCACAACTGTAAACCGTAAGAAACAGATAAAACGAACTACATAAAATATCTAGATGTTGGCAAAACACATTTTATGTCATATACATACATTTTGTACAGTTAACGGTTTCATAGATATTTTCAATTTTAAAATGCTTATACTTTTCTTAGATAAGAAGTTATCATTCGCCTTTCTTTTGTTTTACTCCTGGCCATCCAAAGAGAACCAAATTTCAAATCCAATCGCATAGCGACTGATTTTAAAAGATATAACTATCGCACTTGACTAGTATATACCCCTATTTTCATTCTACTTAAATGTAACATTTCTGCTTTGGGAGAAAACTCAAAAAATGCTTGAATACAAAGCAGAACCAATGATAAAATGATAGACATCCACAAAATCATTAGATATTCATGTGGAAACAAATGAACGATTGATATACTGAAAATGCAAACAATCGTCCTATTATATAATTTTACAAATATTAGGTTAATCGATTTACAGGATCTAACACGTTTATAGCATCAAAGACGGAAATGGAAATATAAAAATTGTACGTGCTAGCAAGGGAAATTAAAGAATTTTCTGCCATAGAAAAAGACTCCCTAAATGGTAGCAGCATTAAAACGTATTAATTGCTATACCAATGCGCTGTTGTAGAAAACTAGAGCTCCGATGATCCCCTGAAAGAGAGACCAGGTTTCAATGATGGATATCAAATCTTTAGCTTCCTTACTTCAGGAATTAAGTGATTTGGCGGAAAAAGAAATAAATAGCTATGCAGCAGAAGCTCATATTTACGTCTTTTACTGAGTACAGGGGATTTGGCACCGGAGCTGCTAGTTTGTATGTCGTTGAAGGATGGGCTGGAGCTAAGAGCTAAGTATCGACTCATGCTGCATCCCATATAAGTGATTTCCCTCTGCTACACGGAACTAAGGTCATTTCATCAGTTCTGTTTCCATTACAGCAACTGATCCCACAGGGTTCTAAATCGGTGTGATGACCAGAATGCCTTTTAATTATGTCATTCAGCTCAGCATGTTTAGAAATTCGTTTGGCAGATTGCGTGCAGATGGAGGATGCCAGGAAAAAATTATTGCCTGAAGTATTTTAGCTTCAAACAGACGAAGGACAGCATTCTGGGATTTGATTCTAAACAGTCAAAACTAGCCAAGCCTGGGCGCATACTTAATGGAAGTACGTGCACTAAGGGATAAAATATTTGTGTAAATATTGTATAGACTTATTTGGTGTTTGACTAATAAGTGGTATAGTTGTGAGTTCAGGTGTGAGTGTGTGTGTGTGTGTGTTATCAGAGTGTTCTTTCTTTTATTATTCTGTGGTTCTGTTGTCGCAACGCGCGTGGGTGTGTATGTGTATATGTATTTCCAATGTTGTTAACAAATATAAAACATGCATGTACGTAATATTTTACACTCAAGTACTTTTCGACAGCATGTACACCCGACCCATGCGACTGTGTGACGCAATCATTCTATTATTCTAAACTTAATAAAATACTACTACTACTACTAGAAATTCGAAAAATACTCTTGACACAGCTAAGATGATGACCAAAAGAGTCCACAACTTCTGCGCAAATACATTTGCGCACTTGGCACATTTTAATCCCGAGAGGAATGCAATTGCTATTATAAAAGATCTGCTCTCCATTAGCGTTCCGATGTTAGGTGAAAGTATTAAATGTAGCCAGCAACCTCTTATTTTTCTAGTAGAACTAGAATTTTGGCTAGATCTGAACGCGCAGTTTGGAAATTAATTTATAATAGTGTTTCTGAACCCTTGGATTATCTGGTTGATCCGAATTTACTGATAAAGTTTCTTTCAAAATGCAGATTTTGACATAACAGCGAAAAGTTGTTGAAGCGGTAAAACCCAGAGACATAAGCTAAGAATTATAATACAGATGTCTCCTAGTTTTCTTATACCAAAGCTCCCAGATTTACTTGAAAAAGAACACTGTAAGTATAATGTTAAGAAGCAATTCAAGACTCTTACGCATTATATCATGAGCTTTTTCGATAAAATATGTTGAGATTAGCCATAGAGGTGGTGTTCAATTTATGAATCAATTAGCATGTCTTAATGAGGAAATTGGGTATATGAGAATTAAAAGGCCAACAAGTTTATTTTAGTCGGATAATTAAGTTCAGCATAAACGCTTCCAAAAAATTGGAGAGCCCAGAATGCTAAGAGCAGATTTGGATATGATTTTAATCCTTGTTGCGATAGCTTGAAAAACAGAAAAAAAATGTCCTCGTTTTTATCTTCAGAACAAAAATAAAGTTAACACTTTGAAGCGTTAATTTCCAAACCAATTTTGGATAGGTGTTCAATTAGTCTTAAGAAGGTGGGAAGGGCAGGTTTGGATATCTTCCTAAAGTTTCATCATTTAAATAAAAGAGGTTAATATCGTTGGCCAAATCAGCAATAATGGTATGCAAGAGAGAGATGAACACGCATAACTTTAATGGCATGCAGCATCACATCACGTACAATACAGTTAAGGGTATTGCGGAGATCAATTTTCTAGAATAACTTTGTCAGAATTATTATTGGTATTCAAAAGTACACGCACTGGGTGAATAATATTCTCGCAACGAATTGGAGAGCCGAAACCAAATTATGTGTTCGAAAGTATTAACCAATTTTTTTTTACACTAAAGAATGATAATTTGGCGACAAGTCTTCTAAATGTGTTTACCAATAGTGATGGGGCATACACCGCCATTCCAATTTAGACATGGAGATATTTCAGGATTTAAATTCCCTTTCAAATGAAAATTATACACAGGTTGATTGCTAATACCCTTGAGGGTTGGTTTGAAGTACGGTAGAATGTTGTTCTCAGATACATTTTAGCACTTATACGAAGAATCTGAGAGATAAGAGAAAGAAGAAGCTCACAAAGGAGGTGGATATTTGTGCATGGAAGAATTTGAAATTGGAGTTTATTTTTCTTGGAGAGAACGTCACTTGAAAGTTGCTTAATTTGCCCTTTATTTTGGATACAAGATATTTGACACCAGATTCATCTGGAACACGAAGAACGACGTATGCAGAAGGCATTAAATGTTGTCACCTTTCTTCAGTGTTTTAAGATTAATGAAATAGCATAAGCGATCAGCTGCGAAACACTTGTGCCTTTAAGAATTCGGCGTAAAAGATTCACATACCACTTACAGTTGAGTGAAAATCCCCCTGAGATGTGACCGTATCTTCTTTCTTAATGAAAGGGACCTCAGATTGTGTCCTGGTCCAGTGAATTCGCAAGTCACGAAACCCTTTAAACCGCACGATGTCATCAATAGCTCAGAGTGAACACAAAAAGTATTTTAGTTGTTTTTTTTTTTTTTGTGGTGTTCAACGCCCGCTTTTACTATTTGTGGCACGGCAGGTGAAGTTGCACGTTGATATCAATAAACTTCATATTATGAGACTCATTGAGGAGGAACACTTTCCTCATTCATAACACACAATAATTTTCAAAACACTTATTTAATTTAAATAATGTCATAAGTTCTGAGAGAATAATTATTGCATGAAAACAGAAACAAAAATAAATATCAACTATGAATACAAAAGCCTGTTATATATCTTTCAATGACAGACGGATGCGCGTAGAGGTTAGCACCAAATACTTAACTTATTTATTAGAAAGAACTATGTTATAGTTTATTTGACTGTACTATTACACAAATAAATATTCGGGATTATAAATTAAAGTCATTTAATTCATCAACTAATAATCGAATTTACTCAGTAATTACCTACTCTATTAGAAACAGTTTTGAGAATATTAAAAATAATGAAAAATGTTAAATGTAAATGTTACTTTGAGGTCCTGAGAAATATCCGTGTCGTCCTTAGGAGTTGCTTAACTTAAAATATCAAGTTAATTAATAATCGATTTTGGATTTAAGTTGTTCACAGCAATCGAGATATTCACAAACAGAAAAGTCCAATACTCACAGAAATTTGGATGAATTCCATTCAATGGATTTCTTA
This sequence comes from Hymenopus coronatus, assembly GCA_030762935.1. NCBI lineage: Eukaryota > Metazoa > Arthropoda > Insecta > Mantodea > Hymenopodidae > Hymenopus > Hymenopus coronatus. The sequence goes on along the minus strand of CM060896.1, from coordinate 88,363,813 downwards.
ACCTACTCTGTAACAAGCTATTTTAAATAAAAGCGTATCCTTTAATCTACTTTATGCTAATCAAGATAAACATTTCTTTCTTGTAAGTAAAAGAGAAATGAGGGAGTACTCTAAAAAAATCTTAAAAAAAGTAATTGCTATGTGAATGAAATGCTGTTTTTTTTGCATGACCGGGTATAAAAGAAAAGAAACAGGAATGTGAATTTCCCATTAGAGAACACTTAAAGTATTTTAAAACTGAAACAAACACAAGGATTATCTCGGAAATGGATAACTTCACACGAAAGCTGTGTATGTCATAGTTGGGTGTTTTAACGAGATCTATATTTTTCTGCGGTTGTTTTGTCTATCTCTTGACCAGTTATACAAAAGTCAGCTAGAATAAAGAGACTGCCAGAGAGTGGCAGAAAATTCAAGATGTGTACTTTATTTGTGGTGTAAATATCTTTTATATAGGTATTTTAATCAAAATTGTTAAAACTTCTTAATTTTTTTAGAAAATGAAAATGTTTGGGGTGGGGACTTTTCCTGAAAATCTTCGCATCTTGGAAGAAACTGATGTAAATTAGCAATTTTTAGATACTTTTGTTTTTGAGGCATGCTTGTCACAGACCCACACATGGACTCTCTCTAATTCTCTCAATCTATCTGTCTCTCACACATACTAATATTTTGCTAAAATTATTTTTTTATTCAGCGGTCCTCAAAATAAGTATTTCTGGCGATCTCCCTATCGAACTTCAGGATGGAATACAATAATTTTTGTACCCTATGTACAATGTACATATATGCTAGAGAAGGACAACAAATGTTCGCAGGAAATTAATATGTCATATTTCAACCGATCAGATAGCAGAAAGTAAGCGGGAAAGACATGGTAAAAGCGTACAAGATTAAAGCAGAGAAAGAATAAGAACACTGGGCGTGGCCCAGTAGGAGGTGGCACTTTTCTTTATCCCATCTCTCCCATCTCCCCCATCTCTTTGATCGTTGAGGATATTAATCGGCTGTGTATCAGTCTGACGTCATCAGCAGGTACTGCATTTGACACCGATGACGGATGCGCCTCGATTAGGGCATCGAGCCTGTTCATTCCTTGTAGTTCTTCACCTCCATCCACATCGGAATAGCTTAGTGTTCTCACCACGCGAGCGTCTGCGTCGAGGATATCGACTCAACACAAAAAATAAATAAATGTATTACGTCAGAATGAAGAAGTTACGTGTTTCATAGTTTTATTTTCATTTTAAAGTAATATACGTCCGATTTTCATAAAAAAAAAAAAAAAATCTGATCCGTTACACTCACTTGACTTTCTCTAGTTGTTCTACAAAACGTCTTACATAAGATTATTCTTCTTTCCGCATCTTGCTAATCGAGGTACTCATTAGCACAATGCTCTTATTACTTAGTTCCATATAAGTAGGAAAAAATAAGGGAATACACTAGGTTAAAGCCATAGACAAATATTTTAAAAGCTGTCGTTATGCGATTGTCATTACAAATCCCTTCTTTTCTTGGCCAGGAGTAGAACAAAGAAAACCGCACACTCCCGTTTGAGAAATGTATAAGTACTTCACAACTGAAACTAATAACAATGAATACGTCGAAAACTATAAGCTCCACGAGAAAAATGTATATGACATAACTTGTGTATTTTAACAAGACCTACATTTTTTGTAGAGTAAGTTTTTGTCTATCTCTTACGGTTTACTAGTTATGCCAAATTAAGCAAAATTCATCCCAAATAAACAGGTCTTTGGAAGCTATTCCAAGAAAATTCAAGATATACATACATTTTATCTGTCAGGTAAACATGTTTAATATACGATATTTTAATCAAAATCGTTAGAGCCATTTTTAAGAAAATCAAAATTTTCAAAAAATGTTCCATGTAAAGGGTAGTTAGTGGGGGGGGGATTTTTCTCAAAATCTTCGTGTCGCATCCTTGGAAGATACTAAACTTAAATACCAAGTTTGGTGCTTTACCGACTTGTCGTTTTTGAGTTATCGTGTTCACAGACATACGGACACACTGACACACATACATGGACATTTTTGTGAAAATGCTATTTTTTGGATACAGGGGACCCTAAAACATATATTTCCGGTGAAATCTCGGTATCGAATTTTTGGGTGGAATACAATACTTCTCTATCCCTATGTACATTGTACATACGGGGCTAGAGGAAGTAACAAGATAAAATCACAACAGAATGTACACATAATCTTCTCTTGTTTGAATGTAAATGAAAATGAGCATATCAAAGAACGTTAGATATTTTGCAAATCTTATGCACCAAAAGAGATACACAATTGAATTTATTTGAATTATCTGATAATTACACTAGGTTGGCTTTCCTACTGGATACAAAATCTAGTAGCAAAAATATCTAATATGTTCCATTCACAGAAGTTTCTCTACCTGTTCTACAAACTTTCTTTACAAAGATTTATTAATTAATCTACATCATGAAAATCGAGTTAAACATTAGAAGAAATTGTCTGATTACTTACTTCCTTGTAAGCAGAAGGAAAATAAGGGAATAAACTAGACTAACGCGATAGACAAATACTTTAAAAGCTATCGCTCTATGAAAAAAATTGAAATTCGGTTCTCTTTCAGTGGCTAGGAGTAAAACAAAAGAAGTATGAAAGTAAAGATATTTGCCGTTTGAGAAAAGTTTAAGTAGTGTCATATTGAAACCAATAACAGACATACAGAATGAAGAGAACTTCAGAGGCTATTCCCAGAAAATTCAAGATGTACACTTCATTTGTCATGATAATAAATTACATATATGGTACTTTAATCACAATCGTTAAAACACTTTTGAGAAAATCAACATTTTTGAACATTTTCCCATCTAAAGGGAAGTTTGGGGTGGGGGCTTTTCTTGAAAATCTTCGTGTTGCACCCTTAGGAGACAACAAACTTAAGTACCAAGTTTGTAGTTATTGGACTTTTCGTTTTTGAGTTATGCTGTCCACAGTCACACAGACACACACACATACACACACACACTCACTTACCTGAAATTTTCCTAAATATGCTTTTTCTGAATTCAAGAGATCCTAAAACATACATTTAAGGTGAAATATTGGTATCTATTCGCTATGTCCGTTGTATGTGTAGAGAAAATAAAAAGATCCGCCTTTGCAGTGTGGGGGTAGCGTGTCGTCTGGAATTTTAGAGGTCCCCAGCTCTATACAAATATGTTATTGTTTTTTTTTTCTTTCTTCTCCATAAGTTTTCCATATCCTGAGAAGACAAATGTCGAGTAACTTTAATCTCTATGGACTCCGAGCTGCTTTGAGCATCATTTTGCCGGTTTCATTAATCGCACCGAATATAACTTCAAGGTTAAAAAATGTTAAATTAAACTTTTTATATATATTCAGTTTAACCCTGTTTTCGTGAACGATTAAAAATACCCACTTGGATCAGATTAAAAATAATGGGTTCTTTTATGTTCTTTCCACCGTCATGATCGTCATGTTTGTAATAGACCGCAAACTACGTTGTTTTTCGGATTAATTAATTAATATAACTGAACATGTAACATTAAACTTTAACAGTGGTTTAAATTAACAGCTTCTGAGGCAAAAAACTTAACAAAATTAATTAACTTCACACAACTAAATAATAAAATGGTAGAATATTAAAACCAAGACTTTAAACTCTGAAAGAAGATACCGAAGCCGATATATAGGATATCAACCAAAGTGATCTTCAACTGGAGTTGAAAACACCATGACAATGGAATATACAAAAAGTTTCTGATGCATGGTAAATGTACGAACTTTCTACCCAGATATATTTCCTCTTTATGGTTGATGTTTTTTGAGGGAGAGAATGAGAGGGAAAACAGGTGCAGTTAGGGAGAATAGCAAAAGAAGAACAACATGATCATGATAGCTCACGAGAGATTTTGGTTAGGACATTTACGAATTAGTAGTACACGATATAAACATGTAACTTGGAACTTAGATTAAACCTTTAGTTGAAGAGTTGCTTCAGTCACCTCATCTGGCGAGCCGCTCTGGTTCTATTATTCTATAGATTGTATGAACTTATTTTTGGCCTTCATTATATGCGCATTTAGAATATACTATATTATGAACTTTGAGTTGTATATTTAAATACTTGTCCTTCACACAATTTTGAATTCCAAAGCTTGTATACATGTGTACATTTCTGTACTTGCTGCCCGTTTTAGTAATCGTATCGTTGCTTATGTATGTTTCAGTCCACCCTCTTATTCAAGTACCAAACCAGCTGGTGGGGGCGCCCACCGGAACTGACGTCACGCTGGTGTGTCACGTTGAAGCATCGCCGAAAGCCATTAATTACTGGACGAGGGATACGGGTAAGTCCACACCAGCGATATGATTTCAACGAAAAATGTCATACCAAAGGAAAATATTTTAAACTAGGTATCACGCTCCTATGAAACCTGTACAGATAAGCTATGTTTTTTTTAACTTTCCTTTTAAATATATTTTATGACCGAGTTGTGGACTATCCAAAAAATGAGATTCATGTGAATTATGAATATGTTTAACTTCATTAGAAAGCCAAGAATTACACATAACTGTAATAAAATTAAAATAGCTACGCATGAACGACATTTATCCATAAAAAAATTAATTCGATTTCCAGTATATCCGAATCTAGCTTTTTACTCAAGTACATGACTTTTAATTGGCTTTCCTTCTTTTTCTACTACGTAAAGTATGTAGATTAAGTATTTTATTCCCAAAAATTGGATAGCGATTTCCCGGAAATAAATGTTTTGAGAATCCATGTATAAAATAACTTATGTGTTACATTCACATTACTTTCCCACAAATTATTAGGTAAATACTTCTTTAAAAATCTTATACTTCTATCCACTTCATGCTAATTGAGATAGATATCGCAATTTTCCCGTTATCGTATATTTCTTGGTACTCTAGACTTAAGCAATCTAGACTTAAGCAATAGTAAAATCTTAAGAAAATTCTGTATTATGCTTTTGAAGCGGCGTTCTGTTTGGTTCTCCAGGAGAAATAGAAAGGAATAACAATTTCCTATTTCAGAACAATTTTGAATATCTAGTGCAAAATTGAAATCGACAAAAAAGAATACCTTACAAAGGTTTAACTCTACAAAAAGTGCATTTATGTGCTTTAAGATATTTACGTATTTTTGTAGCAATATTTTGTCTTCCTCTAGCGGTTCACCAATTTATTCAAATACCAACCACGTAAAGAGGGATTCAGGGTATATTTCCAAAATATTCAATATGCAATATTTTAAGGAAAACATTTATAGTAATTTTAAGAAAACATAAATTATCAAAAAAGTCTCCAAGAAAAGTTTAGTTTGGGCTGTGGAAATGTTGTTCAAAATTTTCGGGCTATCTCCTTCGAGCAGCCTAACAGTAGAAACCCTGAAAACCTCTGCATCTATTCCATCTCAAAATATTTTTTCACAAGCATGGTGCTCTATTAACTTCATTCTATCCTTATTGTAGTACACTGTATTTGTAAATAATTTTAGTCGTTTATTAGTGTTTGAATGTGTTTATGGGTTATATCAGTTAGAAGAATAGGGATTTTAAATGGTGAAAGTTACCAAATGGTGAAAGTTATTTTAATTTCCCTACTACATATGCAATAGATGAATCATTGCATTCCACCTAAACATTTAATTTTGAGATTCTGTTGGAAATTAAGTTTTAAGAACGCCTGAACCCTACGAGAAGCAATTTTAGAAACATTTGTCTTGGGTATGTCTGTGTGTCAACAGCATAACTCTAAAACGAAAAGTCGTTTAAATACTAAACAGTGGTATTTCTGTTCAGCATCTTCCAAGGCACGAAGATTTCCAAGAAAATCCCCCACCTAAATGTACTCTTTAATGGACCTTTTTCGAAAGATATGATTTTCAAAAAATTTGCTCTAACCATTTTGATTAAAGTACTGTTTGTTGAAGATATTTTCATGGTAAATCAATATGTATATCTTGAATTTTCTTAAGTATTTTTCTATCTGGATGACTTTAGCATTACTGTTAAATCATAATAGATGTACAGAAGATTACTCCACAAAATTGGAGCACTCGGTATAACACATTTTATGTCCTTAACTACTGTGGCCATATACTTAAAACATTTCATGTACAGGAACTTGTCAACGCTTGGCCACGCAAAGTAACGGATTTCATTCCCATAGCAACCACATTTTAAAACATTTGACTGTCGGTTTAGCCTAGTATGTTCCCTTATTTTACTGTTATTTATAAGGAACTAAGTAATAACACCGTTTCTGCTATTGATTATCTCGATTAACATGAAAGGGTAGAAGAATAAGCTTATTTACCATAATTTGTTACATCGATGTAGAGAAAACCATGTGAATGGAATATTATTTCATTACTAAATTAAATCGTAATGGACTAATCTATTTCGTGAGCTATCATTCGTATTTTCTACGCAAGTTTCCCATTGGTCGGCACCATGGCTGAGTGGTTAGAGCGCTCACCTTCCACCTAGGCGGCCCGGAATCGATCCCAAGTGCCCACATGTGAGATTTGTGGCGGACGAAGCGGCGTCTGGATGGGTGTTCTCCGGGCTCTCCGTTTTCCCTCGCCATTCATTCCAGCAATTGTTCCTTCATCAGCTATCACCTTTCCTATCATTCATTTCATATCATCCACTTCCGCGCGCACATGTTGGCTAAGGGCCGACTACTCATTCCAGGTTCTACATTCGTGGTTTCGGCCGTTGGCTCTCCGAGAGGCTTCTAACTCCTAGGCATCCGCTTATATGTCCTAGATGTGTCTCAGCTTATATATAGGGAGGGCAAGCCCACTAAGAAAAAAAATCCATTTATTTTTTATTGATATAGCTATTACGGCTAATATTATTCAATATAATATTATTCAATAACAATATAATATTATCATATACGTAATACAGGATGGAAGGTGAATAAAGACAAATATTTGTATCGGCGTTTGAGGATGATGATATGATGCAAATTTCGCAAGTTTTTTTCGCCAGTTTCTAATGTTATTTCATGAAGATGTTTTTGAAATGGTTTTTGTTTCCTCACGCAGACGTTAGGTTGTTTACGTAACAGGTGACGCAATGGACCCTCCTCTGCCCTGCGCCTTCTGTCCTCTGACCTACCCGTCTATAGGTGGTATGATGTACGCAAACACAGCTAGGCATAGTCTAAAGTCATTCAAAACATATTAGACCTAACAATTTGTGCTTCATTTATGAATATCCTACTATAAAGAGTCGAACTGAGGTACACTTATGTATCATATACATTGTTCTCCACCAAATATCAAATTATTTGCACTTATTCACATACTTCCTGATTAAAACAACATGATTAAAACACTTTAAATCAATTTGTACCGAAAAATACAATTACAGGAAACACTACTGTGTTTAAAAACCGGTCTGCTGCTGAGCCTTCTTTGTGGCAGACGCTAATACTTTCTCTATACGTACTATGTACATAGTGCATAGGGAAGGTATTGTGTGTGTGTGTGTGTGTGTGTGTGTGTGTATGTTTGTGGGCAGCATAGCTCAAAAATGAAAAGACCGTTAAAAGCCAAACTTGGCATTTAAGTTTGGTGCCGTCCAATGATGAGACACGATTATTTTAAAGAAAATCCCCCCACCCCCAGCTACACTTTACATAGAAAAAGTTTCGAAAATGTTTATTTTCTTAAAAATATTTCTAACAGTTTTGATAAAAATCTCGTACATTTAACATATTTACTTGACAAATCAAATGTATATTTTCAATTTTCTGAGAATATCCTCTAAAGACTACTTTATTCTAGATGAATTTTACGGATTTTTACACAACTGCTAAACCGTAAGAAATGGAGACAAAACCTTACCACACAGAAAATGTTGAGCACATTAAAACACACAATTTATATTCTGAAGATTTTTTCGTGGAGTTGATCGTTTTAAAGATATTCCTTGTTATTGGTTTAAGCTTTGAAAAACATATTTTTTCTCATACAGGAATGTGTCAACTTTTATCCATACAAACAAAGGAACTTCAGTCACATTCAAATTTTTTTATTGTGTTTAACGTCCATGAAGACAATGACGATACATGGCATCCAGATATAGCAGCGGTGAAATGCGTTGATGGTGGGCACCCGAAAATCCGCCCTTGTGTCGATTTGTCCACCACGGACAAATTACACCACACACATGAACCTTTTTCTAAGAATTATGTTTTCGGACTCAGAGGACCTCAAAACATGTCTCCGGTGAAATTTAAACATACATTTTTTGGGTGGAATGCAATACCTTCTCCAGCTGTGTTCATTGTGGCGGGATTTGAACCCGCGAACCTTTCGCGGTAGAACGTCAATGTCAGCCGGTCCTCATGACCGAACTCGCTAAAGTTTCTCGCTTTGGTGCTTCGAGGCGCAGGGGATCGGGATTTGAGACTGTCCTGGGCATGGATGTTTGTGTTCGGTTTATGAGCCCATGCTTAGACATGACTGATAAAGGGAAAGATACCGGGAGTTAACATCTCTATATTTTGCTATAAACTTTACAGAAATAATTATACGGCAGCGATACTTTTATGTTAGTGTAAATACAGTTTCATATATATTGCAGAAATACTTTACAATTTCTTAATTATTTCCTAACTTTTATTATGTAAATAATCAAAATGTTCACGCGTCTCAAAACTTGAGGAAAATGATTGACATTACTTGAATTAGAGCTTTAAACCACACAGAAAAGTTTACGCGGTGATTATTCAATAGTTTTATTACTCAATTATGTTACTTATTTTAAATATTATAAATTTTAATAGACTGCTTACATTAAAAATATTGTTTTGAAAAATTATTATTGGTATTAGATAATTTTATCACTTCCGGTATTACAATAGATACTTTTGCACGTTTTAGAAAAACATAGTTTATTTAAGCAATAACTGAGACACGTAAAATATTTTAAAATTGTGAATATGTAGTTTTGAGATACACCCTGTTTTATAAAATAGTGTGTTAGGAAACAGGTGTAGTGGGTGGAGAACCCGAAGCAAGAGGGACAACTTAAAATTAATTATCTATGAATTGTAAAAATCTTTCAACAATTATTTGGTATAAGAAAGCTAAGCTAAGCTACTTTTTTTTTTGTCGGATTGTAGTTAAAATTCCACTTCTTAAAGTAAAATACCACAATGGGTAGTTATGCCAGTTTTCATTTTTGAGTTACAGTATTTTATTCACAAGTAAACAGATAAAGACGCAAAAACACATATCAGGTGGCCCAACTTACCTGTATTTGACGTGCGTATATATACCTTCCTACATTAAAAGAGCTGAAGAACTCAACGGGACTGCGAACTTCGACTTACTCCTCTTTGTTCATCAGTGAGAGTAAAGATTGCTCACGAGAGTTCCCCCAGTTTAACTCGAAATAGCCCCGTGTAACTCTGCAAATTTTTAAACGCATAAAGGGGTATCTGACACGTAAAACATGGGGAAATTGTGCCACCTTGTATGTAGAATAGTTTTCAAAAAATGTTTTAGCTTTTCTAGCATGAATGTACATACAATGTACACAGTAGTTGGAGAAGATATTATATTCCACCCAGAGATTTCATCGGAAATATATTTTTGAAGTACCCTGAGTATGAAAAAACGATTTTAGCAAAAGTGTGTTTGTCTGTGGACAGCATAGATCAAAACAAACAAAAAAAACAAACAAAACCGAAAACAAAAATATCTTTAAATACCAAACTTAGTATTTATGTTTAGTATCTTCTAAGGATGCGGCACGAGGATTTGCAACAACAGACTACCCTTTACATAGAACAGTTTAGAAAAAATTTGTTTTTTCGGAAATAACTAGCCATGTTTATTTTAAAATACCGCATATTAAGGATACTTACATGAGAAGTAAAAATTAATATTTTGAATTTTCTAGGCATAGTATCTGAACACCAGTTTATTCTGGATGAGTTTTCAGAATTTTGCATAACAGTTAAACCATCAGCGATAGAAATAAAACTTACTGCACAAAAAATGTAGATCTCGTTAAAGCGCATAATTTACGTCAAGATATTCCTTGCATTGGTTCAATTTTATAGCCACTTAAATTTTCTCAAACGGAACCATGCCAAACGAACCGAACCTCATTTTTCACATACTAAGAGATTTCACTATCGCCTTAGTCTAACAGTACTCCCCTATTTCTCTTCTACTTAAAGAGAAGCAAGTAATAAGAGCAATTCTGCTAATGTGAATCTCGATTAGCATGATGTACGTAGAAGAATAATCTTTTGTAAGAATAGTTTTATTCGGAACAGCTAGAGAAGGTTATAGGAATGGAATACATCATATTTTGTTTCTTTTAAAGACTTATAGAAACTCAAAACTGAAACTACAACATGAACGCTTTAGGGGGGGGGCGAGTTTGGGCGTGCCCGAAGGCTCGGTACTGGGTCCGTTACTTTTTGTGTTATTTTTGTTAGTGAATAACTATAAATATTAAATGTCAGATTAGATTGTTCGCATATTATTGTATTATTTACAATAAGATTCGAAATTCCATGCATGGGACCGCTCTTCAGGATGACCTAAATGAAATAAGTAGGTGGGCCGCCGCAAACAAAATGACAATTAATGCTAGGAAAAGTAAGGCAATTGATTGAAGTCGAACTAAGGGGAAATTTCTTCTTAGCTAGGGAACAAATTCCACAGGTAGACAGCTGCAAATATTTGGGAGTGTGTTTGTCCAGTAATGCCGGATGGGAGGATCAGATAAATTCTAATATAGGAAAGCGTGGAAGACATTGCACTTCGTAATGAGAACACTGAAGAAGGGGCGCGCAAAGTTCAGGAAAATTGCCTACAAGTCCTTGGCGCGGCCACTTATGGAATATGGAGTAGCATGCTGGGATCCATACAGAGTTAATCAAACTGATTCGCTGGAAAAGATACAGAAACGGATGGTTAAATTCATAAAGAGAGGTAAAGATTTTGGACTTACGAAAGGCAAACAGAATAAATGGAAGCCGCTAAAAGTTAGGCGTAAAACACATCGGTTAGTCGCACTATTTAAAGCTTATACTGGTTTAAATGCATGGGTGAAGGTTAGAAAGAGGTTAGAAAATCCAGCACACTCCGGACCAAGCGATCATTTGTATAAAAGTATGGGTAGAAAAGTCAGAACCGACTCAGGAAAAGCTTCTTTTGTTAATAGGACCACTGCAGAATGGATTGAATTGCCTGTAGCAGCCTTTCAGGGCTGCCCTCTGACCTTAAAGAAATTTAAGGATAATTTAAAGAGAATAAATTTTAGTTAATTTGAGTAAATATTGTGAAGTGATTAAGGATCTCAAAAAATGTATTAGTGTGTATTATTGTCAATGTATAATTGTAATGTATAATATTAATGTTTAGGCTTCATAATAACTGTTTACTAACTAGCTGGTGATTGCTATAACGAATAATAAGTAGTTAGGCATTTAAAACAAAATATGTATGTATAATATGTAGTTGTATACCTATTCTTAGTTTAACTTAAGATTATTATTGTAAATGAATATTTTGCATTTAACTCTGCCACCGGGCCATACCCAATTGCAGAGAATAAATACATACATACATACACATACACACACACACATACATACATACATACATAGATCTAAAACGTTGTGTAATATGCAATAAAATCAGCATTTATTAGAACCTGAAATTTGAACAATATTTCATAAAGCTTCGTACTGTATATACAATCTCTGAAATTAAATTTTAAAATTCTAGACTGTTGTTTAATAAAGACAGCATTTTATATAAGGGTATCTAGCGTTTTGCATTTCATTGGTGGTTCGCTGTACGAATCAAAATACTTTTTCTGTTTCATCCAGAAATCCTGTTCATAATGTAGCGTATAAATGAGCACACTGTAATCCTCCATGCGTCGACCTTTGACATGTGGCTATTAAAAGCTTTCGTACTAATTTGGTTACTTAAGAGCCCAATTAAAGCACGGGGATTCACCGTAAAAGGTTAGATTAAATATTTAGTTTGCATGTCGGGAGTATAAAAGAGATGAAATGAAAGAGCCGGAGTCACACACACACACACACACACACACACACACACATGCAGTTATTGGCAGTCAATCGGATCGCTGACCATCAGTTGGAACCCAAGATGCAGTGGAGCGATGTTACAATTGGTTACGTGAGCCGGACTTTTCCTTCCGTCCAATTTGAATTTGGTTGCCCGGGGTGACGTTGTTGGGATGGTCCTCACACTCCTGTTCGGCATGTAGAGCGCAGTCCATCCTTCTCCAACACGGGTCAAACCACCAAGACATGAAAGAGGAGTGGTCCAAACACGTACCCTTCCTACAGAGACACGAGAGTAATGCGGTAAATATGCAAATAATATTAATAATTAATTCTCGAGGACGTCAACCTTCTCGGAATCCTTTCCGTGGGTCATGCTGGAGTGTCATCATAATCTACTCCATCCCTGTCAAAAGGCCGCTTTAGCAGTACATGACCCATTTTTTTACACCAACACTACTTTCTTTTCATATTCATTCAAGAGATGTTCAATGCAAAATGGGAGTATGTTCAATAAAAATCTGATGTGTTCCATTCATATGACCTCCTCTACATCTCTGCAACAAATTATTATTAAAAAGCTTATTCTTCTATTTGCTTCATGCAGAAATAGTCTTATTACTTGCTTTCTTGTAAGCAGAAACGCAATAAGGGAGTACCATAGGTTAAAGTGATGGTCAAAAGCTGGTTGCTATGTACTTGAAATTCCTTGGTTTCTATGGATAGGAGTTAAAAAGTTCCTGTATCAAAAAAGTATGTTTTTTAATGCTAAAACTAAAAACAAGGAATATCTAACAACGAACAACTTCAGGAAAAAATGTATATAACATAAATTGTGTGTTTTAACGTACTACATTTTATTTCGGGTAAGTTTTTGTCCGTAAAGTTCATCCAGAATAAAGTAGACTTCAGAAGGTATTCCCAAAAAAAAATCAAGATATACATTTTATTTATCAGGTAAATTTCTTTAAAATACAATATTTTAGTCAAAATCCTTACAGTTATTTTTCATAAAATCAAAACTTTCGAAAAAAGTTCCATGTAAAGTGTAGTTTGGGGTGGGGGAATTATTTCTCAAAATCTTCGTGTCGCATCCCTGGAAGATACTAAAGTTAAGTACAAAGTTTGCTACTTTACCGACTTTTCGTTTTTGAGCTATCGTGTTCACAGACACAGACTCACACGGACTCACACACACACACACATGCAGGCCTTTTTCTGAAAATGCTTTTTTTTTTTGGATACAGGGGACTCTAAAACATATATTTCCGGTGAAATCTCGGTATCGAAATTTTGGGTGGAGTGCAATACCTTCTCTATACACTATGCACATAGTACGTATATAGAAAGTAAAAACCAAACAGAACCTTTAAATGCACCATAATTATGAGAAATTGTTTCAGAAAGAATTGTCTAAAAAATTAGCGATACCATAAATTATTAAACATATTAAGAATGGGTATATAACTCTTAAGGTTTATATAAACCTTAACAATATATATATATATATATATATATATATATATATATATTGTGTGTATAATATCAAAGAGTAGTTTAAACTAAAATATTAATTTTGGGAATTAATGATAGGAATTTCTTTCCTTTGAAGTTTTAAAAGTAAGACTTAATTTTGGTTCACAAGACCAATGTTTTCATTAATATATTAAAAAACTTAATGTTATAATTTATGTTTATATTTTTTCCAAAAGTTGTGTAACAGTCACACCACTTGTTACACAAAATCATATGGCATTTATATTTAGTAAATTAAGAATACCAATAGATGGTTTTCCACATACTGTTAATCATAAAAACAAAACAGAAAAGCTTTGCATGGCTGCATATATTTCTATATCTATACCAATACTACAAAGAAAGAAACATGTAAATGTGTGTACATTATTTTGAAAAGTGCTAAAAAGTAGATGCTTTATATTTTGATTTATTCTGTTAAGCGTATACAACGTAATTACATTAACAATAATAATACAGTGAAACATTACGTGCTCGCGCGTTTGTGTATGATTTCATATTTTTATTTATACCTACTGCTAGGCTTAGGTATACTATTAATGATAACAATGCTTTCGTATTTTGATGTTTTCACGTTTTACTTAATTGTGTTAATCGTTTAGCATTATTTCTACTACTACCACCACTATTATTATTATTATTACTATTATTATTATTACTATTATTCTTATTACTATTATTCTTATTACTATTATTCTTATTACTATTATTATTACTATTATTATTACTATTATTATTACTACTATTATTATTACTACTATTATTATTACTACTATTATTATTATTACTATTATTACTATTATTATTACTATTATTACTATTATTACTATTATTATTACTATTATTATTACTATTACTATTATTACTATTATTATTACTATTACTATTATTACTATTATTATTACTATTATTACTATTATTACTATTACTATTATTACCACTATTATTTTTATTATTATTATTTTATTATCATTATTATTAATATTATTAATACTATTATTGTTATTATTATACGTGGTTTTTGTTTCGCTACCTTAATGTTTTGATTTAACCTTCAGTAGATCTAGTCTCTAATGTTAAATAAAAATAGTGTATACATAATTACAAAACTAGCTATTGGTGAACTCTGATATGTGACTTTATGCTCTCAAAGATAAGGACTCTGTAACTGAAGTGGAAATCAATTTTATTAACGTTTCCTTTCTCTTGTTTACCATCATGGACTGAAACTGCAAGCGCTCTATTCTTTCTCCGTTTTCGCCGATATATAAGAGCTGTGCAACGAAGGTCACTCGCGGTATATACTCAGCCGTCACTGATTAATGTTTGCTTCCAATTGCTCCCTTAAACTCGGCAACTTCTTTGTCACACAAAACGCTATCTGCATACCTAATATACGGCGCTGTTGTGCCACCTGCATTTTCGGTAAAATCTCGGTTACTATAAATATGCGGCAGGTTACTTTGATCCTCTTGACCGGCCAATATCGGAGAAGTGTCTTAAATTTACACTGGAACGTTTCCTTCTCAAAAAGTACTTTTCCAAATATTATTGCACAACAGTGCCCACCGCCTGTAGTGCCGTGTGGAATAAGAACAATCGTTTAAAACTGCTAAGAAACGGAAAGTGATAATGTTCAGATACATATTTGTTTAAGCATTCAGTGGGAACGAATAAAGCACACAGGACATTTATGTTTTAGAGGATAAGCAAATCAAACAAATAATGAAATGAACGACACTATTAAACTAAAAAAACTTAAATAAAAGTGGCGAAGAATGAAGATGTTTTTGACTAATGTGAAGTAATTGTTTCTTCTACAACAATCGCGTGTAGGACAGAAGTTGGAGAGCTAGAGTCAGATTGAAATATTCAATGCCATGGCCGAGATTTGAACCACCTATCTCCAGCGTCTCCCTCCAATTGCTCTGACCACTGAGCTACAATGGCAACATACCGGCATGACACTAAATTCCCCAAATATTGCAACTAATAAGAATTGATGTGAAACACAGATAACAATTAGATTCTGCCAACATTAGATAGAGTCTAATGTTTTAGATTCACTCTGCTGTTTTTAATGGCTAAAAAATCTACTCTTACGCAGACTGAATTTTCTATAACTATATTTCATTTTATTCTAGATAGGCATTACCAAAGACAGCTGCCTTACACGTTATATATGCAATGGAAAAAAATAAAAGTCAAATGTTTAAAAGCTGAGCGCTATATATTAGCCTTGAAAATCCTAGTTCTCAATCGCGAGAAATAGCTGAATCCCTAAAGATCTTTAAAAGAATGATAAAGGATATAACAAAAGAAACCATTAATATGGCCTATGCCATAAAACTTTATTTGAAAAAAAATTGTTTTCTAGAGAATCTACATTTTCTAAGTAGATAACACTCCGCTTAATTTGTTCCAAATTGACTTTAAGGTGATGAACCTTGCAAAATTTGATAAGCAATTGTGTAAAATTAAAAACATTTGTGAATTGTTAACTCTAAGGAAATATATAGGTTTTCTTATATGGAAAACTTTAACAAAAACAGACTGAAGCTGTAGATGCTTAGGCACATTCTTGTTAATGGCACCCACTACTTTAATTTTTTTTTCCCTCGCAAACTTTTTTCAACACTTTTCCATACTGCAGTTTTGCCTTTTTCTTTGAAATGTTTTATACTGCCTCTAAAACACGTTATAGAAAATTGTCAGTATATTTTTTTTAATTATTGCTCTGCATTTCATAAATATATTATTTAAATTTTAAAAATCAAGAGTTTTGAAGAATACAAAAATTAATAATTACTCTTTGCTAACTATATTTAGAAAAAAACATATAATTTGAAACACATATTGATAAACTTAATTTATCTAAAACTGGATTTTGATGTGAATACTTTTAAAAACTGCATAACAGGTTCATTTTATTTGGAATTATGCATTTAAACATTATTAAATTATTATTTAAATACTCGTGCAAGCTAGAATTTTAATAATTACCAGAATAATCACTGTTATTGTGTAAAATAACTGGTACAAATTTCAATAAAATATCGCACATTCCAAATTTCACAGATGCAAATAATACGCCAAAAGGAACACTTTCGTTTTTTGTCTACAGATTAAAATGGTGTTGCAATTGTCGAATGCTCTCTACCTAGTGAACGGCATCTTTGTCTCGTTGTCTTATGGTTGATTTTTTTGTACATATAATAAACGTCTCATATGATTCACTGCAGGACTTTGTCGATCTATTAAGATTCATATGTACGAAGGTAAAATATATGATGATGATAAAACTAAAAAAAAAAAAAAAAAAAAGTACTATGAGGAACAAACAAAAAAAAAAAAAAAAAACGAATGTGATGTTGCGAAACTGTGCATCACAAAAGAGGAAGCGGGAAGACTCCGTTTGTCTACTTTCCTCTAGTGTTCCAGAATATGAGAGAAACATCAAAGCAAGCACAGTAAAGTGTCATTGGAGTGCCAGGGACGTGGGATGAGTTTTCTGTGCATATTAAATGCCATCTTCACTCACAACCTCCCTCTCTCTTACTCTTCAGCGGCCTACAAAAAGATGAACGTCTGCTGAAGTTTTTAATTTGGTTTAGTACTCTGTAAACCTACATCCAAATTTGATAAGGAAACTTTTCTTTTCTGCTGTGCAAGAAATATGTATATAAATAACTTTTAATCATATCATCGCGAGCTTCTTCTCTTTGATGTTCTTCAATTCTATTTTTGCTCTCGGCTTTTCTTTATGTGAGGCTTAATTTAATAAAGTTCCCAAGGTTTACTAATAAACGAACGCTGTTAAGTGAATGGTTTGTATTAATATACTGATATCGTTAGAACAGAAAACGGCAGCAGTGTTTAATTAGTTTTGTTTACTTACTACGATAAAGAAGATGGAAGAACATCGCTCAGTACCTCGTGGAGGATAAGGCAGTTCTAGCCTTTCTTTGTATGAGGAATAGGAGGAAAAGAAATTCGTTTTAGGTGATGATAATGAGGTTGACAACCTTTATTCTAACTGGCTATATTGGAGAGGAATGATTCTCAGAAATTGATGAACTTAGACTAAACTGCATTTGCATTCACAGGTTAAGGAGGAAACCTTTATCCAGTTAAACAGTTTTACAGGTTTTGTTAGCTGTAAACTTTGTTTGGAATTTGTAAAATTGCAATGTTTCACAATGAATTTTTGTAAAGTTTGCGCCAGTTACACCTACACCTTTTTATCTCCAATTACTATTAATATTATTATTATTATTATTAATGTTATAATTAATGTTTTTAATTTCTCTATACATACTAGTACACAATGTATAGAGAAAGAATTGCATTCCAACTAAAAATTCGCTACCGAGATTTCACCAGAAATGCATGTTTTGGGTCCTTCTGTAAAGGAAATTCTTAATACAATTCAAGATATACTAGTTAAGATTTGAATTATTTATTCTAATTGTTATAGACTTTTTGATTGGAAATAAAAAGTAGTTTAATGTTAATCTATTTTCTAAATTTCCGTATAAATTTATAGAGTAATTTATATTAATATAATAAATTAATGTCCCTCGCACTCATACATATATAAAAACAATAAAAATCAATTTCAAATAAAATATAAAAGAATTTAAATCAGATCCAAGAAAAATTACACATATTAATATTCTTATAAATAAAATTCTAGAGTATTCTCTTAAAAAAGTTAATGCAAAACAACGTCTTCCATATCCCCCAAAAAAAAATTTTGGAAAAAGGTCCGTGTGTGTGTGTGTGTGTGTGTCTCTAGGCAGCATAGCTCAAAAATGAAAAGTTCGGTAAAAACCAAACTTGGTATTTAGGTTTGATATCTTCCAAGGATGCGACACGAATATCTTCAAGAAAATCCCCCCAACCCCAACTACCCTTTACAAGGAACTCTTTTCGAAAATGTTGATTTCCTCAAAAATGGCTCTAACAATTTTGATGAAAGTACTCTGAATTGTATTTTATTTTGGATGAATTTTACGGAATTTTGTATAACTGCTAAACCGTAAAAAATGGACAAAAACTTATCACACAAAAATGTAGAGCACGTTAAAACACACAACATATGTTATATACATTTTTTTGTGGAGCTGATCGTTTTTGGGATATTCCTTGTTTTTGGTTTCAGCTTTGAAAAATTTTTTCATACAGGAATTTGTCAACTCCTGTCCATACAAACAAAGGAACTTCAGTCACATAGCAACCAGCTTTTGACTATCATTCGTAAGCTATGGTATTCCCATATATCGCTTCTGATTACAAGGAAGCAAGTAATAAGACTATTACAGATAATTTTTTCTAGATTAGCATGAAGTAAATAGAAACATAAACTTTTAACAATAATTTATTCAGATATGTAGAGAAAGTCATATGAATTAAACACATTAGATTTTTAGTAATAGTATGCATATTTACTCCGGCTAGCTGAATTCTTCGGTAGAACAAGTATCTCCTAACAGGACGTGAACGGTAAAAGAAACTATTTCAGAAATGACACATTTGTAACTTTTATTTTGGGTGTTTTATTTAAACTGTTAGTACAAGTATTCACAATGCATGTGCGATATAACTCTCTGAGGTCCTAGCTGAAACTTTATTAAAACGGGTTCACTTACAACTAAAACTTAAATTTCGCGTATCATGTTCTTAGGTAAATAATTTTTAAGACCAACATTCTGTGGAGAACTGAGTATACTAATACCTAAAGACGAACTTCTATAGCAAATGCGATTGAAAAACTGCACAGCAAATGCGGACGAACTTTGTTGAAAACTCGCGTTTCCGAAGAATATATAATCGAACACCCTTGTTCTGTTTAAGCATTAAAGCAATGCTCTAACTGACTTGTTTTTCCCGCTTCCAGTAGAGTCTCTCTTCATGAGCTATTAGAAACTATCCTATTTCATTAGGCTACTAACTGCCAGTAACTTTCACAATCTCACTTCCTGCCAAGCTTACGTTGTCTTATTTAGCTCAAAAACTGTTTTTTTATACTTTCAGCCCATCTCCCTGGCTATTTTCCACAAAAACCTCGCGGAAAATGTCTCTATTATGATCCATGTACAATTTCAGCTAGCTCGTCTCCTTTATAACTAAGCTTAAGCTAAACCCCTCTAATAATATATAATAATAAATTATATATATTTATTTTCATTATCTTGCTTAATAATTATTTACAGCTTTCTGAATTTATTAGTACTGCCTCAAATTGAACTTTATAAACAAACTTAAATTTCTACAACTGAATTTAATAGTTTAAAAGTGTTTTGTTTCACAATCATTTAGCAATTCTATATACTTGTAATTTGCGTTTGTAAAGTAATACGTTTATCTACAAATGGCTTAAGGTTTGTAGAGCAACCTGTATTTTAATATTTGAGAGCAAACATTGTATACAAAAGTTTACAATTAAATATACAAAGCAGTATATCTCAAAACTACATAAAATACTATTTAGTAGCAGTTGTAGTGATTCAGGAAAAGATGAAGTTCATGGAGACATAAACATTATAGGTACAGAATTTATATGTAGAATTAATGACTCTACATCTTTTTACTTTCACTGCATCTACTTTGTACATAGTGTATCGAGAAGGCATTGCACTCCACCCAAAACTGGATACCGAGATTTCACCGGAAATATATGTTTTTAGGGTCCCCTCTATCCAAAAAAAAAAAAAAAGCATTTTCACAAAAAGGTCCGTGTGTGAATGTGTCCGTGTGTCTTTGAACACGATAACTTAAAAACGCAAAGTTGGTAAAATACCAAACTTGATATTTAAATTTAATATCTTCTATGGATAAGACGAAGATTTTGAGAAAAATCCCCCACCCACAAATTCACTTTACATGGAACTTTTTCGAAAATCTTTATTTTCTCAAAAATGGCTCTAACGATTTTGATTAAAATATCATATATTAAAAATATTTACCTGACAAATAAAATGTATGGATCACATTAAAACACACCATTTATGTTATATGCTTTTTTCATGCAATTGATCGTTTTTGAGATATTCCTTGTTTTTGGTTTCAGCTTTAAAAATACTTTTCTCATACTGGAATTTGTCAACTCTTTTTCATACGAACAAAGGAACTTCAGTCACATAGAAACTAGCTTTTGATTATCACTTTAACCTATGGTACTCCCTTATTTCGCTTCTACTTACAAGGAAGCAAGTAATAAGCCTATTTTTGCTATTTTTTTCGATTATCATGAAGTAAATAGAAGCATAGGCTTTTTAACAATAATTTGTGGCAGAGATGTAGAGAAAGTCATGTGAATGGAACACATCAGATTTTTATGAATGGAATGAGATGTTTCGGGTAACTCCTTGAGCAATGAAATTGTTATTGCAAGAAATAAAACTGCACATTCAGTATGCTGTTGTTGGATTCAGAAGTAATCAAAGCATGTATTTCCAGTGAAGCCATGGTAATCGAATTTTTGGGTGAAATACAATGCTTTTGTAACTACTATGTACATTGACGATTAGTAGAGAAAGTAAAAAAATAATCTGATGTGTTCCATTCTCATGACTTTCTCTACATTGCTGTAACAAATTATTATTAAAAAGCATATTCGTATTTCCACTTTATGATAATCGGGATAACCATTAGCAGAAATTGTCTTAATTGCTTCCTTGTAAGTAGAAGGAAAATAAGGGAATAATAAAATACACTAGAGTAAAACAAATCTGAAATCTTTTAAAAGCCGGTTGCTATGCAAGCTAGAAGTTCAAAAATTTCCGTGTGCAAAAAGTTAGTATTTTAAATCTGAAATAAATAACAAGGAATATCTCAGAAATCGTCAATTTAACAAAAAAAACGTATATGACATAAATTGTGTGTTTTAACGTGATCTCCATTTTTTGTGCAGTAGGCTTTTGTCTATGTTGCGGTTTACGGTTCAGCATAATTCAGAAAAACTCATTCTAAATAAAGTGGTCTTTAGAGGCTATTCCCATGAAAATTCAAGACATACATTTTATTTGTCATATGAATATTTTGAATATGCGGTCTTTTAATCAAAATCCTTAGAGTCATTTTTGAGAAAATCAACATTTTTTTAATGTTTTCAAGGTACTGGGTAGTCTAGGGTGGGGTGCGTTTTATTATAATCCTCGTGTCGCCTCCCTGGAGGATACTAAAGTTAAACAGCAAGTTTTACTGACTTTTCGTTTTTGAGTTATCGTGTTCACTGACACACGGACACACTTGACACTTGGACACATGGACCTTTTTTACTTTCTCTATACGCACTATGTACATAGTGTATAGAGAATTTATTGCACTCCACCAAAAAATTCGATACCGAGATTTCACCGGAAATATATATTTTTAGGGTCCCCAATATCCAAAAAAAGCATTTTCACAAAAGGGTCCGTGTGTGTGTGTCCGTATGCCCGTGGGTCAGTGTGTCCGTGTGCCTGTGAACTCGATAGCTCAAAAACGAAAAGTCGGTAAAATACCATTTTTGGTATTTAAGTTTAGTATTTTCCAAGGATGCGACACGAAGATTTTGAGAAAAATCCCCCCACCCCCAACTTCCCTTTACATGGAACTTTTTTCAAAACTTTTGATTTTCTGAAAAATGGCTCTACCGATTTTGATTAAAATTTCGTATATTAAAGATATTTACCTGACAAGTGAAATGTTTATCTCCAATTTTCTGGGAATAGCCTCTGAAGAGTAGTTTATTCTGGTTGAAGTTTACTGAATTTTGAATAACTGCTAAACCGTAAGAGATAGACAAAAACTTACTACACACAAAATGTAGAGCACATTAAAACACACAATTTATGTTATATACATTTCTTTCGTGGAGTTCGTCGTTTTTGAGACATTCCTTAGTTTTGGTTTCTGCTATGAAAAACGTATGCTTTTCTCATACAGGAACTTGTCAAACCCTATCCATATAAACAAAGGAACTTCATTGACATAGCAACCAGCTTTAGACTATCATTTTAACCTATGGTAGTCCCTTATTTCGCTTCTACTTACAAGGAAGCAAGTGATAAGACTATTTCTGCTAATTTTTTCTGATTAGCGTAAAGTAAATAGAAGAATATAAGAATAATTTGTTGCAGGGATATAGAGAAAGTCATGTGAATGGTACACATCAGATTTTTTTAATATACTTTTTTTGGATTCAGTGGACCCTAAACATTTATTTCCGGTGAAATCTTGGTATGGAACTTTTGGGTTGGATGCAATACCTTCTCTATACACTGTGTGCATAGCACATGTAGAGAAAGTAATAACTGTACAAAAGCAAACCAACATTTATGGTACTGTAGCTGTGTTGCAGACACAGCGTTTCTTAAGCCTATGAAACATTTTCCTAACAGTCCAATCCTATTGTGTAAAATTCCGTTATATTACCATGTAAGGATGGAAATTTGGAGTCGAGATGACACAAAAGTGCAGATAGTGAAAATAGATCGAGGGCTCAGGTGTGGACACCGCAGCCGCAAACAGTGCAAGAGGGAAATGTAATGGCCGGCTGCAGAATAAGTGTTTGTTCTTGCCAACAGAAAACAATATCACCAGTATAAATATTGCTTTACATTTTGAAGGGGTTCATGTGAGGCAATTTCCTCGAGATGCTCTTCAGAACCAGACCTGCATTGAGAAACATCAGTATATTTTTATATTTTCTGTCAGGGCCTAACGAGTTCTATCATTTCGATCAACTGAAATATGTTATAACCTTTTCTAGAATTTCCTTTTGATACGTAGAGAAACATTGTTACAAAACGTTGATATCGAGATTTCAACCATAAATACACATTTAGGTATTCCTTAGATTCAGTTATTTTAGTGAATGCATCAATGGATAAGAGTATGTATTTAAACACACTGATCCTCATTAATCACACGGGTCCACATACTGCATGTGCTTTTCTAATACCATATAATAAGAAGCATTAAAAACAAAAATCTAGCGTGTTCCATTCACATGACTTTCTCTACATCTCTGCATACATTATTATTAAAAAGCTTATTCTTCTTCTTATTCATGCTAATCAAAAAAAAAAGAGCAGAAATTGTCTTATTACTTGCTTCCTTGTAAGTAGACGGGAAATAAGGATGTATTGTATGCTAAAGCGATATTCAATTTTTTTTAAAGCTGGTTGCTATGTGATTGAAGTTCCTTTGTAAATTCCCAAATGAGAAAAGTATACGTATTTTAAAACTGAAATCAATAAAAAGGCATATCTCAAAAACATTCAACTCCATGAAAAAATGTATATGTCATAAATTATGTGTTTTAAGAAGCTCTACATTTGTGTTACATAACTTTTTGTCTATTTATTACGCTGTAACGGTTGTCTTCAGAGGCCATTCCCAGAAAGTTCAAAATACAAATTTTATTTATGATGTAAATATTTTTAACATGCGAAATTTTAATCAAAATCGTTAGAGCCATTTTTGAGAAAACACACATACATTTTTCTTAAACTTTTTTTTTTGGGGGGGGGGGGGATTCGGGGGTGTCAAAATATATATTTCCGGTGAAATCTCGTATCGAATTTGGTGAAATACAATACCTTTTATAAACACTATATGGATAGTAGGAGTAGAGAAAGTAAAAATAAAAATGGTTAACAAAATACAGCATTTAAAAACCGCCTGCGCCTCCGTGATATTGACAGACAGAAAATAATTGCGCAATGCACGGAGAAGGTTTCATTGGAAGTACAGTCTGAGCTAAAATTAGAGTGGGGTATGGAACAACACATCAAAACAGGTACAAAATTTATTAGAAGCGGCTCGTGTGGATTGGACTAGGACCATAGCGTATCATAAAAGTTACTGTCGAGAATGGTATCAGAATATGCTGCATATCCGAAGAGGAAGAGTCATGGGCTCTTATCTTGGCAGAATGTAGGGATACGGAGGAATGGAGGGAAAATATTTACCGCGATTCTTTCCCACCGCGAATGGAGAACTAGGAGCATGTTGGACGCTACTGTCAGGCATGGAAAATGCGGACGGGATAAATAAAGTTTTGCTTAAGGCGAGACAGCTGATATATGAGTTATTCTATTGTGTATATGTGTGTGCATGTGTGCTTTCAGTAGAACTTATTGACCCAAATATTATTTTGTATGGTTAAATTTTTGTTATTTCTATTTCCCTCAAAATGGCGCTATTACTTTCAAGTAAATATGTTTGAGATATGTACATGGCAAATATGGTTATAGTTTGAACTTTCTTAAAATAGGTTGTGAAGTACTCTTTATTCATAATTAAGTTTAGTTAAACTGTAACAATCAGCGATAAATACTGTGTAAAATGTAAATAAAACTAAAAGACAGGTCATAAACAAAAAAATCAAATAATGAAGCTCATAATGTGGAAACTTTTGTGGCTTTGAGCCTGTTCGCCTACCCGAGTGACATCCCAGGTAACGCTAAATGAATTATTGTAACATAAAAGGTTATTTCAAATTAAGTATTAAGGTTCACTCTTGTTTCATATCAGCTGACCGATAAATAATAAGTGTTTTTCCTTTTAGTTCTCTACATTGTACTATGTACATACTATTTAGAATAATTTAATGATGGGGTTACATAGTAAGTATGTTTTGAGATCCTGAATCCTGAAAAGACAATGTCCGTGTGTGTCTATGTAGTGTGAGTTTTTTACAACCATCATGACTTAAAAATGAAAATTCTGTTAAATAAAAAACTGGATGTTTAAGTTTAGCATCCTCTTTAAGGATTCAACACGGGGATTTTCAAGAAAAGTAACGTAAACAAGCTATCCTTTAAACGGAACAGTTTTTAAAATTTTTGATTTCTCAAAACTGGCTGTAACGATTTTGATTAACATACTAAATGTTAAACAATTTATGTCAATAACATTTTTGCGGAGCTAACCATTTCCAATATATTGCTTATTACACGATTAAATTTTCAAATATTTGCGCTTTTCTCAAATGGGAAATGTTATTAATATATGTTATCCTGGTCAAGCAAACTGAACGGAAGTTCAGTACCAGCGATTAGCTTTTGAAAGCTTTAGCTTATTGTATTTTAATATTCTGTGAAAGGAAATAAAGGATTAAAAAGCAGTTTTGTTAATGTTTACCTTGTTAAGCGTTAAGTAGACAGCAAAATAACGTAGTACCTAAGAATTGTTTGTTACAACATTGTTAAAGAAAGTTGTGTGAATATAGTACATTAGACTTTTTCATCCTGATCATGCAAATTTGAATTGCATTGCACAGTGATCAGAAGATTTGACTATCGCTTTAGCCTAGCATATGCGTTTATTTTCTTTAGTGTGGTTTAGATTGGGAATGTGGAAAGCTCGTAAGGTAGTTGATGATGTTGGTAGGAGGATTTTCCTATTATATTGAGATCAGGAAGACTGTACACATATTTAGGCAAATTCTGAGCAGATGAATGATGTTAAAATTATAACCGGAAGTATTTTTAGCTTGAAACAAACGGAGGACAGCATGCAGGAACTTGATTCTTATCAGCCAAAACAGGCTACGCTTGGATATATACTTATGAAGTATGTGTGCTAAAACATAAGGTGTTGTTTGTAAATAATATACATATATTTTTTGTGTGTGAGCATCTATATGTGTGCTTGCGTGGGTGTAGTTGTGAATGCGAGTGTGTGATAAAGGTTAGATTTATCCATTACTCAGATTTCCGTATGCAATCCATTGAGATGTATGCAATCACGGATAGATGATGGAGACCCAAATCGACAATACGTAAACATGTAGCAAATCCCTTTCAGTTCTCTGGGCGTTGATCACCATCGTCCTGCTAGGCTCGTTTTCGGAATGAAGTACGTAGCCTGCCTTGAACTTGGAGATTCATCATGCATGAAGCCCTCTGACTTTGTGCTGCAGTACCACATTTCCTGGATGCTCGCGTTTAATCTTTGAAAGGCACATACATTTCTGTGCCCACAGACGAGATGGTGTGGGAGGACCTCACCGAAGCGTTGGGGATGATCCAGGAATGTATAAAGAGAAAATATATTTTGAATACGGACCTCGCCTCTCACCTCGCGCGTTTGCAGTGGTTGAAACTCCGGAGGTGGCCGAGGCTTTGCTCTTTACACGGAGTCGGTCGCTCCAAAAGGAATGACCGTCATTTTTTCCAGAGCTCAGTTTGGTCAAGGCACAGTCGGAAAGTAATATCAGTTTTTCCATTCTGAAAAATGAGAGGATATGTGTACTGAAAGTATTTTCTAACCTAAAAGGCCGTATGTACAATGTACATAGTAGAAAAGTTATATTCTAAACTGATGTTTCACCCAATTGCCTGTTTTGAGACCCCTGAATCCAAAAAAGCCTTATTAGAAACACGCGTGTGGTAGTAGACAGCAGAGTTCAAAAACGAACGTGGTTTGAGTACCAAACTTGGTTCAGTATTCTTCAAGGATATGACACGAAGATCTTCAAGAAAATACCCCAATCTCTAACGACCCTTTACGTGGAAAAATTTTCCAAAACTTTGTTGGTCTCAAAAGTGGCTTTAACAATCCTCATTAAAACACAGTTATACAAAAAGTGTAAATCATGACTTTTCTGGGAATAGCCTCTTAAGTCATTATTCAGAACTACTTTTGCATAACTGATAAACCGTTAGAGATAGAAACAGCTTCAATGCAAAAAGAAAATTTCGTCAAAACACAATTATTGAACATTTTTGTTGTGAAGCTAACCATTGCCGAGACATTCAGATGTATGTTTATGTATTTTTTTTAATTTTTAGAAATTCTATTTATAAAACATTTTAAAATAATTAAACCTCAGCTGAATAATTGTTATCCTCTTGATCTCTCTTTAAATTAATGCAAATGATTTCCATATATCTTTCCTTTAGCATTCAGTAGCTCCACACACAATGTTGTAAACCCATTTTCCCCATGATATAGTGAAATTGGTAGCCAAAATTATTATGATTTTATTCTACAAATTCACATAAAATTGCACCCTCGATAGTATTACGTTTTCATGCTTGTGGTTTACTTGTTCCGCTGGGAAAGCGTTTTAAAGTAAATGTGGGACCATATTATTTGCATCAATATCGAAGCGCTCTCCACAAGAATGGAGCAAAGCAAATAATGTATATCATTTACATAGTTTCATGAGGAGGCGTTAGCTGTCTCGTGGTGCATCTGTGGCATCTTCCAGTGGCATCACACTGTAAATTATGAGCATATTTCGCAGATGCTACCACCACCGCTGGCATAAAGCTCTCGAATGATATCACATTCAACGCTTGTCTTGTTTGTGTAAGCGGAAGTGTGTATCGCATATTTCAAAACGAAATCAAACCATCCTAAATTTTTATAATAATCAAAGAAGGTTCTTAGTATTCGTAGCTTATGTGTTATTATTGAAAATATGTATTTTATTACACCTTCATGTTTACACCTTAGAATTGATGAGGTAGCATATTTACTGTATTGAAATTAATAAATATAACTAACAATTTTATATCTGCTTTTTATTTTATTCAGCTCTTGTGTACAATGTGCACTGTAGGTAGAGACAGAATTGTAGTCCACTCACAAATTTGATATAGAGATTTCACAGGAAGTACATGTTTTGAGGACCCTGAATCGAAAAAGGCATTTTGTAAAAAGGTCAGTGAGTGTGTGTGTGTGTGTGTGTGTGCTTGTGGACAGTATAACTAAATAATGCAAAGCCGGTGAAATACCAAACTTGGTATTTAAGTTAGTATCTCCTGAGGATGCGACACAAAGACTTTCAGAAAAGTAACGTCACTCCAAACTACCCTTTATAAGTAATATTTGCAGTAATTTTCGGTTTTCTAAAAAAAATGACTGTAACAGATTAGACTAAATGCCGTATAGTAAAGATGTTTTCGTGTTAAATAAAATGCATATACTGAATTTCTTGGGAATAGCTCCTGAAGTCCTCTTCATTCTGAATGACCTTCGCACGAGTGGTAAACCGAAAGAAATAGACAAACATTGAAACACAACATCATATATCATTTTTAGAAGTATTCCCTGTTATTTGTTTAAATTATAAAACAGTATAACCTGCTTCTCAAACAGGAAGCCGTGATTCATTTCATCTCTCTTTTTATTTCTCCTAGCTATGGAAAGAAAAGATAATGTTTCAATGACAATCGCACAGCGACAGCTTTTAAAAGATATGACTGTGTTTTAGTCAAGTTTACTCCCTTATTCCACTTCTACTTATAAGCAAATAAGTAGCAATGCCTTTTTGGTAATATTTATCTCGATTAGCATTATGTAGTAAAAGTATAATTTCTTTTAAGAATTGTTTGTTTAAAGAACACACGAGAAAGCTAGAAAATACTACTTTCATTTTTCTGCTAAAATACTTTAGAACGGAATGATTGCTTCTGCATGTATTCTATTTTTGTGCTTTTAATTTATTTTCACTTTACGAATTTTATAGCCTTCTAGAAAACCATTACGTAAAATGTAAGTACCAGAAGCTCATTTATAGTTCACATGAAAAAGAAAATCTCGTGCTCCGAGGGAGAGGGAGTATATCACAATTAAAAACACATAGCGTAGTATTAATAAACAATAATGAACTAAATCACTAACTGTGACAATAATCGAAAAATAAAAGACATTGTTAAATTACGTTGTAATATAGGCAGTTTTGGTCGAATCATTAATATTGCCCTTTTCAGTGTAGGCGATGGTCAAATCTTATATATATTTACGTTAAAAATAATCGTGCCTTGACATTGAAAAAAAATCTGAGGTGTGATTTTCATATGATTTTCTCAACATCTCAACAACAAATTATTACTAAAAGGCTTATTCTTACATAATTATATTTACTTCATAAAAATAGCAAAAATTGTCTTATTATTTGCTTTTTTGTAAGTAGAAGCGAAATAAGACAGTACACGTTAATCCACTTTCCTTGAAATTTTAACGGATACATAATTAAATTAAACATTGTCATCTATAAAGTACTCCAATGCATTTCGCAGAATTTGGGCCGCGCCGTGGTTAGACCAGTTGCCTCTCACTCCCAAGCGACCGCATGTGAGATTTGTGGTGGACAAAGCGGTGCTGGGGCGGGTTTTCTCCGGGTACTCCGGTTTCCCCCGCCATCGCATTCCACCGGTGCTCCATGATCATTCATGTATCATCAGTGTCACCGCCTGAGGTGCCATAAGTAGTTAAAGCGGGCGGGAAACACTACCAAAAAAAAATCGCAGCATGGTCAAAATTCTGGGACTTGAACTTAATTATTGCAGGCACTGCATAAAGACTGGAAGAAATACATTTGTGGTCCTACAGATGACTGCAAACTGCCTACAGCCGAGAGCTGCATTTCCAAATCGCATTCTTCACCATGGAGGTGCGCTATCACTGATGTCGAAGTTCGTGAAAAAAATTCTCCTTTTGAATTTGGTTCAGGTTTAACTTTTTCTTTTTATTGCCATTATCTTCCTAATGTTTGATGTTGAAACTGCATTAATTCTACCAATAACTATTACACCTACTACCCTGAAAGACTGGTTGGAATGAAATAGAGATGAACTGAAGGGACAGAAAGTCCAGCATTCACCTGGTGATCCGGGGAAAAAACCGGAAATACACAACGAATCGCCTCAGGTCCTGACTTGGTTAGTAACACTGGTATTGTCATTTTTTAATAAAACTTCAGGTTTGTTTCCTTTCGCGCTGTATTTCGAACGCTTTTATTTATTGCTCCACATATTTTTTTAAATTTAAAAGTGGAAAAGTGTACATTTTCTTCACTGTTATGTGCAATAAAAACAAAATCTGCATAGACTAATATATTTGTCGAGTTTTACATAAGTTTTATTTCCGAGCCAATTTCCTCTTTACATTTCTTAACCAAACTGTTAAAATATGTGTTGAAAAGTGTTGGGGACAGTGTGTAACTTTGTCTCATCTCTTGATTCGTCTTAACTTCTTCTGATTTTACTCAAGTATTTTATTACTATTATTGTATCACTGTATAAACTCTTTACAGCATTAGTTACATACCAGGGATATCTCCTTTTCCCTCATTACATTCCACAGCTTACTTCTATCCATAAAATCGAAAGTTTTAGCAAAGTCAAAGAACGCTATAGACGTTTCTAAATGACTCATAAAATTCTTTTTGTACACAAATATTACCGTTGCAGGATCAATCCTTTCTAAGCCTGTTCTTCCTCCAATAAAAGTTTCTGTTATCGTTTGAACATTTCCATTAAATATTTTTTGCATATATCTTATAAATGGCGTTTAAAATATTAATTTCCCTGTAATTATTGCATATGTTTGTTTGTCCTCTCTTAAAAGTAGATATGACTTGTGCTACTGACCATGAATTGGGAGCTTTACAACTCCATCAGTATTCATTATACATTTGTAATAATCTTAAGTGACATATTATTCCAGAGCTTATTTCATTCTCTGGTTATACCTAGTTTGTATAGCACTGTGTTCTGACTTCATATGCACAGAGATGTGTAATTATGCTGTGGTTCAGTCCTGCCTCTGACAGACTATTTGAAGTCGCCTGAAATGCCAGTTCTACAACTTCTCTCTCTGGTTATCACATGGAAATTCCGCAAAACTAAATTTATAGTACTATGAATGTGCATTTAAAAGAATGTGGACGTAAGTAGTTGAAGCTTAATGTGTTACATTCAAAAGTCTTTCTGTAACTACTGTTTTTATCACTAAATACAATGCACATAGAAGATAGAGAAGGTATTGTATTCCAAATTCGATGTCGATTTTACCAAAAATACATGTTTTGGAAACCCCTGAATCCAAAAAAATTATTGTAGAAAAAGGTCCATATGTGACCCGCCTGGGTAATGTGGTGGTAGCGGGTCTGCCTCAAATTCATAAGGTCGTGAGTTCGAATCTCGCTTAGGGTGCGTTACTCAGATAAGGTTTTTTCGGAGTTTCCCCTTATCCTGAAAAGACGAATGTCGAATAACTTTAAGCTCCATGGACCCCGAGATCATCTAAGCATCATTTCACCAATTTCATTCATTCGTCGTTCGATATGACCAACCAGATTAAAGGACGTTAAACTATAAAAAAAAGTCCATGTGTGTCTGTATATCTGTCTGTGAGCTTATGTCTATGCGTTTGTGTGTATGTGTGAAGTCTGTGTGTTTGTGACAGGACTATTTTCAAAAAACTCTCCCACTCCCAATTACCCTTTACATGGAACAATTTTCGAAAATGCTTATTTTCTCAAAAAAAGACTAACGATTTTGATTAAATTACAATATGTTTGCTATATTTTATAACGTATGTTGAGATTTTTGGGAATAGCCTCTGAACACGTCTTCATTCTATGTGGCAT
This sequence comes from Hymenopus coronatus, assembly GCA_030762935.1. Classification (NCBI taxonomy): domain Eukaryota; kingdom Metazoa; phylum Arthropoda; class Insecta; order Mantodea; family Hymenopodidae; genus Hymenopus; species Hymenopus coronatus. Next base: position 88,331,769 of record CM060896.1, on the reverse strand, counting down.
AAATATAACATTCAAAAGACTTAAAAACTTTAATTTAGCTGCTTTATTACAGTTAAGTGTAAGGTTAAACAAGAAAAAATATAACGAAATAAAGAAATAGAATTCCTTAAGTGCTAAATTAACTCCAGCAAGAAATCAGACGAAGTAATATAACGAATATCACATGTGTTCCATTCCCATTACTTTCTCTACCTATTATGTAACAAACAGTTCTTACAAAAATTTATTCTTCTACTTCAGGTTAATCAAGACAAGCATGAGCAGAAATGCTACATAGTTTCTTGTAAGTAGAAGGGAAATACGGCACTACACTAAGATAAAGTAATAAGCAACTCTTTTAAAAGCTGGCTGACATATTATTTGAAATTTGATTCTCTTTATACTCCCAGGAGTAAAATAAATAAAGAAAGAAAACATACAAGATAAAAGGATAAAGAAAACGGAGTGAAGAATTTCCGTTTGACAAAAGTTTATACATTTTAAAATGAAACCAATAAAAACCAATAACAAGGAATATCTTAGAAATAGCTCCACAAAAAAAGTGTAATAACAAATTGTGTGTTTTAACGAGATTTACATTACTTGTGTAGCACGATCTCTTGTAGTTTACCTTGTATTCAAAGCTCATCCAAAATGAAAAGGTCTTTAGATGCTATTGCCAGAAAATCAAAATATACATTGATTTGCCCTATAAATATATTTAATATACGTTAGGCTTTTTGAGAACATCAAATTTTTTAAAAAAAATTGCCTTGTAAAGATTATTATGGAGTGGAGGATTTTGTTAAAAATCTTCTTGTCTCATTTTGGGAACATGCTCAACTTAATTATCAAGTTTAATTTTTAATCTATTTCGTTTTTGAGTTCTGGAGCTCAAGCAAGCAGACCCATACACCAAAACATACTCACGCACACACGGCTTTTGGTTACAAGTGACCATTAACTGTATTTTCATTGAAATTACGATATAAAATTTTTGGATGGAATGTACTGCTTCTGCACTTGTGCACTACATACTAGGGTCGGTTGATAAGTCCCGGGTCTCACATACATATGGCGCCACTAGACCAGTTAGACGTTAGCATCGTATAGTTTAGCTTAGACTAGCTTGTATCCATAGTTACAGGTCAATAGCTTGTTTAGTTTTCGAATGATAGTATTTTAAACAAGACAACTTTAGAGTTTTCACGAAAATGGAGGATTTGGAAAACGAGCAGTGATTAAATATTTCCATTTGAAAGGCTTAACGCCTAAAGAAATCAAGGAGGAAATGGACAATACATTGAAATACTCTAACCTTTCATATTCAATGATTAAAAAGTGGGTTGCGGAGTTTAAAATGGGATGTATGAGCACTAATGATGAGCCTCACTCTGGACGTCCTGTAGAAGAGACAACTCCAGAGATCATTGAAAAAACTTATCGTTTAATACGGAAAGACCGCAGATTAAAGCTGTTTGAGATAATAGAGAATGTAAACATATGAAAAGAATGCGCAGGTAATATTTTAAGTAACTTTTAGAAGTTTCACAAGGTCTGTGCAAGATGAGTGCCGCGTTTGTCGACACCTGATCAAAAGTTGCAAAGAAACCCTGTTTCTGTTAAGAATGTGGAGCTCTACCGTAAAAACCCCAATGAATTTTTGAGATGGCTTATTACCATGGATGAAACTTGGATACATCACTACCTCCAGAAAGTAAATCACAGTCAAAACAGTAGATTGCGCCAGATGAACCAACTCCAAAAAAGGTAAAGCCAATTTTGTCAGCTTACAAGGTTGTGGCGAGTGTTTTCTGGGATGCACAGGGAATTATTTTAATTGATTACTTGAAAAAGGATAAAGGTATCACTGTCGACTACTACGAAAGCTTACTGCAATGTTTGAGTAATAAGGTAAAAAGAAAAAGACCTCATTTACCACAAAAAAGAATATATTGTTTCATCACGACAATGCTCCGGCCCATCGTTCCGTCATTGCAATGGGAAAAATGTGCGATTTAAAGTTGAAATTGCTTCAACTCCACCCTATTCGCCAGACCTAGCACCTAGTGACTATCACCTGTTCCCAAACTTCAAAAAATGTCTTGCAGGGCGAAGATTTCACAGCAACGAGGAGCTTATTGATGCGATAAACCGCTATTTTGAGGACCTTGATAAATAACACTACAAAAGATAGTTTAATTAAATTAAAACACCGATAAAACAAATATAGTAGTCTTTCTGGAGATTATGTTGAGGAAAAAAAAAGTTAAATGGTGTTTTCATTTGGAGGCTCGGGACTAATCAGCTGACCCTCGTATGTACAAGTAGAAAAAATAATTAAGCCGTTTTTCAATAACAACAATATAAACTCTGGTTTTACTCGTAAATTCAAATGAACTAAGATAAGCGCCTGATAAAAGTAACCAAAAATCGAATATGAGAAAGAGTGATTTTCGTTACCACCACAACTAAGACAATACTTAGAACGTGAAACTTTTTAGATCTAAAACAACAATATTTCCACCCCGCTGTAGGAATATTACCACAAATAAGTAAATATGTGCTTGTCACCAATTTCCATTTTAATTTTCATATTTTACAAGATGGCCATATAAAGTGTTACAGGTGAATGCCTCTTAAACGAACAGATAAAACCAAAATGCCAGGAATTCAAATCCTAATAGGAGCAAGAGGCCGCCCCTGATATATATATATATTTGGCCGCGCCGTGACCGAGTGGTTAGATCATTCGCCTCTCACCGAGGTCATTCGGGTTCGATCCCAGGCGACCGCACGTTTTATGTGGTGGACAAAGCGGCGCAGGGGCAGGTTTTCTCCATGCTCTCTGGTTTCCCCAACAATCGCATTCCACCGTACTCCATCAGTGTCATCGCCTACGGTGCAATAGTAAAAGCGGGCGTTAAACTCTATAAAAATTAAAATAATTGCCTTGCCATGATACAATAAACTAAGCAAAATTTATTTAATTTTTGTTCTAAAATAAATAGTTAGGCTGTTATAAGATTTTTTCTACTATAAATTTGTAGAAATAATAATAAAAAAATAAATGAAATTACTCAGGTAATTACTTTAAATTACGTTAATAAATGCTCAAGGTTGCTTCCATTAATATCTAAGTATTTGGCAATTCTTTTGAAAATGTGTTCTCTAACTGGTAAAAGCAAGCAGGGTCTAATAGTGCAACAAGTTTCACATATTCGAAATTCATATTTTCTTCGATTGCAGGAGCTTTAAAAATGACTCAGTTTGATGTATCCTCATAAAATGAAGTCTAAGAGTGTTAAGTCGGCGAACGAGGAGGTCAGACGATAGGTCCAGCACGTCCAATCCACTAATCAGCAAATTGCTCATATAGAAATTGGTGTGTACATATTCAAAAATGTAGTGATGCAGCATCATGCTGATGCCATATTTCTCTTTTCACACTGAAGGACACTTTTCCAATAAGGGATGTAACTCATGGTTAAGAAAATGGCAATATAATTCACCAGAAAAAGCGCTTTCAAAGAAGTAAGATCCGATGAGAAGGTTATCAAGAATTCCGCACCGAACTTTTAGTGACCAACGATGCTGAAATGGCAAAGTTCTCGTCCATTTGAGGTCTTAAGATGCACAACAATGCATATTATGTCTATTAACTTGTCTAGTATTTAAGAATGCTTCTAAATTTAAAAGAATATGTTTCTCAAAAATGAACAATTCTCTGCAATGGCAATGGATAACCACTCGTAAAAAACTCGATGCTAAAAATCTTTTGTATGAGCTCTTGTTGTATACACATATAATGATGGTATTTCTGCTGCTTTAGTGTTCGTTGTACAGAAGTGCAGCTAATCTCACGCCTTTGGACCAGTCACGCCTTTGACTTTTCTGTGGATTTACTTCTACAGCAGCAAGAATAATGATACTATTTGCATCATTGACTTTTGTTTCCAGTCGTTTGAATTTCATATTCGACATTTGCATCCCGTAACTCTCGTTGTACACTACCGATGCAGTTTCACCATTTCCTAAAATTATATCTACTTCGGCATTAAAATCTACAATTTTTTTCAAATTTGAAGAGCAGCAGTAAATAATCAGCATGGATAACTACGTAGAATGTTGTATTTTAGGAGTTCAGTAGGCTTTGAAAGCACAAATTGATAGTTTATTTTCTTCCCGAGTTCATGCGGGAAATGTTTTCAAAGAAAACGTCCTATAGCAGCTCAACAATTCATTTTAGAAAAACAAAGGCTTTAATAAAAGTTGCTTAGTTTATTACGAGAAACCAAAATATATAAAAATTACTATGGTTTCATTTAAAATTGTGAGACGGGGTCCCGTGGGCTCCATAATGGGCCCCATGAAAATATTTTCCATATCACAATTTTGAAGGCCACTTGTTCCTATAAGATTAGGATTCTTGCAATTTGCCTTTTTCTGTTTGTTTAAAGATATTAGTCACGATTATTATAGGATCAAATGTGTGGTTAATATATTTTTCCATTTATACCATTAACACTTTACACTGTAACATTTTATATGAGCAACTAAATCCCACTGCTTCCCATTTAGCCCTCGAAATGAACGCGAATCTCTCACCGTCTCCGCTGATAAGTAAGGACAAAACGAATGTTGTGAGTCACTGTCGGGTGTTAACTTGAAATAGCCCTGTAGAGTTCTGCAACTCTTTTAGCCAACAAAGCGATGTTTTCAATTACGGGACAGTTAGGCCACCTGATATTTTGCTATTTTCGCTTAATTTACAATATATAGTGTTATATAGTGTTATCTATCAAATGTGGTCTGAAAGTGCTAGTAAGCATGACAGTAATATATAGTAATTATGGAAATACCAGCTTGTTCTGTTAAATCGATTCATATTAATGTACACTAATTTGTTTTAAATAAATCCACCTGTATTATTACGGCCTACACCTAACTATTATAACTAAACTCCGTATATTGTGCACTATTTCTTGGTTTATATGTAATTATTTTCAATACCGAGTTCGGTCAAATGGAAACACTATTGGATATGCAGTCGAAATTGAATCTGAAACGTTGCTACTCGGACACAATTATTCATTAAATCACTTCAGAGATATTACGAGGGGAATTCAAAGCCTATATTGGGGCACGCTTGTGGAAAATTCATACCGGCAGCTCCTAGGCAAGATAATTGGTTTAAAGTGTACATTTGCTGGTCGTGTTTGACGTTAATTGTCCAGAAAACCAATATTTTCACAGAAGGTGTAATTATTTTAACTCTGGCCTACATTAACGACAAAACAAATCAAATGTAATTGCTTTGTCACGACGCATATTAGAAATGAATGCTTTGAAAAGAGCAGTTACTAAATGCCGATTTTTGAGCCACTCGTGGCAATGAATTGGTTTGGCTAATGATTAATGTACCGGTTTAAAAAGGGATTAAACCTCATTTCTACAGGCAATAAAACCGTGATTCACCTTCAAACACCTCTTTAAAGAAATAGTTCCCAGTCTCGAGGTGCATACTTGGTTCACTTGGTTTTACAGAGCAGAAAATATTAGCTTAAGCGGATGTATATACAAAGAAGTCCATTAAGGAACGCATCTATACATGTTGATACTGACAAAACTAGCCCTACCCTCTGGCAGCGTGAACCTCCCTGTTCACCTATGGATTGACAGAGTAGAGATGTGCTCAGTATCGAGCCAAGCTGTAGGGCTGGATTCGGCCCACGGGGCATTTTCGGGCTTAATTTGAAAACATTCGTCTGGCTAAGGTTGGGCTTATACGAATTTTGAATGTCATTGAGAGCCGTGTTTTTTCAACCTCCAATAGGCTATAAATAAAATAAAAGTTCATAGAAAACAATTATTTTATTACTAAACGTTTTCTACACTTATGGTTACTTTTCAAGATAATCATCGAAAAGATTGAGACATTTATCGTACCTGTGCACAAGCTTTGCAATACTCGCTTCTAAAAATGTTGCCGCCAATGATTTCAAATGAGCGTTGACGTTTTTTTTGAAGATCTTCGTTGGTTTGAAAGTGCTGTCCTCCTAGCCACGTCTTCAGTTCAGGGGTGAAAATCATGGGTGCCAGGTCAGGACTGTCCGGCGATTGCTCGAAAATGTCCCATTGAATTTGTTCAAAGACCTGGATATCCTAAACAAAGTGTAGCAATGTCTCAACATGGCAGTATACCGTTCACAGGCCGCTTCCAGAACCATCAGCCGCCACTGTTTTTGTGAAGTGACTGCTCAATAGGTCCCAAGGATCTAAATACATCTCGTAACATATTATATTAATAATAACATTATAGTCATATAATAATTTTATTTAACGCAAAATTAATACACAGCCACACTCGGGCCTGATGGCACAGCAAGTATTATATATTTTTGGACTCGAGTTTGCTTTGGACCTGGCCAGAATTAATGCCTATGGAGACCTTTGTAGCACGATAATTAGCTTGCACAATATTTGGATAAACCTGCACATGCCACGTGTAGGACAGGAGTTGGATAGATTGAGTCAGACTGAAAAATTCAACGCCATAGCCGGGATTTGAGAGGTCTGACACTACTTATCCTGTCCTACACGCGGCATGTGTCAAAAAAACAATTAATCCAATAGCAATTGACCATAATAGTTGGCTATACTATGATTCCTGTGGCTTAAGTACTTCAACATTGTAAGTCGCCATTGAGAATAATCTGAGAACACCTTGTGGTTTACCGGGAAACATGCGAGTCACTTGAGAAATTCAATGGTATGCCGGTATGTTGCCATGGTAGCTCAGTGGTAGAGCAACAAGCTAGAGATTAAAAGCTAGTTATCCTAATATCTTAGTCTCCAAGTTGCTGACGAAAGAGCTCTTAGGCTTAAATATCGTATCCCTCATTTATTTTAATGACACATGTGACAAATATATTATTCAACCTTTCTTTATAAAGGCCAGATTGTGTTGTTTTGGTTTAACGTTGCCTTGTGTGACAAATGTAGCGAAAATCTTTCATAGAGGCGGTATTTGAAAAATCCCTTCATTTTACATGGATTACATGGTTTATTGTTCGTTTTGGGACCTTTGTTCGCCTCACTCACACTTTTCATGGAGAGGCGATTTTATAAGAAACGATCAGGATAACGCCATATTAAATGCAAAATAACAGATTACTGATATCTGTACAAGATTTATTTTACATTGGCAGATCAATAATTTAATACCACCATCCCAAATGTAAACAAATTTTACACGAAATTGGCAGCATAACAATTTGCCATAAGGACAACCATGCCAATTCATTTCCCTCATAAAACTCGCTCACCACCAAACTTGCACCCTACTCGCTCATTCTGATAAGCGATTCCTTGCTATTTGCATAAACAATTTCGCAAATACCTCCTAAGATTCTGTGACTAATTTGTACACACTAAAACAAACTTTTCCTAATTTGAAGGATAGATATCCCATTTAGCAATAAACTATAAACATCGTAACTCTATGAAAGAGCCTCAAAGATCAAACTGATTAAGAAAAAACTCTGAAATGCTAACAATTTAGGCGGAACTATGATTATTATAAAAGTTCGGTAACATCAAATATAATATAACCATGAACGTAATAACGATTTAACAAATCTATTGCGCCAGCTTTTAAAAGTCATTTAAAGTTAAGAGGATATCACAAGCGTTTTTTAGATAATTCAAGATATACATTCCATTTTCCATGAAAGAATGTAATGGAATTTCAATGAAAATTAGGGTAGCCAGTTTTGAAAAAATCAAATTTTTCGAAAAAATGTCCCATGTAAAGAGTAGCGTTGAAACTCTTCGAGTTGTATTAAATATAAGACTGGTATTGAACCGATTTTTCGACGCACGCACACACACCCACACATACACCTGTTCTCTATAAATGTTTCTGTTTTATTTACAGGCCTCGAAACATATATATTATCAATGAAATGTCGACATACAAATACGTTGTATACAAGTTTAACCAGCATTTTCCAACGTTACAACATAAATATTTTCAATAAAATCTCTCACCCCAAGCTCCCTTTTACATGGAATATTTTTTGAGAGTTATAATATTCTCAAAAATGGCTCTAACGGGTCTGATTAAAAACAACATTTTTAAAATATCTTCATGAAAAATAAAATAAATATCTTAAACTATCTGGGAATAGCATCTGAAGCTCACTTCATTCCGGATGATTTTTGTATAATTGTTAAACCATAAGAGATAGACAAAATTTATTGCAGAAATAATGTAGATCTCGTTAAAAAACATAATTTATGGTAAATACTCATTGTTGTGTAGTAAATCACTTCAAAGATATTTGTTTTTATTGTTTTCAACTTTTGAATACCTAAGTTTTCTTAAACAGAAGTCTTTATTCGTTTTTGTTTTTATGGCCAAGCAGTGTTATCACAGAGAGCCCAGATTTTTAAACGATTTGATTATGTTTAGCATAGTGTATTCCCCTGGTTCTACGTCTAAAAAGAGATTATACAGAAAAGCTTTTCTACAAATTTTATCTCGACAAATACAAAGCGGATAGAAGAATAGGCATTTTAAGAACAGCCTGTTGAGGAATGAATATAGAAAGTCATGTAAGTTGTACATCGGTTTATTTTTTCATGCGTGTAATTCCTTCTCCAAATACAAGGCGAGAAATGACCCCGTTCAGGTTAAATAAAGCACCATTTTACTCGGGAAAAATATGTCCTATTCACCTCGAGATGACCTGAAGGAAAATTATTCAAGATTCCACTTCGTACTCGCGTACTTTCACTACCACTTACCCATACTACACCGAGCCAAGAGTCGTTTCGTTTGGGACTGGGAGGTCGTGGGAACGGTTTCCTGCGGCCGAACTCTCTGACAAATGGGTTTTTTCGGGGGTTTTCTCGAGTCTCGAGGCGAATGCGGAAGAGATTCCTTCATTCCTCGAACTTCTAGTCTCTTCATTTCATCTCCAGTTTATTCAACCGGTCTCTTTTAGGGTTGTAGGTGTTGACGAGAACTACGGTGGTGGCACCCTCTCTTGGAGGTGACTACATCTAGGAAGCTCAGCTCTCGTCGGCGTGGTGTTGGAAGTCGTCTGTAGACTCAGGGGCGTTTGGTCGCACCTGAAGCGTGAGTTCTTAGGGCTCCACGCGTCGAGAGAACTGTTTGGATACTCTAAAGTAGCTCGTTCCCGCCGTCCGGTTTCAGCTTCCCGCTGTAATTACTCTCATCTCATCCTATCCTGCTAGAATCTGACATACACAAAGCCAATACTGACTGACTTGCGGAATCCCCTCCGGTACACCCACACTACACTCATATAGAAAGAGCAGGTGTTGTATTCCTACTAAGGTTCTATATGGAGATTCCATGGCAACACATGTTTTGAAGTCCCTGGAATCCTACGATTAGCCAAAATATTTATATCTGATCGGAAATACAAATTTTGTTGTTCTCAGATAATAAACATAGGTACATGTTTTTCATTCTCTAACTCCCATTTTAATAGGTGTAAGAGTATGTGCTCTTTATTCAGATTTTAAAGGATATACAAGTTTTGAGATCTCTGAAAAAGCACTTTTTGAAAATAGGCTGTACATATGTGTGTGTGTATGATGTGCGAGTGTAGGTGTGTGTGTGTGTGTGTGTGTGTGTGTGTGCTTGTGTGTAGTTTTAGAGTGTCTAATGCCCGCTTCTACTATATAAGCAAAGTAGGAGGCCGCGCCGTGGCCGCGTGATTAGACCACTTGCCTCGCACCTAGACGGCCGGGTTCGATCCCAAGCGACCGCATGTGAGATTTGTGGTGGACAAAGCGGCGCTGGGGTGGGTTTTCTCCGGGTACTCCGGTTTCCCACGCCATCGCATTCCACCGGTGCTCCATCATCATTCATGTATCACCAGTGTCACCGCCTGCGGTGCCATAAGTAGTTAAAGCGGGCGTTAAACACTACCAAAAAAAAAAGCAAAGTAGGTGATGACACTAATGATTCATGAAATGTAGATGGACCACTGAAGGAATATGATGGCAGGAGAAACCGGAGAAAATCTACCCCTGCGTCGCTATGTCCGCCGCAAATCGCACATGTAGGGTGTACATCCCACATGATGAGAGGCAAGTGGCCTAACCATTCGGCCAAGGCCCGGCCTGTGTGTGTGTGTGTGTGTGTGTGTGTGTGCGCGCGCACGTGCCCTTGTATAATCCAAATACAAATGATAACAATAGAAATTTAAATACCCACCAAATTCCTAAGCCCAAAATACCCTTTATATGCAGCCTTTGCTGCCATATATTTATTTTTAAAAATGGTTATAAACATAATTAAAACACATTTACAGTTGACACTCGCTTATACGTTATTCACTTCAACATTTTTCGCACATATACGCTAAAAGTTTAGGGACCAGTCGTTCGCCATTAAAATGTTCCTCAATTATACGTTTTCGGTTATATGTTTTCTCGGTAATGCGTCATTTTTCTGATTTCCATACACAAAATGTACCCATTTATACATTTTTAAAAAACGTATGGTGGTAAGCTTATTGTGTATAGGCTTGGAATTGCCCGGTTTGCGGTTTTCATTGACGCTTATCGTTTCATTGTCGTCACATTGTTGCAACAATCTATTAACCTTGGTTGCAAGAGTCACTTCTCTGCTTGAAGTCGATTACTGTTAGTGTGCTGTTTTCATTCATTTATCCTTTCATTGTCGTCATATCGTTCCAACAGTCACTTATCTATTTTATGTGGAGTTTCAAGTTAAAAATAGGAGAAGAAACACGTGTGCATATTAGAGTTGGGTCGAGCGATTCATTTTCAGTAACCAATTCATACGATTCGTTCATGCAATATGAATCGATTCATACGATTCGTTCACGATTCATTAATCATCGCCATGTCGTCTTGTGTTCATGTTAAGTTATCTCGTTTTTACACGGGGATGGTAGTTATATGGTAGCTCCTATAGCATAAAAACTGTAATTTGGTAAAATGTCTTCCATTAAACGAAAAAAGAAAAACCACATAAGAGTTTGTTTAAATCTAAAATTGACACCTAGCTTCGATTGCATGGCGCCTGGCGGTATTTGTGTAATGTTAATAAGCAGAGTAATTATTATTCATCACTGCCGCGGTTGCACGCTAGTAAGTCGTATAATTTTTATAAATGCATCATTATAAGGCAACGCTAGTACCCAGAATAATTATTATTTTCTTCTGAGGTAATTTTAATATTAGAAGTAAGATGTTTCTATACCTGCATTTATTGTTGGTTATTGTGTATAAATTGGTGCCGTTAAATCATAATTTAAACTTAGATATTAATTTATTTAATCCTGGAATTCTAAAAGTTCTGTTTTTCCCTCCGTTAACAACTTGGTATATCTACAACATACTGTCATACAATACAATACAATGTATTAGATATTTAATAATGTTCAGTATAATAATTACTGGACATTAATCCTTTCTTTAAATGTGGTGCTGTAGTTTCAATGGAAATGTTTACTATTCGATTTACTGCGTTTTCGATTATACGCTACTGTTTTTAAAAAATTAACCATCATCGTTAACTCCGTATCGTCAGAACTCAACAATATTCTATTTAATGGCAGTGGTTTTCTGTTTTCGCTAACCAGAGCCAGACAGATGATAGAACATCAGAATCCATGGTAATTTTCAGTACTCACTCGGCACGGCAATCACGGAATGTCGACCGTGCTCGGTAGTATTCGACCGCACTCGGCTTGGCAACAAGTATCTCACTTGGCTAAACGCAGAAACCTTATGCACAGTTCGTTTATGAATCGTCCCGTCTTTTAGCCTGCCTGCCCAGGTGCACGATTCACAATTCGTTCATGGATCGTCGCCTTGTCTTTTAGCCTGCACAGGTGCACGATTCACATTTCGTTCATGAATCGTCGCCTTATCTTTCAGCCTGCCTAGGTGCACGATTCACGATTCTTGCATGAATCGCCCTGCTATGCAAACAACCTTGTAATCCCGACTTTGTTATTACGATAGGGGCTAGGAGCTTTTTTTGGCATAAAAGAAAAACAATGTAAAACTGAACGTATACTTTCCCCATTATTCTGGAGTTTTCTGAATTTTACAATAAAATTGCTCTATGAAATTCCACTTTAGTTGTGTTACATGAGATATATTGCAAAGTATATACATTTACTATTATTGTTATTATTATTATTAGTATTATTATTATTATTATTATTTAACACCTGTTAATAAGATCATGTTAGAACACAGAGTATTGTATCGATTTCCTTTCGTCAAATTCCAGGAATCTCTTATAAATACTTATTTAGATTGTGTTCCTCTTTACTTTCTCAACCATATAATCGTACATATTAGATAGAGAATGTATTGCAACCCACATAGAAATTGGAAATGGAGATTTCACCGGGAGCATCTTTTGAAGCACCGTTAATTAAAATGAAAAATGTGTGTGTGAGCGCGCGCGCGCGGGCACCTCTAAACAGCATATTTAACAAATGGAAAGTTAATTAAAAAGCAAACTTGGTATTTAGATTCTCTTATTTTCCAAAGAGGCGTCATGAATTTCAAGAAAATCACCTTGCAAATCATCAATTACTAAAACGTGTCGTGAAAGAGGCAGGTTATAAAATTGCGAGGCATGAGTTACCCCTTACATTGCATACCAGACTTCAATTTCATTTCATAGATTTTACCGATTAGACCACAAACAAATTTGTGTATGCATTTCATGTTTGCATTCAACGTACAGCATGTTGGATTGTAAGGACATCTAATTTCAAAAGAATTATTAATGGCAATATTAATTGCACTACATGATGGTATATTACCTCATATTGAGAAGCTGTCGGAGGAATTCACAAGTTGGTAAATGATCAGGAACGTGAAGCTTAACTTTTAGAGAAAATTCCTTCATATTCCTTGAATAATCAATTTAATGGTACCTCAGAAACCTGACAAAAGCTTGTTTTCTATTATTAACGTTCTCTATTCTGTTTGTGTCACGGTGAACTATCGTTTTCCAGCTACACATTTCATGTTGATATTTCATCGGAAATTATGTTTTGAGATCCCCTGAATCCAAAAAGGCATTTTCAGAAAAAGGACTATGTTTGTGTGCGTGCGTGTGTGTTTATGTAGCTGTGAATGAACAGAATAACTCAAAGACGAAAAGTCCGTTAGGTAATGCCAAAGTTGATATTTAAGTTCTGCATCTACCTACGATGCAGAGTTAACAATTTCCTACATATTTTCTGTTATTTTTTCAGTCTTTCCATATTTATACTTTTCTCAAATGGAAAGTCGTTATTCGTTTTTTCTTTATGCTGGTCAAACAAACAGAACGAAAAAGGTTACTGCTTTGGCAACACTACACAAAAGTTATTTGTAATATGTTGGAGCATTTTTTTTCTTTTTTTACGTAAAATTAGTTTCTGAAGTCATATATCTTGCTAACGCAGTGACGATTTACCTGCGCATATGTTACATTTAAGATTCTGTATATATATAAAGCAGTTGTAAATTATAAACTTACGTTAACCTGTACAATAACTCATCTAAAATAAAGACGCTCATGGTGGCTTCGGCAATAATCGGTAGTGTTCGTTTTCTTAAACACATTTTCTTCTTTAGCCTCGTGGCCTCAGCGCTGTAGGGTTTTCACATTAACATAAATGGTTAACACATCGTGCTCACTCGGCAGTTTCCGCCGAAGCTCGGTTTGGTACTCCGAAAGGTCGAAGCAAAAGAATAACAATGGCTGATCACGATTCTTCAAATCTGCGATTCTTTTTGAACGACGACACCAACTAAGGTTGACACTATTCATGCAATTCTTTTCAACTCATACGATTCTTTTCAATTCATGCGATGCTTTTCGATTCGCACAATTCTTTTTGAATAACGATTCATATTAAGACTAGCACGATTCTTACGATTCTTTTTGAACGACGATTCATGCTAAGGTTGACACGATTCATACGATTCTTTTCTTGTACTCGTTCATATGAACGATTCGTTCATGAATCGCCCCATGTCTAGTGCATATCAACCAGGAAGGAAGAAAACGGAAAATCCTTAACTTTTTTTTTTTTTTTAATAAAATACAGTTCCGGAGCCTGATCGGGACTCCGGCGCTCTATACCCTACTTTTTATTTACCTAATTTGTTTACTGTGATTACTGTATGATTTCTGAATTTCTGTTTTACTTTTTACACACACATACACAAACATATAACACCCATGCCCAAGGCGGGACTCGAACCCACGATCTCCTGCGCTGCGAAACACCAAAGCGAGACGCTTTGGCGAGCAAGGCCATGGGGACCGGCCCAGTTGGTGAAAAATTAAAAATTCGCGGTGAGGTCCATTCCAGAAGAGCACATCATTTACACGTTTTCTAATTTGTACAGGATTTTATTAGTCTCCCTTGATAAACGTATAAGTGAGGTTCCACTTTATTTATTTTTATATTTGTTTATGTATTTATCTTTATATTCCTAGGCAGTTGATAAAATGCAAATTTCCTTCGTACTTACCAGTACAATACTATTAAACCTGGGCAGTCCTTCATACAGGTTAAAAAAATTTCGAAAAATTGCCGCTGCATTTCCTCTTGGTGCTTGAAACACTTTGATTTGTAGTCTGTTTGCGTTTTTCCCTCAAAGAAGGTGAGAATGATTAACTTGAAATCATCTTTAAATATATTGTTAAAGTTACGCTTTATTTCAGCTTATGCTTCTAATCATGGTAATCGAGAAAAATTAACAGAAATAGTTTTATTACTTGCTTCCTTGTAATTAGAAGCGTAATAAGGGAGTGCCATAGGTTAAAGTGATAGTGAAAAGCTGGTTGCTATGTGACTGAAGTTTCTTTGTACAGACAAAAGCCTGTATGAGAAAAGTATAAACAAGGAATATCTCAAAAACGATCAATTCCCCGAAAAAAATTGTGTGTTTTAATGTACTCTACATTTTTTGTGTGGTAAGTTTTTGTCCATCTCTTACGGTTTAGTAGTTCTTCAAAATTCCGTAAAATTCATCCAGAATAAAGTAATTTTCAGAGGCTATTCCCAGAATAGCTATTCCGAATAGGTGTATACATTTTATTTGACAGGCAAATATCTTTAATATACGATATTTTAATCAAAACCGTTAGAGCCATTTTTGAGAAAATCAACATTTTTCGAAAAGTTCCATGTAAAGGGTAGGTGGGGGATTTTCTTGAAAATCTTCGTATCGCATCCATGCAAGATATCAAACTTAAATACCAAGTTTGATAGTTAACGGTGTTTTTGTTTTTAGCTATGCTATCCACAGACACACACACGCACACACAGGGACTTTTTTTCCAGAAATGCTTTCTTTAGGATTCAGGGGACCCAAAACATATATTTCCGGTGAAATCTCAATATCGAATTTTTGGGTGCATTACAATTCCTTCTCTATAGATTATATACATAGTACGAGTAGAGAAAGTAAAAGGGTATAGGTATAATAAAGCTGTGATTTTTGTGCATATGCAACCCCTATTGCTCTAAACAGCGGTTGAAAGTTTTTTGTGTTATCTATGTATGTCAAATATCATGATTTTAATGTGACTACAAAGTCAGAAGTCTCTTTTTAATTGTTTCGGAGAAAAGTGCACTTAAAAAAGAATATAGGTGAACTTTTTTACAAATTTTCTTGTTTATTAAAACATCAACAAGTTAGCAATTATTAATCTAAGCGATGATTTGACTAATGCTTCTGAATTAGAGCAAGTTGTTTTAAAGTGGTAAACTTGTTATTATAATAGCTTGTATTGTTCTCAATAAACTTTAATATATATCCCATTGAGTTCAGCATGGAAATTGCTACTCTGTATCTATCAAGTATACTTGAAGGTGGATGGCAGTTCATGGTATTAGAATTCCATCCGGTATTTACCTTGGCGATTTGGGCAAACCGGACAAACCTAAACAACTGGTTGGCCCACGGGATTTGGACCCGGCATCTGCCGAATGCGTTTTGGGGTTTGTTACACCTTTAAACTGCTCAACATATGAAATAATTAATTCCATCACCCAGATTAAATTGTTAAAAAATACACTTTAAAATTTATAAACGTTTTATATGCCTATTTTATCTTATTAGATTAAATAATAATATATTAAATAATTAATTTGATCGCCCAGATTAAATTGTTGAAAAATACACTTTAAAGTTTATAAATGTGTTATATGTGTATTTTATGTTATTAGATTAAATAATTTGGTGCTATATTTTTCAAAAATTGTTACTACTGCATCATTTGGAACGTCTGATATTTTGCATAATTAAAGTAAAATGTCATTCTTTTTACAAAACAATATGAAAGAATAAGTATGAGGTGTAAAATACCTAACTTATAATTCAACTAAAGCAGCATGTGAAACAGTTTGGTATTTATTTGGACCAATTCAAAGAGATATGAATTCCACTTATAGGTTCTCTTAAAAGGGGAAGGAAATATTAAATATTTTATTTCAACAAAACATGTCCATTGGTTTATGAGAAACTCAGCTAACTGAGTGTTCATTTACATATAAGGCATATTCAAAGACATACATAATAATTGTAATAATAATAATAATAATAATAATAATAATAATAATATAGGTAATAATACTATCATTACTATTATTCAATTTAACCTATTCAATAAATGACAATTTTAAACATAAATGCATTTTGATAAGATAATATATAATTCAATGGTTATTGGTTTCAAAGAAAAATATTATCTTAAATTTCATATCATTGCAATAAATCAAATGAATTAAAATAATTAATTACATCATTGATACCAATGCTTCTTGTATCGCCCCAAACTTTAGCATGCATTTCGGGAATTTAATAGATAAACTAACACTCCAGATAAAGCTTTTAGGCATTGTTTAAAGCTAAGCATATTCAAGTATCCCTAGAAATAGTTTTCCGGAACTCTCAGTTGACGAGCCCATGGTAACAATCTCACTCCACTTTTGCCGAGTGCAAAACAAGTCAGTGTACCGCCAACCCGTTTTAGTAAAAAAACGCAGAAATGAAGCTAACCATGACTAACAGAAGGTTGAAGAATGGATAATAGAGAGGAAAGGTTTCTTGCAGTCAGTATTACCGGTATTACTATGTTCTAGAATGCAAGAAATGCTGCTCCCTGCGCTGTGAGCTCATTTTGTGTTTCCTGTTTTGACAATTAACGTATCAAACACAGCGTCCCAGGTGAGATAATCATCGTGATTCGATAACCTCAACATTACCATTTATAACTCTGTGCTCTCCATGGAATTAATAGTTATGCTGTATCAATGTTTGGGCTGAATACGTTATTTTTATCGTACAAAGCGTTGATCAAGTATCGTATTTATAAACGCGCGTAATGAGTATTCCGTAAAGAGAACTTGCTTTAGATAACCGCATATGTATGCATGCAATAAACACATCTCCATTAATTTCTGGAAAATGAAAATCGGTTTCGATTCTCCTGCCAATTATAGATAGCGTGCAGCTATAACGGCCGACGCTTGGGAATATAAAATGTACGGAGCGAGGCTTGCGGCGATGGATGTAGCCGCCTGCGAAATTATTCACATATACCCACATAAAGAGTACTGGAGCGGAGTAAAAATTCCATAAATGCAGCGTTTTCCATAATAAAACAAAGTATGAAAACCATCTCCCTGTTCTTTCAACCCACACTTCTCACAAACATAACTTAACTTGCTGTTTGTGATTTGCTTTTGTTTTGATTTGTTTTGACAACCCCAACTTCACTAATACAAGGTGTTAGGGGTACAGACAGAGACATTTAGATAAATTATACCGTAACTTATATTCACTTTTGTGTTAGCAGTCTCTTCGTATAATAGTCTTCCCACAAATCAGTCACATAATGTATTATTTGTACTGTTTTTGAAAGTCTAATTGCGCCGCGAAATGAAAGCGCCTATCACTTTTTCTTACGTGATTTTACAGCTCAATATCTAATCTGTAACACTAGGCAGTGTGAGGTCATTGGCCTTTCCCAAAGCACTCAAACACAGTTCCGATACAGCATTCGTTACAGCGAGGCCCGCCACTAAATATTACGCATTGCGAACCTCGGTCTCAGGGAAAACAAACACGTATATTTTGTGAGCGCCATGCCTACTACAACCTGAACACACACTACTCTTGCTTGCATTCAGGAGGTTCAGGGTTTAATTCCCGGCAATCTGGAACAAATTAAACCTGATTTTCAGCAAACGTTTTATTTAGTTGTTTTTTTTTTTTTCATTGTATCAATTTATATATTTTAGATAGTTGTCATTTGTTTGGTGGCATTGAAATATTAAATAACCCTTGCACACCTTTAGAGAACTATTATTTTCTTCTATGCATTACCCTCTTCTTTTTAGGTCTTACATCCCCAGGGACTTCCAAGCCAATTATTTTGGACCAGTAATCTGTCGAGGAGCACAAATCTCTGGATTATAACATATTTAGAATGGAGGATCAGCCCAACGCTTGCTAGGTGGTTAACAAGAAGGCGGTAAAATGAAATGTAGTAATGAAAGATATGATAAGAAAGGTCGCGAAACAGTTGTCCAAAGTAACATTAGCCTAACTACCAATGAAAATCGCGAAAAAAAACTTTGGTCTGACTTTTCGGATCCGGGGGTTTGTATTCGCGACTTCTCGAATGCCAATCACACATTTAGCCCGATACATCTCACTCGGTGAACATATATTTAAGATATATAAATTTTATTTATTTATTTTCTAGCAATGTCACACAATAGTGTAAATAAAACTATGTTCAGCCATCGTCCCTGAATGAAAAAATCTCGTGCTCGAGGTAGGGGTGGGGGTATTGCATTTAAATGTAAATTAAAACCTAAAATTAATAATCAGTTAAGAAGCAAATTAGTATGCATAATGACAATGAAAATATACATAAATAGAAACATTTTAAACTTTTTTTTTTTTTTTTTTTTCAAATCTTAGACACACAAGTAGGAAAGTAATCATGAAAGAGTATAAATTTTGTAAATAGAGCTCATTACACAAAATCTGTTCTGATAATATTTTAATTGTGATTTTCAATTCAAAGCTACTACAGTGCTGTAAATTTGGACCATTGTTGGAGGTAGTTAAGTTTTATAATTTTAGCAAAAAGAATGGAAAAGTAGGAAAATAATTAACAAATTAATACGAAATAATAAACAGCATAAATAAATGAGTGAATGTTTATTAAGATATTCAATTTAATAAGCGATATCGGATAAACAAAAGAAAATAGTATATTGTATTTGGCCACAATACACATTTCCTTTGACTCCCTGGAATTCAAGTACTAGTAGTATTTTGATTTTCATCTATTTTAATGTCCGTTTTATTCATTCTATGTATTTGTGAAGGTATACCATGACTCCCATCTTCAACTCTTAAAGACCATTTTATTTCTCTGATACAATGTCAGACTGTCTAGGAAAGTACTGCTTAAGAACTCTGCACTTGTTCTTACGTTTGTCTTATTTTCTATCTCCCTAGCCTTAATTACGCTCTGCGTTGTAATTCTAGGAGCATGCACTCCATTCTCATTACGTGAACTGCATCTCTATACAAAATGGATTACAGTTGCTGCAGCAAATTGCAAATTTAGGTCTTCATCCATAGATTTTGCTTCCATTATCTATTACTCTCGTTTTAAGCATTGCACAATCAATTTAACTGTGCACTACTTTTTTACATCCAAGAAAGAATCCATATTTCTGTGTTCAATATGAATTATATCTACTATATTAAATCAGCAACATTCCAAACTATCAAAAAAGTGTACACCGTATTTCGTTAGTGCCTTTACTGACTGCCGGTCACATTTACTGATCATTTTTATTGGAGACATCGTGGCCGAGTGATTAGAGCACTCGCCTCTGATTTAGGGGGTCCGATTCGAGGCCAGGGGACATCTTATGGGATTTATGGTGGATTAAGTGGCTACCGGGCGGATTTTCTCCAGATTCTCTGGGTTTGCCCACCGTTGATTAATCCAATTATTCCATAATAATGTTTCATTTTATATCTTTCATTTTCATACCAGGTATTGGATGATAGCCCTACCTGGCATCTCTGATTCAGAGTCTCTACTCCTCAACAAATGACTCCAGGCTCTGTAAGTCCTACATATCAGCAACATAAACAATTATTAGTTTGTGTATTACAAAAGCACGTACGGTCTGTGGACCCGTGCGATTGTTTAAGCTGAATGTATGATGCTGTTATACCAATAAATATACTTACTCATTCAATTCAAAGAAGAAGATCGTTTTCACTACGATACGTAAATTCATTTCCACAATATTTTCTCCCTTTGTTGGGCTCTCAGAAGTTTACCTTTACCATGGGTCTTCAGCGATTATTTGGGATTGATGAGTATACTTTTATATAAAATGCCTTTGCACCTACAAGGGCAAAACAAGCATATGGAGTCGTACCAAACGCCGTCTCTGGGGGGGGGGGGCACTGGAAAATGAATCTTCATGGCTCTAGTATTTTGATATAGAATTTAGGGACCGCTAATGGTTTTGTTCTATGCCTGCTTCTCTGTAAATTCAAAGCACCATCTGGAGGAAAGGCGGGAAATAAGGATCCCCCGAGAGAAAATTCTTCCTGACAATGCGAACGGGAACATTCAGCATCTTGGGACCATTGGATTTTAAACAGTTTGTATTCTTATTGCTATATTTTGCTTGCATGCTAAAATTATTTCACGTAATACTAAAATTCGACAAATGAAAGTGACAGTTCAACAGTTCGGCAGCTCTACCTGTCTACTTTTCCACCTGTAACTAAAGTACTGGATTAAGGTTTTAGAAATAATTAATTTAATGACTAATACCAGTCTATCACTCAGGCTATAAAATTTATTATTCAAGAAAATGATGAACACTATAGGTTAGAAAATACAATGGAAAATAAAAGTAACAAAAACAATTCTAGTAATAATTTTGAACCACTTTCAACATTCATTGTCGATTAAACATTTGTATTTTCCTCAAAATTTTTTAAAACATTTAACATAGTTGTGTTCTTTCCAATTTTAACCGTTCCTTTTCCTCACGGTGGAAGAGAATGGCATTCTCGAAGGTAATAATTGTTAGGTGGATTTCCTCCGGATCCTCCGGTTTCCCGCCACTCATTCCACCAATTGCTCCATCATCACCTTTCCTGTCATCAATTTCGCCTGCATTTCATATCATCCGCCTCCACGTGCTCGTAACAGGTTCTCCATTCTGTGGTTTCAATCTGTCGGCTCCCCGATAGGTTTCTGACACCTAGGCATTGGCTTGGAAGCCCTAGGAGGTGTCAGTCTACCAATATGGGGAGGGTAAGCCGATTACGAAACGAAACCGTATTTTGTAGAGCTAAATATGTCCGATATCTTCTCTGTTATTGGTTTCAGTTTTAAAGTACTTAGAATTTTCTTACTTGAGCATTTCGTATCTCTTTTGTTGTACTTCTAGCTTTGCAAAGAGAAGAACATTTCAATGACAATGGCATGAATAATTGTTTGAAGTATACATAGAGAAAGTCATTTGAATGTATTTTTTTTATTCAGCGCACTCTAAAACGGCATTTCCAGTGAAATCTCGATATCGAATTGTGGTTCAAATGCTATACTTTCTCTATGTACCTAGAAAATGTAGCTTTAGCTATTGATCTACTCGTATATTATTCTAGCTTTATCTTCGATTTATTCATGGTCTAGTTCTTTGAGACAAAACTCATGCGTATCAGTTCACTAGCTCATAAATGCATGCATTGCTTACATTTTTGAGAAGTCGAATCTGGGCATAAGTGTAAATAAAGTAATGTAGCTTCAGTGTTACTCACATTGATTCTTCAGTTTCCTCACCACCGGATAAAAGATATCCCCAGATTTCCAGAATTAGGTTGCTCCGTTCCGTAACCGCTAGACTAACATACTCCTTCAGAATTGGAAAGATTTTTTTAACAACTGCTTTGAATTCATGGTTGGTTGTCTTAGCACAGAGCAAATAACCTTATCATAAAGCTTCTGTATTTTGTCTGTAGTGTTTACCCACTGTTACATTGTTATCACATGTTTACCCTTTTAGTTTGAATTATGGGGAGATAAAAAGTTTTATCCCCACCTTTGTTAAATCTGCTAAATTCAAGACCCAATATCTCAGAAATCTGAAGATTTCTGAAAATGTTACAGATGTAGATGCATGTTTTCTAAGTTCAATGAACTCTTCTTCATATTCATCTCTTTTGGATTAAGTTTCACATTTGTAGGACTTACAACCTCTCGTATTAAGCGCTGCTATATAAATAAAATTTGTGTACTACGTTTAATTTCATATTACACTAATCTTCAACCACAGCATACAATAAAGACGTTTTACATTGTAAAAATATTATATGTTTGCAATAAAATTGTAGTTTTTTTTAAGAAAAAGAGAAAAATCAACGCAACTGCAATCAAATCCGCCAACTTGCAAATGTGCCATTACCCGTTGGTTTTACTTGGGTCCTCCCCTACCCTGCAACAAGCACGTTTGACTCCAGAAGCAGGGATCCTTAATCCTGACGTTTGGCTTTGAATGCATAAGCCTGTCCACTACTCTAAGCTCAAGGTTATTCAAACCGTTCCGTGGCCGAGTGGTCAGACCACTCGCCTCTCACCTAGACGGCTCGGGTTTCGATCCTAAGCGACCGCATGTGAGATTTGTGGTGGACAAAGCGGCGCAGCGGCGGATTTTCTCCGAGTTTCCCCCACCATCACATTCCACCGGTGCTCATCGGTGCCATCAGTGCCAGAGCAGTAAAAGAGGGCGTTAAACACTACCCCAAAAATACAACAAAAAAAACGTTTCGTGGATGATGCCTTCGGCAGGGTTATAAAAACCGATTTATGAATTACTGGAAAAGTGGTACACATACCAAATAATCTTGGCAATAAAGGGCTTACTCAGTAAGCTGTGGAGGAGCAAGCAAATTTTATTTACCTAAATATTTAAAAGAAAATTGCTAATCCCAAATAACAAAAAAGTTGAATTACATTACAATTAAATTATCTTTTCTAAAACGTGTAAATGTTATTTACCATTTTAACATACAAATTAAATAACAATTAAAAATCTAAAGAAAAACACTCCAGGAAGGATGATCAACCCAATGCCTGGTATAGTGGTGAAAAAGGCAAACAGAGCAATGGGAGGAATTTTTGGATTACTTTGAACAATCCAGCATTTGCCTAGCAGAACAAGAAAATAGCGAACAAGCTTAGATAGATTAGTCAGCTCCGGGTGTTTGAATGGGACCGCCAGAACTAGGCCAAGGACGTTACTCCATAGCCATTCTGTTTTACTTACTGTTAAAAAAGCTGATGTGTTCCATTCACATGACTTTCTCTACATCTCTGAAAGAAATTATCGTTAAAAAGCTAACGCTTCTATTTACTTAATGCTCATCGAGAAAAAAATTAGCCGAAATAGTCTTATTACTTGCTTCCTTGTAAGTAGAAACGAAAAAAGGAAATACCATAGTGATAGTCAAAAGCTGGTTGCATTGTGACTGAATTTCTTTTGTTTGTAAGGACACGAGTTGCCAAATTATTATATGAGAAAAGTATACGATTTTAAAGCTGAAATTAAAAACAAGGAATATCTAAAAAGCGATCAACTCCACGAAAAAAATTACATACCATAAATTGTGTGTTTTAAAGTTCTCTACATGTTTTGTGTGGTAAGTTTTTTGTCTCGCTCTTACCGTTCAGCAGTTATGCAGATTTCCGTAAAATTCATCCAGAATAAAGAATTCTTCAGAGGCTATTCCTAGAAAAATCAAGATATACATATTATTTGTCAGGTAAAAATCTTTAATATGCGATATTTTAATAAAAATCGTTGGAGCCATTTTTGAGAAAATAAAAATTTGCGAAAAAAGTTCCAGGTAAAAGCTAGCTGGAGGTGGGGGATTTTCTTGAAAATCTTCGTGTTGTATTCTTGCAAGATATCAAACTTAAATAGATACCAAGTTTGGTACTTAACGGTCTTTTCGTTTTTGAGCTATGCTGTCCAAAGGCACACACACATACACACACATACCATTTTCTAGAAATACTTTTTTTGGATTAGGGGGCCCCAAAACATGTTTCTCCGGTGAAATCTGGGTAACGAATTTTTGGGTGCATTGCAATACCTTCTCTATACACTATGTATATAGTACATGTAGAGCAAGTAAAAATGATTAATGACTTTCCATTTGACAACTACATGTATAAGTATTGGAAAACTTATACCAAGAACAAAAATAACTTCGAAAAGGTTAACTACACACAAAACATTGTATATATCATTGACATAAACTGTATGGTTTAGCAAGATCTATATTATGTGTCGTACAATTTTCTCTCTTAGATTTGACAAGTTAGGCAAAAGTCATCCAGAATGAATAAGCCTTCGGAAGCTATTCTCAAAACTTTCTATAATTGCATTCTATTTGCATGAAAATATCATTAATACCTTTAATAAAAATTGTTAGAGCCATTTGAAAAAATTAACAAATCAAAAATGCTTTGCATAAAGGATAATTGGCGTGGGTATTTTCATCAAGATGTTCGTGTCGCATCCTTGGAAAGTTACCAAACATGACTCCTAGGTTTTTTGTCCATAACTGTATACTTTACTTATTTTACAAGTATTTTTACAAAAGCTTAATGTTTAATCTATTTTATAAATATGCATATAAACATTAGCACAAATGGTACAAGAGTAATAAGGAGTTACATTGGGGCAAACCGAGAGTCAAATATTTTAAAACTGTTTGCTCTGGGGCTATATTGAAACTAGGTTTTTCTCTGGCTGTTCCACAAACAATTTTTTTTCAAAACATTATTATTTTATCTGCGTTATGCTAACCTAGATAAACATTAGCAGAAATTTTTCTTATTACTTGCTTCATTATGAGTAGAAGGGAAATAAGGGAATGTATTTGGCTAGAACGATAGTCAAATGTTTTAAAGCTGGTCGCTATCTGAAAAAAGTGAGGCTCAGTTCACTTTGCATGCTACCGTTTGAGAAAAGCTAATTACTTTAAAATAGAAATCAATAACAATGAAAATATCTTAAACAGTCATCTCTACAAGAAAAACGTATATTTTAACGATTATAAATTTTTGTGTACCAAATTATTTTTTCAATCTCTTACGGCTTAATCGTAATGAAAAATTCTAAAAAAACTCAAAACCAAATGAAGCTCTCTTCAGAAGCTCTTATAACTCACAATTTATGCCATATACATTTTTTTGTAGAGTTAACTGTTTTCGAGATATTTTGGATTATTGCTTTCAGTTTTAGCCATTTAAAATTTTCTCAAACGGGAAGACACCTTTCTTTTTATTTCTCATTTATTTACTCCTGGCAACCAAAGAGATTGGCATTTCAATTGTTTCACATAGCGAGCGGCTTTTAAAGAACGAGATTATCGCTTTAACCTGTGCATTTTCTTATTCCCTTCTACTTATCAGGTAGCTAGTAATAAGTCTAATTCTACTTATATTTATCTTGATTAGCATGGCATAGATAACAGATTAATCTTTTGAATAAAATATTTGGTTGCTGAACAGCTAGAGGACATCATGTCAATGGAACATATTAGATTTTTACTTTCTCTACACGTACTGTGTACATAGTGTATAGGGAAGGAATGCATCCAAAATTCGAAATTTATCTGAAATACATCTTTTGGCCCCCCTGAATCCAATAAAGCATTTTTAGGAACAGCTTCGTGTGTGTGTGCGTGTGTGTGTCTGTGGGTGGGTGTGGCAATGGGTGTGTGTGTGTGTGTGTCTTTGGATAGCACAGCTCAAAAACGAAAAGACTGTTTAATACCAAACTAGGTATTTAAGTTTGGTATCTTCCAAGGATACGATACAAAGATTTCCGGAAATTCTCCCCTCCCCAACTACCCTTTACATGAAACTTTTTTCAAAAATGTTCATTTTCTCACAAATGGCTCAAACGATTTTGATTCAAATATCGTATATTAAAGATATTTACCTGACAAATAAAATGTATATCTTCAATTTTCTGGGAATAGCCTCTGAAGCTTACTTTATTCTGGACGAAATTTACGAAACTTTGTATAACTCCTAAACCGTAAAAGATAGATAAAAGCTTACTACGCAAAAATGTAGAGCACGTTGAAACACAAATTTATGTTGATTACATCTTTTCGTGGAGTTGATCGTTTTTGAGATATTCCTCGTTATTGGTGTCAGCTTTAAAATACTTATGCTTTTCTCATACGGGAATTTGTCAACTCCTGCCCATACAAGCAAAGGAACTTCAGTCACATAGCAATCAGATTTTAATTATCACTTAAACCTATAGTGCTCCCTTATTTCCCTTCTACTTACATGTAAACGGACTATTTCTGCTATTTTTTTCTCGATTAGCATGAAGTAAATAAAAGCATAAGCTTTTTAACAATAATTTGTTGCAGAGATATAGAGAAAGTCATGTGGTTGGAATACCTCAGATTTTTTCCGTTTTACTTACTAGGGACTAAGTAATAAGGACAATTTATGCTGAGTTTATCTAGTTTTGCATGATGTAGATAGAAGAATAAGCTTTTTAACTAATTTGTTACAGAGATGTAAAGAAAGGAACACATCTGAGTTTTTATTCAGGAGACCTTATTATATATTTTGCCGGCGAGACCTCGATATTGAAATGTTGTATTTTCTAATAGTGGAGAAAGTAATAAATGAATTTAAATCACAACGTAAGTAAGTTTTGTGTTTCAGGAATATGTCAAACTGCCAACCGAGCCCACATTTAACTAACCACCACGCAGGCGTTTCAACTAGGCTAACATAGAAAGTGGAGGGCGGTGTTTGATCGCATGTCATGCTATGATTTACGTTGTTTAATTTCTGTTGCAGGGGAAATGATAATCGCAAATGACAAGTACAACATGACGGAGATCAACAGCTCGTACTACAGTGTCCAGATGCGACTCACCATCAGAAATTTCAGGAAATCAGACTTTGGAGGTTACAAGTGTATCTCCAAAAACTCCATCGGAGACGCCGAGGGCAACATACGCCTTTACGGTATGAACACCTTACAAAGTTTCTAATCTTATTTTATATTTTATTTATAGTTATACAGTGAAACTTCTCCTAAGCGGACACTGCTGGGACCGAAAAAATGCCCGTTTAAAGGGGTGTCCTACAAATTCTAACCAAATCAACTATAAAATCAGTATGCTTCAAATTACTGTACACTAAGCGCGATATAAATACAAACAACAACCCTCCTGGGTAGTGTGGTGGTAGCGTGTCTGTTTCACATTCAACAGGTCGTGAGTTCGAATCTCGCTTAGGGTGAATTACCCGGATAAAGTTTTTTTTCGGGGTTTTTTCTTATTCTGTGTAGACGAATGTCGAGTACCTTTAAGCTCCATGGACCCCGAGATCATTTGAGCATCATTTCACCAATTTCATTCATCATCCGATATGATTAACCAGGTTAAAGGACGTTAAAATAAACAAAAAACAAAAAAAATGTATATTACAGTACAATACAGAACACGCACTTACAGAAAAGCATACAGATCTGCGGTTGATGAAAGTTTTGAAGAAAAGAACATGTAATACTGTATATAAGCTTCATGAGTACAGTATACGAGTACATGCTATATCACTTCGTTTCGTAATCGAGCAATTTATAGGACTGACACCCCCATAGAACTTACAAGCCAAAGACTAGGTGTCAGACGCCTGTCGAGGAGCCAACGGAATGGAGAACCTGTTACATGAGGAAGTGGATGTTATGAAATTGGTGATTGGAAAGGTAATGATGGAGCAATTTGTGTAATGAGTAGCGGGGGAAACAGGAGAAAACCTGCCCAGATGCCGCTTTGTCCACCATGAATCCCCCATGCGGGCGCTTGAGATCGTACGTGGGCCGCCTAGATGGGAGACGCCGCCTCTCTACTACTAAGAGGTTAAAATTAAGAGCTATTACTCATACGCTCACTTTCTGAAATTTTTAACATATAGGTCCAAGATAATGATAAAACTGACCTGGAAATCAAACAATTGAATTCCAACACCCAACAATGGGAAGCGGTACTCTTATGTTTCTCGGACATTGTAGGGGCGAGAGCATTGGCAGTCCCGCTTTTTAGAAAGTATAAACTGCAAAACTGCATCAAAAGAAAGTTCACATTAGCGTGTTCACACAAGAGGTACACTACAGATTTCTTTTTTTAAATACGAGTGTCCGCTAAGCGAGGATTTCTTAGTATTATTAAATATTTGTTGTGTATCTGTGTCCGTTTTAGAGAGTTCAATTACTAGTGGATGTAATAGACTTTTACACGGAGCAAGAATTATAGCCCGTTCAAAGGGGTTTCACTGTATTAACAGAATATAGCAGGTGGCCTAACTGTATCGTATTTGACATGAATGAAAACAGTTGCAGAACTGGGTCTATTTCAGGTTAAACCCGGCCGGTGGTGAACTACCTTCTTTGTACCCCTCTGAAAGAATGTAATCCACTTACCGTCTCCGCTCATGTCAGTTCCCCACTGGCCAGTCTTTAGTTGAAATAGCGCCGTTGACTTTGCAACTCTTTTCACAAATGAAAGGATATCTGCGTGAGTCAAATAGAGGGCAGTTGGGCCACTTCGTAGTAAGGTGATTGTCATATATTTGATAAATTCAAACTAAGAATCTGATAATTGTGCAATAGATTTAACTTTCAAGACTTTTAAGGTAGATTGAAACTATAAGTACCACTGGTATTAAATAATGATTAAATTGAAATATGGTACTCCTTCTACGCTCTGTCGCCGACATAATTGAATTACTCACTTCA
The DNA here is from genome assembly GCA_030762935.1 of Hymenopus coronatus. Classification (NCBI taxonomy): domain Eukaryota; kingdom Metazoa; phylum Arthropoda; class Insecta; order Mantodea; family Hymenopodidae; genus Hymenopus; species Hymenopus coronatus. The sequence continues at coordinate 88,302,850 of CM060896.1, read as the reverse complement.
GAAAGTCAGTAAATCTATAAAAAGTGTTTGCTTTTTCCAACACTGGAGTCAGTAATATATATATTTTTAATAAGCTTCAAATTAGTGAAGAATTACGAAGTATATTCATAGTCCTACTTCTACATGTCTATATGTTTCTTTATCTAAATTATAGTTTTTCTACGATGAATTGTAAAATCAAATAATAAAATTAAATTAAAAATGTTAAAATAATGTTTGAAAACAAACTATTTTCCAAAAATTACAAAACCAGCATTCGCCTGGCGAGCCAAGTAAACCCTAAAAAACCCATGCTTTAGGAAGGCCGACCACAGGAATCGAACTCACGACCTCCCAAATGCGACTCACACACTTTCTGCGGCACCACCTGGCTCGGTTTTCTGAGAAAACTAGTAATTACTGTAAAATAATGAAACAAAAACTTAAACACTTTTTCGTAATAGGTATAAGAAAAAAGAAAACGATACCGAACCTAGATTTAGATGTTGCTCAGGTCCTTTGTGTAACGAAAATATAGTTCTCAACGCTAATAGAGGTGCAAGAAAAAAATCCTATGATCCGCATGCTTAGGCAGTTCTCCAGGAACAAAGTCATTCGCCTAGCCCTGCTACCGCAAGTAACACAGGAGCTTTCGCAGTGCATTCATAATCATGCCGACAGGCTGCACAATAGTCATTTTATATTAGTCTTCTTGTAACGTAACCCCGCTAAAGGCCCTATACGCTTAGTTATTTGTTTATTCTTACAATATATTTTATCAATACAGGAAATGAATTAAAGGAAATTAGTGGTAAAATAAGCTGGAATAAATACATCGCTAATACTTATTGCATTCATTTTGGATAAATATACCTAGGGCTGTAAATTGTTTTATAAACATATTATGTAAATATGTCCAATAATAAAAATATCTCACACGCCAAATAATTTGAGAAAATTAAGAGCGAACTCTAGAGAGGACCATAAATAAATAGGATCTTAAATCCTTAAAATTAACCGCATTTTCAAACTAAAACTATTGTTTGTATAAGAATGGATTTTGTCCTGCAGAATGTTACCCTGGATACTTGCGCGCTTTATAGAAAATTGTAACGGAATTTTAACAAAAATTGAGATGCGAGGAACATTTTAAAAGTGTCTGGGAAACGTAGCTTTGGAAAAATGCCGTTTTATAGTTTAATATGTTATAATAAGATCTTTAAATGGCTATAGAGCCAAAAGCAAAGGAGGTACATATTAATATTTGATTCCCTATGGACCCCCAAAGGTTTCAACATCTATTTACAAAACAAAAAAAAAGTTTTGATTTTTTGACTAATTGAGGTAAAAAATTCACAGGGACACGTTATTGAGGATGGAGTCAAGCAACTCGTAAAGACAATAATACTATCACAGTATTACAAAGGGGTTATAGATAAATTTAAACAGGAACAAATCCCTCTTGTAGTGAGGTAATGGAAGTTTTTGTTGTTTTTTTGTTTTTTTTGTTTGCTTGTTTTTTTATCTTAACGTTCTTTAACCTTGTTGGTCAGATCGGACGATGAATGACACCGGTGCAATGATCCTAAAATAATTTCGGGTGCATGGATCTCAAAGTTACTTGTCATTCTCTTCTCAGAATAAGGGAAAAGTCCAACAAAACCTTATCCGAGAAGCTCAAACTAAGCTTAAGATCGTTCTGGCTAGCTCTTGAATGTGGGTCTTACCGTAAGCTGTTGAGAGTTTGCTATTAGGATAATTACAAAAGTATTGGTGGGGCTATGTTTCGCAGTTTACAAGCTCAAAACTGGTCGACTTATAACTTTTTTCCTTTAGCCTGGACACAAACGGAAAATCCATTTATTTTCATGACAATTGATTTACAAAAACAACCTCTGAGGTTTAGGTATGTGGACATCATAAGTGCTCCGTGCGCTATGACACTCCCTTATTCTTTCGCTGTTGTTTCGGAACAACTTCTCGGTGTATGTGTGTGTGTGCGTGCGTGGAAATAAATGTACATAGTCGGAAAATTTTCTAAATCTTGTATATAGTTTCGAATTTAATTGCTGTATAGTCTCACCAATCAGATGTTTTCCGTTTAAGGGGATAAGGTAGTTTGAACAACGGAAATTATACCTTAAGTAAGTTGAATTACCATTGATCTTAAATTAATTGTATTTCCAGAAATTATTATATAAATCATGACAATTATTCAAGTAGCTGTTTGTATTAATAGCTTATTTGATTGAGTCTACAAAAAGTATTTTGTTCATCAAAAAAGTAATAAAACGTAGTCTTAAATTCAAGAACCTTTTTCTGTAATACCACTTGCACCACTAATCACACTTTTGCATGCTTGTTCTTAGTGTAATCAGCTATCTTCTGAACTTTAATTATTTAGCTTTGATAAAATTTCAGTAAAAACTAAAAAACAACAACATTATTTGCAAATTCAAAAAGTAAAATTGTGTAAAATTTACAATGTTGTTGTTTTCTTAATATGATCAATATATACTATAACATTATGATTGTGGTTCAGAAAGTTCAATTATGTGTTGTATATATGTGCTGAAAATTTCAGCTTTCCACCTCTCATAAGTGCACAATTATTCAAAAATGTTGTTTTGAGAAAACTGAATTTAAAGATACAAGCTTTAAAGAAATTATATTTAAATCGATTAAAATCATCTTAACTCCCCGAAAGTATACATTTTCTGAAACTAGAAATAATAGAGATGTTATTAGTATCTAAAACAAAACAAAAAATTATATTTTACCATTTCAAGTACCTTGTACCCTTAATTAGTGGACTGTGGAATATAACAGGTCGTCTTTTCTGTAAAAGCAATTTTTGTCCTTATTTTTTCCTCCTTCTTTTCGTGTCGTATACTTGGAATTCGCAAAAAAGTAACAAAACTGAGGAGAACGGCTTCGCTAAAGGAAACAAGCACACTGTTGCTGAAGATCACGCCGTTAAAAAACTGAGACCCCTATCCAAACAGCGAATGAAAGACTTTGGCTATAAAATGAAATTGCCTTCTTGTACCAGTGAAATGGAGCAAAGCTTTACAAGGTTATTTGGCAGATGTATGGAGCGCGTTAAAAAGTTTTGATGCCAGTGGCAGTTGTAAGCGCTTATTCTGAAGGAGTATCAGAAACTTCCCTTTCTTACGCATTTTGATCGTTTCTTTTCTTTTTAAAGGATTTTACGTACCTGTTTGAAAAGTACTTAGGCAGAGAGAGCCTTCTTTTAATGGAATTTGGGATTTGAAGTTTTCACTGATCCAAGTATTTTTAAACTGAGAAAATATCACTGTTTTATATTGTTTAAACTGCAAAGAGGTACAAGGGTATTTTGAAAACTTTAAAATGTATGAACTACGTATTCAGAACAAATTAAAATATATGTCAGACGCACGCAAGTGTCACTTATAATTCATATTTAATAAAGTGTATTCACTTAAGTATTAAAAATGACCTTTATGGATACCTATTTAAAGCAATAATTTGGAATCCGGAGGTAAAATCAGAGACGAAGCTTTTTTCTTTCACATTTTCCTCGTAGCTAGCGAATGATGAATTTGATAATTTTATCCATGGATTTTCCTATCACCAGTTTCCTTGTTGTGATTCATTTTCTTTCTTTCTTCTTTACCATAATTAGGCTGATCTTCCTGGATATTGTAACAAAAACCTTATTTATTACTCGAACACATAGCTTTATTTTTTCCATTGATTGCAAATGAAAATTTTACCTTTATTCGATGTTTTCCCAACAATTCTGTCCCACAGTTTCCTTTCGACGTTCGCAGCGGTGACGTGCTACGAATTTCCCGTCAGTGACTCAACTGTTGCACGGCTTTGTAATGCGGGAAGAAGTAAGGCAAAATATTTTCTACTAAAACAAAATGTTTTGGCATCTAGGAACATGCCTTCCAAATTCCTCTTCATAGTAGTTCAGTGTAAAAAAAAAAAAAAAAAGAAACGTTACTTGTATATTATTATGAATGATATGCGCATAGTAAACATCTGATGTGCTGCACTTGAATCATTTCTCTAACTGCTCTACATACAAACTTCCTTCTTTCTACACCACGCTAATCTAGATAAACATTAGCACAACGTACTTATAAGTAGAAGGGAACTAAGGGGATGCACTAGGCTTCGCTGATGGTTAAATTTTTTAAAATCTATAGTTATACGATTGTCTTTGAAATTGGTTTTCTTTTCTTGGCTAAGAGTAGAACAAAAGAAAAATAATAAGCATTTTAACAGTAACAAAGAATATCTTGGAAACGGTCAACCTAACAACAAAAATGTATATGACATAGTGTGTTTTAACGAGACTACATTTTTGTATAGTAAGTTTCTGTCTGTCTTATGGTTTAACCGTTATGCAAAATTCAGCAGAAATAAACCAGAATAAAGTGCTCTCCAGAGGTTATTCTCGAAAATTAAAAATATACATTTTATTTGTGTTGTGAATAGCTTTAATATACGGCATTTTAAAAAAAATCGTTAGAGCCATTTTTGAGAAAGGGTAAGGGTAAGGGTAGTTTGAGGTGGGGGGATGTACTTGAAAATATTTGTGCCACATCCTTGGAAAATAATAAACTTAAATACCTAATTTGGTATTTCAAAGTTTTGTTTTTGAGCTGTTGTCCAAAGAAACACACATACACACACAGACCATATATTTCCGGTGGAATTTCGTATATAATTTTTGGGTGCAGTACAATACCTTTTCTATATACTATGTGTGGAGAAAGTAAACAGGCCTGGCTGTTTCTGGGCAACGTAAAGAAAAACACTACAGAAAACGTTAGGCGTTACCTGGGAGGAAGAGGAATAGAAGAAAACATAGAATGTGAAGGACTTCGTTCCCTAAGGGACAACCAGGCCTTCCAAATAGAATTTCCGTTCAGATTTCTGGATGATAAGGAAACGACCAGATTCTTGACCTCAAGGAGTGAAAGTGAGAAGATTTCGTTTTCGGAAAGCACGCTATAACGAAGGAGAACTATAATAAACACACAAATGCCCTCCTATGAAACACCGAAATCATAAAACCACGATGCATCTCATACCAATAGATCACTGACAATTTACAATACTATCATCCTCACAGAAAACTTTATAACAGAAGACTCCTTCTATTTTCTGAGAATTTGTCAGAACTTAACAAAATCAGAAAACTCTAGTGTTTCATTGCAATATTGCTTCTCCCTTGTATATATGAACGCTTGTTATATATTGTTTTTCGTCTTTCAATGAAAGACCTACTTCAAACTTCCAAGCCGTAACACATTTATAAAAAATCTGATTTGTTACACGCGCAAGACTTTCTCGAGCTGCTCTACAAACTTCCTACAAGGAATTAATCTTCTTTCTACACCATGCTAATCGAGTTGAACATTTGCATAGTGTTCTAATTGCTAGTTCTGTAAATATCTTTAATGTACGTTATTTTAATCAAAATCTTCAGAACCATGTTAGAAACTTTCGAAACTTTTTCAATGTAAAATGTATTTTAGAATGGAGTGAGTTTTGTAAAATTCTTCGTGTCGCAACCCCGGAAAATACTAATCTTAAATACCAAGTTCTGTATTTTACCGAGTTTTTGTTTTTGAGTTATCAGGTTCACAGTCTCTCTCTCTCTCTCTCTCTCTCTCTCTCTCACACACACACACACACACACAAACAAACACACACACACACCCTGAGCTTTTCTTAAAACTATTTTTTTCGAATACAAAAACGTGTATTTCGGTGAAATATTTATATTTAATTTTTTGTTTGAATGAAATATATTCTCTACCTTTGTACTATGTACTATCTAGATAAAATAAAGTATATATTATTTCTTACATTTCCGGAATGACTTTTTTATTTTGACTTAAGTCTAATATTCCGAGACCAGCTTAATCAGACATCAAAATTCAATGCCCTCTACTCCTGTCCTTCAATTCTGATTTGCATGTGAATATTGCACACTCTTATCTACATTCTGATTCTAAGCGTGCACTAAATCCCCTAACATTTTCCAGTTATGGCACTGAAAACAAACTACAAATTTAATTGAAGCAATCGTACTGTACACTACATTAACTTCATTATGCACTGGTCAGTAGCTTAGTGGTTAGAAACATGGTGTATCAAAGGGATCCTATCTTGGATTGTGGGCTTTAGGCTACTAGTAAACTACTCTGTACTAACTATAAATGTGCAATAGTCGCCTCGCCCTAGGCAACCACTCATTAGCTAGCATGCCACCTGCCGCAGCAAACATGGCCGGTGTTTCACCGCGTAATTGCCAAAATGAGGTTAAATGCCGGCTGCGATATGATTCCAAACGCTCTTTCTTATTTATGTGCAGTCCCGCGTTATTTAATACTCCAACATCCGAAATATCTACCTAGGTGCATTCAGTACTTCAGTGTAAACAGGTCATCATCGTGGCTTACTAAATTAAACTGAAGGATATTTAGAAACTTCGTTTGAGGGTATTGTTGCTATTTTTAATGTTTAAAATACCCAACAAAACGTGTGTCATGGTCGAGTGGTCAGCGAGCTGACTTCTCACCCGGAGGTCCCGGGTTCGATTCCCGGCTGGGGGGAGCTATTTTTCCTCAACCAGAATTATTCCCTATTCCCCACAGAGTCTGGAAGTATGTATGTGAGAGTGAATGTGTGCGTGTTTGAGGAAATAAAATAGTTTAAACCCAACGTAAACCTACATCCGAGTTGTTTCTAATTCGAAGCCCCCGATATGACCTTAGATGTTAAAGGGGGCTATATTCATTTCTACATGTATTTCATGAAATTTAAATCTGAGTATTCTTTACTAAAACAATAGCTATAAAATTGTATATATTTAATGGTACTCGAATAGTCAGATTGCTCGTCTATTATCTAGCGATCTGGGTTGGAACCCAGAAGACCACATATGGCATTTATGGCAGTCAGAGTGGATTTTTTCACGCTTCCCGGTTTTCTTCGTCATTCCTTTCAACTTTTACTCCATAATCATATTCATTTTCATCCATTTCACCGTTATTTCTTATCATTCACTTCACTTAATCACCAGTCATTGCGCTGATCATCCATTCTGGTCTCTCTCTAAACCAGGCCTCTGGCCTTAGGCGCTGACTCTAAGTCATGGGAGGCTAAGCAGGAAAACAAAGAAACAAAAAGAAAAAAGGTAAGCACACTTTACGTTAATCGAGAAATGCAGAAAAAAATGTATTTACAGATTTCTTTATTGGTAGATACATTCGAATGGATGCTTTTGATTTACAACTACAGTACTCAGCAGTCCCTGGATGAAGGTCTCATATTGGTTTGATGTCAAAAGTTTGGCACTCAAAATAAACCAATATACTCAGATCGGTTTCAGGCTCAGGGGTGAAGGAAAAACGTTAAGCTTAGTGGAGTAAGAAATCAAAAGTTGGGAACTGGTCGTGAGGGAGGCGGTTTGGTATTTCCTTACACTTATTAACCATTGTGCATTATTTTTAGGCATGAATACAACAAGAATTAGTTTCTGGAAGGGGGATACAGAAGTATAAAACAGTAGTAAACGCTTTAAAAAGTTGTTATTATATAAACAACTATAAGCTAATTTAAAAAGGTATATGTTTGAATTTTTTAATGAACTAGTCAGCAAATAAATTAACATATTTTCATAAATATATATATGTATATATATATATATATATTTTTTTTTTTCTTTTCATTTTGAGCTTGACATCCTTAAAAGTTTCCGTTTAGAAGCATCTATATTGAAGTTCAACCATGAACGCCTGAAACTTTTACGTCAAAAATATGCTTGTTGCAAAATAATATTTAAAGTGTATATTAAACGAGCAATTGAAATGCGAAAAGTCAATGCGAAAAAAATGAGAAAAAGTACATGTACATTTTTTCTAAAAATTTACTTGGTTTTAAGTTGTATATTTTAGACTGCGAGTATAGTATTTGTTGTGAAGATTGAAAACACCACATTTCATACATTGCATTTGATTTGACATACCTTAAGAACGAATTTTTGGTCATATGATAGGGTACTCGTTCAAAAAGTTAATCGTTGTTTGCATCATTGCTATTGTCGTGATTGATACTATCAAATGTATTATGATACAGAGAAATGACTACTGAATAAAATAGTTTTCATTCATTTAAACATTTTTCGCTATAGTATCATAGATGAGTTATCAAAATAATCACTCTAGTTCTCGAATTATAATAAAAGCTTTAGTGCACACTGTTTTGCAATATTAAAACATAAAATAGTTCGATTTACTATCTCGTAATTAAAGCGTAATTAATTCAATGAATAAAGGTATTGTGAAAACAAACTAAAACAAATAACATAAGTATGTTGCCGTGGTAGCTCATTGATTAGAGCAACCGGATGATACCAAAAAATGTGTTATTAAATCACGGCTATGGCAATGGATTTTGCAATTTGGCTCTACCTATTCAAATTATAGATGCTAACTATATTGTCATTAATATATTGCCACATAATAATAAATTACCATTAATTTCAATACACGTCTTACAGTATGCCCTGTTCTATTTTCTTTAAACACATCTTCCAAATATATTTTGAGTAACGTATCTTGTCTCTTCTTCAATAGCACATTTTTTACGGACACGACAATCGCTTTATAAATGGGAAAAATTCTGTTATTAAAACACTCACCCCAACATTCGCCCGGCATCAAGGGAAAACCACGAAAAAAAAAATCCAAGACAGTGGGCATTGACGGGTCAAGCCCACGATATCCCAAATGAGGGCTACAGACGAAAGCACTTGAGGTACCCGCTCGGTAAAATCAGTATCCCTAGGCTGTGGTGTCATATGAAGTCATAAGGAGGGTTAAAAACTTTAAAAAAGAGAATATGATGGGTTCTACATACCAACTATTCTTACAAAATATTATTATTTCATCTGCATCATGTTAATCGAGATGAACATTAACAGAAATGTTCTTATTACTTGCTTCCTTGTAAGTAGAATGAATGAATACACTATGTTAAAGCAATAGTAAAAAGAAAACTGGTCACTATGGGTAGCAATTGAAGTGCGGTTCGCTTTTCATGGCCAGAAGTAAAACAAGAGAAATAAAACGAAAGCTGACTTCCATTTTGAGAAAAGTTACGTAGTTTAAAATTAAAACCAATAAATATCTCAGAAACGGTCAGTTAAACACAAAAATATGCATATAACATAAATTATTGAGTTTTAACAGTATCTACAGTTTTTGTGCAATCAGTTTTTGTCTATGTTTTCCAGTTTACCACTTATGCAACAAAGCTCATCCCGAATAAAAAGAAGAGATTTATGAGCTACATCTTATCATATACATATCTTGAATATGCGGTATTTTAATCAAAATCGTTAGAGCCATTGTTGAGAAAATGAAAATTTTCGAAAGATTGTCCATGTAAATGGGTGGGGGAGATTTTCTTGAAAATCTTCGTTTCTCATCCTTTGGAGATACTATACTTAAATACCAAGCTTGATATTTCACTGACTTTTCGTTTTTGAGTATGCTGTCCACAGACACACACTGACTGACCTTTTTCTAAAAATGCTTTTCTTTTGGATTCAGGGGAATTTCAAAATATTTATTTCCGGTGAAATCTTGGTATCAAATTGTTGGATGGAATACAATACCCTCTCTATCCATTACCTATGTACCTGCATTGTAAATATGCGCTAGAAAAGGCAAAAAATTACTTAGTAACTGCTAGCTAAGGAGCGGTGCCTGCATGACCAGGTTTGGCCAGGCTTATGGAACAGAACAAATTTAATACTGTCCTATTACTTCGGGTTTTATAAAATTCACGTTTACTACTGGTTTCGAAATCATCACATGGATTTATACATTACACAGAGAACGTGCGAGTGAGAGAGAGAAGAGATAGAGAAGAGTGAATATGCGAAGTTGGCAAAGAGCAGGAGATGATAGAAGAGTAAATAGAGAAAGAGTCAAATAGAGAAGGAGAAGGTTATTGAGAGGACGAGAGGTTTGAGAAAGGGGCTAGAATGAGAGATACACAGGGTCAGGGAGTGAGAGTTTCCTCTATTAATGCGGTAACGTGAGGAGAGCTGGGCCGCGCCGTGGCCGAGTGGTTAGACCACTCGACTCTCACCTAGACGGCCGGGGTTCGATCCCAAGCGACCGCATGTGAGATTTGTGGTGGACAAAACGGCGCTGGGGCGGGTTTTCTCCGGGTACTCCGGTTTCCCCCGCCATCGCATTCCACCGGTGCTCCATCATCATTCATGTATCATCAATGTCACCGCCTGCGGTGCCATTAGTAGTTAAAGCGGGCGTTAAACACTAACAAAACAAAACAATGAGGAGAGCTGCGGAATCTACCAGTACTTAAACAAAATTAAAAATACAGAAGACTTTGTACAACGAAATTAGTTTAGGTGTTGGAAAGTTATTACCTCAAGCTAGCTCGAGTTTGTGCTTAATTTAACAGATTTGATGTTCTTCCATGCTGGAGGTTTCTCTGACAGGGAGAACTCCATTTTATTTGTACCCAGTTGCTTTTGCTTTTCTTTTGGTGCCGGGGAGGAAATTAACATGACGTTATTCGAGACCTGAAGTGCAAGTTATTTTGTATTCCAAGATTGAAACTCGTGGGAAAGAGAAGCTTTGCGGTGGTGTGACTCTTGACTTGAGGATCCCTTTCATGTCGGCAGCATCAGTTGGGGGGGGGGTGAGTGTTTCTCCGTCATTTTCTTCTCTACCCCTCTCTTTCTATTACACATCTTGCGGGCCGCACCAACAAGATGCCGCTCCCAAAACCCTTTTGAGTTTCCTTTGACCTTCGTTAAACTAATTACTATATATCTCTCTTAATGTCATCCACTCCATTTGAACTCTCTGCCAGTAGTGAGACAGTACTCCGAGCAACTCTCCTCTTCTTATAACTGACCTCGCTGAACGGAGTAGCTACTTTAATGGTCTACGAGAATCAAGAGCCTTCAGTATACACAAGTTTCCGTTCTCGGGGCTTAAGTTTCTGGAGTACGCTTTCTGCATGGTGGTCCTTCGTCAGCAGAAACCTAATTGCTTGGGTATCAGTAATAATAGCCGCATCACGATATCCCGGTCAATATTCATCATAATAGATAGAGGAACATATTATATTCAATGATGTGTAAATGAGGAAGGCTTGTCGAGCACATCCGACCCTTCAGGGAAGGAAATGTGTGTTCAGCTTGCGTATATATGCAGGTATGGTTGCATCACTGCTTCTGTCAATATACCTACAACAGGGGCGGTATAAATTACTGCATGGTTTGCGGAAGTTACACACAGCCATTGGTATTGATTATCAAACACCATGAAGCTATATTGCAATAGGTGTTCTAGAAAATAATAATGGTAAAACTTCCACAGGAGATACAGATTTGAAAATGTTGAAAACATTAAAAAGTTCAGAAATGACATCCTCTGACTGCTGAGGATTTAATTTCTTCGCGGATCCCTCGGTTACCCTTCGGCTCCAACTGCTCTATTTATAAAAAAAAATATCTGATGTGACTTTCTCTAGCTGTTCCACAAACATTATTCTTTATTTACATCATGATAATCGATATAAACTTGTTCCCTTATAATTAGGAAGGAAATAAGCGGAAACACTACGCTAAACCGAAAATCAAATCTTTTTTAAAGGTGTTCCTTATGTGAAATAATTAAAGTTCGGTTCGCTTTTAATAGCCAGCAGTAAAACAAGAGATGGCACGAATGAGGTGACTTCCCGATTGAAAAACATTCTATGTTTAAAATTGAAATCAATAAGAAGAAATATTTCTAAAACCATGAACTTTAGAAAAACAAAAGAGCATACATTTTTTTTTAAACGAGAGTAGTAAGTTTCTGTATGACACTTATGTTTACCAGTTATGCAAAATTGAGGAAAATTAATTCAGGATAAAGATGTCTTCAAAGGCTTTTCCCAGGAAATTTAAGATACGCATTTTATTTTTCATGTAAATATATTTTATATACGGTATTGCAATCAAAATGATTAAAGCCATTATTGAGAAAAACAAACTTTCCAAAAACGTTCCATGTAAAGGATAGTTTGGGGTGGAGGGATATTATTGATCTCGCGACGCATCCTAGGGAGATACTAAACATAAATACCAAGTTAGATATTTAATAATCTTTTCGTTTTTGATTTATGCTGTTCACAGACACAGACACGCACAATTGCTTTTTCTACAAGTGTTTTTGGACACAGGGACTTTAAAATATGCATTTCCGGTAAAATCTCGACATCTATTTTTGGGATATATGTAATAAATAGCTTTTCTAGCTACTATGTACAGTGTATGCACATACATGCTAGAGAAAGTAAAAATACTCTTCTCCTTCGCTTTGCGGCTTAAGTCCCTCCACATTAGATACGCTTTACGCCTTAGGGCCCTAAAAGTTTACAAAACACACGAAAGTAACTACAAAGCGGCTCTAATGGCAGAATAATACCATAATGATTAATATGGTTGTTCTTTCTGGTTATAAAACTTACACTAATCACAATTATATAAATGCATTTAGAGACTTTGGAACTTTAAGTTTGTCCTCCAAACATGACAACTCTCCTTTAGATGTGATCTCCTAAATGCACAAAATCATTGCTTTACATTTCACATGAGTTCACAACATATTTATAAGCTCATCTCGTTGTTGTACGTATCTACCTCACATTCAAGAGGTTACGAGTTCGATTCTCACTTACAGTGAATTACAGGATAAGTTTTTTTGGAGGGAGATTTTCAGTTATCTAGAGCAAACGAATATCTAATCACTTTACACTCCACGGAACTTGAGATCATTTAAAGATCACTCCACCGATTTCATTCATCGTCCGATGTGACTAACCAGGTGTATGGCATTTTAGAAATTGTCCCCAAAATTATATTTTTAGGAGTCAACGGATAGAAACTACTTTTTAGGGGAGAATAAATGCGAAAAATCACCATAAATTACTGTTTATTTTCGCTACTTATAGCAAATATGAGCTGTTAAAAATTTGATACCGAGATGTTAAAATGTTTAGAAAACAAAAATGGTCCGGGTGGTATGAGTGTATTGTATCTGTCTGTGTCTGTGAACAGATTCACTCAAAACGACAGTCGAATAAATACCAACATGTGTATTTAGCTTCAGTACTTTACAAAAAAGCGATGTAAAGATATCCCCACCCTTTTACCTTTTACATGAAACATCTAGTAACTTTTGAATTTCTCAAACGATTATCATTTAAATTAAATTTATATTCAAGATAATTTCATTACTAATAAAGTCTTCACCTATCTGAAAATATTCTCTGAATTTTGTATAATTGGTGAGCCGTAAGAGATGCACAAAATCTTACTACACAAAAAAGGTATATTTCAATAAAATACCAATTTATGACATACAGATTATTTTATAGCGTTAAAGGTTTCCAAGATATTCGGAATGCATTACATTTTAAATAGTTATGCTTTGTCAAAGAAGAAGTGTGATCCATTTTTATTTTGTTTTACTGCTGACCATACAAATACAACCGACTTTCAATCTCATTAGTTTGCAGAAAATGAGTTGAATACATAAAATGTTTATAAACATTGCAATATGATTGTGAACAGCATAACTAAATAACGAAACCTTTACATTTAAATGAGCATCATCTAAGGATACACACGAAGATTTTAAGAAAATATCCCCCCTTCCCCACAACTAAAGCTACCTTACACACGGAAAAGTTTCGAACATATTGTGTTTTTTCAAACAAACAAAAAAAAAAGTCAAAGAATTTTATTCAAAAGCCTGTATTAGTAATAGTTAAATGTCTACCTGGAATTTCCTAGTAATAGCATATGAATTCCTCTTTTGAATGACTTGCAAAAATGGTATATCGTAACAGGGAGATAAACTTGCTACACAAAATCTGTAGATTTCGAAAAAACAGACAATTTACTTCTTCTTCCTTCCAAGGTGTAGGCCGATGACCTGTTCCGAGGCTAATTAAGTTTCAGTTACATGTTGATCACTCCATCGTCTCCTTCCCAACTTTCTTGTTCCCTTAGGTTTATAAAACGTTGCTCGCTTAGGTAATCTACAAGGGGGCATTCTCATAACATGTTCTTTCCATTGCTTTCGGTAGTTATATATTTCATCTACTATATTCTCGACTCCCACCTGTGTTCTTATGTCTTGATTTCTCTCTCTCTCTCTCTCTCTCTCTCTCTCTCTCTCTCTCTTCTAGTCTTCCCTACCAGATAACACATGCAATTTATTTCATATACAGTTTTGTTGTGGATCTAACCATTTCTGAGGTATTGTTTATTATGGAGTTATATTTTCCAATACTTCTACTGTTATCAAATAGGAGGACTTTATTCACATTTTTCTTCCTGATCGAGCGAAAATACCATCACATTGAGGCACACAAGATTCATTCACAGGCTTTAGAGGTTTTTTCAGGAAATTTAAGATATACATTTTAATTGTCATGTAAATATCCATAATATGTGGTATTTTTATCAATATGATTATAGCCATTTTTGAGAAAATCAGCATTCCTGAAAAATGTATGTAAAGGATATTTTAGGTTGAGGGGAGTTTCTTGAAAATCTTTGTCTCACATACTTGGAAGATGCTAAACTTAAATGTCAAGTGTTGTAATTACCGACTTCTCTTTTTGTGAGTTATGCTGTTTACATACACACACAAACACACGTGTAAACACAAACAAACCTTTTTCTAAAAGAGAATGTTTTGCTTCAGGAGACCCTAAAGGTTGTATTTCCGGTGATATCTTGGTATCTTATTTTTCGGTGGAATCCAACACCTTATCTACTTTATAGAGTGCATGTTTGCAATAGAGAAAACAAAAAATATTATAAGTGATTCTAGTTTAGTAAACATATTCCTACAAAATATTATTCTTTTCATAAAGCTTTCCAATCTTCAGATAATTATTATTTTATTTTTGAGAATATTGCAAAACTGTAAATTTAACAGTTCTCTTTACATTCAACAACTTAACTTTTAATTCTTCTGCTTCTGCTTCTGCTGATAAATACTTCCGATATACAAATTAACAGAAACCCACGCATGATCATACAGAATACCGATTTGAGTAAGCATTTACATAACACTCAACGTATTAGTAGAAACAGTTACGTGTACAAGTAGATAAAATCTTGATAATCAAAAATTACAAGATTATGAGTCCTTTGTATACAAAGTTCTGTGAGAATTTAAAGCAAGAAAATAACAGAAAACTAATGTTTAGAAAAACTGATTGGAGTGCACCCTTTTCGCCAACACACACGCTTCATATAGTTTTATTAAATTTTACTGCACTTTACGAGGTATGTCCAGTTTTTGTTCTCTCCCTTTTTCTTCTGCTGGTCGAAGATTTTTTTTCAGGCACTTCTGTAATGTGTTCGTGTCTTATCTTACTTTATGTGGATTTTCGTACGCCCAGGTGCTATAGTAAATAGATGCTCCATTTCTACTAAACGTTGATTCCTTCATTGTAAGAATTTAAAACAGGAGAGTCCCCTCCTTTTTGAAGAAACTATTCAAAAATGCGCAAAGGATAATCTACTTCAAAAAGATACTGGATAAGAGACTTGAACGTATAATAAGGGAGTAGGAATTATTCTTATGATGTTCTCAAAACAGTCTGAGGGATACGCCGTTAGTGCAAGCTATACTATGGCTGTATTTCCTGAATCTCTTTCTACCAAGTGAAAACTTTCTTCCTCTTTTGGAACATTTCTTTTACCAACTCCTTCAATATGAGGATTACAACTGCGAATGTAGGGCTAGAAGCATGTTGGACGCTACTGGCAGGCACGGAAAACATGGACGGGCTAGGTAAATTTATACTTAAGGCAAGACAGCTGAGATCTGAGGAGGCTGCCAATAGAGAAGGGCGGGGGAGGAATAAGTTCAACTAAACAAAAGTGACTACAATGTTCTACATACATATATATATATATATATATATATATATATATATAATGTCATACTTAGGTCACTGTTGTGCTATGGTTTTATATATGGTGTATATATTATGTGTATATATGTCTTTTAGGTGTAATTATCTATCATAAGAGGGTATATTTATGAAGATGTACTCTGTACTGTAAATCTAAATTGCTATATTTGAATATATTTGTATTTTTATTTTCGGCTTCACTTTTAATTCTTTATTGTTGTTTATTATTGCTTTTGACTGTGTATTACCTTTGTCTTTTTATTTTCGTGTTTGCTCTTTTAATTCTTTGTTGTTGTTGTTGTCTTAATATTGCTTGTAATGTCTATTACAAAAGCACGTACGGTCTATGGACCCGTGCGATTGTTGAAATTTTATGTTATGATATTGCTATGCCAATAATTACACTTATTCATTGATGAGGAGTACAATTCTATTTGGAAGTCTTTCTGATAACCTCTTTCCGCAACTGCCGCATTACGCTATATTTCACCATAAAGAGTAGCATTTCAAAATACTCAACTTTAGTAATGTGAGCCATTTTGTGACAGATAATCCACTGCTTAGAAAACAAAGCAGCCGAAGAAATTTTCTTTATAAACAAACAACTGAAGTGCGTTTCTTCCGATCGTAGTGACTTCTTGTCATGTAGTCTCGTGGATTCTCTGTAGATTCAAATTTCGACGGCTAATAATTATAATGCGATTAGTTTAATTCAAAATATGTTTAAAGACGTAAAAAGATATATATCCTTAGATGTTGTTTTTTCACATAAACTAATTTAAAAACAAGCCTGGACTAAGGTTTTTTGTTCTCTTCATTACTAAGAATCGTTCTGTTTGTGAGCAATCATAGGTCACATTCAAACGTGTATAATCAAAATTTAGACTTTAAATGTGTCTCCTGGAAAAAAAATAATGAATATGACATTATTGTAGCAGTTTGACTTTCACAAGCAGCAATATATGATATAAATTATTGTCGTTTTCTTACAGAAATGGAGCTACCTAACCGGGTGAAGAGCGCTCTGGATCGAGAAGATCTGGACATGGACTCCAGTAGCAGCGAGGTTGACGGCGAGCCCGGTCAGCACCTCTACAACGGCTACCAGGGCTCCCTTAGAGAGCCAAGCGACGCCGGATCCGGCGGCGCCTCTAGCAGCAGCGACGGTGGTGAGGATGGTGCGTCAATAAATGTGGGCAGCTGGACCAGGGCGATCCTCTTCGGCGGAGGAGTGGTGTTGGCCATCGTCTTGTGAAGAGACACTGACCCAACTTTTGTATTCATGTATCATATTTTATAGACTACCACGCTCCGTCGTTGTGTGAACGAAAATTGACTGACTGCTTGATAGATTCTGGTGGATCGGCAGTGACAGCTGAGATACATCTGCAACAAGCGACCAATTATCATGTCCTGGACGAAAATGAAGATTGATTGATGTGCGTCACAAAATTAGACTACAGCTGAATCAACTCTGCTACCGAGGTGCGATCTATTCTACATCAACATGCCACCTGTTTCCTTTGTCACAACAGATTCAAAATAACTAAATTACAATAAACAAAATAGAAAACAGAATCGAGCAAATTACAGAACCAACCAATAATATTAACTTTCCCATCACTGTAAAAAAGCAAATGTAGAGGGCTCTTTAAACAAAAACGCACTCATATGTGTGTATGTATACATATACCTATATTTGTTTACGAAATGCGTTAAATATTCAGTATTTTGAGAATGGGAATACAAAAAAAATTAGTAAAAAATGTTTTTTGAATCTTCTGGGATACGAAGTCTCACCAACGCTCCAGTTTGAACTCTCACTATACAGGGCGTTCTGAATTTTCAGTTACAAATTCCTAGCATTGTTAGATAGAACATTTGAATGGGAATGCAAATATTGAAATGTACCGTTTCCATGTTAAAGGTAAAGTAATTTAACATTTATACCTTCCATTTACCTGGGTTGATTCTTAAAAATAAATCATTGAACATTCTTTGACAAATACACATTCAACCTCATTGTACAAGGGAGCCAGCAGATCTCATAACATCTATGCAATGTGTTGAACGGCTTTCACCATAATACAGAATTTGTATTTCAGTAAAACAGATATTAGAGCTGCCATTACAAGAAAAAAAATAATTTTTCACGGAAATAGTACCAAGGGGATACAATTAATAAGCTCACTATTTTTGTTTCTTTTGAAAGCTTAATTGTTACAAAATTCATAATGTTACTTTCCTTAGAAATATAACTTGGGTGTAACTGCAATTGAACCTAAATTACTCTGGTATTTGACGGCAACAGACTCCCAAAGAGTGAAATTTTAACATCCATTTCCAAGTATGGGTTTTGCTCGAATCTTTATTCATTCATTCCCATAAATAAGTCTTTGATGGCTTTAAGGAAAACTTTTGGACACATTGTGTATAATATACATTGCATTCATTATATTTTTTCCAGTAATTTTCCACAAATTATTTGCATATACCATTTGACGTGCGTATGTGTCTCTTGGTGCGCTAAAAGCGTTGCAGAACTCAACGGGGCTATTTCAAGTTAAAACCCGGCAGTGAAGAACTGCCATTCGATCTCCGATACCCCTCGCAATGAGCGCGGCCCACTTATCGTCCCCGCTGATAAGCCAGACAAGGAAAGTGAAGAACACTCGCCCGTTCTCCCCCGGCGGGTTTTAACTTGAAATTGCCGGTTTAGTTCTGCAAATCTTTTAACGCTCGAAGGGATATCTGCATACGTCAAATACGGGATCTCAGTTAGGCTTTTCAATCCTTGTTTATGTTTATGTTCTTAAGTTGTGCGCAGTATAATAAGCCAATCATACATGTTTTACTATAATTTTGTTGGAGAGATAAACTCCTACAATATTATTAACCAACTGTCTACTGTTTTAGATATATTAATAGTCAAAAGTATCTCATATTAAAAATAATAAATGGTTTTACAAGCGCCTCGTAAATGCAGAATTACAATGATCGTTCTAAAGTGTTGGCTACATACGCTGTATATGCAAACAATTTGGCCTGCATTAAAATAATCAGCATATATAGAGTTCAAATACTCAGATTAGCATCCACGGCACGACAGTTCTCAAGGGACCATGGCCTATCGTCCGGCCACTGCATCCCCCATCTTGGCCCGAAGGTGTCATTAATGGGGTCCCGACTGTTTGATGCGGTCTTCTCAATTTGGAGCAGCTACTTCTCAATCAAGTAGCTCCTCAATTGGCACGGGGCTGAGGGTAAGCCGGACCAGGTCTCCCAGCCGGAAAAATTCCCCACGTCGGTACCGGGAAGCGAACCCAGGTCTTCCGCTTTGCAAGCAGCCGCGCCACCACTGCGCTAAGATTAGTTTCTGATCTTACAAATTATGACCAGTTTTTATTAAAGGTTAGATTCAATTCTGAAAAGAATCTTACGAAATATCTGTTGTAATTTAATTGAACACCTATTTACCCTTCGTCACTTTAATTTGTTTCTCTTTTTCTATGCTATATTACCGCCATAGTGACAATACGATCTTATGCTATGTCTGTAATGGGTCATGTGCATAGAATTAGCAGTACATAAAATAGAATGGAGAGAAGAAACTTGGAATGGATGAACACAAGTGAAAACGAAGCCATCTTTTGGCATTCCAAGCTATACGAGACTTAATATTCTAAATCAGTCGTCAACAATTTGTTACCTTTAGAGTAATTAAGTAAAGAGAGAACAAAGTTACTCGATGCTCCTACGAATCGCCTACTATGTACTGCGCGACTAACTGCGTGTAAAAAAGAAACATTAATTCCTTTAATACTGTTTGAGGTACTTAACCTATTTTCACAAATTTAATATATCTATTATAGGTCCATGTTTGATAAAACACTTGATCTGTTATGTCTCTTCCATTAATATTTATACTTCGTATCTGAATACATACATATATTCATAGATCTGGTTATAATTGGTAGTCGTAACACAAATAAACGCAGAATAATTATAATTTTATAGCATTATAATAAAAAGCAAGCCTCTTAGTTTGGTTAATGACATTGTAACGCCAACAATATAAGGAAAATGTTAATGTTTATAGCAGTGAAAATGAACACACCTTCATAATTAATTGGTATCGAACAAAATTTGAAAGAAACATTTTTCTCCTTGGTAACTGCCGTGCCCATAATTGCATTTTCTGGGTGTAGAACTATGCCGCCACTTTCTAAAAATAAGAAAGATTCCTCCTACACAGGCATGAACGTAAGAGTCGATGGATTGCGTATTTGCTCGTTTTTTGTTTCCTACACAGACATAAGCCGGCTAGCTTTGACACAAAAAAACGAGTTTGTGATGCCTAATCTAAATGTCCTGAGAGTAAAAGTGCAACTTATTATAAGAGTTTCTAATTTTAATTCATTTAATGCGACAAGACATTACTTTTAAACTTGCGTTCAACTTTGAAAATGTTTTAAATAGTGCTTATTGAATGCAACCAAAATATCATTCGATATCTAAAAATTGTTAAGTAACAACCTTGTATTAACTCTACATGTTGCACAATAATGCAGATTCTCTCCTTATTTGTTTTGTTTTGTAGTTCTACATGGGTGAAAAGCAGAACAAATTACTACTTTCATGATCATACAATATTTATAATTACTATAACTGTAACTTCAGTAGGATGTATAATTTTATCTTTAAAAATAATTACACATGTTTAAATAATCAAATATAAAATATTTTTTAGCATTTTTATATACTAAATGAAATAAAATAAGAATTTCCATGAGCCAAGCATCCTTTATGTATATTTTTCTTTTATCGTATGCTTCCGAAACGCTAATAAGAAAGTTGGGAAATACATAAATGTCTTAATGCTATATAAATTATAACAAATAAAAGAGAATTAGAAAGGATTTACATTTTTGCTAGTTCTGATTATACAGAATATACAGTTATTCTAGGGAAAACACAAGCATTTCCATTCTAAACTAATGTTAGCCCACTCCACCCCCCCAAAATAAAATAAAGACAAATAAAACGCATAACGAAATAAAACGTTGCAACATAATATAACACAACAAAGTAATGCGTTACTTTCATCTTTGAATTAGCTGGTAGGCTATAATGCATGGATTGGACATTACTATATGAAAATTATGATTTAGTGCTATGCTTTTTGGTACTGGAAAAAATAGAGTTGCAGTGTGCTTTTTAGACCCCCCTTTCATGTCTTCAAAATAGTTTCATTACTTGTCAGATTGAAGAATGTATATGAGATTTACGTGTGAGCGGTTTCATTATTCTTGCACTTATTTCTATTTGTTGAATACGTAAGGAATAAGTTTTAAGAGTTTTAAAATCCAGCATAATTTATTTTATAGTCATGAGTATAAGTTAAACTTTATAATCCAATACTAATTAAATTATTGGAACAAGAATTGTATAGTTTATCTCGACATGCACTGAATCCTGTAGAAAGAGTATATGTGTGGGTGTACTACATAGTTCGGCATAGGAAAAACTTAAAAAGCAAATATACATAATTGAAGTTAAATGATAAAAAACTGGAAGGAATAAGAAAGTTCAGTTATTAATTATTTTCTTTCCAATAAGATGCAATAAAATTAGTGTATAGAGTTAAATTTCAAACATGCTGGAAGGAAAGTCTATAACAATATTTATATTTTGGTCAGGTCTTATTATAAAGTACCCCCACCCGAAATTTTGGAAAGTTGTTCAATATAAAGATTTGATTTGGTCTTATTGAACTAAAGGAAATAAGATTAACATTACTTATTTTTATTTTATTGTTTCAAAGGAGAATGAATACAGAAAACTTGAAAGTTGAAAACCAGTTGCTTAATAATTAAAAACCTATCACACTCAAAACTATTTTCTAATTCACGATGTTTAATAGATTATATAATAAAAATATCTATGTTTTCAACGTTTTAGCTTTCTAAGTTTTTGAGAAAAGCGCATTGTTTAAGACACTATAACTTCTAAATAATCTGATTTCAAATGGATCTTGAATCCTATATTATATTTGAACCATTCTTTCGGTTTACGGTTTAGTTAATATGCTATTTTTATACACCAGGAGGAATAATTACATTTTCCAAAATATCTCTAAGGTTTATAGAGAAGATTTCAAAAAAAAAAAGGTTTGGACTGAACAAACTTTTTAAACACATATTTCATTTATATTCACTGTTTATAAATTTAAATGCCTTGGCCCCAATTCATCGAGAAAAAAATCGTAATTTTGCATGGCACAAAACAATTGACAATTTGACATTTTTGAAGTCAATAATGACAAAATTTACCCTTATTTTTCTTTTTTATAATATTAGGTAACTTTGTCTCAAATTAGGTCCATACACTTCAAATTTGATAATACTATCAAACCATAGTATGAAACCGTATGGGACAGATTGACTGTTCATTGTTACATGAGAAAAGATACTATGTTTCACAAGAAAGTGAAAAAGTTTAAAATATAATAATGAATTATTTAAATAACAAACATAATAAATAGGAATAAAGAAAGTACCAAGTACGCATGAAATAAAATTAAAAAAAAAAAACTTGCATACGGTTTAAAACATGCAGATAAATGGGAAAAAGGAGAGTATTCTTGTTCCGAAATATTTGACATATTAGAAATATTTAGTATAAATATCACAGCTTCATTGTAACTGGTTGGGTAGAGAACATTATTGGTGATAATATCTAACTGAGCAACGGATTTTTGAAGAATGTTTAACATCAGTACTAGACACTAAAATATTTGATTTTAATGTTATAGTTTTTATTCTTTATTATAGTACCAATGTTTCAGTATATAAAGCAGAAATTCTGAAGGGCTAAGTTTTTATGTGGTTAAATAATAAAGTGACAGAAATTGAATTAAAATTACCATGAATTTTATGAAAAAGAGAAATAATCACGAGAATATATAGCTGGAAAGGAAAAATATACAGGGTGTTTCAAAACGATACCAAACGAAGATGTGGACCTTGTTGGTCATACCGTACGCGATATGGGAATATAATTTTCAGCTCTAAATTCAGCACATACAAAAACTGTAATAAAATCTCCATGGATTAGGCAGTCTTACATAACCAGATGGCACGTGCCCGGTCCACTCCAAAAGAGATGCCGGTTGGTAGCGAAGGTCCCAGTCGCGTGGTGTAGGCGTGGTTTGATAGACACGCCGGCGCGACACATGCCACCTTAGTAATGGAAAACATAACATGTGGGTTTTGTTATGTTTCTCCTACAACACGTTCTGAGATTGTTTACGTGGCGTATGACAACCGTTGTTCCTTCGCTGCCTATTCCCAAATGTGTGCGATTTTTAAACACACATAAAACTTTAAATAGAAGAGTTTGAAAGCTGCAACATCAAGTTTCGGACAAGTCAGAGTGTAAGTTAATCGGCTACTATCTACGTTTGGTGTCGTTTTGAAACAGCCTGTATATTAGTAATGTTGCTAATCATTTTCAAGGCGCTATCAGAATAGTGAAAGCACTTACGAAAAAACATAGTATTATAACAGGAAGGATTTGTAAAACATATTGTTTCCTTCCATAAAATAACTTGTACATGACATTACAATATGCAATGATATTGCCCTTTCTTGTTGTTTGTAAGCGGTTATAGTTTGATTTAAACGTCGTGACACTCCAAATGCGCAAGAGATGGAAAGTGAGAAGTGTTGAGAACCGTGGGAAGCAGTGGAACACTGAGTCCCGCTTCACTTGTTATGTAAGTGGGCCGGTCGAGCTATTTCGTATCTATGTTTCAGGAGTGGGGGAGTGTCACGACATTTAAGCAAAGCTGTACTTGCCAAAAACCAATTGTATTTTATCAAGTGCAACGGTGGAGCGATCTAATACTCTCAGCATAAAATGTTTTCCCACCAGGAGTAAGAAGAAGATGTAATGGTAGACACGTATCTAACGCATAAAATCAGAAGTATCAGGTCACTCCAGCCCAAAGCTCGACAGAAACATCTAAACTGGTAATAAGAAACATTATAAGACCAGAATATTAAGCGTACCTCAAGTCACAGCGGGCAATTTCTCTTTTCATTCGTAATTTTCAATTGAAATAGTAATCTCACACCTGCAACATGCAAGACATCGTTTGGAAATCATGAATTAGATTTGAAAGATTTGAGAAGTAGTAGAAGGGATTCACGAACTGTTTCTATACATACAGTTGACTGAATAAAAAAACGAGTCATAGCACTCAACATTTTATTCTCTTAATACTCTTTGAGTAAAAAATGTGCCTATTCAAACGGCCTTGATTAGTTTTCCGCGCTATAGAGAATCAATGGAGTATGTCGCGTTGTACCCATGGATATCGCCTCACAGCTTGAGATCCGAGGCACTAATCCCATTATTAAACTGAATTTTCAAATCGAATATATAATCTCTATCTACTGATTACTTACATGTAACTGGAACCTACCCTAAATTCGTTAAAACCAGTTTTAAATTATACGAAGTAGTGTGGAATGAGAGATTATGAACAGAATCAGTTTTAACTCCGACATTTCGTATATTTAAATTAAAATAATCTCTTCAGGGATATGTCGGTTGGTTTATCACAATAAAATGGTTATGCATTGTTGTTGGAATACGTTCGTTCGTAATAATTATATTGTCTCGCCATCAATTCCTGCCTGTTTGGGTCATTGATTAAAGGTAATTTTCACCACTGAAAAATATATTAATTACGCTGCCATCTATCCACAGATAGTGAAACAGCTTGACTAGACCGTAACTCCAACGCCACATGGAGTTGTACCCACCATACAGATTAAATTAGTATCATAAACAGAGCCGTCACGGTATGGCCAAGCAGTTAAAGCGACCTTAAATAGAATTAAGAAAAAAATGTTCAAATTATTTCTTCTGACAACTTCGTGCTGAACGGTGACGTTAGATAATGAGGATATGTTATTATCTCGCGTGACCTCTTTGGAGATTGCATTGTAACTTAATGATACTTATAGTTATTATGCTTTATTTTCTGTATTATTATCTGATTCTATATAAAATTTTATATCAGAATAGTTCATATTAATTGGGAATAATTATGTTATCGTACATGTTTCCAATTAAAGCTGTGTTTTAGTGCCAAAGGCACAGGCGATAGCATAGGTCTCTCTATTGCAGCGGATACCTCTACTGATTATTGGCTAAAAAATTGCCAGTCCTGTTTCCGATAGCTGTTACTTTTGTGAGCGGCGAAATCATAAGAAAGCCACCACTGATTATTAAGGTCATTATCCTTGTCAGCCCTGAAACAATTAGAAAATAATAGATGCATCAGAGATGAATGGACGAAGGATAGGGAATCCTTGCAATACATTTAAGGAATAGTTCCATGACAGTTACAATATATATATATATATATATATATATATATATATATATATATATATATATAATACGTCATTTAAAACGTGACATCGGTAGAGTAAACGTATCAGACAGTATAATCATGACAGATTTAATAACCTAACTAAAGCGGTTTTCGATCCGATGCCGAATGCTACAAAACAGTCTATAGTAATATTACAGGTACTTAGAATTCGAAATATAATTTTATAAAATGAGTTATCAGTAACCGATGACAATATGTTTGTGTACAAAATGAAAAAACTGTCAAGAAAATATATAAATGAAACACTCTCACATCTAGATCAAAAAACCTAGAAAGAGATAGTACGATGATATAAACAGAGATTTTAAAAATAAGCAGACTGGAAACTGTTAATGGAGCTGTAGTGGATATTAAGAAGAATATGTGTATAAACAAGCTATGAACTAATTCTTGTAAGATCCTTTATAAAACGTTTTAAACTAAAATAACTCAAAATCATTTCGGGTCCAAACAGTGGGACACATAAGCAATTGGGCACATTAACAATTGGTCACATTAAGGATTGGATTGTCCTGACTTCAATTAGGGAAGTAATGGTTGTATTTCCTCTTTCTTTTACTTTGTAATTTCCCAAATTTATACATTTATGGTTGCTACTATCATTTAAATCAGTGACAAAAGATTAAAGAATTGGACTGACGGATTTCATTTAAATGAGGAGATTAGACTTTACGAAAAGGATATGTTTTGAATCAGCTCATCTTCTGATTAACATATATGGCAATGGTTGGCTACTTGTACAAGAAATGAGAAATTATATTTATTATTCGAGTGTGTTATGGAACAGCGGATTGATAACCCTTCAGTATCAATATAATATATTTTATGTTGAAACGGTGACCTCATCCTTCGACATCATTGTTGAATCTGTGGCATTTAGCGTGACATATATATCGAAGGACGAAATCACCGTTTCAACAAGATCGTGCTATAGACCACAGCTTGACATAATAACCAGTTAAGTCTATGAAGGAAGATGCAGGGTACCAGTCCTTTTTGACAGAACCGAATTTTACGTTCTTGTCTTTGGTTAAAATTGACAAGAAGTTTGCTAATAGGTTGAAAGATCTGAGGAAACCCGAGATCTAAGAAAATGGAAAAAGGTCTTGCAAAAGTTAAGCTATATGACTAATAATAATAATAACAATAATAATATGTGTTTATGAGTTCTATAAGAGATTAGTTGTGCACCCCTGAAAAATGTGATTTAAATACATATAGTTGGCTAAAGCAGGTTTACATGATCAAAAGTGTTACTTTTTCTAGCAAGTATGTACACTGTAAGCTATTCCGACCAAAAATAGATATTTCAGCAGAAATATATGATTTGAGGTCCACTGAGTCCAAAAAAATGTAATTTTAGATAAAGATCCGTGTCTGTGTCTGTCTGTTTTTCTGTGGACCGCATAATCAAAAACGAAAAGACCATTGAATACCAAACTTAGTATTTAAGTTTAGTATTTTCTAAGGATACGACACAAAGATTTAAACACACACACACACACACACACACACACACACACACACACACTGGAAATAACCTTTGAAGCCTCTTTATTCGGGGTGGTTTTTCCAAAAATGTGTTTAACAGTTAAATTATAAGAACTTTTTACACAAAAATATAGATGTATGAATTATGTCATATATGTTTTTCTTGTAGAGTTGCCGTTTCCTAGATATTCCTTATTATCGGTTGCAGTTTTAAACTACCTAATTTTTCTTAAACAGGACCATACAAAGCCATCCGAACCTCAATTGTTTCACATAACAACCAGCTCTTAAAATATTTCACTATCGCTTTAGCCTAATATACTCCCTTATTGCCCCTCAACTTACAATGAAGCAAGCAACAAGACCAAGTCTGGTAATTTATATATCGATTAGTATGACGTAGATAAAAGAATAATCTATTGTCAGAATAGTTAGTATATGGAAAAGAGAAAGCTTGTGAATGAAACACATCAGATTTGTTTTAATTCAAGAGTTTTACAATATTTGACATGGTTAAACAAGACGTGGCAAGATTTGACAATGTCATAAATGTGTCCTTTTGCCTAACTGATATTCTTCAGAACACATTGATAATAATTTATCACGGGCAAAGTAATTTGTTATTCCGATCATGGCATAAGGATTTGCATGAAATCTTATTCTTTATGTAATCAAGTAGAACTTTAGCGTATAACATTAGATCGTCCGTAACATCAGAAATAAGAAAAAAAAAAAAAAAACAACAACAAAAAAACATGAATTAATAGGTTAACTTCGCTATATCAAATTTCATTATTGTATGCTCTGGAAATCTACCTGACAGTTTATTCAAGTGCCATGTGTTCATTTAATTTTAGTGATCAACGGAGCCCATAAAGCAAAGGCGTAGCCTTCGGAAAACTAACTGCTAACCAGCCTTCATACAAAGCCCTCTCCCTACCCAAAAAGTCATTTTGTTTACTTCTCATTTCAGCCATTTGCAGGTTTCGTGACGGACTTTAAATACTTGCATTTCATTGTTCAAAGCCGTCAAATCATGTTGATACCTTTGCCCTTATTTACTTTCAAGTCTTTCAAAGTCATTTAAAGTATTGGAAGCAATTTTACAAGAAAACTTGCGAAGCTGAGACATCTCCTAAAAAGTGCTTTATAGCATTGAAGTGACAACAATTTGATCGTGTAAAAACAGCTTAAGATTTTTTTTAAAAAAATTGTTTAACTAATTGATTATAAACATGACCATGAGTTATTAAGATTAATGTGCCTCCCTTAATTCCCAGTGTCTGAATTCGGTTTTGCTGTTGATGCATGAATTAGACCCATGTGCCCAATTTCTAGTGTGTTCAACTGCTACACAAACCATTCTTTCCATTAAACTATTACTATTTACATAGAAAAGTCGTTAAACTGGTTCTGGTATGTAAAACTGTTTTCGATAATAGCTTTTTTTATTATATACGAAACTGGTAAAACTGGTTTTGACGGGTTTGGATTTTAAAGGTATATTATTGTTTCAAATTCTCCCAAATTAAGTTCTTCTTCTCTTGGTATTTCAGTGTCAAAATTAGTATTCCAGGCTTTCGCGTAAGCTACACAATGCCATTGTGTGAAATGCTAACAACGTTTTAAGACATGATTGAAAATACTTTTAAATGTATTTTAAGTATAGGCAAACTCTGGGTAGTATAAATGTTGTTTAATCCTGTGTTATAGTATTTATTTTTAAGAAAAACACTAATATTTCAAGAATTATGTAGCATCAAATTATTGTATACGAAGACTAGGCGTGTGTAAATCAGAAAACACAGTAAACATAATTGTATCACACGAAATGTACACACTTAAACTGAAATCATATACGAATCTGAGTTTGGACATAGCTTAAGGAATCTCTATGTATTCATTTTCTGTAAATTCTTATGGAGACAATGGTAATGTTTAGACCTATGTAAATAAACGTTCAAGTGCTAATAATTATACTTGGTTGTAAGAATGCTGTGCAGATGTATCAGAACTAGACAACTTAATGTGCCAAACAAAAAAAAAAAATAGGCGTGCTGCCGTTTTCATCACTGTTTCGTCCCTTGTCCTTTGCCAAATATCAAGCAAGACGCTTTTTCATGACGAGGCGATAAGGAAGGCAAAGTTATGTGTGCGAGTAAATATTCCATACGTGTGCAAGAGGAGAACCAAGTGAGTGTTATTGTGATAAGTACCAATTAAGCTGTAAAATTGTAAAGATAAACAGTCTTTAAGTGAGGCTGAAGGACCCAGTAGAAGGAATAATGTGTAGATATTTGCATAACGTCATTAATTCAGATGTTGTATATGATCCAGAAAAAGAAAATGTACATTCGCTCTTTTTGTTTTACAGTTTTATGGTCGTATAAAATATTGTATCTATTTTGAGTGAAAGTTGTAGCTATTTTACCAACGCCAATGACTTCACAGATTGATGCAAGTTGTAAACATTTAGTAGCCTTAGATTAATGTGTTACTTCGTGCTGCCCATTGTCACTGTTTCTCAACAAACTTTGTTTCTCTTTTTTTTTCTCTTTCTTAATAATATTCTAGTTAAGTGAAGTGTTAATAATGTAAGTAAAATTACTTTGTATATTTCAGTTTTTTTTCTCCATTTTCTATGTTATATTTAATTTTCATATGCAATAATATTTATCTGCTATTCTAATACTATTTGAAGACTAATATTGAACTAATTATTTTTATTTTTTCATAAAGAATGTGCATGGACCTGCTGGATTTCTGAATATATTAAGGTTAACAGACTTAAGAATATCTCGAATACAAATAGCTGTGAATCATTTTGAGGCAGTTGTTGACTTGTATAGTGTAAATTCCACAAACAACTATTTAGAGGCAACTTGTATCAGCAAAGATTGCAAGATGAACATTACTATAATTAATCTGTTATATAAGAAATGATCATATTAATAGGAGATAAAGCTCAATTTCGCCAAAGCTTAATCTACTTAATTAAGGGCTAGTAACTCAAAAGCACTTTAGGATATCAGAATGAAAGGTTTAGAATACATCTAAGCGTACGGATCTAATTTTACCTGATAATTTGATTAAGAAAGATACGTTATTATTTCAATTTAACTATACCATATTTTGATTAACTTTGGAGAAATATTTATTTAAAGGTTGAAATAGGTGGGTAAACTAGTGAATCAGCACTGGATCTTCTTTCAATTTTTTTTTTCTAACAAGTCGATAGAAGCTTATATTGTTTATTCGAGGAAAATCTGCGTC
Source organism: Hymenopus coronatus (assembly GCA_030762935.1). NCBI lineage: Eukaryota > Metazoa > Arthropoda > Insecta > Mantodea > Hymenopodidae > Hymenopus > Hymenopus coronatus. The sequence goes on along the minus strand of CM060896.1, from coordinate 88,272,600 downwards.
AAGTGCTCCTAACATTAAAGGTACTAATCAATTACCAAATGCCATCAAAATACTAAAAATCATTTTGGAATTAAACACCCTTCAAAATAAATAAAAATAAAAAAGTTTAATCTATAAAATAACAATATAACGTTAATAAATTCAAAATTATAAATGAATGCAATTTATTATAGAATATATAACAGAATAACTTTCCAAAATTATTCTAACACCTACATATACCATACAAGTAACACCAAAATGAATTCACTAATGCATTTTGGTGTGGTTCTTATCATACTAAAATTTATTTTACAGTTTTCAATTATATAATTCCAAAAAAATGCCATTCTGAGGAAAAACGAAACCAAAGTAGAGAGGATAAAACGATTTCATATATATTTTTAAAGAAGTTTGATCATACAGAGGTTGTCATAATAAAAGTAATACCGAGAAGCAAAATTTCTCTTAAAATGGGGTACGGTTTACTGTGTGAAGTGGTGACAAAATTTACAATGAAAAAAGTATGTCTAATAAAATTATAAAAATATATAAGATAAATTGTATGTACAATTTATGCACCCATAAGATAAATTGTATGTACAATTAAACTAATGTTTAAAATTAGTAATACTTCATGAAAAATTAATTTAATGTTTGACAAATTTCGCCATTTAGTCTTCCCGCAGGGGTAACGAAATGAATTTAATTGAAGGCTTTGCTCCATTGTTATGTAAAGAACTACTGCTTTTGTTCACATATAACCTATTTTTAAGTATACGTAGAATTTTAGAACAGGCAATTAAAACCTTTATCTCAATTTCAACACAGTTCTTCAAATAATGTTCTTTGACCATTTACATGCATGTAATCTGTCAACACCACCTAAAGGGAAGGCCTAGCAATAGGATGTATGACGTCACACTTTTGGCTATTTAGTGGTTCCGTCAAACCAGTAATGTACGAAAGTTAATTTTTTACTTTTACTTTTTACTTTTAAAATAATTGTTTAGTTTTTTATTACTAGAACCAAAAGAGATCTGGACGGAAGGTTAAATTATCCATACAATATCATCATTATTGACGGTTTTCTAAGAGAAGTTGGCAACATACTAAGAAAGTAGAACGTCTTACTAATGGCGGAACTATTTTATTATACATGACTATTCTATCATAATATAATAAAATAATAATAAAACAATAGTATTATGTAAAGGCACTTAAGGGCATTTAAAAGGAATAATTCGTATATAAATATAAAATGAAACTCGCTTTATAGCCCTTATAAATCACATTAATGACATCTAATGAACGCATTAAAAGCAGTTCCTTTATATATTTTTAATCTATAGCAATTCCAAAAGCATTATCACCACCAAATTTTGAATGACAAATTTGTACAAAAATAGATTTCTACAACATAGACAATTGGCGTGAAGAGAGAAACTCAATTAAGATATCCATTTTAAATCCAATTCAGAATTTTTTTACTTATCAAAATTAATACTTTTATACAATGTTACAGATATGTAAACACAAGTATATACAGATTATTTTATATTTGGAGGAAACTATTAAAATTGTTTATGAAAGTTCAATGTAGTATCCTAATGCAATCAAATTTGAAAGCTTAATGTTCTTTAAACTTCCGTTTATGCATCTTTGTAAATATTATAAAACATAAACTAAGCAATACGTGACAATAAATGGTTAATAAAATTCTTTGGTAAATTGAACTATAAATCTACTTGTAACCATCCAAAAAGTTAAAAGAAAAATGCTTAACAGTTTGCTCAAATGAACAGAGCAAAAGATTGGCAAACTATATTACTCTGTCATAGTTATAGCATAATTCCAAGCAAAACCTCAGTGCACATTCCTTATAAAACTTTCACTATCATTTTTATATTATTAATTAAACAAAGTTTTAATATACAATTTTGGAAATTTTGAGATCACTTAGCCACAACTTAGTATTGACTCTTATTCACACTCCTGAAGTACTTTAGGTAGAAAATTGCCTGAGTGGGCATGGCTGAGTCGTTTGTGGGTGGAACGCTTTTGCTCGATCTATTGTTATTTTTTCTTCGTGGTTTTAAAGGATTGAATAGAAGAGAAAATCGCAATTGTCTTGGAGGTTAGTGTTCTATCAGTATGACTTTAGAATAATATTGATATAGGGTTAAAATGTGTATATGTACTGTACACTGGAACCGTTACATACAGCATAATATTTAGAACTTCTTAATCTTTAATGTGACATATAAAACAACTAAAAACTAAATTATTAAAAGGAGTTTTAAGTTTAATTTAAGCGGTGAATTAATCATAAGTTAAAACCGGCTATCAGCCTATTCTCTGGAATAACACTTCTCATTCGTTTACTTTTTCTAATGCAGGTTATAAGCCGGCATAGGAATTTCTAAGCATTAAAATCATGGCGAGAGGAAATAAAGTTAAACTATTACTGAACTTCAGTGACATCTCATATTACAAACCACTCTCATCTCTTGGCACTTGCAGATAGCGCTCAACAATGTGCTTACCAGCCAGTCGGTGACTCATGGTCTCTGTAGCTTTATATTGATATAATGGTTTGAGTATAATAACTTGAAGCCAATTAGTTCAGCATTCCTATTACGTGAATAAGACGAAAGAATTTTAGTGTTAGAAGCTCAATTAAACATATTTGTTTTAATAAACATAATTATAATTATTTTTATTATTATTGTTATATTATTATTATTATTATTATTATTATTAAAACGTATACTTCTTCAGCACCTACTATTTACTTTAGAATACTATTCTGATTCTTCTCTTTACCTTTATATATCAGTTAATTTATATCTTCAGAGTACGTTCATAACTAGTTTTGTAATTCTTGGGGACCGAAAACAAATGCTAATTGTTCATATATCGGTTGACTTCTGGGCATTGTGTCAAAGGCGCAGATAACCTGAGAGCACTGGATTTCAATCTACTAGTCCCGAACAATACAAGCCTACTAACAGCTATGTGTAAAATACAGTAGTCGATTCTGTGCAGAGGCTGTTATCATACTTGCCGTCTTTTCTTAGAGTATTTAAACTGTAAAATCATTGGTGTTGGTATATCTCAGCCAGAAAGGGTGTGTCAAAATGTGTTAAAATTATATCCACTGCAAATTTTGCGCCAACGACATAAATAGAAAAAATAAATAGTATATTATCTATGCGTTAACGTTGTATCAATAAAAGATTTTAAATGGATTACTCTGGTTTCAATATGTGCTCCTTTTTTCCATAAAGGCAAGGGATCACTGAAAGAATTGTATGGCTTTTGTAATGTTTTTATAATTATAATTGAGTAAACATACCATGTTACATTATTTCGTAACTGAGTATATAAAATTATAGATTTTGAATTATAGTATTCAATTTATAAATCTGAAGAAAAATTGTTTACAAATTGTATTCCAAGACACACGTAAATATTCTCATATTCATATTTAAAGCTAATCTTATGACTTTTTGAGCTATCGTATTATGAAAATAAATACCCATTTAGAAATGTTTAACATTCAAAACATAACATAATGCATTAAAATATTTCGGTATAGGTAAATCTGCCTAATTTATTCTATCTGAGCGAAAACGTGGTAACTTAGTTTTAGTATTAAACTATGGTAAAAACGATAAAAGTATGAAGAACACTATAGTTTTTAAATTGGATGAAATTGTCATTTTATCGTTCTCTTAATTTTGGAGGGATAAGAATCATTTTATTTAATGCATTAAAGTGAATTTAGAACACAAATATTAAGAATAAATGTTTGAACTTTGCCACCTATGTTCAGTGCTTCCTTGCCTAAACTTTTTACCTTTGCAGGAACTTACTCCCAGTATTTATCAAAACTTAAGGTATGACACAGCGCAAAACTTTCGTGAAAATGTTGTAACAAATGTTTTTCATGGGAGAAAAACTATAATTCTTCTAATTGATAATTCGAAGGTATATTTATATATTTTATATACTTTAATATTTTATTTTGAATGAAGCTAAATATTTTTGTTATTCGTACCACTATCCAAGTTGGACCCCTCGTTACGATTGATTTTATTTTCTATACTACATTGGAAGTAGTGAGACTGTTATTCCAATCAAAAATTCGATTCAGATTTCAATATATGATTTGAGGCGTCCTAAAAACGTGCAAATATGTGCATATGAAATGTACCTCAAACCCGAAAATACAGCGAGATAAATTTAGCATTATACTTCAGTATTTTCGATGCAAAATGAAAATCTTCAAGAAAATTCCCACACTCTTATAGGACAATATTTTGAAAGTTTTGACTTTCTCCAAAATGACTAATGATTTTGATTAAACAGTTATATGTTAAAAGATATTTTCATGACATATGTAATTTGAAATTTAATTTTATTGGAATAGCCTCTAAAGTCCATTTTGAATTACTTTAGCATAAATGGTCAATCGTAAGAAATAGACAAAATATTATTACATAAATAAAAATATATTGTAAAATTTATGTAAAACATATTCATTGTTTGTTTGCTTTTTGGAGCTAACATTTAATTCCTTATAACTGGTTTGAATTCTCAAATATATTTTTCTGAAACGGAAGTTGCCCTTCTTATCCTGGCTGTACAAAGAAAACAGAGTTACAAAGCCATTGTACTCTAACACATACCTCTTACATTACTTAAATGGATGTGCCTGTATTAGGTGGGGCGACAGCAGTATTCAAGGTAAAAGGACTGTCCTAAAGTATTGGTTCATAAAATTACAGTTTTAGTATCCTGGGCTTAATTAACATATATCTTCATCAGCTTGAACACACAAAATTTCACTCCTCATAAGTTTTCAGAAACATGTGTGTTAATACAAGAGTTCGGTCCGAGGTCACGAAATTGAGGTTCGGTGCACACGGAATTTTAACTATGACGTGATAGAGTAGGCGTGTTCTCTACAGCCCGTCTCGAAACGTGTTGCACTATCTAGCATTGCTCACTGGCTAGCCTCCTTCAGTTTCTGCTCATCGAACACTGTGAACCCTGAAAGACAACACAGATTGAAAAATGTTGAAAATATGAAAAGATAGGCGTCCGGTACTGCACAAAGTTTTAGATGATTCAAACATATTTTGAATGACAGGAGGGGAGTATTTTCTATCGATACAGTAAAATTGCATCTTGTAATTTATTGAAATTAATTCTGATTGAGTTTGGTTGATTTATATTCATTGTCTTTTCAAAGCTATACAAAGTTTTTGCGCCAAGCTTTAGAGTTATAGTTGCAAATGTCTTAACCGTATTATGGAATAATTGTTTTATTGTGTAACTTTATGAGTTAGAACATATAATGTCAATACATGTAATGAGATACTTTTGGAATACCTTAAATCTCAACGCGTAGATGTTAACGCTACAAACCCCTCACCCCTCTTTATGCCACTGACTGCTCTGTGTTCATAACTGTATGAGCTTCGGAACTCAAAACCGATATCTACTTATTTCATAAGTTCACACAAGTCACATTAGACTTGTGAAAGTCAAGGTAAATAATCTCGATTTGATTAAACAACAGATTTTTCATCATTCATCAGGTTACCATCACTATTAAATAATTACTATAATGTCACAGAAAGTCTATCAACATTATAGACAATTAGATAAACTTTGATTACGTTGAAAAATGTATAGATCAATTGTGAACAACTTACTTTGGACAAAGCGTGACGATACCTAACGGATAAAACAACTCATACAATGCATACAATAACCTGATGTTACACACACACACACATACACATGCACCACTTTGAGAGCCCAATGGAACACCTTGAGAAGTGTGAGAATGTTATTTCACACCAGACCTCTCAATCTAACGGCGTGTTTCTCTGGTATGGCTCTTGGAAATGAATTCAGACACCGTATTGTATGCAGAATTAAAGCTGTCATAAACACGAAGGATGAAATCCCGCCATATTGTCGGATAACAGAGAACATGGAACAGGTCAAGTAATATTTCAGGTTGTAAGTGCACTAATTTGTGCCCTGATAGTGTAGCCGCGGCTTTATGTTCCTATGAGAGGTTCAAAATAAGTATGAGAATAGCATTCAACAACTGAAACATATCTGATGTGTTACTTGCATATGATTGTCTCTATATTTTATGCATATAAACTCTTTACAGTCAATCTCTTACGGTTTACCAATGTATGTTAATCAAAATCGTTAGAACCAGTTGTTTTGAGAAAATAAACATTTTGGAAAAATATTCCACGTAAAGTATCGTTTGGGGTTGCGGAGATTTTTCAGAACCTTTTCTTGTGTCTTATTCTACTTGAAAGGTGCTGAACTTAAAATACCAATTTTGTTTGCTATCTAGAGACCTTTTTGGTTTTGAGTTATGCTGCACACACATACACATACCAACATTTTTTCCAAAAAAATTTGTTTTTTAGTTCAAGGGTTCACAAAACCTCAGCATCGAACTTTTAGAAGAAATACAATACCCTATCTACTTAAAAAAGAAAGTAAAACTGTCACATGAATACACCTGAAGTGAAATTTATGCAGAGCGGAAGAAATGACTAATATGGCAGAGCAGTAATTTTGAAAGGAAGGTCATTCCAACCTTCCTGATCTAGTGGAAATCTTGGCAGTGTCTGAGAAGAGAAGGTCCTATGGAATTTTATAGACGTATAAATTATTTGAGATAATAAGTAATTTAAATTATTGTAAAGTTTAATTGGGTTGATTAGAAGATAAAGGAAACTCTTTTTAAAATTTAATATTATATTTAGTTATATGATCCATAAATAATGATTAAAAGATTAACAACATTTCGGGCTTAAGTATTACTGGGAATAACATAAGTATTTCGGGAATAACAATTGTGGCAAGTAGGCATGCACTAATAGGGAAATAAAATACACTTTAAGGGGGACCACCTTGTGCAAATTTCAAAGTCAATGTTTCAACGTTCATCTTCCCCCACATGTAATGTGTAACTAATTCCTAAATTTTGAAGAAAATGCAGCTAGTAGTTTTTAAGAAAAAATATATTCTAAATACTCTACCTCGTGATTGAGTTTTCACAATTGTGTAACACAACTTTATTTTTACATTCCAGGAATATCACATTTAAAAACATGCTAATCGAGAAAAGCTTAGCAGAAATAGTGTTATTACTTGCTTCCTTGTAAGTAGGACCGAAATAAGGGACTACCATAGGTTAAAGTGATAGTCAAAAACTGGTTGCTATGTGACTGAAGTTGCTTTGTTTGTATGGACAGGAGTTGAAAGATTCCTGTATGAGAAAACTATAAGTTTTTCAAAGCTGAAACCAATAACATAGAATAATTAAATAACGATCAACACCACGAAAAAAAATATACAACATAAATTGTGTGTTTTAATGTAATATTCAGAGGCCATTCCCATAAAATTGAAGATATACATTTTATTTATCGCATAAATATCTTAAATATAAGAAATCTTATTCAAAATCATTAGATCCATTTTTTAGAAAATGAAAATAGAAAAAGTATTGCACTCCACCAAAAAATTCGATACCGAGATTTCACCGGAAATATATGTTTTAGGGTCCCCTTTATCTAAAAAAAAAAAGCATTTTCACAAAAAGGTCCGTGTGTGTGTGTGTGTGTCCGTGTGTCCGTGTGTCAGTTAGCCAGTGTACACGATAACTCAAAAACGAAAAGTCGGTAAAATACCAAACTTGGTATTTAAGTTTAGTATCTTCCAGGGATGCGACACGAAGATTTTGAGAAAAATCCCCCCACCCCAAACTACCGTTTACATGGAACTTTTTCAAAAATTTTGATTTTATAAAAGATGGCTCTAACGATTTTGATTAAAATATCATATATTAAAGATATATACCTGACAAATAAAATGTAAATTTTGAATTTTCTGGGAATAGCCTCTAAAGACTTCTTTATTCTGGATGGATTTTGCATAACTACTAAACCGTAAGAGATGGACAAGAACTTAACACACTAAAAATGTAGAGCACGTTAAAACACACAATTTATGTTATATACATTTTTTTCGTGGAGTTGATCGTTTTTGAGATATTCCTTTTTCTTTGTTTCAGCTTTGAAAAACTTATACTTTTCTCATACAGGAATTTTGTCAACTCCTGTCCACACAAAGGAACATCAGTCACATAGCAACCAGCTTTTGGCTTTCACTTTAACCTATGGTACTCCCTTATTTCGCTTGTATTTACAATAAAGCAAGGAATAAGACTATTTCTGCTAATTTTCCTCGATTAACATGAAATAAATAAAAGATAAGCTTATTAACAATAATTTGTTACAGAGAGATAGAGAAAGTCATGTGAATGGTACACATCAGATTTTTACTTTCTCTATAGGCACTATGTACATAGTGTATAGAGAATGTATTGCACTCCACCAAAAAATTCGATACCGAGATTTCACCGGAAATACATGTTTTGGGATCCTCTTTAACTAAAAAAAGCATTTTCGGAAAAAGGTACATGTGTGTGTATGTGTGTGTGTGTGTGTGTGTGTGTCCGTGTGTCTGCGAACACGTTAACTCAAAAACGAAAAGTAGGTAAAATATCAAACTTGGTAATTAAGTTTAGTATTTTCCAGGGATGCGACACGAAGATTTTGAGAAAAATCCCCCCACCCCCAACTACTCTTTACATTGAGCTTTTTCGAAAATTTTGATTTTCTCAAAAATGGCTCTAACAATTTGGATAAAATTTCGTATATTAAAGATATTTACCTGACAAATAAAATGTATATCTTGAATTTGCTGGGAATAGCCTCTGAAGAGTAGTTTATTCTGGATGAATTTTACTAAATTTTGAATGACTGCTAAACCGTAATAGATGGACAAAAACTTACTTCACAAAAAATGTAGACCACGTTAAACCACACAATTTATGTCATATACATTTTTTCGTGGAGTTTGTCGTTTTTGTGACATTCCTTATTTTTGGTTTCTGCTATGAAAATTTATACATTTCTCATACGGGAATTTGTCAACTGCAGTCCATACAAACAAAGAACTTCAGTGACATAGCAACCAGCTTTTGATTATCACTTTAACCTATGGTACTCCCTTATTTCGTTTTTACTTACACGGAGGCAAGTAATATGGCTATTGTTGCTAATGTTTTACTGATTAGCATGAAGTTAATAGAAGTATAAGTTTTTAAGAACAATTTGTTGCAGGGATATAGAGAAAGTCATGTGAATGGTACACATCAGAGTTTTATTAAAATATCGGTGTTAAAGATATTTACACGACAAATAAAATGTACACTTTGAATTTTTGAAAATAGCCTATGAAGACTACTTTATTCTGAATGAATTTTACGAAATTTTGCTTAACTGCTAAACCGGAAGAGTTGGACGAAAACTTACCACACAAAAAATGTAGAGCACGTTAAAACTCACAATTTATATTATACACATTTTTTCGTGGGGTTGATCATTTTTAGATATTCCTTATTTTTGGTTTCATCTTTAAAAACGTACGCTTTTCTCATACAGGTATTTGTCATCTTCTGTCCATACAAACAAAGGAACTTCAGTCACATAACGACCAGCTTTTGACTATCACTTTAACTCGGGTACTCCCTTATCTCGCTTCTACTTACAAGGAATGAAGTAAAAAGACTAGTTCTGCTAATTTTTTCTCGATTAGCTTGAAGTAAATAGAAGCCTAAGCATTTTAACTATAATTGTTGCAGAGATGTACAGAAAATCATGTGAATGGAACACATCAGATTTTTCTACCATTAACTGGTAAAAGAATTTTGCTTACCTCATATCTGCCTATATATTTTCCTGACTAGTTATTGGGCGCAATAATCAGTCACCTATTTCTATAATGATGGGTTGGCACAATTACTCACCCACCCATAGCAGGCGACTGGAGGCAGACCAAAATGCGTATTGCTTAGTAATGCTACCTGCAGAAATCACATGCAACTGAACAGGAATACTCGACTGTAGCGGGAGTTTACGATACTACTTAGTGCTCCTGTAAGAATAGTGCCGGCATGGAACTGATTTAATCTGGTACCTAGTTCAAAACAATAAGTATGCGATTAAAATAGAACTAGTCCAAAGGAATCTCTAGTTAATTTTGAAAGAATCATTGATATTAATGTATGTAATAGTTTACCCGAATCCCCAAATCGCTTTATTTAACACATAGAGAGTAGGTATAGAAGGTATTGCAATCCAACCAAAATTTGATCCCGAGATTTCAGTGGAAATACAGTTTGAGGTCCCCTGAGTCCTAAAGAGCATTTATAGAAAAAGGTCCTTGTGTGCAAACTACATAACATAAACGAATAGTTGTTTAAATGCAAAACTTGATATTTTACGTTCATCATCTTCAAAAAATGCGACAAAACCCTTGCATGGAAATAAACTTCGAAAATGTTGATTTTCTCAACAATTACTAACGATATTTTTAAAATGACAGTTTCATTATAAATAAAATTTATGATGAACTTTCTGGGAAATCTTCTGAAGTCTTCTTAATTCTGAATGAATTCTGCATAATTGGTAATAAATAAACAAAAATGTACGTACTGGAAATATTCCTCGTTATTGGTTTCAGGTTTCCATTTTCCATTTTCTTTTTCCTGATCAATCAAAGAGAGTGGAATATCAACCGCAGCACATAGCGATTAGCCCTTTCAAGATTTAAGTATAGCCTAAACCTGGTGCATTTCCCTATTTACATTGCATCTACAATGTAATAAAACGTTTGTGCAAACGTTTATATCAATTAATGAAGTAAATACAATAATAAATATTTTAAAGAATAGCTTACCAAAGAATGGGTAGAGAAATAACACATAAAATTATTAAATGTGCTTTATGGGGTGCAAATATATGTTAGGTTCAAATGACTCTCTAGTTAATATTATACAAAGTGATCTAAAAGGACTATTCTTCTATGTACTTATTAATACAGATGAACCTTGATTATTCATTCTTCCATTTTATTGCGATATAAGAAAAGTGCCAAAGTGTCAAAGCAATAGTCAAGCTTTTTCAATGTCTGTCATGTTGTGAAGACTTTGAAATTGTTATATTTTTCCTGAAGACGAAAAAGAAATATGGAAAAGGAAATATTAGTGATTTACAATTGAATATAAAGCATTTGAGATTTCGAAACAATAGCAAAGAAATTATCAGAAATTATTACTAAAATATAGCATGTCCGAGCTTGTAGGCCGTGGTGAAGCCCGGACATGTTATATTTTACTAATAATAACTACGGCCGTGAAAACCTACGAACATATTTATCAGAAATTGTTTATGGGTATCAGTCACCGACTTCATTCGGCTCTGTACTGCTAAGTTATCACTACAGTTATGAAAGGTAAACAGTTTGTTTAATATTATTATCACCATAATATTATAATTACTATTATCGTTATCATTACGATTACGATTATCAACATTATTATTATTATTATCATCATTATTATTGTTGTAGCGACGCACTGCAACCGAAGCTAGAGTTCGTCACATGTATAAGTCACAAGTACGGCGCTAGATTGTGTAATAGATTACCACCGTTAGGGGTGCGTATGTATGTATGTATGTATGTATGTATGTATGTATGTATGTATGTATGTATGTATGTATGTATGTATGTATGTATGTATGTATGTATGTATGTATGTATGTATGTATGTATGTATGTATGTATGTATGTATGTATGTATGTATGTATGTATGTATGTATGTATGTATGTATGTATGTATGTATGTATGTATGTATGTATGTATGTATGTATGTATGTATGTATGTATGTATGTATGTATGTATGTATGTATGTATGTATGTATGTATGTATGTATGTATGTATGTATGTATGTATGTATGTATGTATGTATGTATGTATGTATGTATGTATGTATGTATGTATGTATGTATGTATGTATGTATGTATGTATGTATGTATGTATGTATGTATGTATGTATGTATGTATGTATGTATGTATGTATGTATGTATGTATGTATGTATGTATGTATGTATGTATGTATGTATGTATGTATGTATGTATGTATGTATGTATGTATGTATGTATGTATGTATGTATGTATGTATGTATGTATGTATGTATGTATGTATGTATGTATGTATGTATGTATGTATGTATGTATGTATGTATGTATGTATGTATGTATGTATGTATGTATGTATGTATGTATGTATGTATGTATGTATGTATGTATGTATGTATGTATGTATGTATGTATGTATGTATGTATGTATGTATGTATGTATGTATGTATGTATGTATGTATGTATGTATGTATGTATGTATGTATGTATGTATGTATGTATGTATGTATGTATGTATGTATGTATGTATGTATGTATGTATGTATGTATGTATGTATGTATGTATGTATGTATGTATGTATGTATGTATGTATGTATGTATGTATGTATGTATGTATGTATGTATGTATGTATGTATGTATGTATGTATGTATGTATGTATGTATGTATGTATGTATGTATGTATGTATGTATGTATGTATGTATGTATGTATGTATGTATGTATGTATGTATGTATGTATGTATGTATGTATGTATGTATGTATGTATGTATGTATGTATGTATGTATGTATGTATGTATGTATGTGGTTACTAAATAAACCGCACAGCGCCACAGGTAGATGGCTCAGGTATAAAAGACTGACAAATGGCAAATGCATTTTGAAGCCGGGGAGAGATACAGTTCATCCTTCAAACTACCACTTCATCAGTCTCCAGTCAGTTCTCTGGGAGGTCTTCGAAAGGCTGCTGCTAACCTGCTCGTCCCCTGTTTTGGGCCACACTCAAGCCATCTCAGACCATCAGTTTAGTTTCCGTCCTGTGCATTTCCTGGGTATTTCTACACACGAGCAACAACCAGGAGTGGTGAAGGCCACTGCCCTGGGCTTCCAGGCAGGGCTTCAGTGGGGGAGGAGAAGGCCTTCTCTAGACCTGAAGCTCAGCGGGTCTGCTACTAAAGCTTATCCGTCTGGAGCTTCCAACACACATGATACATCTACTACACACATACCTAAAACACCGATCTTTCGTTGTTTCAGTTGCGGGACACAAATCTACACAAAGGCCAAAAAAGAGGCGAAGTCCCCGAACGCTCTGTACTATCACCATCGCTATTCAACGTTATTCAGTAGCCGAGTTATCAACAGAGCAGCACGTCAATAGGGCTCAATGTGCTAACGATGTACTGTTATTCAGTACAGACTAGAACTCACGCAGAGTCTTCAACCCCATTCAGAGACACCTCCGCCTCCTCCAAGAGTGGTACGAGGGTTGGCGGTTGTCCATCAACCCGAAGAAAAGAACCCGGGCCGATCCCTGTGAACCACCTCAATTGAGGAAGAGTTCGAGGCGGTCAAGTAAGTGTCACATGAACGTCGCGGCAGAAACTCCCATCTCTTATCTTCGTTCCATAACATAGAATGTGTAACATGGCGGATGACAGGGCTTCAATAACTATTATTATTATTATTATTATTATTATTATTATTATTATTATTATTATATTTATTATTATTATTATTATTATTATTATTATTATTATTATTATTATAAGATTAATGCTTTTGTAACTGGTCATATTGCAAATAGCCATTTTTCTGAAAATGCTATTTTCTGAAAACTGCTTAATGTAGCGAACTTAACTTTCTAATTTCAAACACAATTAGTTAAACAGGAATCGTAATTTGATATATTATCAGTCCTAATAAGCCATAGAACTTGAGTGTTTCTATTCAGTTTTGGTTTGATTAATTGCTATAAGATGAATCACAATAACAATCAAATTCAATTTCCGGAACAATTAGTGTTTAAACTTGAACGGATATGTGGTAAATACTTTTCCATCAACTAAATATTAATTCTGGTGGATTTCTTGTTCATCTCATACTTTTTTCGCCATCCTATTGAAAGAAAGAAAAAAAAAACTTTAATTTCCTCATTAAGTAGAGCGCATTCATTTTTGGTCTGTTTTACTTTATTTAATATTTCATTATCAATTACTTTGCATAGTTTCGATTGATCGGTTGAGCCATTGGCTCTGATGGTAGCAGCTCCGTATAGTTTATACAATCGTCACTAGGTAGCATTGACTGTTACACTTTTGATCTTTCTGCAGACGCTAATCACGTGCGCCCACAGATAGAGGGAGAATTGATATAAATACCCTATCCTTATGTATTGTGCTTGATGAAGCACGTTTTTGTCAGGTCGCAATATTTTAATTCTACACTTCTGAGATGAGTACAGCTTTTGTGGATTAAAAGTGCACACATAAATAAGATTTTGTGGTGTTAAATGCCAATTAAGCGGTTCATTTGGACTGTAGGTTTTAAACCATTATAATGTGAATGCCTGTGTGGTATTTGTTGTAGTTTCTCGAATAGCAGAAACATAAACAAGGAAAGGAAAATGTGTTTCAATACATAGGTTAGTGTACTTAAATGATTTTTCGGTGGTATACTTAGTGAAACATTAGAAGCAGAACGATTCTGTATTGTTTGTTAGATTTTAGATTTCCAACTCGGAAATACCGTAGAGAAGGAGCAAAAATTGGAAACCTACTCCGATTTATAAGAAACCTCTTGCTAATTCGCTCATTTAGCAGCTATCGTTGAGAAATAATTAGGATCAAATTATGCGCTTATAATACCAGAACCGGAGAAGAGGGGCCGCGTTCATCGGACTTAGAATGTAATACATGCTGTTTAAGTCACTATACCTTTTGGAATAATCTGATACTTTTCACTCTTTTTAGTGTGAACTCATTTATAAGTTTATGTAGTGAAATTGACTATAAGCATGAGAGACAAACAATACAGTTTGATCAAAATCTGCTATTTTGTCCTCCTTCCGCTTTAGACCGAGTAATTAGAACCACATTAAGTTATGACCTTTTTGGGTAGTGTTTAACGCCCGTTTTTACTACTTGTTGCACCGCAGGCGATGACACTGGTGATATATGAAATGAAGATGGAGCACCGGTGGAATGCCATGGCGAAAGAACAGGAGAACCCGGAGAAAGCCCTCCCCTGCTCCGCTTTGTCCATCACAAATCTCACCTCAGTCTTGGTGAGAGGCGAGTGGTGTAACCAGTTATGACCCTTCTGGGATGTTTACTGAAGTAATATCAGTTTATCAATAATAACTTCTGACAGGCCAAAAAATGTGATTGTATTAAATATTCCTTAAACTAGGGATATCTCCCCTTCCATTGTCCTTTATTTGTTACTTCAAACACTTGAAAAAACAATTAATTTGACAGATGTTGCATATGGTGTATATGGTAGCGTGTAGATCGCAAGATGGCGGCTGGTCACAAAACGTGCTTCAGCAAAACGGCCTGTGCGTGAGCCGCAGAACGATGCATTCCTTCATAGTAATAGTAAAACCAGCGCATGTATATTATTCTGAGATAAGGGTTTCTTAGAACTCGTAGAAGGCTCTACGCACCGAAAGCAAGTGTGTGTGTGTGTGTGTGTATGTCTCAGGAAAGTCTTAATGAGAGAAAGTGCACCTCCAGAGGGGTGCTCTGCGTGACCGGAAAGCGCGAATGAGGCCGCCCCTTCCCTCAATCCTCGCAGCCAGAGAATAGTGATGCTAGATACCAGTGTTGAGGCGCACACATACCGATTGAACTATACCGAAATATTTTCAAAGTAATTTAAGATAGGAGACTTATGGCCTGTTTATTGAAATTTCGAAGTAACGGCTATAAGTTTCTGTAGTGCTAGTAAGCCACCGGCCAATTTATCAACCGTTCGAGAGCATAACGGATTTATTACAGCGTACCTCTCTAGCGTAGTGGTTATGATACTGGCTTTCAAGCGAAAGATAGTTTCAGAGTTCGGGTCTCGTTCACGTATCGCGGCACTTTGTCTGGAATGAAAAAAATAATAATAAAAACTATTTACTCTATGACAGGAATCGAACTCATGACCTATGGGATAGCAGCTTCCCACGTTACGCATTAAGCCACCAGAGTAATTAAAAAAACGTCTCTTGAGTAGGTTATATAACTTAAGAACGTAGTTTGGGTGGTATGAATAAAGATGAGACGCGTCTCAAAACTTCCAATTTTCGAGACGCGTCTCATTTTAGTATGAATAAAACTCGACGACTCAAGATGGACCTTGATCGCGAGCAACGTCTCACGCGCTTACGTAATGAGACACGTCTCAGGTTTTGGAATGAATAAAAAGTAGCCGCGTCTCACGATTTTCTAAATCACCTCCGCAGGTGTCTCAACACTTGAGACGCAGCTTCTTATGACAAATTATGTGCAAATTTGGTACCACTTTTAGTGTTTTTGAGCGCAGAAGGAAGCTTTACTAAATCAGTGGGGATTCCGAAGAACTAAATTATAACGAACTTCAAGATTAAAGCAAAATGTGCAGTGGCTTGTATAACATTTTCTTCCCGAAGCAACAGCAACAAGAGATATAGCTTTACGCAAAGGAACAAAGGATCTAGTTTCTACCTCTCACATCCCTACACCTCATCGAGACCTTTTCATCAGTCATAGTCACCAAATTCAAAGCAGCATTGAGTGACACATCCTCCAGCAAACTAGATGAAATAAGGTCAATAAACAACCAGAGTGTTCTCTATAACAAATTTCACAGAAAAGAGCAAGTTAAAATACTAAAGTTAAGAACTACTAACACATTCCTATTTACTGTCAAACGAAGCACCACCATATTGTGATTTGTGTATAAGTCATCTTACAATTAAGCATATTATATTTCAGTGTCCAAAATACACTCATGTCAGAAAACAGCACACAGTTTCAAAAAACTTTGCATTAACACTTACAGACACAAAAAGTTTAGTCAATGTATTTATATACCTTAAAGAAATCAATCTATATAACTGTATATAACTCTCAGAATTATAATTACTAACATGTTATACTAATTTAACTGTCACTGTTTGTTGTAATATAATTTTAATATTGTTAAATTTTTTATTTTAAATTATTGTTTTCATATGTCATAAGCATTAGAGGTATATTTTAATCCCTGAGTATATAATGATTTACTTATGTTCAAAATTTACATTGTTCTAGGGATGTAAAACTGTAAACAAGATTTTTAATGTGGTCGCTATAAGACCTTATAGTTCTGCGACCTAAAATAAAGAATAAAAAAAAAAAAAGATTAGAATATTACTGTGTTTATTTTTTTTCACTTATATAACCCCTTTTAACCTCATATCAAGGGCTTTAGTTTCGAAACAACTTCAGGTGATTTTTCGCTGAACTGTAAGGTTCTTAACGGCGTTTTTAAGTTGTACACACATTATATTAAACACACACACACACACGCGCGCGCTAATTTAGAGACTCTAGGTATAGAAGATGGTTACGGAGTGCAAAAACCTATTTTGTAGAACATACAAAAGTACTGCTCACGTTCATCTTTTCATTTTTATAGAAGCATGTCTATTACAAAGTAAACTAAATAAATAATATATATGTAAAATAATACTCTTTTAATGTTCTATTCTTAGCTTTCACTGTTTTCGGAGGATTTGTTTCTCCTATCAAGTTCAAGGGCCTTTTTATCTATTCTTTCGTGTGTACAGACGTTGTTCTCTGTAAAGTAATTGCTTTTTACTTTCGCTAGCATGTATGTACATATAAAGTGCATAGTAAATGGAGAAGGTGTTATATTCCACCCAAAAATTCGAAATCGAGATTTCACCGGTAATAGGTTTTGAGGGACCCTGATTAAAAAAAAATTAGAAATAGGTTGGTATGTGGGGGGTGGAGGCAGCGGAGCTCAAAGGAATGAATATTTTGTTTAATTATTAAATTAAATAGATTAAAATAAAAATTGCAAATATCAATTTTGGTTTTTATGTTCTATATCTTCCAAGTTTTTGAAGAAAATCCACCCACCCCAAACTACCGTTTACATGGAAAAATGTGTGAAAAATGTTTTTCTCAAAAATGGGCAACTATTTAGAGTAAGAATACCGTATATTAAAGGTGTTTGCATCAGAAATATATATGTTGTATTTTCTGGGAATAGCCTCCAGAATTATTCTGGATGAATTATGCATAATTGATAAAGAGATAGATAAAAACTTACTACACAAAAAATGTAGATCTCGTTAAAATACACAACTTATGACATACAGTTTTTCTTTTAAAGTTTACCATTTTCCAGATATTCCTTGTTATTGGTTTAAATTTTGAAGAACGTTAACTATTCCAAAACAGGAAGCCTACTTCGTTTCGTCTCTCTAGTTTTGCTGCTTGCCATGCAAAGCAAACCGTACTTCTATTTCACATAACGATCAGTTTTTAAAGGTTTTGACTATGCTTTAGCCTAGTATAATTCCTAATTCCGTTTTACTGACAAAGAAACAAATAATAAGATTTCTGCTCATGTTTATATCCATTAGAATGATGTAGATAAGAGAATGGTTTGTGTGTGGAACAGATAGAGAAAGTCATGTGAATGGAACATCATATTTTGTTTGTTTTATTCTGCTTTTCACATTGTTTATTTTCCTAAATAAATTTCATTATAATCCCGAACAAGAATTTTTCCTAAATCTTGTTTATATCCGATCATTGCAAAGTTCTAATTTTCTGACAACTACGATTTTATTCCGCGAAACACAATTAAAATGTTATGTTTCCTTATGCATTTTGACAGTATAAATCGTATAAATTGATTCATAAGTGCTGAAATAAATCCTTTCCATTCATCGAACAATACACACATAACAACGGCACTTAAATAAGACGCAGGTAGCGCGTCTCACTTCGGAGTGGAAATTTTTATTCATACGAAATCAGCGAGACACGTCTCAAGACCAGCTGCGACTCACATTTTCTGCTAGCAGTGTCTCATAAGACGCGTCTCACTTTTATTCATACCACCCATGAATGCTCAGTGTTGCACTGTCAAGTGATAAGTTCGAGATTTTACAGATGTTTGCGACATTAAATATTGAGAGCGCTAGTAACGATCTGCTAAAAATCGATACTTCTATACTCGGTCAACAGTTTTAAAGACATTCTAAGCCATTTTTTCAACCTGATTTGCTTTAACACCGACTATCAGCACCTGATACCCACACGTTTAACGTTATGTAGCTGCGTTATGTTTATCCGGGGACCATCCATCGCCGATCTCAAATTACTCATATATGTCACGTGCACAATCTCGCAAATTATTTCGATGTAGTTCATTAACACCTGTAGAACACATCATAACGCCAACAGAGCATTAGAAGTATATTTTCCAGCTTTTCTTACACAAGGTACAAGATACAATTTATTCATCCTTTTAAATTATACAATATACATTTGTACTATGACATGCACAAGCAAATTTAGATTTACAATATAATGCTTCACCTTTAATAGAACAAGTTATAAACTTCCATGTTCATTCAATATTTATTATTACCATAATTGTAATCAGTAGGTTAAATAATTCTATAATTAATAATAAATACATTTATAGATCGATATGTAATAGACGATCAATACTTACAAATCCTTTGAACAAAGACATGTCATACTGTGAGGATTAAATACAAATAAAAAAAGTCGGATGTCTTCCATTCACATGACTTTCTCTACATCTCTAACAAATTGTTAAAAAGCTTATTCTTCTATCTACTTCATGCTAATGGAGTTAAACAGTAGCAGAAACGGTCTTATTACCTAGTTCCTTGTATGTAGTAGGGAAATAAAGGAATACATTAGCCTAAATCAGCAGCAAAATGTTTAAAACTGTGGTTGGTGTCAGATTGAAATCCGTTTCTTTTCATTGCCACGGATCTTTGTAGAAAAATGCTTTTTTTTGGATACAGGAGACCCTAAAACATGCATTTCCGATTAAATCTAGGTTTCAAATTTTTTAATGGAATGTAATACCTTCTCTATACACTATATACATACTACGTGTAGAGAAAGTAATAACATTAAACGCAAATTAAAATATACAGTCACAAGGTTGTTCAGTTTAAAATAATAGCAAACTATTTAACATACAGGCCTCATGTAAAATTTATCCTCTAATTTAAATAAATCTTATGTGTTCCATTCACATGACTTTTTCTATATATCTTCTATCTACTTCATGCTAATAGAAAGTAAAATTAACAGAAATGTTTTCTATCAAGAAGGTAAATAATGGAATACAGTATGCTAAAAGGATAGTCAAAAGCTTTAAAAGCTGGTTTCCATGTGGATGAAAACCGTTTCTTTCTATTGCCAGGAAAATTACCGTATGTGAAAAGTTAAAGTATTTTAAAACTGAAACCAACAACAAGAAATATCTCGAAAATAGCCAACTCCAAGAAAAAAAAATATATGACAAATATTGTGTATTTTAATGACATCTACATATGTTGTAAGATTTTGTCTATCTCTTACAGTTTTCTAGTTATGCAAAATTTAACAAAATTCATCCAGATCTTCAAAGGCTATTCCCAAAAAATTCAAGATATATATTTTATTTGTGATGAAAATGGCTCTAATAACTATGCGGTATTTTAATCAAAATCGTTAGAGCCATTTTTGAGAAAATCAATATTTTCAAAAATTTGTCCATGTAAAGGGTAGTTTGCGAAGGGAGGGTTTTCCTCAAAACCTTCGTATCGCATCCTTGGAAGATATTAAACTTATATACTAAGTTTGATATTTTACCGCCCTTCCGTTTTTGAGTTATCGTGTTCACAGACACATGGTCACACACGGACCTTTTTCTAAAAATGCTTCTTTTTGGATACAGGGGGTCCTAAAATGCCTGTTTCCGGTGAAATCTCGGTATTGAAGTTTAGGGTGGAATGCAATATTTTCTCAATACACCATGTATATAGTACGTTTAGAGCCACAATGTAAAATAATAGCAAACTATTTAACATACAGGCCTCAAGTAAAATGTATCCAGTCATTTTAAAAAAATCTAAATTGCTCTATTCACACGATTTTCTCCACATCTCGTAATAAATAATTGTCATGCTAAAACATTAGCAGAATTTATCTTAATACTTAGTTCCTTATAAGTAGAAGGGAAACAAGGGAATAACTAGGTTAAAACGACAGTCAAATGTTTTAAAATGTGGTTGCTACGGAATTGATATCAGCTTCTTTGCGTGGCTAGAAGCTAACATGTTCCCGTATGAGAAAATTTTTTTTCTTTGAAACTGTACGTACATTAATAAGGAATATCTCGAAAACGGCCAACTCCATGAAAAAAATGTATATACCATAAATTGTGTGTTTTATTGAGAGCTACCTTTTGTCCATCACTTATGGTTTACCAGTTATGCAAAATTCAATAAAAATCTCCAGAATGTAGAGGTCTTCAGAGACTATTTCCAGAAAATCCAAGATATATATTTCGTTTGCCATAAAAGTATGTTTTTAAGCAAATCAAAATTTAAAAAAAAAAAAAAAAAAAAAAAAAAAAAAAAAAAAAAAATCATGTAAAGGGTAGTTGGAAGTAAGGGGATTTGTTTTAAAATCTTCGTGTTGCATCTATGGAAGATACCAAACTTAAATACCAAGTTTGGAATTTAACGCTCTTTTCGTTTTTGGGCTCTGCTTCCCACAGGCACACACAGACACACACAGACAGACACACACCCAACCTTTTTTTTTAAAATTCATTTTTTGGATTCAGGGGTCTCAAAACTTGGCCGCGCTCGCTAAAGTGCCTCACTTTGTTGCTACATGGCGCATAGGATCATGAGTTCGAGTCCCGCCTTGGGCATCGGTGTGTCTGTGTTTGTAAATGTGTATAGGTCTGTGTATCTGTATTTAAAAAAAACATGAACAAAAAAAAAAAGCATGTATTTCCGGTGAAATCTCGATATAAAATTTTTTGGTACAATACAATACCTATAAACACCATATACATAGTATAGAGAGAGTAAAAGTATATTGAGTAAAATATTTACAATAAGTATTAATATGTCTTAATTAAGTTAATATTTCAATATTAGTGGTAATTTGTTATAAAGTGTTACACACATATTTATCATATTCTTTTAAAAAATTGTTGTGTTACTTCTATTCATGTGCAGATCACTGTTTTGTTTTGTATTATATTCATGTATTTCTGAATTGATAAGAGTGAAGCTATTACGGAACAACATACGGAAAGGCGCACTAAAATAATATAGCGCTATATTCAGTAGACTAAATACTAAACTGGAGGTGTTACTTAGTTCTAATGTTCGATCTATAAAACCTTCCTGACAAATTTCATATAAATCTATTCACTTCGATGGATTAAAACATCTGATGTGTTTTTCACATGACTTTCTCTAGCTGTTCCACAAACAAACTAATTTTATTAAAGATCATTCTTTTGTCTACATCAAGTTAAGATGTAGATATTCATTTGAGGAATTGGTCTTATTACCTGCTTCCTGGTAAGTATAAAGGAAATAAGGCAATACATTAGGCAAAAGTTATAGTCAAATCTTTTTAAAGCTAGTCGCTATGTGAAGCAATTGTAATTTGGTTCCCTTTGCAAGGCCCCGAGTAAAACAAGCGAGAGAGATCTAAGGAAAGATGACTTGAGAAAAGTTTAGTGATTTAAAACTTAAAGAAATAATTAATATCTCTACATGACTTTTTTGGATAGTGTTTTACGCCGGCTTTCACTACATATGGCACCGAGGCGATGACATCGATGACACATGGAATGAAGATGGAGCACCGTATCCGCGCCATTTTGTCCACCACAAATCTCACATCGGTCGCCTGGTATCTAGGTGAGAGGCGAATGTGTGTGAAATTAATCGTGTGTTTTAATGAGATATACATTTTCGTGCTGTAAGTTTTTGAGTATCTCTTATGGTTTACCTGTTTGACAAAATGCATTTAGAATGAAGAAGTATTTAAAATATTCCCAAAAAGTTCAAGATATACATTCTATTTGTCACAAAACTGTCTAAAAACCTAAAATCATAATCGTTAGCCATTTCTTAAAAAATAAATATTTTCGAAAAGTGTTCCATGTAAAGGATAGTTGGGTGTGGGAGGATTTTCCCAAAAATATTCGTTTCGCATCCTTGGAAGATACTGAACCTAAATACTTTTCGTTCGCGTGCGCGGACCCTTTTCTATAAATCTTGTAAGTCCCATTCACATGACTTTCTCTACTTCTCCGCAACATTATTGTTAAAACCCATATTCTTCTCTTTACTTCATACAAATCGATATAAACATACTTGTTTCCTTATAGTTAGAAAAAAAACAAAAAAACAAGGGAGTATGCGAGGATAAAACGACATGCAAATATTTTAAAAATTGCTGCTACGTGTTTGAGATCCGCTTAATTGCATGTTAGGAAGTTCACAAATTTCCGTATGATAAGAGTTAAGTATTTTAAAACTGAGGAAATAACAAGGAATATCTTCGAAATAGTCAACTACACGAAAGCAATGTATATGAAATATATTGTGTGTTTTAATGAAATCTAGCTTTTTTGTGGGGTAAGTTTTTGTCTATCTGTTACGGTGGACCAGTTATGCAAAATTCAGCAAACTTCATCGAGAATGAAGAGATCTTCAGAAGCTATTCCCAGAAAGTTCAAAACTTACATTTTATTTAATTGTTTGTTCACACAAGCCGTGTAGGACTGGAGTTGGATAAGTAGAGTCAGACTGGAAACTCAAATCCGTAGCCGGGTTATGAAACACATATTTTCCGAATTTTCTCAACTGACTCGCATCCTTGGAAGATATCCAGGCTATGGCATTGCATTTTTCAGTCTAACTCAACTTATCCATATATTTTATTTCTCACATGAATATTTTTAAAATACATTATTTTAATCAGAATTGCTATAGTCATTTTTACTAAAATGAAAAGCTTCGAAAATGTTTACACCTAAAGGGAAGTCTAGTGTGAAACGATTTCCTATAAATCTTCATGCGTATCCTTGAAAGATTACTAAACTTGATTACCAATTTTAGTATTTTTGTTTTTGAGTTGCCTTGTTCACAGACATACGAATATACACGCGCGTATGCACGGACCTTTTTTAAAAAAAATGCTTTTATGTCACACAAGGGACGTGTAATTCCGATGAAATGTGAGTATTAAATTTTTGGACAGAATGCAATACCTTCTCTACCTACCATAAGCATTGTACTTACGTGCTTGAGAAAGTAAACATGTTTTTCTGTTTAATTCAAGGACCCTAAGATATGTATTTCATATGAAATTTCGGAATAGAAATTTTGAGTGGAATACAATATCTTCTCTAGCTGTTGTATACATGTACATACGTGCTGGAGAAAGTAAAATAATATATTTAATATTCAATTCAAGCTACATCACATCATATCAACTTATTTGTATACTTTATCTGCCAGTGTCCTTTTGATCCTGAGAATTTCTAGTTCCCAGTTCGTCAGTCTGTGAGCAAATGGTGACGGGGAATAAACTCGCATAGAACGAAACCAGCTGTTGGGTGAAAATGACGGAATTTAACCCAGATACATTGCTTTCAATGACTGGGTTCTTTTAGTCCCAATAAGTATAAGACGAAACTATTGCCTCTCTTCCGAAGGATTCTTATTGTCACGTCCTGGCTGTGAGAACAGGATGTGGTAATACTGGAATGTATATGTTTCATACAGATGTTGGCTACATTGCCAACTTTATTATTCATAAAACCACCGTTAGAGTGACATTTTCCTCTTTTGCATTGTGGATTTAGTATGGTATCCTCTCGGACGCCAAGATGGTATAAAAGGTAACAATATATTTGCTTTTGATTAGAAGGGTTCATGTTTAAATTAGTAGTTTAGTTAACCCATCCACGTGCCTTTACTGAATTATGTAGGTTATTCCCTGTTTTTAAAGATGGAATAGAGCTGCGTTCACTGCAGTGAAAAGTAGATGTTCCTTAATCCACTCTCTCATAGCCAATCGACTTTCTTGAAGTTATAATAGTAGGCGTGACATTATGTCCAAAAAATTCCATCACTCTCTGCCGGGTTTTGGGTATTAGAGATAGTCACTAAATCACGTAGGATGGCTGTTGATCCAATTATTTTGCTGTGTGTATTAGTAAGGCTCTTGCAAGTTTCAAATCCTACGTGCTACTAGCATACAATTGTTAATGTATATCTCTGAATAAATCTGTTCATACAAATTCTTTTTTTTCTGCCCACCTGGGTAGTGTGGTATTAGCCTACTTCACATTCAGAAGGTCGTGGGTTTGAATCTTGCTTAGGGGTTTTCCCTTATCCTGAGAAGAATAATGTCGAGTAACTTTAAGCTCCATGGACCCGAGATCATTTGAGCATCATTTCACCAATTTCATGCATCGTCCGATATGACCAACCAGGTTAAAGGACGTTAAGCTGAAAAAAAAAAAACGTATTTTTATTTTCTTTACTAAATATAGTAGATACTACGATTTTGATATTTCATTGGGAATACGTTTTCCGAATCCGAAAAGCATTAAACGCCCGAGCGTGAGGCGAGAGTTAGCGCGCTGGCGTGGGTATGTATGAACAGTATAATTTCAGAACATAAATTCGGTTAAAAACCAAACTTAATTTTTAAGTTCAATATCTTGCATGGATCCGAAAAAAAAATCCCAGTAGATGAAAAAATCTACAAATATTTTCCTTTCCTAAAAATATCTCTAACGGTTTTGATTAAAATAGTACAGATTTAAGATATTTTCATGATAAATGAAATATATATCTTAAAATTACTGGGAACAGCCTGGTGAAAACTGGTAAATATTATGCAACATAGATAATATTCTAAAACCGAAATATCGGTTATTAGTCCCAACTAGACACAGTTCTTTAATCCTAATGGCCTCTCAGTACAATAGCACGTGACAACACAACATCCGGCTGAAAAATCTATTAACCTCCACTTCCTTGAAAAGTGAGTAATACGCTTCTGGAAACTTCCTTTCGGCACTGTCTCGTAATTTCGAAAACAAGCTCCTATATGGAACGCATATAGGCGGCCAATTAGTGTAAAAGAGTGCAGCGAGTTATCGAATGCAGACCAGTGTAATGATGCGGCGGATCAATCGATTGTGCATTGAGGTGTGGCAACAACGATCCGAGTGTATTGTTGTATCACTTTGAGTGCTTAGTGGCAAATAAAGCAGTAACTTGTGTTTTTATTTGTTAAAGTGTAGAAAAATGTACAAAACTATACTAGTGAATGCTCCCAAAATACGGAATACCACAAACATTTGGCAGAAACCGCATTTATTTTAAGAAGGCTAAAGATTTGTTTGGAGTAAGTATCTGCCTATCTGGTATAGTTAATTCAAATTTAGAATGAATGAAGAGTACATGCGCTAAATACAGGAATTTCAAGTTGCATTGTACTTCTTACAGAAATATTCTGAGGTTGAGATCTTAAAACACCCCAGAAGGATCTATTCTAACAAAACTGAATCATCTATATATATGTTGAAATTTTTCTCTCAATGCAGCGAGGAGAATCGTCGACGTTTTTAGGACAATAAGATTGTACGTTTGCTAAAATGTAACATGAGTTATAAATGAGTTATATAATATGTTTTTTTCTAATTATATACATTTATTACTGCGAAATTCGTTTTACTTTCTCTACATAGTAAAGATCCGCTCATATGTGTGTCCGTGTGTCTGTGAACACAATAATTCAAAAACGAAGATGATAAAATACCAAACTTTGCATTTAAGTTTAGTATCTTCTAAGGATGTGACACGAAGATTTTGAAGATATCCCCAGACCAAACTACCCTTTATATGGAAAAAATTCGAAAATTTAGATTTTTCAAAAATAGCTCTAACGATTTTGATAAAAGCACCATATATTAGAGATATTTATATGAGAAATAAAATGCATATCCTGAACTTGTTGGGAATAGCCTCTGCAGACCTATACATTCTGGATGACTTTTGCATAACTGATAAACCGTAAGAGAGAGATAAACATTACTGCACAAAAAAAATGTAGATCATGATGTGATATGCTCCATATTTTGGTTTCAGTTTTAAATTACTTAAACTTTCCTCACGCGGAAATTCTTCAACTTCTGGTCATGCAAAGAAACGAATTGCAACCGACAAGACAGATTTCACTATAGCTTTAGCCTAGAGTTCCACTTATTTCCCTTCTATTTCTTCTATCTGGTGCAGTTTTCACCAGGACTTCGTTTTTGAGTTATGCTGTTCACATACAAGATAAACACCACACCCAGACATTGTTTTAAAATGAGTATGGTACATTCAGGGATCATGAAAACATGCATTTCCTAGGAAACCTCGACATTATATAATGCTTACTCTAACCTTTGTAGGTTAGAAGAATTTAGAGGAAGTAATAGTGTCCTTTGCCTAAACGGTACGAGCTAGAAGCGGACGTTTCCAATATTTATAAATGTTATTATCATTGTCCGAATTAAAAGGAACAAGGAATCCGCTGTCAAATGGGGCATGGCGTTGCCAAATTCCCGGCTCTTTTACACATATACGCTCCAACGAGTCAGTTCCGTACGTGTTCCAGCAATATATTGCCTTCATAAACTGAGGCGACAGTTTCAATTATGAGATTAAATTAATGGTTACTTTTACGCGAGAGTCTTCTGGAAGCGACCGACCGAGTACACTGCGAGGTCTTGTGTAAAGGAAGGGGAGTTTGAGCAAGCACGGACCGAAAGAGAGTAAAGAGAGGGGAGGATGAGAAAAATAGAGAGAATGGGAAGGAAAATTGTTCAACATGAGTCGAAAGAGAAAATAACACGCAGTAGCAGCGCTTTCGACGGCCGAAGACAAAGTTACGGAATTTTGCAGAAGAATGGTGCGGATGTGGTAGTTCTTCCGCTTTAATTCAGCTCCTTTAGTCAGCCAAAGTAATCTCCAGATTAAATTCTGGTGGGTTTTTGGACTCTCTTTGTAACTCCTATCTCTTTCTTTTCCTTTTCTGTGTGTGTGTCTCTCTCTGGTTTTATTCCTTAATGCGTTTTACAAGATCATTTTGGCGAAGACGAGCATTGATACACCAGATAAGGAATGTCACAACAGGTCTTTTATCTGTAAAGAAGGAAGTACAAGTGGTCGAACTTCATTATGTAATGAACGTAAGGTTCTGAATAGACATAAACCTCCGTTTTTGACTCACAAACACTTTTGTACTGTTATTAATGGTTAAAAATAGATCGTCTATGATGCTGAAGTCATAGTTACTATGCTTAAACTATCTATATTCATATATTTATTTCTCTGTATATAGGTAGAACGTCTTTGCAGAGTTAAATATATGTAAAAAACTCTGAATGGTTCCATTCAAATTACTTTCTGTAGCTGTTTTACAAACAAACTTCCTACAGAAGATCATTCTTGTTTCTGCTTCATGCTAATCGAGATATGCATTAGCAGTATGTACTTATTACTTAGTTCGTTGTTAATAGAAGGGAACTAAAGGGATACTATGCTAAAGCTGGCAAGTATTTTAAATCTGTCACTCTGTGATTGTCATTGAAATTCGTTTCTTTGTATGCCAGGAGTAAAACAGAAGAACTACGGACCACTTCCTCTGTAAGAGAAGTATAAGTATTTTAAAATTAATTACAAGGAGTATCTAGGAAAGCGTTAGCTTCACACAGCAATATAAAGGACATAAATTGTGTGTTTTGGCGAGATATACATTTTCTGTACAGTAAGTTTTTGGCTATGTTACAGTTTACCAGTTATGCAAAAATCATTCAAAATGAAGAGGCCTTCAGAGGATACCTGCAGTAAATTTAATATATACATTTTATTCGGTCCGTAAATATATCTAATATACGGTACTTTAATCAAAATTATTAGAGCCATTTTTAAGAAAATCAATTTTGATTCCTTTGCGGTATGTTTCTCTTGTGGTTCTTGATTATGACGGTTGTTGTGTGTCCTTCTTGTTGGTTGGGTGTACGTTGTTTCTTTCCCTTTGTTGTGATTGCCAGCTCTGGCCGGTGCAGTGGTCGTGTCCATAAAACGTTGCGCAGAAGCGGCGGCGGCGCCTTGCGAGGTTGTGCTGTCTGCATTCTGATGTCAAGTTTATTGCTCCGCAATAAGAAGCAGTTGGTATTGAGATGCAGTTTTGCTTGTCGTGTCCATATTGACAGATCCTCTGTATGGCGGTGTCCATTTACTTCTGCTATCTACTATCCAGACTTCCCTTCCCGGGAAGGCCAGTCCGAATTTGAAGGCTGCGGTGTGCTAGTGTCTGCTAATGTCTATCCTAGAAGACAAGACCGATTAACGACATAGGTCCTCTGTGGTTGTAGATCATGTAGATCACTACGTCAGGCCAGAGTTCCTGGACTTGCTCCATGAAAAAGCTTTCTGGCAGTCGAAGGTTTATCCAAACTGGCACTGCACTGAAGTGCCCGAAGCGTTTTTTTTTTTTTTAATTATTTTTCAAACAGTAACGGAGTCTGATCCCTATTTACATTTCCCCCCGTAGGTTTTACTGATTACTGGTTTACTGGTTTTACTGTTTCTTTTACAAATATATACACATCACAAACATATAACACCCATGCCCAAGGCGGGACTCGAATCCACGATCCCCCTGCCCACGAAGCACCAAAGCGAGACGCTTTAGCGATCGTGGCCATGGGTACCGGCAAGCGTTCGGGGTCCTTAATTTGCGCTGCTGTGGCTGTCGTTTCAGTGTGTTTCGGCAGTGTTAGTCGTGCTGATCTGCTAGATGTGTCTGGGTTAGAGTTTTCTGAAATAGTTTGTGTCTGTATTTCGTTCTTCGTCGGTCTGGAGTTCGTCGTCTCATCAACTATGGTGTGTAGCGTTACTTATTTTTTTTTTCATGTGGTGGTTGTTGCGATGATCTAGAACTTGAGTTAGCATCTTGTAAATTGCTTGCTGTTGAATTTTTCGTTGTGATGTTCTGTGATTCCTCAAAAAGGTTTTTCATTGGAACTGCGGTGTTTTTCTTTCTAACTTTCTTCCCCATCTGTCGGGGAAGTATTGGGCTCCTTTTTATAGGGATATGGGGTTTTAGGCGGTGCCAAACGACAGATAAACACTACTGACTCAGCTACTTCGAAGATCTTCACATAAAACCACACTGTGATGGTTGATCTCTAGCACACACTGTTTATGAAACATCATAAAGAACTTAAGTGAAATTTTGCCTGTCTTGGTACAATCTTCTTAGACAACTCGCTGATTTTGGCGGATTTTAGTAACATTTTAGCGGATTTTTCCCCATTAATGCGCTTCAAAGCTAGTGTCCATGTAGAACTAAGCTGAATACCACAGTCACGACTTAAATTGTTTTTTGTTCTATAGACGGCTAGGGTCTCTTTTTCTCTCCCATCCCAATAGTAGGAGCACCTAGTATTAACGTGGTATTTACAAAGTTTGCTCTGTGACCACATTAAATCAATATTCTGCTAGGCCATATTTTTCTGCGTGCATTAGTCCAACACGTTTTGAAAGGTTATTATAACTACCAGTTTATGGCTACAAATAGAGATGGTAGTTAACTCCAAACAATTTGAATTCGTCAATTGCTTTATTATCTGCATTCATTAACTGTCTAGCTAGTATCAATAATAAAATTATCTGGATAGGTAGAGTCAGAAGTGAAAATTTCAATGCCATGGCCCGCATATGAATCACGGATCTCCCGGTTCCTATCTGGTCACTGTAACGGCTGAGTTACTATTGCAATACGCCAGCACGACATTAAATTCCGCAACTGACTTGCAGGTTTCTTGGTAAACCACAACGTGATCTCAGTTTATTTTGTAATGATACAATTTAATGGTCATTTACAATGCCTTAAGTACTACAAATTTCCGATTATGGCGTTGAATCTTTTAGTCTGATTTTTCCTATCAAATTCTTATTCCACACCGGCTTATGTGGGAATAAACAATTAAGCTAACACTATTTGACCTATGATTTTTGGGCTGACTCTCCTATACACGACTTGTGTGAAAAAATAATTAAATTATTGACTTAATGTTGCCAAAATACGAAGCTCGGGACTTAAGTAATTATGGTATGTATGTCACCATTATGGTGTGTCCTCTCTCTTATGTAATAAAACAATTAAGTTAATAATAAAACATCATTAGTATTTACAGCAATACGACGGTCGGCTGATAAGTCCCGGGCCTCACACAGATATGGCGCCTCTAGGCCAGTTAGACTGTAGCATCGAATAGTTTAACTCTTGACTAGCTTGTATCCATCCATAGTTGCAGGTTAATAGCTTCTTTAGTTTTCGAATGACAGCATTTTAAACAAGACAACTTCAGAGTTTTCACGAAAATGGAGGATTTGGAAAAACGATTAAATACTTCCATTTGAAACATTTAACGCCTAATGAAACCAAAAAGTAAATGGACAGTACATTGAAGGACTCTGCCCCTTCATATTCAATGATTTAAAGGTAGGTTGCAGAGTTTAAAATGGGACGTACGAGCACTAGTGATGAGCCTCGCTCTGGACGCCCTGTAGAAGTGACAACTCCAGATATCATTGAAAAAATGCACCGTTTAGTACTGGAAGACTGCAGATTTAAGTTGTTTAAAATAGCAGAGGTTGTAAACGTATCAAAAGAACGTGCAGGTGATATTTTAAGTAAGGTTTTGGGATTTCACAAAGTCTGTGCAAGATGGGCGCCACATTTGGCCTGATCAAAAGTTGCAAAGAAAAATGTGTCAAGAATGTGGAGTTCTACCGTAAAAATTCCAGTGAATTTTGAGAAGGCTTATTACCATGGATAGAACTTGGATATATCACTACACTCCAGAAGGTAAATCACAGCCAAAACAGTGGATTGCGCCAGGTAAACCAACTCCAAAAAAGGCAAAGT
This sequence comes from Hymenopus coronatus, assembly GCA_030762935.1. Lineage (NCBI taxonomy): Eukaryota > Metazoa > Arthropoda > Insecta > Mantodea > Hymenopodidae > Hymenopus > Hymenopus coronatus. The sequence continues at coordinate 88,240,675 of CM060896.1, read as the reverse complement.
CAATTTTGTCAGCTAACAAGATTATAGCGATGCACAGGTAAATTATTTTTCTTGATTTTTCTTGAAAAAGGGTAAAAGTACCGGTGACTACTACGCAAGCTTACTTCAACGTTTGAGAGATGAGGTGAAAAGGAAAGGACCTCTATTGGAAAAAAAAAAAAAAAAAAAAAAACTTGTTTCATCACGATAATGCTACGGCATATTGTTCAGTCATTGCAATGGGAAAAATGTGAGAATTAAAGTTCGAAATGCTTGAACATCTACCCTATTCACCAGATCTATCACCCAATGACTACCATCTGATTCCAAACCTCAAAACATGTTCTCGGAGGCCGAATATTTCACAGCAACGAGGATGTCATTGATGCCGTAAAAAGCTATTTTGAGGTCCTTGACAAATTGCACTGTAGAGGTGGTCTAATTAAATTAGAACGCCGATATGAGAAATATATTAGCCTTTCTTGAGATTATGTCGAGAAAGCAAAAAAAAAAAAAAAAAAATAATAATAAAAAACAAAAAAACTTGAATGCTGTTTTCATTGAGAGTCCTGGGACTTATTAGCCGACCCTAGTATGAAGTAACAAATGTACACATAAATATTATTTACAACAATTCTACTTTTAAACATTTATTCCATTCAGATTTTTACTATATTTCTTACCGAGCAGGTGGCTCAGGCGTTTCTAGTGGGTCTGATATTCGGGTAGTCGTGAAATCGTTTCCCCTCGGCCGAACTCTCTGACCCGTGGATTTTTTCGGGGATGTTCTCGGGTCATTAGACGAATGCTGCGGAGGATTCATCCCCACGATTTTCCTGCCCCTCTATTTGATCCGTCTTCGCTATTCTTTCAGGGTTGTATCAGCGAGGACCGCGATGGTGGCGTCCTCTGGTGGAGAGCCAACATCAGCTCTTGGGTAAGACGGCGCTTGGGATCTTCGGTATACTCCGGGGCGTTTATTTAGACCTGAGGCGGGCTCTAGCGCTCACCGCGTCGAGATGAAAAAGTCCTGAGAACTGCTACGGACTCTCCCTGATTGCTCCCTGTCCCTGGTTCCGGCTGCTTTCTGCAATAATTGCTCTCCTCTGGTCCTCTCCTCACGCGGTCTGACATACTAAGAGCCTATTACTGGGTGAGGTGCGGAATCTCCTCCGGTACACTACATTACATTTCTTCAAGGACACAGTAAAGCCTTGAGAGGCTGCTATAGACAGTCCATTCCATTTTCCATTCATTTATGCGAGTCTTGGATTTATGTATATGTTTTGCAAAATGGAACAGCTATTTTAATATTATTTAATTTCAATGATGTGTAAGATATATTTTAAAATTAAATAGATTTGTCTTCTTAGTTTATGAACAGTGGAAGATGATCTTTGGAATCGATTTAAAATAACGACTGCCTAAGTTTTCGTCCTACTTTTAATTTATCGCTGCTAATCTTTAGCACGTTTCCCGTATTCCTGCTGCAATGTAATAATATAAACTGTAATACCGTAATCACTAGAGTACTCCAACATTGTCAGTCACCAAATCCTAAGAAAAAAAGAAATAAAAATTTGGAGTGTGGCTTTCATATCATGTTCTCTGCCCACTATTATATAGCTTCTACAAACAACTCTTACGCATGCTTTTTATTTCCTCTGCAAGCTATGAACAATGTTCGTAGTAAGTAAAGAAGGTATTACGTTCTACCCAACAATTCGTTACTGAAATTTCACCGTAAATATATGTTTTGAGCACATTTGAATTCAAAAAATAAACACTCTTACTTTTTCTACTATATAGAAAAATGAATGGCATACCAGCATGTTGGTTGCTCTAACCATTGAGCTACTGTGACAACACTCAATCTGATTATGTGTTCTACCCAGTTCAACCAGTATGTCTCCCTTCAGAGAACTGCCTTAAGTTCGACTTATCTTCGTTAGTATTGTATTTTTATTTTAATGGTAATACTCCTCTCTTAATATGTATATATTAAATATTATACAGGGTAATGACTTTTTTATTTTTGGAACCAGTTGAAAAATGGAATTCAACAGGTGGGATTACATAATATATACATATGTATACATATATACAGGGTAATTACCTTTTTTATTTTCCAACTGGTTCCAATAGTAAAGGATTTTTTTTTTTTTTTTTCAGGATTTCATTCTGTTGCCTAAGGCGAAGAAGCTTTTGTTGTAAGACTCCGAAACTGGGTAGTCTTTTATATTTTGTGTGGGAAGTAAAGACACAAGTGTTTTTATTGTACGTATCGGAATGAGACGCAACCAGGGGATATTTCATTGTATTTCCAATCACGTGGAAGTAAAATAGAATCGCGTAGAAAAGAAACGTGTCATTCTTGTGATTTTTACCAAATCTGTACCCAATAAAGTGTGAGGATCGTTCTAACACCATAAATGCACATAAAGGAACACTTTTCCTTTATTTTGTCACTAATGCTGTGAATTTCTATACTCAAGGTGCACGAAAGGTTGATACCGTGGACAGACAATGGTCTGTGCACGTTAAATTCATTAAACTGAGAATGTGCTCAGTGCATTGCCGCACCATAGCCTCCAATGTTATGTATTAAATTATTATAAAGTACAGAAAAGTATGTGAGTGCGAAGTGCTTGTCGTCAGTTTCACTCTCAACAGGAAGTAAAAGAGGATCTTGAATGAAACATTTTGTGAGTGTTATTTAAATGGTAGCCGTACCTTTCACTTCCCACATCCTGAGGAGTCAAACGCCAAAGTGATCTACCGACGCCGGAAAGAAACAGCCGAGGCTAGAGACCTACTTAGTCCAAAATATTAAGTACTAACCCATCATAACAAGAGGACCCTACAAGCGACACCTTTTATAAGATATGGCCATCATCTTAGTCATCTTTACTCGCTTATTTCCTTTCTGTTTATAAGGTAATAAGTAACTGTTTCTGATATTGATTAGCAAGAAGTGGATAGATGAGTAGGCAGAGAAAGTCATATGAGGGAATAAATGAGACTTATTTTATATCTCCTTTACGTTAAGAGAAACAAGTTATTGCAAATTATTTAGTTTCATTTCACATTTAATGTAAGTTCAAGAGGTAGCAAGAGCTAAATCGACAGTCAGGTGTTAAAAACGTCTCACTAGGGCTTTAAAGTTTCCCACTCCTTCCTGATATCTCGAGAAATAATTGAATAGTGACAGGACTTTCTAATGTTTTTAAAATATTGAACACTTGAAATCAATAGGAGCTCATCCCTCAGAAACTGCTACAAAGCGTCACGAAACTTTTGTTAACGTCCTTTAACCTGGTAGATCACTTGGGATGATGAATGAATGAAAGAGTGAAATGATGTTCAAATGAGCTGAAAGGGTTTAGGGTTAACCTATATTCCTGTTCTTGGGATATGGAAGAACTTCGATAGAAACGCTCTCCTACAAACTCTCCCTAATAGAGCAGGATAGCTCAAGACAGTTTCTTCTGCGGTCTGCAATCAGGAGGTCGCGGATTTGATCACCATGGTTATTTTGGTATTTCCCCGGGTCGACAAAAGGAATGCTGAGTAGACTTCTATAACCCCTCCCATTTCCTGTCCCAGCATTCCATTGTCATTTTATTCATCCTTCATCTCCTTGGTTTCTTCCGAAGGTACTCGGTGCGGTGTGGCAGGGTAAAAGGACGCTAACCATGTCTCTCTCCGTCCCCCAACATCAGCTGCTCGCAGTGATGAGGACCCCCCTTGGTACGGGGTCCCCAGACTGCCTATCCGACTGTCGGAGTGATTACATAACGAACTGCTTTGAATGGCGATTTATAAGCTCTCTGCAATGCTACGCCAAGCAATACAAAAGCTCTGTTCGTGGTATGTGGATATGCGTTCATCATTCTGAGAATCGTGTTTAAAATGGAGGATGACGATGGTGGTGATGAGTCTGTTTATGTGTGTGTGTGTGTGTGTGTGTGCGCGCGCGCGCGCGCACGCGTGTCTGAATGCAGCCGTCGGCTCATTGTACGTTAGACCTCTGAGATAGGCATGAGATGAGTGCAATTTCAAAGGGTGGCCGACATCCGGACAGAAAGAGAGCCGCCGTGGAGCGTTCCTAACAATTAACAAGTTGTTCTTCAGCTTGACGCGGAGTGTACCAGGAGCCGTGACTCAGTCCTGGATAGACGACCTGAGTTCGCAATCACCAGCGCCATCCCACCGCCGAGAATTGTGTATCTAAAGCGTAGTTACCCCCAAGAAAAGCGCTTCTGATACAGTCCCCTCGAAACATACAACCCTGAAAGAGAAAGGTTGGGAAGAAATGAAGATGAAATGCAGGGAAAGGAAGGTCTCAGAATGAAAAAACCTTCCCAGCATTCACCTAGTGAACCAGAAAAATCCCCCCCAAAAAAATCTCAGAGAGGTCGGCTGGGAGGAACTGATCCCACTACCTCCCAATGCCAGTCCCAGATGAAATGCTTGAGCCACCCGGCTCGGTACTATGATAATGGGAGCTCAACAGTTTGGTTATTAGCGCGCCCTTATGAAATAAATCGTGACTCAAGTTAGAGATAAAAAGATCAATATAAAAATAAAACCAATAATTAATACCCAGAGTTACAGATAAAACCAAATATAATTAAAACTGTCCATGGCAGAAACCATAGAGGAATCTAAAATACTGTTAAAAATGATGCAACTAAAATGATGGAACTAAAATCAAATCCTCGTTGCTGAAAGTCATATGTGTTAAAAATTTAAAAACCGTAGCAACTACTCCAAAACAAAATAAAACCATAATCTTCTTGCAAAAAGCACAGTAGATACAATTTTAAATTTCCTATTCAACACTCCAGTATCATCCACTAGGACCTCCTTAAGAATGGACGGAGGATCTTCCATGTGTTTATTGATAAGAATTGTTGAATTTAAGATGCATTAACTTTATTGCTTATATGATCTATTTGATTCCTGACTATCCATGTAGCGCAGTGGTAGTACGTCTGTTCTGGCATGGGGGACTCTGATTTGAATCCCAGTGAGTGTATGGTTCTTCCCCGCTGCTTCCCAGTTCTGGTGTTGTGTCTCTTCACCGGTATCCCGCGGAAGCACTGACAAACCACAGCGGTATCATCCTGCGGGGTCGCAGCGGTCGGGCTGCGGTCTCTCCCATGCCCTAGTTCCAACCAATCTTCGCGGGTGGTTTAGGGGTTCCGGGTTTGAATTCCGGTGATGGTTCAGGAAATATGGGTTCCCTAGCTCAGAATATGTCAGCATGGCATTTTCTGAGGGTTGGTGTTGAGACAAAAGTGATTTCCTTTGAATTCACAATTACTATCGAAATCAATTATTATCTTTTCTTTATATTTTCTGCCTCCTAAGTTCTCCTCTCCCCCTATTTCAGCTACTCTTTACACGACCGCGCCAACATCTCTTATTACTTGAGGCCTTATTATGGTGGTCATACATACCCCGTTCGTTTCCAGTACGTCTTAGCTCACCGCAAGTGAATTCGCTTCTCTTGACTAACAAGAAATCCGTTGTATTCCCTTTTGCTATGCCCACCCTCGGGTAATGCACCATCTAATCCCCTTCGGCTCATTCTCCCGCCCGTAACGGTACCTCTCTACCTGGGCCTCTTGCCAATCTTTGGTAAACTCTATCTTTTGCAATTTTCGACGTGTTTCACATTTCTTTCCTAGCCAGTTCAAACGCGTATTTGTCCCTTCTTAATACAATTTATATCTCCTTTATGATTGCATTTTAATTCCGTGATACAACAGGTATTGTCTCTGGGTTGATCACCACCATCGTCATTTGATTAATACTGTTATGAAAATATAAATTTGACAAAGCTCTCCAACTATATTCAGATAATGAATACCTCAATCAAGGATTTGCCTTTCGTATATTAGTGGTATTCTCTAATACTCGCTGTTGTGAGTTCAAACTCGGCGGAAGGAGGTGGAATTTTTCGGATGTAAATATCTGTAGCTAGCCTTCCTTCTGAAGGAAACTAAAGCCATTTGCCCATGTTTATTTGCAACTAAAATAGCCCTGTTCCTTGAAAGTGAAGGTCGCTAATTTAAATTCGCAATTTCGTCCGATAGCGACATTTATGGGCGATTAGTTGATCCCTCGTCATCATGTGCACTTAGCGGCTAACTTGCGAATTAGAAATTCCCTGATGAAGAAACAACTCCAAAATTGGACCAATACATACACTTATGCAGAGTGACGGAACTCTGAATTGAGTAATTCAGGAGTTATTTTGTGCCATAAGTTACTCTGTTCCACAACAGTAGCCCAAGAGAGGTGACGAGTGCTTGCGAAAGTTAAAAGATGCGGAAGGGATTTTCACAGGCCACAGGAGATCTAGCCAGAGGGTATTTTATGGAATAGAGGGAGGAGATGAGAGGAGAAATTAGAAGGCCGCAACCAAAGGTCACTACGGTTTCTGGATGGTAACGTCTTGGTCTACCCCTGCTGTACCTAGAGAGTTAAACGGACACCTAAGAGGCGAGGCCATATAACTCGTCAACCAGTCAAAACACGAGGAACAGAGGAGGTTCCACAGAAAGCAAGTTTTCTCTTCCACACTGCATCGAAATACCACATCTGATACTACCAGTCTTATAAACGGATCAAATGGGGTAAAGGATGAATAAAGTGATCTGTGGAATGGAATGGAGGCACGGGTATTCGGGGATTAAGAAGACCCCGAAATAACCCATGAGCGGTCGCCGGGAATCGAACCCGGAAACTCCCGAATGCAAATCAAAGGCATTACCACGGAGTCACCTCGAGCAGTCATTTAAGGTAGGGTCAAATTATACGAAACAGATCTCAGATATGTCGCTTCCTAATCAGTGAAGAACCTAGAAGCAGTATGTTCCATATTGTAAGTCTTCGGTGAACAAGAATACAATTGGAGTATCTGTGCCCGGATATCAGATAGGGAATGTGCTCTGGGGGGAGGTTTGTAATTAATACGTCTGGTTTCCGATTATCATCCATCCACTGCAAGTGATCGCCGCCGAATGTAATAATTAGCCACATGAGTCACCCCAGTGATTACGTCAATAGTTCTCTGCATCCCTTCTCGTTAATATGACGTGTGCGCATGTGTGCATATCTGACTGTGCGGGTGCACGGACCGAGCAAGGCGAGGCATATATCATCACCAGTGCAATGCAGAGGCGCTCCCGTCTTGATATCAAGAACCTGGGAACCGTACACTAATTACATGTGACCCTAAACGGAAACACGTGGCTAATACTGAGATATGATTCTCTAAACTCGCATCTAGTTTGATTTTCACATTTATGGAGCTATTACATCCTTTCCACACTATCCAATTCAAGTAATAATAGCGATAGGAAATGTGCACGCAGGAATATAAATAAAGTAATCCAAAATATTATATTTGTTATTTGGAATCAACAAATTTATCCTACTTTATTACCTTCTCTGCCACATATGCGCAATGTATATAGTAGGTGGAGAAGCTATTGTATTCCATACAAAAATTCGGTACTGTGACTTCACTGGAAATACACGCTCTATGGTTCACTTTATCCAAAAAATCTTATGTGTTCCATTCACATGACTTTCTCTACATCTCTAAAACAAATTATTCTTAACAAGCTTATACATCTATTTACTTTATGCTAATCAGAAAAAATTAGCAGAAGTAGTCTTATCTTGCTTCCTTGTAAGTAGAAGCGAAATAAGGTTAAAATGATAATAAAAAGCTGGTTGCTATATCACTGAAGTTTCTTTGTTTATATGGTCAGCAGTTCACAAATTCCGGTATGAGAAAAGTATAAGTTTTTCATAGCAGAAACCAAAAACAAGGAATGTCTCAAAAACGACGAACTCCACGAAAAAAGTGTATATAACATAAATTGTGTGTTGTAACGTGGTATAAATGTTTTGTATAGTAACGTTTTTTCCATCTCTTACGGTTTAATAGTTATTCAAAATTCCGTAAAATTCATCCAGAATAAACTACTCTTCAAAGGCATTACCAGAAAATTCAAGACATACTTTTTATTTGTCAGGTAGATGTTTTTAATATAGGATATTTTAATTAAAATCGTTAGAGACATTTTTGAGAAAATAGAATTTTTTTAAAAAAGTTCCACATAAAGGGTAGTTTGGGGTGGGGGGATTTTCCCCAAAATCTTCGTGTCTCATCCCTGGAAGATACTAAACTTAAATATCAAGTTTGGTATTTTACCGACATTTCGTTTTTGAGTTATCGTGTTCACGGACACACACACACACACACACACACACACACGCACACACGCGCGCGCGCGGACCTTTTTGTTAAAATGCTTTTTTTGGATATAGGGGACCCTAAAACTTATATTTACGGTGAAATCTCGGTATCGGATTTTTGGGTGGAGTGCAATACCTTCTCTATACACTATGTAAATAGTAAGTATAGAGAAAGTAACAAGAATAATTTCTACCTTCTCTGCATTGTATATGGTGCGTAGTTAGAGAAAGTATGTATTGCATTTCGATACTCAGATTTCACCGAAAATACACGTTTTAAGGTACCTGTAATAGAAACATGTTTAGAAAAAGGTCCGTGTGTGTTTGTCTCTGTGTCTGTGAACATGATTAAGTAATCGTCAGAATACTAAACTTGATATTTAAGTCAAACATCTTCCAAGGATGTGGCAAGAGAATTTTGAGAAAAATACCCCCACCTGAAATTATCCTTTACACGGGAAAATATTAGAAAACTTTGATTTCCTAAAAAAGAATCTTAATTAAAATACCGAATATCAAATATATTTTAATGGCTAATAAAAAAATATATATATATATATTTAATTTTTTGGGAATACCCTCCGAAGGCCTTTTTATTCTGTATGAATTTTGCTAAATTTTGCATCATTGGTAAACCGTTAGAGAAAACCTTACTACACAAAATATATAAATTTCATCAAAACATACAATTTATATCATAGCTATAAATGTTTACTTTCTTTGTACAATGTACACTGTATAGAGTTGATAGATAAGGTATTGTATTCCACCCAAAATTCGATGTCGAGATTTCACCGGAAATTTATGTTTTGGAGTCCGAAAAAAAGCAGTTTTAGAAATAGGTTGTGTGTGTGTGTGTGTGTGCGTGTGTGTGTGTGTGTAGACAGCATAGCTCAAGAACGAAAAGACTGTTAAATATCCAAATTGGTATTTAAATTTGGTATCATGCAAGGATGCGATAAGAAGATTTTCAAGAAAATTCCCTACCCCAAACTAACCTTTCCATGGAATTTTTTTTGAATATTTTTATTTTCTCAAAAATCGCTCTAACGATTTTGATTACAATCTCTTATATTTAAGATATTTACATGCTAAACAAAATGTATCTTGAATTTTCTGGGAATAGCCTCTAAAGACCTTTTTATTCTGGATCATTCACGAAGATTTTCAAGAAAATTCCCCCATCCCCAATTATCCTTTAAATGGAACACTTTTCAAACTGTTTGTATTTCTCAAAAATAGCTCTTACGATTTTGATTAAAATATCGTATATTAAAGATATTTAGTGACAAACAAAAGGAATTTATTAAGGGTTTTTTTGGTGAATTTTTATTTTCTTGGCTCAGTTGGTAGGACTTGTAATCTTGGAGTTGGCTGAACTACTGTGCGTCTCTGGAACTCTACCTTTTCCTCGTATTGGACCCTCTATGTGCTATCATGTTGAAACGTGTTTTGTATGTTGCTGCTGGATCTGTTACGTTGGTAACGCTTACCAATTATTTTAGACGGTTTTAACCTTTCTTCTCTGCTGTAAAATTGTAATTTTTTATCGCCCTGGCTTACTTCAAGTAAATACTAAATTGTCGGTGAGTATAAAATCTCAATCCCAACGCTTGATTGATACGATCTTATAGGTGAGAGTGAAGCTAAAAGTAATTTTGTAGGTTTAGCAACGTTAATTCCTGGTTAATTCCAGGACACACAACGTGAACTGATTTCCTTACAGAAATGATACTTAATGTCTTTCTTATGGTTGGTACTTACATACATTATTGATGAGAATTATTATAGTACATGATTTTATATACAATTACTATAATATTGTCGCGAACAAAATTCTGCGATTTACGGAATAGCTATTTGAGGACGGTGAAAGGAAGGCAGATGATAGAGAAATGATAAAAGCGGGACTTAAATTAAGCTAATATACTGAGAAAGATTAAATAATTTGTTGGTTGTGATTGTTTGGCTTACAAAGGTGGGGGATTGCAATCTCTTCCATTAATCCTGACCAATTATATTCTGATTGTGGAGTTACTAACACATAGCCTTACCTTAAGAAATGTGTCAACGTGTGTCTAGGCAAGTTGAGAAATGAGGTGGCTGAGCGGTTGAGCCCGGAGCGATGCCGGAAAAGCAGAGGTTCCCCGACGGTCAAGACCTGGTAGTCGGGTCTACAGACCCTTGAATAGATTTAGTGGCATCCCGGAAGGGCATTCCAACATGGTGGCCTGATAGTGGGTAGTCTTAGCCAATCAACATCGACTGTATAAATGTTCTAGAATATCCGGTGTGACGTCGAAGTGCGAATGTCCACGTAGCCCAACGGAAGTTGATATCATCGGAAGAAGCTAGTCACTTCCATCCTGTTACTTAATTACCTTATAACAAAGCTTGTAGTTTCCCAAGAATATATAAGAATCATATCCCTATTAATAAAATATTACTAATGCAATATAAGTTAAACTCTTGCCAATAAATAATGACAACATTAACCTCGATTTCGAGAATGAGCTCATTACGTCTGTGGCTAAGTCTTCACTAATCAGAGGTTGTACACCCGAACTTTAGTAGAGGCGTTGGCGTTGGCATTAGCGCTGGTGCTGGTGTTGGTGGTGGTGGTAGTGGCAGTGGCAGTAGTAGTAGGAGCAGTAGCAGTAGCAGTAACAGTTGTACATAGTGTATAGAGAAGATATTGTATTGCACCCAACAATTTGAAATACATGCCCTAGGACACCCGGAATCAAAAAATAAAACGAAAAAAAAAAGAAAAAAAAAGATCTTTAGAAGTAGGTTTCTGTATGTGTCTGTCTGTATGTGTTTGTGTGTGTGTCTATGGACAGCACAGGTCAAAAACGAGCCTCCTCCCGACCCTTTCAGGTGCTCGAAAGGATGGTCCTTAACCGCCTGTCCCCGCTTCTTGGGGACATCCAAAAGTCCGTTAAATACCTAACTTGATATTTAAGTTCAGTACCTCCCAAGAATGTGAACATAAAAGTTTCAAGAAAATCCACCATTCCCAACTACCCCTTTACACGGAAAAAAGTTCTAAATTTTCATTTTCTCAAAAATGGCTCTAGTGGTTTTGATTAAAATGTCTTTTATTTAAGATATTAACATGACAAATAAAATGTAGGTATATATTCACCTCTCTGGGAATAGCCTCTAAAGACCTCTCTTATTCAGGATTTTGTTGTTGTTGTAATTTTGCATAACTAGTAAACCGTAGGAAATAGACAAAATCTTACTACCCAAAAACTTAGAGCTCCTTAAAACACACAATTTATAGCATATCTCTTTTTCCTGGAGTTGACCGTTTTCGAGATATTCCTTATTATTGGTTTCAGTTTTAAAATACTTAATACTTTTCTCATACAGGATCTTCTCAGTTTCTGGGCACGCAATGAAATAGATTTCAATCCCATAGCAACCACATTTTAAAACATGTGACTGACGGTTTAGCTTAGTGTATTCCCTTATTTCCCTTCTTCCCATAAAACTAAGTACGATGGCCTTTTTTTTTTTTTCTTCTAGTGTTTATCTCGATTAGCATGAAGTGGATAGAAGAATAAGAATAAGCTAATTAACAATAATTTCTTGCCCGCCTGGTAAGTGTGGTGGTAGCTTGAGTGCCTCACACTCAAAAGGTCGTGAGTTCGAATCTCGCTAAGGTGAGTTACCCGGATAAGTTTTTTTCGGGGTTTTCCCTTATTCTGAGAAGACGAATGTCGAGTAACTTTAACCCCGAGATCATTTGTGCATAATTTTACCAATTTCATTCATCGTCCAATGTGACCAACCAGGTTAAAGGATGTTAAACTACAAAAAATGAATAAATAAGTAAAAATAAAATAAAATAATAATTTGTTACAGAGATGTAGAGAAAGTCATTTGAATGGAACACATCAATTTTATCTAGGAAATAAATGAAACGGAGGCGGCTGCTGAGGAAGGAAGGGAAAACAGTGACCGTCATAGTAGCTTTCCGAGTCACCTAATTCCCGTGCTTTTTTTTTTTTTTTTTTTTTTTTACGTTGCCAGGCTTTTTTAAGGGAAATTCATGAATTGTTTGTAATGCTTTAGCACAGGTTTTTTAAATCAATTTTTTATTTTCCTTTTTTTCTTTCTTTTGTATTTCAGTGTGGTATGCGATACCTTTTTTGGGGGGTGGCCGGAGTGAAAAGCAGAGAAGAAGATAAGTAGAAAAGGCGGGACCAAGGGAGGTTTATTTTTTTATTGTTTTTGTTTGTTTATGTGTGTTGCATGTCATTTTATTGTGTTTACTTCGCCATTGTGGTCATCCTATTTCACGTCTTGGGGAATTTGGTTCTTGTCGTTGGTTGTGTTTGTAGTTTTGCACAGCAGCGGGAAGCCTAAGCCAACAAAGTTACCAGTGCTTCGAAGTGCTGAGATGATAGTCAACAGAGGAACCAACAATATTAGTTGGTAACTTCAAACCGTGTGATAAATGGTTGCACATCGCCGATAAATTCAGACTTCAACGTTCTTGTCTCAGGAAGCCAAACCTCTTTGCCACATTCTTTTTCAAGATCCAGTAGAGCGTTCCCGCTACCAACCAAATCACAGTGTTACAGGTAGCGAAAATTCCAATAGCCGGAGTTTCTCCAGACACAGCAATTAACACAGTTCCTCTATTTTATTTAATAAAACCTCTCCTCCTGCTTAGTTATATTAAAGCAAGATATTAACGCAACGTGTCATATTTTATAAATACGCTTCTTTTTGTGATTTCTACTTACCCATGTTATTGTCTCCAGTGTTTAAATCCAATCTCTTGGATCTCACTTTGGGAGTATTCAGAGCAGAGGAAGGTTCTCAACTAACAATTGATTAGGAGAAAGGTAGCCTTAGAGAAGGAAATTTGCCTGGTCTCCACCAGGAGTCTAATCATCGAGTGCACAGACTACAACCAAGGTCTTACTAATTAATGCAACTATGACCTATTTAGCTGAAAATGTCATATTTCAATTGATCTATAACTTGAATCCACAGAGGATCAGCGCGCGCATATATGTATGATGAAAGGTTTATTTTCCAAAATTACAACTGCTACCAAGAAAGTTGAGAAATCAATAAGCCATAATAAATTGATTAACGATAATTCAATTCCCATTTCTCTGCCAGAGGAATAACTACTTAAAATTGCAATGCTGGCACAATAAACATTACAGTTTTGTCAAAAGATTAGTTAGTTTAATGAAACGTGTAACCTCTTAATAAGATAAAACATTGTTAATGAAAGTTGTAGCCTATTAAACAATTAAAATATTGTCATATTATTTTTGAAACACTTGATATGTTTGTTAATCATTTTATACACATATTTCGTAATGTATGCAAAATTTACAAGTTATTTAGTAATTGCCATGACAACAAGAACTTTAAAGTATTTACAGTTACACTTGTAGAGGTCATTAACACTTACAGTATAATTAGTACGGACTTCGCTGGTAAAAGTGAAGCAACTTCTTAAATAGCAATGTCGCTCATTTAATAACATTTTGCTGCTTGATAAAATATACAAAGATTCAATTGGACTACATAAACAAATGACCTAAAAACCAAGACATGTGCTACTTCTAGTAAAGTATCTATATCAACATTCATTAACAAAAGAGTGAATAAGAATTCATTGTCCTTATAATTAAGATGCAGCTTTCCATTTGTTCACATTGAGAATTAAGATTTTATAATTTTCAATGAAATACTGAAAAGTAATTTTGATTTATTATTGTTTTTTTTTTAGAGTAAGTATTTCAAAAAGCAATTAGCTAGCTACGAACTGTAAGTTACTTATCAGATCTCGAACGCTTGGTAAATCTCGGCCCAGCGGGCCTCGTATGTTCTATCTGCATTCTCGACATGATAACCGTAAATTACAGTACTATTTTACCGTTTTATTATTTTAACTGCCCCCGCTATATAGGATTTTGCTGTTCTCAGGCTCATCGTTTAGCAACACTGATGCTAAGCAACGCAACAACTGAACATCGGAACGCGTTGAGCATCCATTCCGCGAAATAGGTAAAGCAAATTATTTGACTGCCCCCATGATCAAGTGGACAGCGCGCTTACTTCCTACCTGGAGGTTCCGGGTTCGATTCCCGGCCGGTGCGAGAATTTTTATTCAACCAGAATTATTCCTCATCCTCCACAGAATCCGGAGGTATACGGGTGAGAGTGAACGGTGTGTGTATGTGTGTAATATAAATGATTAACTTAATGAAATAACCTATAGTGAACATATGAGTTGTTTCACAAGTTTAAGCCCTCGATATGACAATTGATGTTGAAGGTAGCTGTACAAATGTATGAAACTATTTATAATCTATAACATATCTATAAATATTCAGGAATGTTTAATAAATAGTGTATGCCACTATTTCAAACTAATGTTATTTTTTGAGTAGAATTGTTTGCGGCATTCTGTTTTTTTCCACTTGAATCATAAATAACTAGTATTTATAATTTTTAATTTTTCTAGCACGTGTACACATCAGACAAAGATGATGATGTATTCCAATAAAAAATTTGAATTCAGGATTTTGTCGGAAATGTGTGTTTTGCCGTCCTCCAAATCCGTAAAAATAATGCTTACTTTATTTACACGTGCTATGTACTTAGTAGATATATAAGATGGTATTGTATTCCATTAAAAAAACCTATACCGAGATTTCACAGGAAATGTATGTTTTGAGACAACCTGAATGCAAAACAAAACACTTCTTTTTAGTATGCCACTTGATTTTTTAGAAAAAGGTTAGAGTGTGAGTGTGTGTGTGTGTGTCCAGTGGACAACATAGCTCCAAATTGAAAAGACTTAACCCTTTCAGCAATTTGGTTTCAATTGGAACCATCCCAGTAGATATTTAATTTTTTTACATGCTACTTATAGAGCCGTTCCGAGTGAAATTACTTGGCTCAGTACTGTGTTGTGTTGTTCCGTACTGCCATCTAAACCGAATTTCGAAATTAAGAATCCCCATTAGAATATGCCATTTTTATCTATTTATTGGGCCATTTTGAAGTGGTTTCCTTGCATCCTGTGCTGCGTCCACCTTTTATATATTCTTTTAATGTGTTGTACCTATTTTTTATGTATTCTTTGAAATAAATCTATTGGAAATTTAGAACACAACTGCTGGTGTATTACAAATTAACCCAACATTACTGTTTGTAATGCTATATAATATTAGTCAAAAAGTGTGTGTAATAATGTGTTTCGAACATTTACAAAACATGCATCACACTGAGTGCTTCTACCTGCTCCAACATTATCCCTGCTGCTCTTTCACCTATTATTTAACCTGGGCTCACCCCATCCCAATAGATAGAACACCCAGTGGCTCTAGCCGACTGGATATTTCTGGCCATGATGTAGAGGTTGTCTGAAGGAGGAAAATTGTAGATTCATTCATTCAATATATCTATTTATTTGTCATGAATATAAGACTGGGCGGTTAGAAATTAAACCTTCTCGAACGACAGTGAGCAATTTGATTCCAAATATAAGGTTTTTAAAATAAATGAGTTTTTTATCAGAATTACTTTAATATGCTTTTCAGGCTATGTAATAATAGTCCATAAAAGTTCTGTGTTTGAAAGGATTAAATACTCTTGGTACTTAAGTTTAGTGTCCGAAAGGATGCGATACAAAGATGTTCAAGAAAAATGCACAATCTAAACTACCGTTTACATGGAAAAATTTTCCAAAAATTTGATTTTCTCAAAAATAGCTTTAACGATTATGTTTAAAATGTCTTATACCAAAGGTATTAAACTTTCATGACGAATAACATTTATATCTTGATTGTCTGGTAATAAACAATGAAGACCTCTTTATTTTGGATTAATTTTGGTGAATTTTGCATAATTGTAAACCAT
This sequence comes from Hymenopus coronatus, assembly GCA_030762935.1. NCBI lineage: Eukaryota > Metazoa > Arthropoda > Insecta > Mantodea > Hymenopodidae > Hymenopus > Hymenopus coronatus. Next base: position 88,224,511 of record CM060896.1, on the reverse strand, counting down.
AAACTCTAGACAAAAACATACAACACAAAAATGTTGATCTCGATGAAACATATAATTTCTGTTCAAATACGGTTGTTTTTGTTTGGGTTTTTTGTTTGTTTGTATGTTGTTTTTGATACAGTTGATCGTTTCTGAGATATTCCTTGTTTTTGGTTTCAACTTTACAATAATTTTACATTTCTCTTACAGGAATTTGTCAACTCCATACAAAGAAAACGAATTTCTATCGCATAGCAATTAGCTCTTAAAATGTTTCCCTTATTTCCCATCTACTTACAAGGAAGCAAGTAATACGCTCATTTATGCTAATGTTTATCTCAATTAGCATGAAGTAGATAGAAAAATAAGTTTTTAAACAATAATTGATTACAGAGAAGTAAAGAAAGTCATGTGAATACAACACATACAATTTACTTGTATGCTAAACATTACTATACATATATAGTTCTTTAACCAGATAGAATGCGCAGTATACAATCCTAAATTTGAGCTGCTGAGTACTTTCTAAGTAAAAAAAAAATATATATATGTGTTCCAATCCATGCCTTTCGCCAGCTGTTCAATTTACGTACAAACTATTCTTCCGAAAGATTATTCTTTTATCTATATCATGTTACTCGAGATAAACAGTAGCAGAATAAATGGATGTAATACATGCTTCCTTGTAAGTAGAGGGGAAATAAAGGAATTCACTAATATTTTAAAATCTGGTCGCCTTGTGAAACAGTTGATGTTAGGTTTGCTTTGTATGGTCCCGTTTGAGAAAAGTTAAGTAGTTTAAAACTGAAACAAATAACAAGGAATATATCGATAATCGCCACCTCTACAAGAAAAACGTGCATGACAAAAGTATGTGTTTTAACGACATCTTTGCCTGCGATGCCATTGTGCGTTAAACATTACAAAAAAAGTAACGAAGTCTATATGTTTTGTGGAGTAAGCTTTCCTCTGTTTTGTTTTAACGTTATGGAAGCTATGCAAAACTCATTCATAATAAAGAGGTTATTTAGCAGAAAATTCAAAATATACATTTTATTTGTGATTAAATATCGTTAATATACGGCATTTTAATTTAAATCGTTTTGAGAAAAGTGTCACATCTTTGGAAGATATTAGTCATAGGTATAAAATTGGTATTTTATGATATTTTAGATTTTGAGCTATGCTGTCCACAAAAAAAAAAAAAAAAAAAAAAAAAAAAAAAAAAAAAAAAAAAAAGAACACACACACACTAAAATGATTTCTAATATTTATCTTTTTCGGAATTTTTTCATCAAAAATCACTTGATTCACTATAAATCAAGAGATTAGGCTTGGCGCATGCCTAATGGCAAGCTTTCTGTGTTCCAAAATACATAAGTGCTCAACAATTCTATTTTCTTATGTCCTATTTCTCAAAAATTGACAGTGTATTTCATACATACCTCTTGTAAACTGTCAGATTTCAGCCCATGGATTATAAAACTATTTTTTAGTAATAAAAATTAGTTCCAATCCCAGAATCTCGCATAATTCAATTTATAATGTCTGGAAAAATTTACTAAAAATTAAGAAATATTTTAGATAAACAAATATTGACATACTTATGATGTTGTCAAAGCTTCAGTGTCGCTCCTGCTTTAAAATAACCATTTACATGACTATCTCTATATGTTTTATTTACAGGGTAGAATGCATTAAGTTTGTTTGTTTTTAATCCTTGTGTGCATCTTTTGAAGATATAGGACTTTATAGTGGTACTTGTCTTGTGGTCGAAATTTATATTTGCTTTGTGTTAAAGTGTCGTAGTATATATTATTTAGTCTGCTGGTCCTCGGCTATTAATCTCTTCACCAAAATATGATATGTTAAATACTAAATATTACATTGAAGAGCACTGATGCGACTCACTCGGGGTGGGAATGAGTATAAAATAAAAGTACACTTTAGTAAGTAAAACCACTGATATTTCCTGCTTCAATATCCAGACGTTAATTACTATGATTTTATGTACCAGTTATTTAAAGTTCAAGCACCGACCTACACACTTTGTGCTCCTAGCTTTCAATTCACTATTTACTTTTTACCTTCTCTAGACCCAATTGTAGATAGAGAAGGTATTGTATCCCACCCAAAAATTCGATGTCGAGATTTAACCGGAAACATACCTACGTTTTGGGATCCCCCGAGTCCGAAAAAAGCATTTTTGGAAAAAGACCTGTGTGATTGTGAACAACATAACTCAAAAACGGAAATGCTGCTAAACAACAAACTTGGTATTTAGGTTTAGTATCTTCCAAGGATGCGACACGAATACTTTCAAGAAAATCCCCCCCCCCCGCACAACAAACTTTCCTTTACATCGTCGAAAATTTTAAATTTCTAAAATATAGCTCTAACGATTTTGATTAAAATCCGGTATATTAAACATATTTACATAAAATGTATATCTTGAATTTTCTGGGAATAGCCTCTGGACACCTCTTTATTCTGGATGAATTTTGCCAAATTTTGTTTAAATGCTAAACCGTAAGAGATAGAAAAGATTTACTGCACAAGCAATGCACATCTCTTCAAAACACACACTTATGTCCTGTATATTTTTGTTGTGGGGGTAACCGTTACCGAGATATCCCTCGTTATTGTTTCAGTTGCAAAGTACTTTTCTCAGACAGGAAGTGTCCGCTTTTCTTTTGTTCTACTCCTGGCCAGACAAAGAAGTGATTTGATATGACAATCGCACAACGACAGTTTTTAAAACATTTCACAATAGGTTTAGCAAAGTGCATTCCTTTAGTTCGCTCCTACTTATAAGAAACTAATTAATAATAACATTCTGTAAATGATTATGTCGATTATCATGATGTAGAAAGATGAATAATCCTATGTAAGAAGTTTGAAGAACACGTAAGGAAATCATGTTAGTTTAACACAGCAGATTTTTTAGATAGGGGGCGTCAAGTTAGGCCGAGTAACGCGGAAGATTTCTGCGTACAGTACCGCAGGTTTCCCCTAAAAAAAATCTAGTTGAACTCTTGATTGTTTGTCAAAATCTGGGTTATATAGTCGCGTGAATTGTCATGTTCGATTCTCCCCAACCAACACGTTGAAAGCTGAACGTTCCAAGCCACGTGTCAGTCGAAAGTGATCTTGTGACTTTAGCAGACAATGAGGAACACCTGTCTATATATTATTATATACCAGGTGGGTCACCTGTCCCTTATTAGTTTTAGAGATAGGCAATACTTCATAGTCTGAAAGCGATAAGGTCGAAAGTACCGTGCTTGTCGACCATTTGGAAACCACACAAATTTAGCCTGCTTTTCATAGGAAAATAGACATTAACAGCAATATTTACGTCCATTCCAAAATCATGCGCTTAATAACTCCTGTTACAGTACAGGCTATATCAATAGGATCGCTGTCATAATTGTACAATGAATTATAATGAAGGCTGAATAAACGACTTAAGCTACAAAAAGGAGCCACACAATAGTTATAGAGAGATCAGAAGCGGAGAGGGAGACATGTGTGACATTATACCTACAAGTTTTAACGCAGCAAGCGGGTGCAATGATTGTAGCTTAACTGGTTAATTTCATTTCCCCTCCTCACCGCCAGCGTGTCAAAGGTTCGTGTCCGATAGTCTGCGTTCACTTCTTTTCTTCTTTACGTATTATCCATCAAGGTGCAAAGTTAGTTCAATGTTTGTCACACTAATACTTTTAGGTGTAAACTAAAAGGTATACGAATTAAAAATAAACGGCAGTTTATTTTACGTGTTCTTCAGTTTTCTACTCTTAATTTTCTTTCTAACTGTTTTGAAAAAGAAACTTCACTAAGACTTTAAATAACTTTAATGGAGTGATACAGTTATAATAAACATAAATTAAGAGAGCAACAATAAAAGAAACAAACAAGCTAGTTAAAATTGTTTCCGATATTCCATCTACCTTTGTGCAAAATCAAGAAGAAATAAAGCCGGGTAAAATTTGTCAATGTTTCGGTAAGACTCGAACCAGAATCGAGCATTTTAGAACTCATACTAACACCGCGCGTTAATCAAATACGCTACTGTTTAGCTATAAATTATGTGGTCAAAGTCTGTAATGTTAGATTGCAGAAAATGGGTCTCAGGAACGATGCTTTCAGATTAGACTTTATTCTGAGGGTTGCATAAAACCAGAGAATAAGGGACAGTTGAACCACCTTGTATATCATTCCCCGTCATTTCGACATAGTATTTTATTGCACTAAAATCCCAATAGACGCTTAGCTTACTAATAAAAGGTCCCTGCATGCCATAAAAAGTTTTCCTTCCAAAATAGCCATGTCTCTACACACGTTTTAAAATGTTTCTTATTCTGAATATTACCATGCCTATACACACATCTTATTGTACTTATTCATAATATGGTTTATCAAACATGGCAATTATGATCCATTAATGTATTTGCACATGTGGAAAGAATACTGTCCCAACTTAGGTGCCAAATTTGACAGTTATCTGACCGAATTTGGTTTATACTCTTCACAGACAGATATGAGCCTTTTCTAAAATTCCTTTTTTTTAAATCTACGAGGCTTCTCAAAACCTGTATTTTTAGTGAGATCTGAGTATCGAAGCTTTGAGTGGTATATAATACTATTACTTACTATAAGCAAGAAGCAATGAAAGAAAGAGTAGCTTAAAGTAGCAGAATACATTTTAACATCATTTTCAAGAAGACTTAGTTTGTTTAAATATTCAACCGGTTGCTTCTGTTTTGCGTGGGACTGTACAGAATGACGGAGCGACTGCAGTACGTGCCCTACAGTCCCTTGACGTTGCCTCATCACTCGCATGCCAAAATAAAGTAAGCTCACCCCCGCCTCTTGCCCTCTTAACTCCCTTTCAGCTCTCTTCGAAATTTAATTTTGAATCGCATTATTTCTACCAAGCGGAACAAAGCCAGACGACGATGTATCGTATCGATTCCGTTTGTAAACGATATATGCTCAGTTGCTTCGTCTTCCTTCCTCTTTTCTTTTGTTTCTGCATAAGAACCTTCAGATATATTTTAAAAAGATAAACGCATCGGAGATAAGCGTCAATTTCTTCTTACGCTGAAAAATGTTTTAAACTATTGCCATACATCACATGGCGCTTTTATTAAATCAGAACCAGTTGCGCTGTTTCAATATTTTACGAGTTTAATACTGAGTATTGGTATGCTATTTTCAGTTATATTTAACACCTGTAATAAGGTAATAAGACATGTTTATTTACAACACCCTGTTACACAATATAGATTTTCTCTACAACTTATGTAGTATGCAGAGAATGTATTTGAATTCCGCCCAAAAATTTAATTTCAAGATTTCATCAAACATACATATTCATAACCCCCATAAAAATAGAATTTTAAAACATTTATGTGAAGAGTACGACTCTAAAACGAAAAATTAGACAAATATGAAACTTAATACCTATTTATGTTTAATATTTCCCACGAAATTTTTCAAACAAATATTCCTAAACACAACTGCCCGTGATACTATATTTCTCGGATTATTTTTATTTTAAAAAAATAGCTGTTATGATTATAATAATACCATAGATTGCAGATATAAAATGTATATATGGAAGTTTCTAAGAATAGTCTAAGATGCCCACTTCATTCGGAAGGAATTGTGTATAATTTTTATAATTGGCATACGATGAAGAGTACATGAACAAATATTACGTAAACATCTTATGTGTTCCATTCACATGACTTTTTCTAGATGTTACAGAAACACCTTCCCTAAAAAAGGAGTGTTTTTTTATCTACGACATGTTAATCAAGGTAAACATTGGCAGAAATTGTCTTATTACTTCTTCCCTGTAAGTAGAAGGGACATGAAGGAATAAACTAGGCTAAACCAATGGTCAAATCTTTTGAAATCCAGTTCTATGTGAAACAATTGAAGTTCGGTTCAATTTGCATCGCGGGCAGTAAAACAAGAGACATGAAACGAAACTTTACTAAAGTTATACTACTTTAAAACTGAAACAATAACGAGGAACATCTCCAAGACGTCAGCTCTATATAAATAAGTTTATGACATAAATTATGTGTGTTAGCGAAATCCACATTTCTTGTTTTTGTTTCTCTGTTACGGTTTAACCGCTATGCAAAATTCTGCAAAAGTTCAGAATGAAGGGGTCTTCAGAGGCTATCCTAAAAAATTCAAATCACTTGTACATAGATATTATTTTAAAGAGCAGTCAATTTTTGCGATTGAATAGAAATTAAGTATATAATTTTTAATGCCAGCATACAGCTTCCAGTCTTTAAAATTTAACAATATCTATTATGTTTTGACAATTTACATTCCCTATATCAAAATGTGTAAGGCAGCCAGATCCTCAGAGGTATATCTGAATTAAAATAGATATAAAGGTTTGAAGTTCACCCTTCTGTACCTTACCTACACATTCAGACACAAAACATTCCTTGCTATCTAATTAATTTACCTATCTACCTATCTACTAATCTGCTAATGAAGAATAGAGAAGATAGTACTTATCTTTTACTTATTTCTTTTTATGTATTCATGCCCAAGAGTATAAAGAAAATTAATAAGATTGTTGAATTTGCGTATCCAAAATGTATATGCATTGGCAAAACGTTTTTTTGTGTTCGTTCACAATACTTTTTCTACATCTCTGCAATAAATTATTGTTAAAAAGTTCTTCTATCTACTTCAAACTAATCTATATAAACATTCTCAGAAATTATCTTATTAATTCCTTCCCTGTAAGTAGAAGGGAAATAAGGAAGTACACTAGCTATGTGGTCAACTTCAAAAAAAAAAAGCTGATGTTTTCTATTCACATGACTTTTTCTAAACCTCTGCAGCAAATTACTGTTAAAAAGCTTATGCTTCTGATTACTTCATGCTAATCGAGAAAAAAGTAGCAGAAATAATCTTATTACTGTATCCTTGAAAGTAGAAGGGAAATAAGGGAGTACCATAGGCTAAAGCTACAGTCAGATTTTTTAAAATCGGTTGCTATGTGATTGAAATTTCTTTGTTTTTTGTGGGCAGGAGTTGACAAAGTCCCATATGAGAAGAGTATAAATATTTTAAAACTGCAACAATTAACTGAAACATACCACCTATGTAGGAACGTCTGAGAATTAGCTGACCTATTCTACACTCAAACAGAAAGTAATATTTACTATTATGAAAGATAGTACAAAGTACATGTAGAGAAAGTAAACATGTATCCATATGACATAAATTATGTATTTTAATGATCTTGTATATATTCTTAGTAAGTTCTTATCAATTTGTTACGGTTTACCAATGTTGAAAAGTCATCCAGAATAACGAACTCTTTTCCCAGGAAAATTCAAGAGATACATTTAATTTGTGTTTTTTTTCTTTAATATACGGAATTTTAATCAAACGTTTTTGGAGAAAATAAACATTTTCGAAACATTTTCCATCTAAAAGGTAGTTTAAGGTGCGGGGGGATTTCCCCAAAAAATTTTCGTGTCAGATATTTGGGAGATACTAAAAATACTAAAGTTAAACCCCAAGTTTGGTATTTTTCATTTTTTGTTTTTGAGTTATCGTGTTCATACGCACACACATACACACAGATCTCTTTCTAAAAATACATTTTTGGATTAAGGGTTGCGCGTATTGAACAGTATTTCCAGTAAAATCTCGGTATAGAATTCTTAGAAAGGATACAATAACTTCTTTACCTATTTTCTCTGTACTTCTACATTGTGGAGGAAGTAATAAGCTTTCGCAACAATAGTTTGCTTAGAAAATAATAAACGATTGAGAGTAGAGAAAATCATGTGAATGTAACAGATAAATTTTTTTAAACTTATAAAAATATACAATGCTTTCGATGCAGAAAATATACTTAGGACAGGTAACATTTGAATCCCAAAAAACAATGAATTCATCACTTGCGTTTTAACAGTTTAATATTAGAATAACAGGTGCTTACTGAAAAAAACAGTTGGATCTCATAATCTTCTCTACTCCCTGAGGTTTATTTTAATAGCTTCCACAAAATATTGTGCAAAATCACATTTTTCTTTCTGCTTCATTTTAGTCTATATTATGTGCAAAAACGTTTTCATTACGCTTTTGCTGTAGGTGCAATGAGATGCCGGAGTTTGAAGTATTGTTTTAACCAAAACATAATTGGTCCTCTAACGGACCCACCTTTCCCTTCCACTGGACAGTAACCATTAGTAAACAAAAGAACCAGTACTATGGGCGAGAGGCAACGTAGTAAAATCTGCTTCCTGGATTGCACTGCTTGCAAGTCGAGAATCGCACCTCAGTTAAGGAGTCAGTAAGTGGGAAACTTGACAACAGCGAGGGTTGGTTTCCAACCGCAAACCTAATTCTTTAAAAAGGGATGGGAGTCACTTTATACTAAATTTGAAATTTTACATGCATTCCATGACAAAGCGATTGGCGTTGGAATAGTTTCTAGTATTGAAAAAACACAAAAATACCTAAAATAAATTGAATCTTTCATTTGTTGCATTCTAACGCTATATACAGGGTTTAGCTGTATAGCTGTATTGACATTTAAGTACAGTGTAATAAAAAAACATTATGCCAATATTTGCTTAACTTGCGCACTCATAATTTGACTCATTAGGAGAAGGATTTCAGAAAGCGGTACGCAGAGTGAGCGCACCAGTGGAGGGAGCAAACGAGGTGAGGAGGAAAGGGCGGGTTCCACAGAAGCACCCCTGTTAGTACCAATTATTCTATGATTGCATGGAGGGCATGTAAATGTATCTAGGCGGCAACCGTAATAACATCTGAGTTGGGGGTGAAGTGTGATTAGTTAATAGAATTGGCAATTTTCTTATAAACTATGTGAGATGACGTGGTTGGCATGCGTGTGCGGAACTGATGGACTGTATGTTTAACTGTATTCGGCTATACGGTAAACTATATACTTAGTTTATGCATAGAATTGTCCTGGATTTAAGTGCAGTGAAAATACAATTTCTTGAAAATAAGCAGTTCTTTAGACTTCTGTATTAACATAAGTTGTGTGTAACAAAAAGAATAAAAAAATCAACAAACTTAAAGCTTCAAATAAATAAGTTCTGCGTAACAAAAAGAATAAAAAAATTAACAAACTTAAAGCTTCAAATAAATAATATCTGTATGTTTTTATTCAGGTTTTGTGTGAAATGTAATACAAAAAAACAGCTGTGTAGTTCATTTTTGTTCAGTTATTCTCTAGGTTTATTTTTAGGAGTAAAAAAAAAAAACACTGAAAGTGAAATTTTAAAAATCGATAATCCTTTGTGATTGCAAATGGTTACTGGAATTATTAGGCATCCATAGAAAGTCAACGCTTACATCTCTCATCACCTCGGGGTCTACGCCATTTAAACACCTTCAATATTCTGTTCCGTAGTATAAAGTTTAAAAGGGCCTTTTTCCCAAAACTACGCTTTCAAACTTTCAAACTGCTCCACACGTCTCCGTTTTTGTTTAAATCAGCCACAAGTATAAGAATTTGCAGAATTATCTATTTTAGGTAATATTTGAGGTTTCAAAATTATTCTAACACAGATAGCAATTTTTTCAAAAAATTATAAATTTGGAGAATAACATTTGTAGGTTTTAAAGTAATCATAATTCAGTAATTAAATGTATTGAAATATCACTGTCTTGAGTATTTTTATTTGGTTCATAGTTCTAAATCAGAAAATGCCAACAAATTTTCTCAAATTTTAGGGCATGTGAATCATTTCGATTATGCAGCATATTTAAATAATGAAATTTAGGAAGTACTTTATATATTGCAAAAGATTTATGCAATTTAAATGCTATTTGTGTTCGTATTAATATAACAGCAAAGAGATCACAGTAAGCTTTTCAGAAATAACTGTAAAAAACATAGAAATTTAAAATTGCACTTCTAGTATCCCATAAATAGCCTTATAGATTTTTTCCTAAACAAGTGTTGAACTACTATTAAAGCAAGAGGAGTATTTCTGAACTATCACTGAGGCAAGCTATATTTTTTTTAATACAGTTCCAGAGTCTGGTCGGCACTCCGGCGCTGTATACCTTGTTTCCATTTTCCTAACATTTACTTTGTTTTCTGTTTGATTACCATTTTGCTGTTTTCTTCCAGTGCACACAGATACACATTTTACAAACGTATAAATACCCATGTCCAAGGAGGACTCGAACCCACGATCCCCTGTGCCACGAAGCACCAAAGCGAGGCACTTTAGCGAGCGCGGGCATGGCCGACCTATTAAGACCATCAACACTCGGAAGAAAGGGATGTGATGAAGTACTGCAGGAATTGAAAGCGACAGGCACTGCGCAACAGGGTGCATTCAGATTGTGAATATTGGCAGACCAATATGGCTTCCTATCATCATGGACAGATAGGATTTTAAATTTCTCTCAGCAAATGGCACACAGAACGGTCTAGTGCGTCTTCCGTTACATCACTGAAACCCAGGCGAAATAAAATGAGAATTTATTTATTTATTTATTTATTTATTTATGCTAAGCATTATACAGGTGAATATGATCGGTGTTCAGCCCTGGCTCTTTACCGGTCATACTCATATTTTACAATAGTTTATTAATTCTAGTTTATTACACCATTTTGTCTATTTACTGTCCATATCCATTTATTTTTCACTTTGCATAAGAATTGTCCAATCTTCTTACTATCTTTTTGAAACATTTCAACTACTACTACATTTCTATCTATTTTAAACCATTTCTTATTAATATACTTTTTTCTCCAAATTTCAGTTCCTTTACATTTAAATAAAATGTGTTCTATATCTTCATTTCCGCCACATATAGGACATTGATTTTGTGGAATACCTTTCCTTAGACCTTTTAATCTCCATACTCCTGCTTTCAGCCATGCAATACCTTCTCGCTCCTCTTTATTTGTCACATCAATGTACTTTTCCCTTCCCCATGAGACTTTCATTGGTATATAGAAAACTAAAGATCTCTTTTCAGTTATTTCACTAAATATTTTTTGTATTTCTATATCCTCAAATCTTTTCCTTGCCAACTTCCAGAAGTTATTCACATTATTTTCTCTTCTTCTCCACATTTCCCCTAACCCACTACTTTCCAGGTTATTTCGAAGACAGTCTACCCATCCCTTGTTCTTTAAACTTTTCTCTTGATATACTAAACACTGTTTTAACAAATTCCTTTCTTCCAATTTCAATATCCTATGCCAAAATTTCAATGCCCTTTCCATAATCTTTCCCTTACTTGCCACTCTACCCAGCTCTATTTGTGCTACCTGCCTAACAGTTGCATTTGGTAACCCCAGTATTTCTTTGCAAAATTTCCTATGCACCTCATCTATGCCTTCCCATCCTCCTTCTAATCCCCATACTTCTATCCCATATAGCATTTTTGCCTCAACCACCATATTGTACACTTTTTCTAACCATCTAATATTTATATTAGGTGCTTTGTATTTGCAACTTCTAATAGCTGATAAAGCTCCTTTTCCTTTTGCCAATGCAAATTTCTTTTGCTTTTCCCAATTGCCACCACTATCAATTTTAACTCCTAGATAAATACATTCTCTCACTACCCTGTACTCCTTTTCATTCTCATTCTTCCATTTTTCATATTTGCTCAATTTTCCCCCTTTTTTGAACACTACAATCTGCGTCTTGTCCTGGTTCACTTTTAAACTCCACTCTTTACAGTAATTATTTAATGTTTGCAAGGATTGTTTCAAGCCATTCACTGTAATTGCACCTATAACTAGATCATCTGCAAACAGTAATCCTGGAATCTGAATATTATTAATTACTGGCATCGAGTTATTATTTCTCCCAATTTCTGTTAATACATCATCTATATATAAATTGAATAGGACTGGACTTAACTTACATCCCTGTCTAAGGCCTTTCTCTTGTTGGATAAATGAGAATTAAGACTAGCAGAAAAATTCCTAGTTTTAATAAGCCATCCCAGGGTTTTATCGACCAGTAATATTTTTAGCTTACTGATTTTCTTTATATGGTGGTCTAATTAATTTAGTTCTGCAGTTTTGAATCCGTTTAGATTTTTAAATGGCGTTTCATGCACGCCACGTGGCCGGGTACAGAGAACCTTCTCGACTCTGTCGGTAAGATACAGGGATACTTGGAGTTGCGGGATATTTTGCTCTCTTCCAGCGTTGTATATAAATCACACCGAAATTGCGCCTTGATTTTGTGGATTTTATATATTGTAAGGCGCAAAGAGATAGTGCAGATTAATTGTGCTCTCTTATCACCTCTGCAGTCTCTATACTTGTAATATTTTTTTTAGAACAATGGTGATGCTACTACATGGTTGTGCGTTTGTAAATTCTATAACTTACCTTTATATAAGGCATTTAGTGGATTTTCTTATATAATATTGTTGGTTATGTAAATTCAATTGGTAACTTGTGGTTGGCTTGAAATGTTTCCGCATACAATTTCATTGTGACTTTGCTATGCAAAAACCGAATTTCATATAGTGATGGGTCTTTTAAAAGATTTGACTATACATTTAGCCTCGGGTATTTCTTTATGTTACTGTTACTTAGAAGGAGCTAGTGCTACCATTTCTGCTTATGTTTATCTCGGTTACCACGATGCTGTAGATAAAAGAATAATCTAATAGTTTATAGAGAAAGTGGATGTAGAGATGTGAATGGAACAGCCAGATTTGGTTGTAGTTAAAATATATGTTGTCGAAGATGATTATTTTGTATGTATGGTGCTCCTGGATACCAATGAATTTGTTATTTTTAATTATATTTGTATATTTGTAGTTATAATCTTTGTATGACATTTGAGGAGTAGCGTGTCAAAATAAAATACCTAAACTATCTTATTACATCGACACTAGAATACAGGATTGTGATCTTGTATGTTTTATGTTTTTATTATTTGTTTTTTATTTTATTTTTGACACTGATAATTTTTATTTGAAGATAATCTGGCGGAGAAGATGCAAATTTATGATAAGAAAGCTTATGGAAGCATTTAAAAGGAGAGGGGTCGGAGTTGCTCGAATAAAACGGTGTGTTTGGTGATTGGGGTGGAGAGAAAGTTATTAAGATAACTAAATGGGCCGTTAAGACAGTTTAAGAGTTTAAATATATAGGAGCCATTATTCATAAATCAAGGAGTTGCTAGTGGATCATATCGTGATACAGGCAAGAGGAACAATCAAAATACTGAATGAAAACATATGGAACAAGTATATTAGTATTGTATAATACTTTAATAATATAATATTATTATAAAAAGAGAAGTTGTGGAGAGTATATTAACTAAAGCAGCTGAAAAGTGAAACTTACTGGAAATATAAAAGAAACTACAGGCAGTGAAGATGGATGGAATTTAAAGAGGAGCAAGAGTATTAAGACTTGGGAAAAGGAGGAGTGTAGAAGTAACATAGATGATGGAAATGGAGGAGTCAGTTATAGAAAGGATTGACCGTTGGATGTTACAACGCATGGAAATGTCAATCAAATGAATAACCAGATAATGAAATAGAGAAATATAAATACGAGCATTAAAACGACCGAGAAGGATAGACAATAAGAACTCACTGCTGAAAATTATCACTCGGTAACAAAACTGAAAACCTGATTTCGAGTATGAATATACGCCAACGGGATTAAACATACTGTCCATTTAAAAACAGGTTGAACTCCAGGAATTTGAAGTGGACCACCCTGTATAATAAAGCAAATAAGCTTATTCCGAGTAGTCTGTAAGTTTGAAGTTACAACCTATTCATACAACACACACCGTAATTCCTCTTTAATATTAATTGGAACAGCGATATGTTACAACAAAGTTAAAACAGCAAAGTAAACGGCCAGGCAATCATAAAAAAAGCCTGGCAGCAAACGCTCCATTCATTTTGGCTAAAGCCATTCGTTCATTAAATGTAAACGTACCATGAGAAAACAGAACACAGAGAGAGGCGAAGTTAGAGGATGCGGAAGGACTTCAAAGAATGCATCAACCGTTTTAAGTACATGTATATCATGAAGCTATACATATTCGGTAAATAAAAGCGCTTTCATTACTTCAACATTTAAAATAACAGAAAAAGTAGCAATGACACAAATAAATTTAGATGCAGAGTTTTATTTTCCGCTGGCAATGTGTTAGTGAAATTCCACATAGCGAATAGAATTTTAACTAGAGCGAAGCACGTAACGTTTTATCTGCAACATTACACATAGTTACTTTCAAGTTTTTAAAAGTATAGGAAGAGCGATATTAATTCACTGCATTTGCAGTTAGTATCTTTAATACACAACATTCTGCTCCTCCTTCTCTTCATCCTCCTCCTTTTCCTCCTTCATCATCATAATTTCTTCCTATATAACAAGAAATGATGATGATGCCTTAAACTGGGGCGATATTACTTCTCTGTATTTGCACATAGTAGCATCTTTAACATTCAAAAACCCCTCCTCCTTCTTCATCATATCATTTTTTCTTATGATGATGGATTAAACTTACAGGGAAGGGATATTAATTCATTGTATTTGCAATTTGTGGCATCTTTAAGATTTAAAAGCCTCCTCTTTCTCCTCCACCTACATCATTTATTCTTATATTAATATTATTATTATTATTACAGATTACTCTTTTCATTCGTAGATTTGGGATTAACTCACGGGTACGGGGTCCCCAGTCAGTAGGTCAGAGTACCACCCCTAGGCTCTGGGGGTCCTATGCGACTTAACTGATCCCAGGGAGGGGTAAGGAGAGAGACCTAAAATGACCGGAACCGGGCGCAAGTATAGCGTTTCCAGATGGAACGCCTTCGACGTCGCTGGGCCAAACCCAAGAAACAAGTCATCAAAAGGCAATTTACACAATTCTTCCGTAGTGGCACTTTACACCGCGTGGAAGCACCTCTGGAAGCCATTTTCAGACATCTATCGTAGTTCTCTTGTCGCATGGACAGTAATTTCTTCAGCGTTCGAAAATCTTGACCGAAACATTTATGCCATTCATACACCTGAGTTTTCTTCATCGCTGCTAAAGCATAAGCGCTTTCCATCATTCTTAATGTATTTGAGGGAGATTCGTTTAACAAAACACAAAACTTTAAGTTTGAACGTTCCTCCGTTGTCGACATTATGAAATGCGATAAACATAAATGTATACACAACAAAAACTAGTGGGCAAACAAAGACAACAAGCATTATTAGCATGAAAATAAAATATATTCTACTTTCGTATATATTAAAGAGAAAATAACCGATTCCGAGGACTTCTTGAATCAAGTGTTATTTTACGCCCTTTAAATGCTGCGGTTCTCATCACCCCATTTTATACTGAGTGTGAAATACTGCTAAATTTTACTCAGAGGCCTCTTTACCAGCCTTGAGGTTCTTTTACGTGCCGTAAAATGAGTACTTTCCTAATGTTATTCTGGTTGTGAGTGGGTGTTTATCCTCGAACGTGATGACATTAAACTTATTTGAACACCTAGTTTTAAATTTAATTTTGTTTTTAGATTAATAATACGTTAACATAAACATATACATACACCAAAATTGTTATCTAGAAGTAATGTTTTAATCAATGGCATAGCCGGGATTAGAACCATGGATCCCCTGAGCTACGAAAGCAACGTTTTGACAAGTATTAAATTCCCCAACTGACTCACGTTTTCCCCATTTAACCACACGGAGATTTCAAACTATTTTGAGATGGCACCCCAAAGAGGCCTACAGTGTCATAAGTACTTATAGTCCCGAATTTCGTAATTTAACCAGCTATAGATAAATTATTATAAATTATTCATAGTAATACTCTATTTAGCAACTTCTCACGAACTTTTTGTTGCATTTCAGTACTAACTTGATAACAATTTTGGGTATTTCTTAGTTCTTGAATTCTAAGGACTGAACCGATTTCAAATTACCCCATAGGAAAAAGTCAAGCAGCGTCAGGTCTGGAGATCTCGTCAGCCATAATGTAGCACCTCTCTTACCAATCCATTTTCCTGGAAATCTTCTAGCCAACATTGTCCCACAGATACTGGATAGTGTGGGAGAGCTCCGTCTAGCACAATGTTTCCTTCACTATTTAATCAAAAATAGTTAACATTACTTTTCTTCTTAATAACGTAATATTAATTCTAAATTGGCAGTTAAGTAAAGCTATAAATGCATGTTTATTAATAGACACACCCAATCTTAAATCTGTTTTGTCGCAGACTTTTTCGCTTTTCCAAACTCAAAATTCTATGCAAAATTTAATTTTTTACTGATTTTTTCAAAATAATTATAATGTCTCTCAGTGGTAGGTACATTAAAAATGACCGTATAATATTTAAAAATAATTCCACAACTGATAGAAGTAAACTATTAAGATTTAAACACAATTTAATAGTTGTATACGATAAGTGGTTAAAGTAAAAATATAATATATAGTTTTAAATTAAAATTATTTACTGTGAGAACTTTAATTTTTGTGTAAATATTTTTGAAAATGGGCCCCGTGGAGGATTTTCGTTTGAAAAATGAAGTTAGACAATTATTTAAATAGCTATGCAAGTTAAAATGTTGTGACACAGCAAAAGTATCACTATTGGTATTCTAATAAATATTATAAATTTGAACAATATATGTTACATATTGTGATTCAAATTGTTTTCTCACAGAAACTGTGTGTAGGACAGGAGTTGAATAGATACTGTCAGACTGAAAAATTCAACGCCATAGCCAAGATTTGAACTACGGATCACCCGGTCTCTAGTCGATCGCTCTACCACTGAGCTAACATGGGAATATGCCGTACCGCATTGAATTTCTCAACTGAATCGCTTTTCATCTCAAAATAATTTGAAATCACCTTGTGGTTTACCGGGAGACATGCAAGTCAGTTGAGAAATTGAATGCCCTGCCGGCATTGACATGGTAGCTCAGTGGTAGAGCAACCGGCTAGAGAATGGGAGATCCGTGGATCAAATCCCGACTATGGCATTGATTTTTCAGTCTTACTCTACCTATCTATCTTACATGTTGATTTTTCCAATTTCATAGATACTGTACCTGAAATATAACTAGTCACTCTGAATATATTTTTAAAAGCTTCTTTAGGTTTTATCTTGGCGTAGTGTTTCCAGTGTAGACCGCGGCTTGAGGCTATAATCTGCCAACGTTTCGCCCATCTTATGATGAAGCTTGACCAGCTGGCTTTCCTTCTTTTATACTGAGGTTGGGAGATGCCAACTATCGCCCTCCTGTGTTCGGCCAATACATAGAGTCGCTGCTTTCTGTGTTCCCATTGGCTCACTGGCAGCAAGGTAGAATGCTTTTCTTAGCAGAGGTCTCCAGATGGTCTCCATTGTCTCGGTTAACTTTGTTCTTCTTTAAATATCTCAATACTTTCGCGTATAATGCGATGTTTATAATCTTCGCAAATTTAATTTTGTCAAAATCTATATGAAGGCCAGTTTCAATAGCATTTTCAGATAGAGCGGACTTTTCAGGCTGGTTAAGCTTGGTCAGCCCTGAGGAAGCTTCATCATAAGATGGGCGAAACGTTGGCAGATTTTAGCCTCAAGATGCGGTCTACACGAGAAACATTGGACCAAGATAATTTTAATACTGGCCGTGGAAGTTTACGAAAACTCTTTAGGTTTACTAAAAAAATTTGATTCCCAGCATTCTCTTTTGAACACTTCTGCTTTAGGCTACACACATTATCAAGTGCAATTGCGGACAATGAGGTGGAGTAGGAAAGATAGGGGCTTAAGACTAATATATGAAAGTTTGACCGTACGATTTTTAACCCTGAGCTGGGCAGCGCGTATTTAAGACCGCCTTCTATTACTCGGAGCGGGTTATGGAATGAGCGTAGCACAGCTTTTTTCCAGCAATGAACCACTTTTTAATTAAGCCCTTGAAATGTTTCCCTCCTCATAGCACAGTCTACCGACCCCTGTTAAAACGACGGTAGATAGAGGCTAAGCATTATCTTAAGCGTTAAATTAAAGCGGACTACTAGAAAGTATAGCTAAAACACGCGTTTAAGGGATTTCTTATTAACTTACTTTAACCCTTGCTAGTCTTCTTACATTTTTAAGTTAATTTATTGGAACAATCAAAATAAAAAAATAGCACGTTGCCCTGGTTTTTTGTATGCATATTGTACAATCTAGTTCTAATTTGGCTTTCATTTTAATTATGCAAGGATTTACAGCGTAATGAGAAAATTCCAAACATGTTCCCATTAAATGTTAGAATAAAAAAAAATGTACTGTAGAAATTAAAACCGAAAGCGTTTACTGCTCTTTATATCCTCTATACAAGTGCAAATTAACTTATTTGAATAACGTATTTACAAATATTAAACTGCTAAAGACAGTCGTACAGATTTCAAATCACTATACTATCGCCCGCAATTACAAATTTGCAACACAAAAATTTTCATGAAAGTACCCCATACTACCACTTACATGAACTGGTTTGTTATTCTTTATTAATCCAAAAAAGATTTTGATTAAAACACCATGCATGTTCAAAATATTTGTATAACTACAAATATTTGTACAACATCCCGCTTTTGGGCCTTGACGGTTCACTTGTATCGCTATATAGCTAGATAATTTTTATAGTGTTTAACCCCCGCTATTACTACAAATGGCTTCGCAAACCTGATGATAAATGGAAAGAAAATGGAGCACCGATGGAATGACATGGCGGGGGAAGCCGGAGAACTCGGAGATAACCCACTCCTTCGCCGTTTGTTCACCACAAATCCCACATGCGATCGCTTGGAATCGCCTAGGTGACGGGCATGCGGTCTAACCACTCGGCCACGGCGCGGCCAGATATACAATGTCTTTGTTATATGCTAAGGCCGCGGATTGCAAAAATGCATGTTCCGCACAAAGACTACTGCATTGCAAGATTTTTCATTATTTATGTAGGTTTATTATAAATGTTTTTGAAAGTGGTTTCCGTTGGTGCTAAAACATCGTCGGATGAAATTACTATTCACATCCATAAATTCTTCTTGTGTAATGTTCATACTTTCTGCGGTATAGTCACACAACAAGGCTTCAGTTTTTAAAAATGTATTAGCTGTATGAGCAGAAGTTTGTGAGAGCCTTCTTAGGTAAACGTTCGATCCCAGCACCAATTTCATTTAGCTTTTCTTCCTTAGAACATGTCGTTTTAACGTGTCATTGGTTTAGCGTTTAGCGCTTCCACTGTTCTAAATTTACTGTCTCTGTCTGGAATTGATAACCAGGAAATTGCTGCCGTAGTTGTCTAAAGACCTGTGTACAAGATTCAGTTTTCACGTATGCATATGCAGAAAAATACGCTGCTCAAGCGTATATATTTTGCTAGGCATTTCCGTGGAATAACATTCCAAAGAAATCACACACCAACACACAAATTAACACGAATACAAAGCAGCGAATGAAAAATCTCCCAGCTTATTACTTACCTTTGACACGTCCTGCGTCGCTTTTGGCAATTGCATAGTACCGAAGTCACTGCCGTTTCGGCCGATACGCATATAGACGATGTGACCTTGTCATAAAACAAAAGCATAGCATAACTTGAATTGCCCGCAATTAGCCTTTAAAAACCATCTTTATCTTTATTTGGTATTTATTATTTGTAATCTTGTATAACTGTTAAACTATAAGAACTACTGAACGGCAAATGTACATCTCTTAAAGCACACAATTTAGGATAATTAATTCGTTGTGGGAGGCGCCGTGTTTGAGTTGTTGAACGTTTAACTCCCATCAACGCGGGCCATACCGCATGAGGTTTTTGTGGTGGACAAAGCGGCGTCTAGGCACGTTTTCTTGGGATCTCATCCATTTATTCTGCCACCTGATCCATATGGACTTTTCCCTTCACCATTATTTCCTTATTTCATATCATCTTCATCCTCACTCTCATTCTAGACATCCTGGCAACTCTCTCTGATCCAGAGTCCGTCTGCTCCTCTTGTAGGTCTTGGGGGTGTATGTCCGCCATCCAAGGAGAGCAAATAACCGTTTTGGGATTAACCATTTCCAATACAAATATATTCTCTCCTAACCTGAGCATGCAGTTTTCAAAAAATGTATGTATTTCATTCTCGTGATTTTCTCTATCTGTTCTGCAAACAAATTCTTCTGAGAAGAGATTATTCTCTTCTTTAAATGACGCTAATCGAAATAAACATTATTAAAACGGTCTATTACTTCATTCCTTGTAATCAGGCGGGAAATAAGGAAATACAATAGGCTAAACTGATGATAAAATCTTTAAAAGCTGGTCGTTTAGCGATACAATTGAAAGTTGGATTTCTTTCGATGGCCAGGACTAAAATAAGATATGAAATGAAAGAGGACTTACCGTTTGAGAACATACAAGATCTACATTTGTGAAGTAAGGTTTTGTCTATCTCTTACGGTTTACTGGTTATTAGAAAGTTATTCGGAACGAAGAGATCTTTAGAGGCAATTCTCAGAAAATTCAAGATATACATCTCACTTATCATAAAATATCTTAAACATATAGCATGTTAATGAATATCGTCACAGCCATATTCGAGACCGTCAAAATTTTCTAATTCTCTCAAAAGGGTGGTTTTGTGTGGGAGGAACTTAAACCTTCCTATTGCATTCTTGAAAAGTGCTGACCTTAAATATCAAGTTGGTATTTGATCAACTTTTCCTTGTTGAGCTACTCTGCCCACTCTCGCTCTCTCTTTCTCTCTCTCTCTCTCTCTCTCTCTCTCTCTCTCTCTCTCTCTCTCTCACACACACACACACACACACAAACGCGCGCGCACAAGGATCTTTTTCTAAAAATGCTTTTTGGTTGTAGGGAGCCTCAAAATGTTTATTTTCAACGAAACATACTGATATCGAATTTTTGGGTAGAATACAACACCTTCTCTACGTATCTACTATTTATATAGTTCATATAGAGAAAGTAAAACTGATTTTAAATCATATATGCAACAGCAAAGTATAGTCATCATGAAAATTTTTAAATAATTACGTTTGTACTCATATTACAGACAACAAACAATTTGCAAATAATTGCGAATAATTGTTCTATATTGCGGGAAAAATATTTACCGCGATTCTTTACCACCGTGAATGCAGAGCTAGAAGCATGTTGGACGTTACTGGCAGGCACGGTAGACGTGGACGGGCTAGGTAAATTTATACTTAAGGCAAGACAGCCGAGATCTGAGAAGGCTGTCAATAGAGAAGGGGGGAGGGGTGAGGGTAGGGATAGGAATAAACAAAAATGACTATAATGTTTTACATATATATATTTTATGTCATACTTAGGCATACATATATTTATTTTAAATGTATTTATCTATTATAAGAGGGTACATTTATGCCTCTGAATAAAGTGTACTTTGTGCTGTAAGGTTAAACTGCTGTATTTGAATATCTTTTTATTAATTTTTTTTTTATTTTCATGTTTACTCTTAATTATGTGCTATTGTTTTAATATTACTTTTTATTGTGTATTACAAAAGCACGTACGGTCTGTGAACCCGTGCGATTTTTGAAGTTCAATGTATGAAATTGTTATATCAATAAATGCACTTATACATTGCATACATACATACATACATACATACATACATACATACATACATACATACATACATACATACATACATACATACATACATACATACATACATACATACATACATACATACATACATACATACATACATACATACATACATACATACATACATACATACATACATACATACATACATACATACATACATACATACATACATACATACATACATACATACATACATACATACATACATACATACATACATACATACATACATACATACATACATACATACATACATACATACATACATACATACATACATACATACATACATACATACATACATACATACATACATACATACATACATACATACATACATACATACATACATACATACATACATACATACATACATACATACATACATACATACATACATACATACATACATACATACATACATACATACATACATACATACATACATACATACATACATACATACATACATACATACATACATACATACATACATACATACATACATACATACATACATACATACATACATACATACATACATACATACATACATACATACATACATACATACATACATACATACATACATACATACATACATACATACATACATACATACATACATACATACATACATACATACATACATACATACATACATACATACATACATACATACATACATACATACATACATACATACATACATACATACATACATACATACATACATACATACATACATACATACATACATACATACATACATACATACATACATACATACATACATACATACATACATACATACATACATACATACATACATACATACATACATACATACATACATACATACATACATACATACATACATACATACATACATACATACATACATACATACATACATACATACATACATACATACATACATACATACATACATACATACATACATACATACATACATACATACATACATACATACATACATACATACATACATACATACATACATACATACATACATACATACATACATACATACATACATACATACATACATACATACATACATGCACACCTGCTCACATGCAGCAATACATTACTCTGCTCATATTGATTTAGCATTTTCCAGAGTAGCTCACATTTGGCAAGACGTTAATTATGGTTGACCCCTACGTACATACATACGTTGATACATAATACATATACATATGTAGTTTAAAAACGATAATTAAAAATATGCTCTGGTATTACAATCTTAATGTAAAGATCCAATTTTGAAAAGAATAGAGAAAATCTTATTACTTTCCCTACACGCACTATTCCCATAGTACACAGTTATATACACCCCAAAATTTTGATGCCCATATTTCACCAGAAATATATATCTTGGGGTCCTGTGAATCAGAAGAAGTATTTTTAGAAAAAATTCCGCATGTGTGTATCTGTGGACAGAATAGCTCAAAACGAAAAGACCGCTAAATTAATTTTAATATCTTCTAAGGATGTGGCAAGAAGATTTTCAAGAAAATAACCCCACTCCAAATTAACCTTTACATGAAAACATTTTTGAAAATGTTGTTGTTCTCAAAATGCCTTTTATCAAAAATTCAGAAATTCAATTGTTTACATAGTGGCCAGGTTTTAAAGGATTTTACTATAGCTTTTGTAGAGTATATTACTTTATTTTCTTTCTGCTTAGAAGGAAGCAAATATTAGACTAATTCATCTATATCGATTAGTATGATATAGATAAAAGAAAAATCTATCATAAGAACTGTTTCTTTGCATAAGAGCTACTTTATTTGCTTCTTTACCATTGTTATTAGGTATTATATATATAATAATTTAAATTATTTAGTTTTTTCATTGTTATATATAAATAATTTTATGAATTTATTTTATATATTAGAATAATTTTGGCTTTTTTAGTTAAAATACCTATATATTTGGTACATTTATGATGTGATTAAATTACATTATAGTATTTTTTCTAATTATTTATTTTTATTTATTTATTATTTAATTTTTGTTTTTACTTTCTCTATATTTTACATCTGATTAACATCTGTTGGCTAAGCAATACGATTCCATAACATTGCCTTTGGCTTGTAAGTACTTTCACCGTTCAAAAATGGAGATCACAGTAAAACTATAAGTTACCGAGGTATTAGTATGTTAAACAGTGCATACAAACTATTTCAGGCATATTAAAAATATTATAGAAGATGCTTTTAGAAAAACAAAGTGGCTTCAAAAGAGGAAGGTCATGTATGGACAATATATTTACTGTGCGCAATTAATGCAGAAAAGAATATAATTCAATTTACCAACCTATCTGGCTTTTATAGATCTGGAGAAAGCATTTGACGAGTGAAAAAAGGAGAAATTATCGGAAATTATGGTAAAACGGGGATACCAAAATCACCTAATAAATGGTCTCAAGAGTCTGTGTAATGGGACTTACGTAATATTGACGTCCCCAATTATAAATTAATAAGTCAAGGTGCAAGACAAGGGTGCAATTTACCGCACACTCTTTTTAATATTTATGTAGCTTGCGCTATTCGAAAATGGAGAGAAAGAGCACTAAAGGATTACACATAACTAAGAATGAGTATATTAACATATTATATGTGCACGATATTGTATTCATTGTAAATTCTGAAACTGAACTACAAAAACCAATTCATTTTTAAACATAATTGGAAAGAAGTTTAACTTCAAGGTATCAATAAATAAAACTAAGACAATGACATTCCATGGGAAGTATCCAATAAGAAGCAAAACAGCAATTAAAAATCATATTTTAGATCAAGTTCAGAACTTCAACTATTTAGGAAGCTATCACTTTTAACCAGAATGAGGAACTAGACATTATATTACAGAAATATCAAAGCATATTTGGTTCAGTAAGCTGAGTATTAAAACAAAATCTGATGTGTTCCATTCACATTACTTTCTCTACTTCTATGTAACAAATTATTGTTAATAAGCTTATTCTTCTATTTACTTCATGCCTATCAAGAAAAAATTAGCAGAAATAGTCTTATTACTTGCTTCCTTGTAAGTAGAAGCAAAATATGGGAGTATCATAGGTTAAAGTGAAGTCAGAAGCTGGTTACTAGGTGACTGAAGTTCCTTTGTTTGTATGGATACAAGTTGACAAATTCCTGTATGAGAAAAATACAAGTTTTTTAAAGCTGAAACCAAAAACAAGGAATATCTAAAAAAACAATCAACTCCTCGAAAAAATGTGTAAAACATAAATTGTGTGTTTTAATGTGCTCTACATTTTTTGTTTGCTAAGTTTTGTTTATCTCTTACGGTTTACCAATTACACAAAATTCCGTAAAATTCATCCAGAATAAAGTAGTCTTCAGAGGCTATTCCCAGAAAATTCAAGATATACACATTATTTGCCAGGTAAATATTTTTAATATACGATATTTTAATCAAAATCGTTAAAGCCACTTTTGAGAAACTCAAACTTTTCAAAAAAGGTTTCATGTAAAGGGTAGTTGGGGGTGGGAATTTTCTTGAAAATTTTCGTGTCACATCCTTGGAAAACTTATATACCAAGTTTGGTATTTAACGGTATTTTCGTTTTTGAGCTATGCTGTCCACACACACACATACACACACGGACGTTTTTCCAAAAATGCTTTTTTTGTATTCAGGGGGATCCAAAACATATATTTCCGGTGAAATCTCGGTATCGAATTTTTGGGTATATTAAAATCCCTTCTCTAAACACTATGTACATAGTACGTGTAGAGAAAGTAATACACGAAGAGATGCAAAAATGAAATTTTATAAAGTGATGACTATGGCTGTTTTAGTGTATGGCAGCGAATCTTGGGTGATAAGGAAAAAGGATTGTAGTCATGTAAACGTTTTCGACCAGGTAAAGACTGTACTAAACTGAACAGGATTCCTAATGAAGTAATTAATAAGAATTACATTTTTTGCAGTAAAGAATAAACAAATACAAGATAATGAATGGAAGAATCATCTGGAAATAATGGAAGAAAAAAGTATTCCAAGGATGGCCTTATAATATAAAACTGTATGAAAGAGGGGCATGGGAACTCCAATTAAAAGATGGAATTGAGGCTGGAGCAGGTCGAAAAGGCCTAATACTTGAAAGGCAGAAGTACTATGTACTAGTAAGCAGAGAAGGTATTTTGTTCTACAACCCAAAAACTATTTGTCGAGATTTTACCGGAAATATATGTTTTGAGGTCCCCTGAGTAAAAAAAAAACATATCTATTTAGAAACCTCGTATGTGTCAGGGTGACTATGAACACGATACTCCCAAAACGTAAAATATTAAATACCAAGCTTAATATTTCAGTTCAACATCTTCTAATGATGGCGCAAACATTTTCCAAGAAAATTCTCCCAACCTAAGCTCCCCTTTACGTATAAAAATGTTTGCAAGTTTGGATGTTCTCAAAAATGGCTAACAATTTAGAATAGATACCGTATATTAAATATAACCACATCACAAATAAAATATATATCTTAAAAATTCTGGGAATAGCCTCTGGAGTCTTCTGCATTTTGAATGAATTTTGCATAACATATAAACTGTAAGATACACGAAAAGCTAATACCTGCACTACAAATATTGATCTCGTTAAACACCCAATTTATGTCACGAATTTTTGTAGAGTTAATGTTTTCCGAAATATTCCCTCTTATTGATTTGAATTTTAAAACAAACTTTTCTCACGAAAGAAGTCCTCATAATCTTTTGTTGTTTTTTTTTTTTTTGTTTTTTTTTTTTGGCCATAGGAACAGAACTGAATTTCAATGCCAATTACATAGCGAATAAAGGATTTAGCTATCGCTTTAGCCAATTATATTTCCTTATTTCTCTTCTGCTTATAAGGAATCAAGTAATAAAAGAAGTTCTTATATGGTTTCTTATATGGTTTACCTTGTATTAGCATAAAGTAAATAAAGCGATAATCTTTTGTAAGAATGGTTTTTTGAGGAACGACAAAGAAAGCTACGCGAATGAAAAAATGAGATTTTGTGCACCAATATTATTATTATTATTATTATTATTATTATTATTATTATTATTACATTTGTGTTTATTAAGCATGTAGATAATTTCTAAGAGCGGTCAGAAAAAGCAGGCCATTTCAAAATCATAAAACCTGCATGTGTCACCTGGTGTGCTTCACTTTTCCAAGATCGTAAATGTGGTGTAAGTGAAGTAACGGTGAAGGGAAGAGGGTGTGTGATGCTTCCCCTGGGGGGAATCACCTAGAAAATGGAATTTCCGCAAAATAAGTCCGCAGAAAGAGGAGAAAGTCAGTCGAGGTGCCCGAGAGAGTGGGAAAGCTACGGTGTTAGAACTTCCCCAGCTTTTTCTTGCTTTCGCCAATTCTGCCTCTCTCACCCAGAGGGCGTTTATTCTCCAAGTCTGATAGCGAGACAATAAGCTCTAAAATGGAAAGCTAATCAGATGTGAACAGTTGAAATTGATACTAAAATTTTCCCCTGCTTCCCTACATAGGATAATGTTGAGAACAAAAGCAGGATAGTGCAAAACAAAATCAGATAATAAAAGGGAAACTGAACAGAAATCTGGACCATGTTTACTCCTGGTTTAAAGCTGACTGACTAGTTTGCATTAACAGTATGAGTTAAATAGCAAAAGAGGTTTCTTTCTCCCATTAAACTTGCGAAGCATCAAATATCGTAGCAAGTGATAAAAAATCTGATGTGTTACACTCACGTGCCTTTCTCTAGCTGTTCTACAAACTTCTTACACAAGATTATTCTTCTTTTTACACCATGCTAATCGAGATAATCATTGGTAGATTGTTATTACTTAGTTCCTTGTGAGTAGAAAGGAACTAAGGGAATACCCTAGGCTAAACAGATAGTCAAATTCTTTAAAAGCTGTCGTTATGCGATTGTTCATGGCAAATCGCTTCTTTGCTTGACCAGGAGTAGAACAAAAGAAACACTGACACTTCCTGTCTGAGAAAATTATGTTTAATTTACTACTGGAAGCAATAATAGGAGTATCTCGGAAAGGTTCCCTCCACAGCAAAAATGTAAAAGATATAAATTGTGTGTTTTGATTTGCAGTAAGTTTTTTGTGAATCTCTTACGGTTTAGCAGTAAAACAAAATTCGGCAAAATTCATACAGAATGATGAGATTTTCAGAGACTATTCCCAGAAAAATCAAGATAGTAAAATATCTTTTATTTTTTTAGTTTGAAAGGCGTAACTTTCGGCTTCTTCCGTTGAGCAAGTTTCCATTAAAACAAAGCATAGCAAACAAATGAACAAAATAAGAAAATACATAAATAATGTATAACAAAAATGTAAGTATGAAAATGAACAATGCATAATCATCAAAAATTAATAAAATATCAGTTGTATAAAAATAGGTTAAAATTATTTATAACCTATCATTAGTGTTTTGAATGTAAATAATTTTACAAAATATTAAAGCTGCAATTGTTATGTTGAATATAAAATAATTATTTAAGCCGAACTGCCAACAAAATCTAGCAAAAAATGAAGGAATGGTACCTCTAGCACCGACCATTAACTCAGAAATCTTTATACTGCTACGATGGTAAATAATATGACATTTTAGGTTCCTAGATGTTGTTACGTCATTTACTAGTCTAGTTTCTTTCTTTTTTTCCTTTATTTCTTTTTGTATTTTTCTTTCTTCCCTTGGATATCTGCAAGCCAGAAAAGAAGTCATCAAGGCTTAGTAGAATTAGGTGTTAGTTAAAAATGAAATTTTAAAGAAGAAAAACACTTTGAGATATGGAGGAATCAGCCAGATTTTCTGTATACTCATATAGGTTGCAGAGAGAACCAGAGACAGAAAGGGAGAGAAACATATTAATTAATGAGGCAATACGGCCAAAGCTGAGGTTTTTTCTAGTAAACAACTGAAACAAATAGAAGAGTTGGTGCACATCCTCGATTAAATATTTGCACTTCTGGTAGAATGTAAAACACAATTAACTACTTGCTCGCTTCTCCCTCTTCTCCGTCGTGTTTCTAATCATGTTTCATTGGACATACCTGTCGTTCTTTGTTTACACCGACCGTAGCATAATGCATTAAGAAATCTGTTTCTGGTTCCCTATTCGTTTCGCAAAAATATAAAATTGTTCATTGATCCACTTATACTTTCTCTACCAAATACTATGTATCTACAAAGTGGAAAGAGAAACTATTATATTACACCTAAAAATTTGAAACCGAAACTTCACTGGAAACACATGCTTTGAGGAATCCAGCAAAGTAAAAAAAATAGAAAAGGTCGGTGTGTGTATGCGTCTTTGGGCAGCATAGATGAAAGATGAAAAGTCA
The DNA here is from genome assembly GCA_030762935.1 of Hymenopus coronatus. Taxonomy (NCBI): domain Eukaryota; kingdom Metazoa; phylum Arthropoda; class Insecta; order Mantodea; family Hymenopodidae; genus Hymenopus; species Hymenopus coronatus. Next base: position 88,195,480 of record CM060896.1, on the reverse strand, counting down.
GTTAAATACTAAATTTGGTGCTCAAGTTTAGTAGCTTTAAAGGATGCAACAAGACGATTTTATAGAAAACTACACTTATATGGGAAAATTTCGAAAATTTTGTTTCTTCTGAAAATGACTATAACATGTTGATTAAAATACCGATTATTAAGAATAATTACAAGACAAATAAAATTTATATCTTTAATTTTCTATGAATAGGCTCTAAAACTCTCTTCATTCTGGATGACTTTCCTATAACGGTAAATGTAAGAGATAAACAAAAACTTACTTAGTAAAAAGTGCAGATTTATGTAGTTAAAACAAGATTTTATGTCATATAAAGGTACACTTTTTGTGAATTGTGGAGTCAACTATTTCCGAAATATTCCTTGTTGTTTGTTTCAATATTAAAATAATTAAAACATGTAATTTTTTCACCTGGCCATATAAAGAGAACCGAAATTTAATAGTACAACCAACTTTTAAAGTATTTAACTATCACTTTACCACAGTTATTTCCCTATTCATTACCAGGAAGCAAGTAATGAGACCATTTTTGCCTATATTTATTTTGATTAATATGAAGGAGATAGAAGAATAAGTTTTAGTAATAATATTTTCTTACAGAATAGGAACAGAAAATCATGTAAATAGAACACATAAACATTTTATTTCTGGTACTACAAGCCATCCAGGAAGAGTGTAGTCATGTGTATGTAGGATAACAGCGTAATTATTTAATATAATAATCACTTTGCAATATTAGGGATTTTAATAGAAATTAAAGCCCCTTTTTACTAAATTGGCATCTCAGGCGATGACACTATGATACATGGTCGTCTGGGATCCAACCAGAGCCGCCTTGATGAGAGAAAAGTGGTCTAACCACTCGACCACGGCGCGGCCCAAGATTTTGGGATGTGCATATGTACATCTGAGAGGAGTACAGAAGAGAAAGAGAGTAAAAGAGAGGGAGGGAGCGCGAGAGAACGCATCATTAAAATTGCATGAGAAATTCTTAGAAAAATAAGAGCATCATGATTTCACAGTTTCTTAAAGAATGCACAATGGAATTATCAACATATTAATACAAGCTTTGAAGCAATGTATGTTTTAAAATTAATGCATTTTTCAAATATTAAAGTTTCAAAATTGTATGACCATATTTGCCACTAAGCGAACTTACTAACTTTGTGGATATGAAAAATTTTCTTTTAAAATAATTAATGAGTTAACATATATACATAGGGTTCACTTATTTCATGCAAATTAGGCACACCATTTTGTGAAATAGTAATTTTTTTCTAATCACGAATGTATCAGAAGCATTGCAAAAATTATAGAAGTCATAGAACTAAGAGGAACTTTAAATTAAAACAGATTGATAGATATACTATTGCTAATAATTTCTTGACTATTTCAAACTATGACATAAATCAACAAATTAAATAATTTGTGAAGGCCAATACAAACACCATCACAAATGAATAACTGACAAAAATTATTTGTCTGCAGAAACATATGAATATTTTGAACATTTTGGATTTTGAAATGCCCCCATATGACATCATTAAACAGTTTGTTCAACCGGCTCAGAGAAAGTTCTTGCAGTACACCACAGAAGACCTGCCCTTCACTTCACAGAAAACCAAGAGAAGATGACTCCAATGAATGCATGCCACACCAGATGGCAGCAAGATCATTTTCCATCCTTGGTAAAGAATGGAGCATACCAAACCTATAGTAGTAGTGTACTTGAGGTGCTGAAGTTGGGTTGAATACACCTCGAAAACATTAAAAAAAAATCTAGTATTCTATTCACATGACTTACTCTAGCTGTTTGGCAAACTAAGTTTTCTTACATAAGGATAAACGAAATAAACAACAGCAGTAATGGTCTTATTACTTGCTTTATTGTAAGCAGAACGTAAATGAGGGAATAAACCAGGCTAAAGCGTTAGTTAAATCTTTTAAAAGCTGGCTACCATGTGGTTGAAATCCGCATCAAGGCATTGCCAGGAGTTGAAAAATTCCCATATGAGAAAACAAAACGGATTTTAAAACTCAAACCAATTACAAAGAGTATTTAAAATGGTCAGCTCCACGAAAAAATTATATAACACAAAATGTGTGTTTTAATAAGATCTACATGTTTTGTATTGTAAGTTTTTGTCTATCTTTCACGGTTAACAAGTTATACAAAATTCAGCAAAATTCATCAAGAGTAAAATTGTCTTCAGAGGCTATTGTCAGAAAATTCAATATATAGATTTAATTTGTTATGTAAATATCTTTAACCTGAGGTATTTTAATTAAAATAGAGCCAGTTTTGAGAAAATAATAATAATTTTGGAAATGTTTTCCATGTAAAGGATAGTTTGGGGTGTGGGATTTATCTAAAACCCTTGTCGCATCCTTGGAAGATACTAAAGTTAAATAACAAGTTTGGTATTTTACCAAGGCTTGCTTTTGAGCTACCGTGTTCACAGGCACACGAACACACGCGGACCTTCTCTACCATGTACCATATGCTATTCAGAGAAAGTAATAAAGGTCTTCTAATTTCATAGATTTCTATAGTATGCACAATGAAATCATCAATATGTTTCATGATATGTTTCAAAGTTAATTCATTTTTCAAATAACAAATTTTCAATATTTTCGCCACATTTTGCCTTTTAACTGAGCTTACCAACTTTGCGAATTATGAGAGTTACAGGGCTTTTTAAAAGTAATTAATGAGTCAAAATATCAATATTATTTCATGCAAGTTGCGCGCACCATTAAATAAACAAAGGATGCTTATTTTTCAAATTAGGAATTTATTGAAATGATTTTTAATTATTTTGAGTTAATTGGTGGAAGAAAGAGAAAATTAAAATTTCAAATGAGTGAACTTCAGAGGAGCATTAAATGAAAACAGATCAATAGATCAGCTATTGCTTACCATTTCTAGAAACCATGAGATATGTCAAGAAATTCAATCATTTGTTAAAGTTTATTCAAATATTATCCCAACTAAATAACTGGCGAAAATTATTTATCTGCAATAGCATATGAATATCTTGAACATTTGAATTTTGAAATCTCCCCATATGACATCATTAAACAGTTTGTCCTACCGGTTCACAGGAAGTTCTCCCACTACAACACAGATGGCCTGCACTTCGCTTCAAAGAAAACCAAGAGAATGCGACTCTAATGGGCGCCTACTATACCAGATGGCAGCAGGATCACTTTTTGTCCTTGGTAAAGGACCGAGCTTGTTGAACCTATAGTAGACTTCATGTGCTGATGTTCGAATGAATACACCTCGAAAACGCACGACTTTTTATAGCTTTTCCGGAAACAAACTTTACTCACAAAGAATTATTATTGTATATACCTATTATAAGAATCGGGCTTATTACTTGCTTCTTTGTAAGCAGTCGCCCTCCGTGGTGTGATGGTTACCATGCTAACTTCATATACCCAAGGTCGCGGGTTCAACCCTGACGGAGGACGATGGATTTTTTCGGGCGTAAAGATTCTTAGCATGGCTTTCTTCAGAAGGGAAGTAAAGCAGTTTGTCCCGTGTCGTAGATTAAAGGCACGTAAAAGAACCTCAAGCCTGATAGAGAGGCCTTTGAGCCAAATTAAGCGGTCTTTCACGCCCAATTTAGAATGGGACGCTGAGAATCACAGTAGTTAAAGAGCGTCCATAAATAACATGCCATTTCTATTTTTTTTTTATTTTTCTTTGTAAGCAGAAGGGAATGTACTAAGCTGTGCGACAGTCAAATCTTTTAAAAGCCGGTCGCTATGATAAATAATTTAATTCGGTTCTACTTGCATACTAGAAGTAAACAAAAGAGAGACGAAACGAAAGATAATTTTTCGTTCGAGAAAGATTTAAGTAGTTTAAAACCTAAACGCAATAACACCAATAACCCGAAAACGGTTGACTCTAAAAAATAAATTTTAAAAAAATGAATTTTATATAAATACTGTATTTTAACGAGATGTGTATTCTTTTCTTTTGTTTCTTCTTTGTATTAGGATTTTGTCTCTCCCTTACAGTTTAGCAGTTATAAAATGTTGTACAAAGCTAATCCAGAATGAAGAGGCTATTTTTCTCAGGCTATTCCCAGAAAATTCAAGATGTAAATTTTGTTTGTTCCATTCTTGAGAAAATCGAAATTATCGAAAAATGTTCATGTAAAGAGTAGTCGAGGGAAGGGTCATTTTCATGAAAATTTTAATTTCGAATTACGCTGTCCACAGACATACACACACAAACCTTCTAAATTTCTTTTTTTTTTTTTTTTTTTTTTTTTTTGATTCAAAGGATCCTAATACATGTATTTCCGGTGAAATTTTAGTATAGAATTTTTTGGGTAGAATAATTTACCCATCTACAATGTACATTGTATATATGTGCTAGAGAAAGTAATGTTCTACTTCATGAAATGAATTAAGTCATGTTAATATATCATTCAACAACAATTTTACACAACATTAAATTAGCTTTAGGGTACATATATAGTGCTTCTTTCTATCATTAAATTTGAGGTTTGGAAAACTGTTTGGAAAATAAGTACTTTGAGGACTCCTAAATCTAAAAGCACTTTAGGTAAAACGTAATGTATGTGTCTGTTTACCTATGTGTGAGAATGACTATTTCCGAAACCTCCGCAATTGCATATATAAGCAAATGTATTCGCGGGTTTGTGAGTGAGAGAGTCAGTTGTCGATGCGACATAAAGTGCTGCTTACTCAATGCGCTTATCGAGGGGTGCTGTAACGGTAGTTATATCATACAGTGAGTGATGCTGCTACGAGAGTTTAGAGAAGCCTTGTGTTTGACGTCCCATCGAATAATGCGTTTGCAAGAAGATATTGCTTTGTGCATTTCACGGCTACGGGTGTGGAAAAATGAAGTGACAGTTAAAACTGAACTAATTACACCATTGAAGAAACAAACGTGGACAAATTCACAGAGATTCACTTCAATTTTTCACAATTATGATGCGGTTTATGTCCATTATCACGGTTATTCCGGGGTTACAAAAATAAATCCTAATAGTTGATTCGGTGGATTCAACATAAAGCTCTTCTAGATTACGTTACATAATTTCATATCATTCATTTGTATTAAAAGACGGTACCCGTGCAATACAAGCTAAATTTCGTAAAACAGACAGAATTACTCCCATAATAACTTATACTACACATGGTAGTGTCACTAGTGCCAACAATCCATTGCGAGCGTATGTTGAAACTAAAAGATAATTATTATCCGTCCATACTGATAATGTCTTCACCCTAAGACCCCATAGTATTTACCGTACTTTGACTAGATATGTTAAATGACACACTTCAATTGATTTATGGGCAAAATGAAAGCATAAATGACTAAGCCGTCACATAAATCATTAAGAATATTTTCTTGGCAGTAAAAGGATAATTAAAGCTAAAATATGTTCTATAGTTTCACAACTTCTACATCACCATGGAAATAAAACGGACAGATCTTTATTACTCTCTACACGTACTATGTACATAGTGTATAGAGAAGTTATTGTAATGCACCCAAAAATTTAATACCGATATTTCACCGGAAATACATGCTTTGGGTCCCCCTGAATCAAAAAAAAAAAAAAAAAAAAAAAAAAGTTGGTAAAAAGTCCGTGTATGTGTGTGTGCGTGTGCATATCTGTGTATCTGTGGACAGCATATCTCAAAAACGAAAAGACCGTTAAATACCACACTTGGTATTTAAGTTTGGTATCCTCCAAGGATGCGACACGAAGATTTTCAAGAAAATCCCCACCCCTAACTACCCTTTACATGGAAGTTTTTTCGAAAATTTTGATTTTCTCAAAAATGGCTTTAACGTTTTGATTAAAATATCGTATATTACAGATATTTAGCTGACAAATAATATGTATCTCTTGAATTTTCTAGGAATAGTCTCTGAAGACTACTTTATTCTGGATGAATTTTACGAAATTTTGCATAACTGCTAAACCGTAAGAAATGGACAAAAACTTACCACTTACAAAAAATGTAGAGCACATTAAAACATACACTTTATGTAATATACATTTTTTGCGAGGAGCTGGTGGTTTTTTAAATATTCCTTGTTTTTGGATTCAGGTTTAAAAACCCTAACTTTTCTCATACAGGAATTTCAATTCATTTCCGTAAATACAAAGGAACTTCAGTCATCTAGTAACCAGCTTTTGACTTCACTTTAACCTATGATACTCCCATATTTCGCTTCTACTTACAAGGAAGCAAGTAATGAGACAATATTTATCTCGATTAGCATGAAGTAAATAGAAGAATAAGCTTATTAACAATAATTTGTTACACAGAAGTAGAGAAAGTCATGTGAATGGAATAGATCGGATTTTTTTCTACTGCTCATTTATAATACGGAACAACAGGAATTATTTAATTTTCCACTAACAATTCAATACCGAGATTTCACTAGAAAATACATTTGAATCAAAAATCTTGTGTGGTCATTCATATGAATTTCTCTATATCTCTAACAAATTACTGTTAAAAACTTATTCCTCTCTCTACTTCATGCTAATCGAGATAAACATTAGCAGAAATGGTTTTATTACTTTCTTCCTTTTAAGTGGAAGGGAAAAAAGGGAATACGCTAGGCTAAAGCGATAGTCAATTCAAAAGCTGGTTGGGATTGAAATTGTTTCCTTATATGCTAGAAGTTCACGTTCCCCTACGAGAATAGTTTAAGAATTTTGAAACTGAAATCAATAATCTCGTCAACTCCACGAAAAAACGCATTAATATAAATTGTAAGTTTTAAGGAGATCTACAGTTTTTGTGTAGAAGCTTTCGTCTATCTCTTACTGTTTACCAGTTATATTAAAGTCAACCAGAATGAAGAGGTTATTCCCAAAAAATTCAAGACATACTTTTTATTTGGTATGGAAATATCTTTAATATATAGTATTTTAATCAAAATCATTCCAGCCATACTTTGGAAAATCAAAAGCTTCGAAATGTTTCCATGTAGTTAGGTATGGGAGGATTTTCTTGAAAGTCTTTATGTCTCATACCTTGAAGATACTGCACTTTAATATCAGGTTTGGTATTTATCGGACTTTTCGTTTCTGACCTATGATGTCCAAAGGCACACTCACTCACACACACACACACACACACACATACACACATGGACACGTTTCTAATTTGTTTTGAATTCAGAGGTCTCAAAACATGCATACAGGTATAGAATTTTTGGGTGGAATACATCTTCTCTGTACAGTATCTAGGAAGTAAGTGTAGAGAAAGTAAAAAAGAATCACATTCAGAAAATGATCATTTTTGTTATGTATGTGTGTGTGGGGGGGGGGACAGCATAGCTCAAAAACGAAAAAAAAAAAAAAAGAAGTAAATACTGACTTTAATACTTATATTTAATATTGTTTAAGGATGCGACACGAAAATGTTCAAGAAAATCCCCCCACCACAAACTATCCTTTATATTGAAAAACTTTTTTCTCAAAAATGACACTAATTTGATTAAATTACCGTATATTAAAGATATTTGCATCAAAAATAAAATGTTCAAGAAAATCCCCCCACCACAAACTATGCTTTATATTGAAAAACTTTTTTCTCCAAAATGACACAATTTTGATTAAATTACCGTATATTAAAGATATTTGCATCAAAAATAGAACGAATATTTTGAATTTTCTGGAAATGGCTTCTGAAGATCCCTTTATTCTGGATGAGCTTTGCTGAATTTTGCATTACCGTTAAAACCGTAAGAGACAGCCGAAATCTACTACACAAAAATGTAAACCTCGTTTAAACCCAATTTATGTTCTGTAAGTTTTTGTTATAGAGTTTACCGTTTTCAAGATATGCCTTGTTATTTATTTCAACTTTAAAGTGCTTAACATTTCTCAAACGGGAGAATGCAAAGATCAGCGGACCACAATTGTTTGACATAAGGTGAACTTTTAAAGGATTTGCCTGTCGCTTTAACCTCATGTATTATTCCCTTATTTGTCTTCTACTTACAATGAAGCAAGTTATAGTACCAATTCTGCTAAGTTTATCTCGGTTAGCATAATTTTAATAAAAGAATAATCTTTTGTAGGAATTGTTTGTATATGGAACAGCTAAAAACAGTTAAATGAATGGAACGCGTTAGATTTTTATTTCTATAGTTGGATTTTGTCTCCCTTGCGGTTTACCAATTATGCAAGTGGGTCGTATCGTGGCCGAGTAGTTAGACCACTCACCTCTCAACGGTCCGCGTGTGTTTGTATGTATTTGTGAACAGTGTAAATCCAAAACAAAAGCGGAGAAAGTGTTCTAATACACCCAAAAATTCTATAGAGAGATTTCAACGAAAAAAATCTGTTTAGACCCCGTAATACAAAAACAATATTTTAGATGTTTGCATGTATGTGTGTCTATGGTCAGCATAACTCAAAAACCAAAAGTCTGTTAAATACCAAACTTAGTATCAATGATGCGACACGAAGACTAAAAAAATACTCACACCTCCAACTACCCTTTACGTAGAAAAAAATTCGAAAATTTTAATATTCTCAAAAATGTCTGACAATTTTGATTAAGAAAATAACTGTATACTAAATTTATTTACATGTGAAATGAAATGTATAACTTGAATTTCCTGGGAATAACTTCTGAAGACCTCTTCATTCTGAATAAGCTTTGCATAATTGATAAACATAAGAGGTAGAAAACACTTCACAAATAATTTATATCTCGTCAGTAGTTGTGTGTTTTGACACAGTAATATGAATAAACTTCATGAAGAATTTAAACTTTTAATTGGAAAAAAAAATAATAAAGGACCTACCTCAATTTTTTATTTTATTATCTCTATCATTCTGTACAAAAATATTATAGGCCTATTTTTACTTTCTCTATACGTACTATGTACATAGTGTATTGAGAAGGTATTGCACTCCACCAAAAAATTCGATAGCGAGATTTCACCGGAAATACATGTTTTAGGGTTCCCTGTATCCAAAAAAAGTATTTTCAAGAAAAGGTCCGTGTGTGTGCGTGTGTGTGTGTGTGTGTGTCCGTGTATCCGTGTGTCTGTGAACATGATAACTCAAAAACGAAAAGTCGGTAAAATACCAAACTTGGTATTTAAGTTTAATATCTTCCAGGGATGCGACACGAAGATTTTGAGAAAGATCCCCCCACCCCAAACTAACCTTTACATAGAAATTTTTTTGAAAATTTTGATTTTCTAAAAAATGGCTCTAACGATTTTGATTAAAATATCGTATATTAAAGATATTTATTTGGCATATAAAATGCATATTTTGAATTTTCTGGGAATATGCTCTGAAGACTACTTTTTTCTGAGTAAATTTTACGGAATTTTGTATAACTACTAAACCGTAAGAGATGGACAAAAACTTACCATACAACAAATGTAGAGCACTTTAAAGCACACAAGTTATGTTATATACATTTTTTCGTGGAGTTGATTGTATTTTAGATATTCTTTGTTTTTTGTTTCAGCTATAAAAACTTACACCTTTCTCATACAGGACTTTGTGAACTCGTGTCCATACAAACAAAGGAACTTCAGTCGCAGAGCAACCAGCTTTTGACTATCACTTTAACCTATGATACCCCCTTATTTCGCTTCTACTAACAAGGAAGCAAGTAATGAGACTCTTTCTGCTAATTTTTGCTCCATTAGATGAAGTAAATAGAATAATTTGTTGCAGTGATATAGAGAAAGTCATGTGGATGGAACACATGAGATTTTTATATATATCATCTTTTACATTTTTGACGTGCAGCTAAACTTTTCGAGATATTCCTTGTTATTGATTTCGATTTTAGACTACTTATGCCTTTCTGAAACGGGAAGTAGTCCGCCTTTATTTTGTTTTACTCCTGGTTATACAAAGAAGCAAACTTCAATTACAACCGCTTATCGACATTTGACAAACGTTTTAATCTATTAAATTCTTTTAGTTCCCTCTACTTATAAGGAATTACATACGAAGACAATTGTGCTGATGTTTATGTAATTTAGCATGAAGTAGAAAAATAATTATGTTTTGAAAGAAGTTTGTTTGCAGAGCAGGTAGCGAAGGTTATGTGAATGGAACACATCAGATTTCTTTGATTCCTTTATGATAAGCATTGTCTGGTTTAAGTTTCGTTATACCCACGCATAATTTCTTTCTAGCAGGTATATATAATGTATATAGTAGCTAGAGAAGGTATTGTATTCCAGGAAAATATTCCATGTCGAGGTTCAACTGGAAATATATTTTGAGATCTCCTGAATACAAGAAAAAACCTTTTTAGAAAAAGGTCCCTGTGTGTGTCTGCGAGCAGCTTAGCTCAAAAACAAAAGACCGTTAAATACCAACTGGCTTATGTTTAGTATCTTCAAAGGATGTGACACAAAGATTTTCAAGAAAAGTCCTCCTACCAAAATTGCCCTATTCCTCATTTCATGAAAAATGTTCCGTAAATTATATTTTTCTCAAAAATTGCTCAAAAGGTTTTGATTAAAATGTCATGTACTAAAGATATTTTCATTACAAATAAAATGTACATATATTTTGAATTCACTGAATATAGCTTAGACCTTTCTCTATGTTCTGAATGAAATTTGCAGATTTTGTACAACTGTTAGGGTATAAGAGATTGGAAAATATTTATCACACATATGTCCAATTTAGGGTGTTCATTCAAAATGCAAAGAATAAACGCATTTCTATTACATATTGACAGGTAACGTAAGGTTGCGCTTGCTCTTCTTTGTCGAACCTTCAGTAATAAGGATAGTATCAGTCAATTGTGTAGTGCACCTCGTCCTTTTAAAAAGTACTATACTTGTACAATAATCCCTAATCAGCAACAATGGTCATTAAATTGTCCGTAGATATTTCGATATAACTATTTGATATAACTTATATGCCAGTTTTTGAAGTTCAACTCGATTTTAGCCATCAGAATTTGGTCAGACGCGAAACCCATTGTTTTTACTATTCTTATCCCTAAATGAATTGCCCACTATCGTTTCTTAATACTTTCTCTACACGTACTATGTACATAGTGTATAGAGAAGGTATTGTACTCCATCCAAAAATTCGATACCGAGATTTCACCGGAAATACACGTTTAGAGTTCCCTGCATCCAAAAAGTGTATTTTCAGAAAAAGATTCGTGTTTGTCCGTGTGTCTGTGAACACTATAGCTCAAAAATGAAAATTCGATAAAACACCCAAATTGATATTTAAGTTTAGTATCTTCCATGGATGTGACGCCCCAAACTACCCTTTACATGGAAAACATTTCGAACATTTTGATTTTTAAAAAATAAGACTAACGATTTTAATTAAAATACCGTATATTAAAGATATTTATATGGCAAATAAAATGTATATCTTGAATTTTCTAGGAATAGCCCCTAAAGACCTCTGAATGAATTTTGCTAGATTTTGCGTAACTGGTAAACTGTAAGAGACAGACAGAAACTTACTACACAAAAGATATAAATCAAGTTAAAACACACAGTTTATATCACATACATTTTTTTCGTGGAACTGACGATTCGTGAGATATTCCTTGTTATTTGTTTCAGATTTTAAATACTTAAACTTTTCTCACACGGAAAGTTGTAAACCCTGCATACAAACGGATTTCTTCTTTTACATACAAGGAAGCAAATAATCAAGACAATTTCTGCTAATGTGTATGTCTATTAGCATAAAGTAAATAGAAGAATACGCTTTGAATAATGTTACAGAGATATAGAGAAAGTCATCTGAATGGAACATATCAGACTTTTTTTTATAATCTTATTATATCGTGTATATATAAATTAAAAAGGGTTGTTGACCATGGACAAGCTTGTCTGAACTCTTTTGAAGTCAATATTGGTTCTGCTTTAGCTATCTTTATTTGCATTTCTTCATAGGGGTTTTTAATTACATTTAATACAAGTTTTTGTATTCCTTTTTTCTCTAATATATCCCCATGTTTTGATGTAAATATATTTCAAAGGCTCCTTTATAAACTATAAAGATAGTGTATATAATTAGATGAGTTCTTTTCGTTTATCTACTGTTTGTTTAAGAGAGAAGATGCTATCTGCATATCCTGTCTGTTCTTCTATTAAAAATCTTCTACTATTTATAACTCTATTATTAATTATTTTCGTATACATTTTGTAAGTTCAGCAGAGTAACGTAATTCCTATATAATTTTCAGATTTTGTTCTATCGTATTTTTTAATATTGATATGATTTTTCATATTTTTGTCTCTGTCCAACATTTACTATATAATTTTAATAGGCTTTCTTGACAATTCTCTGTAGTACATTTTAATAATTCCGTTTCAATGTTACTTATGCTAAATGTTTTGGTATTTTTACTAAGTTTTAGAACATTTATTGTTTCATCTAATTCTAGTTCATCTATCGTTGTAATGGATTTCATTTCTTCTTATTCTTTTATGGGTTATTTCTCTGTCCAGAGCTCAGTATAATAGTTTTGTAACTCTGATGATGATCTACAAATCTTAGATGCTGAATCTTTGCGAATTCAGGTTCCTAATGAACTTTACTTTTTCTTGTCACTTATACATAAATTCAAAATTATATCAAATGAATGCAACGAAATGTTTTTATTTCAATTAATTTCTCAGTTTTCGTTAGAAACGAAAACTCTTGCCTATAATTATACCTAATTATACACATTGGAAAGTATTGTGTTAAATACAAAATGAAACTCTTCCGAAATTGCGCGATGATCCGCCACTGCTCCTTCCTTTTCTACGTAGCACTGAGAATATTAGCTTTTTCATCAACTTCCTCCCCTTCTGCGATTATAACGGTTGCTTCATTTCAATTTCTTGAGTCATTTTATGATCTTTAACGCCTCATTAGTTTCCTGCTGAGGCGGAAACAAGGAATGTAACGAAGATTTGACAGGAGGTAATGAATCGGGTTCTTCCCGATGAAAATGATATGGAATTTAACAAAAAACGGTGTCTTATGCTCAGAGATAGATCGAAATAAAAGCTGCGTTCCACTCTTCAGCAGTTATATCTGAATTAAACTTAAACTATAAAAAGAACCACCAAATATTTATTTCACGTTCAGTCCATTGATACATTATTGTCAAGTAATTGATTATTTCACACTAGCCATGTAAAGGACAGGATTGGAAAGGTAGAATCAAACTGAAAAATGGAGTGCCGTAGCCGGGATTTGTACCACGGATCTTCCATCTGATTCCTCTAATCAATGACAACCATGGTGACCAAAATGATGTCTTACTTTTAAAACTTCAAAGAAAAAAATTCTGGTCATTAATTCACCGACACATTAAATCCCCCAAAGGAATCGCATTTACCTTGTCAAACCACAAGATATCTCAAATTATTTTGATATCACATACCTTTAAGGTGATATATATGGCGTATTTTTTTTATTTATTTTTTAAAATATTTCTTACATTTGTTCATTCCTTCTTTTTTTAATATTTCCCTATGTTTGTGCTGATCTAATATTTTTTTTTCTTTTTTACCGTCTCTGACACACACGTATGACGTACTTAATATGTAGTAAAAGTTCAATACCTAAATTTCACAAGAAATATATACAAATATATAGACAAAAAAAAATATTTTTTTATAAGGGTCAGTGTCTGTTCGACTGGGCAGGCAGGCTGGAAGGCAGGTGTTTGTCTATGGAGAGCATAACTCAAACATGAAAGGTGGGTAAAATAAGTTTAGAATCTCCAATGGAAAAAATGTTGAAATTTTTTATTTTCTCAAAAATTGCCATAACGATTTTAATTAAAATGCCGTATATTACAGATATTTACATAAAAATAAACGCAATTTATGTCCGTTACAATGTTTCTATAGAGCAGCAGTTTCCGAAATATTCCTTGTTATGGGTTTATATTTTAAAAAACTTATACTTTTCTCAAACAGGTAGTCGTCCGTGTTTTTTTTTTTTATTTTTTTTTATATTTTTTTTATTTTTTTTTTATTTTATTTTTGTTATTTACTTCTGGCCCTGTAAAGAAGCGAATTTTAATGACAGTCGCATAGCGACAGCTTTTTAAATATTTGACTTATGTTTTAGCATAGTGCATTCCCTTATCTTAATTATCATGAAGCAGAAGGAAGAATAATCTTTTGTAAGACACTCGTTTGTAGAACATACAAACAATACAATGGAATACATATTTTTTTTACTTACAGATACACATACACACAATTATAATCATACAAACACTCATGTAGAAAGCGGGAGTCGAACCCGCGATCCCCTGCGCCACGAAGCATCACAGCTAGGCACTTTAGCGAGCGCGGCCATGGGTATCGGCTACTTTCAGTCTGACTACCTTTCCAATTCCTGTCCAAAAACGGCTAGAGTGCAACAAACAATTGACAATGATTGACTTAATAGTTGGTTATACTATAAAGCTCGGGACTTATAGTGCTCACGACATTGTAAGTCAAATTAAGATCTGTTTGTATGTTAGTGGTAAGAAAACCGAGCTACGTAGCTCAGACGGCATTTGGGAGGTTATGAAATCGATTCCCGCGAACGACCTCTTCTGACCCATGTGTTTCTTCGGGGATATTCCCGCGTCACTAGGCAAATGCTGGGGAGGTTTTCTCATTCCCCCTAATTTATTGCCCCTTCATTTCCTTTCCATTTCATCCAACCGGTCTCTTTCGGAGCTGTAAGTGTCGCCGAGTACTGCGGTGATGACGCCCTTCTGTGATGGCGATTGCGCTCTGGAAATATATTCGCGCAGCTGGGATGAGTTTGAATTCTTCTGCTGTCTCAGGGAGTTTTGTCAGACCTGGGGCGTTAGCTCCTAATGCTCCCCGCGTTTAGATGAAGAACTGGTTTGAATATGTTAGGGATTGTCCACGGTGGCTCTTCCCCCGCCGTATGGTTTCGGCTGCCCTTTGAAATTACTCCTAGCTTATCCTATCCTCTTGGGGTATGACGTACAGTAAGGCAATAGCTGCAGTAGGAATCCTCTCTGGCCTCCAACACACACACACACACACACACACACACACACACACACACACACACACACACACAACGGTAAGAAATCGAGTTTATAGGGAGTTTAATGTCATGTCAGCATGCAACCAAACTTTGTCTAGAGCAACTAGAGGAAACAAAGAAATCCGTAGTTCAAATCACGCCCATGGTACTACATTTTTCAGTGACTCTACCTTTCAATTACATAAATTATTTTAAAATACCTGAATTGGATTAACCGCGGCCGCGACAAAGTGGTTAAACCACTCACCTGTCACCTAGACGGTCCGGATTCAATCCCAGGGAACCGCATGTGAGATTTTTGATGGATGAAGCAATGTCTGGGGGGTTTTCTCAGGGTCCTCCGGTTTACAACGCCATTCGCTCCAACAAATGCTGCATCGTCACCTTTGCTATCATCCATTTCGTCTACATGTTTCAATCATCTACTTCTTCGTATTCTTACCAGATATTGGGCTGATCTCTAGATGGTATATCTGATCCATTTGGTTGCTAAGTCCTGAGGGATGTAAGTTTTCCATACGAGGAGAATAACCAGGTGTAGAAGAACAATAATTCAATAACCGTTCTTTAATGATGGTGAAACGTTAAGCTTGCATTACAATCATCTGAATTCAACGTCTGCAATTCTCTCATGCTGGAATGTGCTGCATTTAGACTCGTAGGTCTTCAAAAACCATAGGAGTTATTTGAATAAGAAGTAGGGGTAAACCTCAAAAATAACTGGGGGACACGTCACGCCATTTGCTACTCACACTTCTACTCTCTTCTTTGTTGTGTGGACACCGGCAAAGGATGCAGTGGCCATGTGGTTGGAGTATTCTTGCTTTGGGATATGGGACAATAATTCCAATCGCAGAAAAAGAAACTTAGCAACAAATAATGAGTTATTGTCCATTAATCACAAGTGATTTTAATCAGTACCTATAATTTCCCTTCAGAGAAATTAAACTTGAGGCATGCTGTAAACACCAGTATTACTGTGTGCTAAGTGAATCATTAACGCAAAGAATAACAGGTGATGGTTATGTAGACAGGTGTATTCGTGAAAGAAAAAACACAATCCAACAGAACTCACTTTTATTTTTGCAAGAAACATTAAAATAGCATAGCCAACAATAACACGAATATCTTCTTATGAAATGTCTTTGAAAAGTGAATCGCTCGAATACATAGAAATATTACAATGCAATTTAAGAAACAGTGATTCATTATAAGTTAGCAAATGTAGCAAGGTAATAAATATAATTAATTAATTATATAAATAATTTGTTAGCTGAACGGATAGAGAAACTCATATGAAATGAACACATTCATTTTTTATTGTTGCTGCTCTTCTTGGTGATAGAGTGAACAACTCCTTGACTAGATGAGACGCATCTCTTTTACCAGACTACCTGTAAAATTAAATTACAAACAATAGATTTGATGTTTCCTTCGGGGTAGACTCCGTCGTAGAGCAGTGATCTCTTCATTCTTGTAATACATCTTGTCTTAGAGCAATTAGTATCGAGGTGGAAAAGTTGAATCCTGTTATATAGTAAATAAGGACACTTTTTTGTAGCAAGAATTTCACAAAATTTACTTTTTATTAATTTATACTCCAAAGCTGATGTATTTAAGATAAAAATTATCAATGGTGCTGTCGAAGTTGCATCAACCGAGAAAGGTGACAATAACTCTGACAAAATAGCTTTCCTTCTTCATCAAGTACCGTGGTGCCATTGTGCATCAACAATGTCTTTTTTCAAATAAGACACATCTATATACAATATAATTTCTTTTAATAAATTTCTAGTATACTATTTAGACAATGACGTACTTTATAATAGGGAATACTATGTTATTTAGAACAAATTACCTGAGCGGTTAAGATCAGAAAAAGGATCCTCCCTGGAATGGCTAACCAGGACTGCCAAACCAAGCCACCTCTCCATGGAGAGAAGCCCGTGACCCCAGGGCCGTTACGGGCTATACTAATAACAAAACGTCGTGAATAAAGTTAAAAGAGACTATACGATATAAACAGACAGGGAATAGAATCTGATTGCAGAAAAAAATCGTATTTTAGAATTGGGTATGAAATAAAAGGTCGGGAATAGCGTGGCTAAGGTTGGGAGGGTGGAAAAGTCGTAATATAGTTGATAAAGCTGGTAGGTGGATTTATCCATTGTGCGAGTATCAGGAAGACTGGACGCATATTTTGGCAGAAGGCGTGCAGATGGAGGATGTTAGAAACAAATTCTTGCAAAGGACAATATTCTGGGATTTGATTCTAAACAGCAAAAACTGGTCCAGCCTGGGCACATACTTAATGGAAGTACGAGCAAGAATAGAAAAAATATTGGTGTAAATATTGTATAGATTTATTTGGTGTTTGAGTAACTTATATGTGTATGTGTGTGTGTGTGTGTGTGTGTGTGTGTGTGTGTGTGAGAGAGATCAGAGCGCTGTAGCGCGCGAGGGTGTGTATGTGTGTGTATTTTTCTCTGTGTGTGTATTTCCAAAGTTGTAAAGATATATAAAATCGATATGTAGGTAATATTTTACATTAAAGTATTTTTAGACAGCATGTATGGTCACCCGACCCATGCGACGTGTGGCGCAAATGCTGTATTATTGTAAACTTAATAAATACTACTACTACCACCACCACCACCACTACTAGGGTTGCCAACTGACCGGTTTTTAAATAAAAACTGTGGCGTCCGGTCGAACGTCTGAATCGGACGATAAAAGTCGGTTTTCGGACTCCCTTAAACTTGGCTAAATTCATATTTACTAATTTCTGTTTTTTTAGTTTTTTACAGAAGCCAAATAATGTAAAACGAGTCAATTAAACTTTTCAGTTTGATTATTCTTTGGTTTCAATATTTTGTTGCAGATTGAGTCACAAGTTGGGAGTATTATGGATTTGGCGCAATAAATTCTAATGTATTTTAATATAATTTGGTGTGTTCATTCGACAGCAGTATAGCTTTTAAAGTTAGTGGGTATTTATTGAAGCACCGATTATAAAATAAAAATTCAACATTTTCAGAGCTTGTGTATTTTTTTTTTTTTGACCTCTATATAATGTACTGTACAGAAGAATGGATAGATATAAACTGATAATGTTATGAGTGACATTTTTTAAGAAATGAAAAGATAATTTGCTGAAAGTTGTTCAACCATTCAATGTCTTTGTAGAGTGAACTTTCAGTATGATGCTAAATACCTGGGGCAATGAAAGAAACAGACTGAAAATGGAAATGGTGAAAACCGAACAATTTGTGAATTTTAATTACCATTTGAAATGTCCTGAATTTGCTAAATTTGTCAAATCCGTCAACGAGAAAGAACTTATTAAAGCTGTGAAATGGAAAATAATTATAACTAGCAAAAAAACTATAGGTTCGCAGAAATGGCCGCATTCGCAGTAGTAATAATGAGTATCGTGTTAAATAAATGTCTGGTTCCTGTTGTAGAAGTTACAATGCATGTATTGTGAACAATAATAATAATAATAATAATACACTTTTAAGTTGTCTGGTTTTGGCTCCAGTTACAGTTGCCAACTCTAACTGCTAACACTACAAACCTCACGTTTAATAGCATTTGTGGTGTCATCTCTGAACTTTTAAGCGCCTTTTTCTTTGCAATATTTTACGTTCTTATTAATATTTAAAAAGTATTTGGTTCCTGACATTGAAAATCGGCAACACCTCGAAAGCTACTTTCTGTTTATTGTCTGTGAAATTTCCGTTGGGCTTTTAGATTTCAATAATTGTTTTACTCTTCTCCTTGTATCTCTAATACTCGAATTCTGTAGTTGACCTTTCACGTTACTTTGAAAACTCATGGTACTTTGGCTCGCTCTCGAATAAACTATCACAAAATACCAGTTTATGGTTAAGCCAATAAGTATTGCTTTCTATAAATTATATCCATTATTTGACCAGCAGACTATTACATTCTAAGACCGTTAATCGGCCTCGCTACTACGACTATTATTACTATTATTATTATTATTATTATTATTATTATTATTATTATTATTATTATTATTATTATTATTTCCGTCAATTACCAATTATTTAATGTATTTAAAAGTGTTACTTATCAATGATCTATGTTTTTTAAAAGTGTAAAGCTAGCTTACAAGTACAGTTCAAAGTTGTTTACCAAATTTGAATATTGGAGAGGAGAAGGCTCTTTGTGAAAGATAACTCTATTGTTAGTCACGTACTCTTGTGCATGTGCGTGCAATAGAGAAATAAGAGAAAACCCAATCTGGAAAAAAACCAAATTGCAGAGAAATGAGTTCTTCTTCATTATGTGGTGATGGTTTCCAGGGGTTTATGATGCATTCTGGGTAAAGAAAGACGCATTATGGGCTACCTAGACGCCAAGTTCGCGGTCTTCCTGACCAATTAGAACGAAGCAGCCATGACAGCAAAATCTACTATATGAGTAGCAGATTGTAGGATGTCAGAGCACTTGCTCAGTCCCTTCAGATCAAGTACGCGTAATTGTTGTTGGGCAGACAGTCAGTCAGTCACTTAAGGTCATGTACGCGTAATTACTGTCGAGAACACTCACCAATAAGTACAGTGCGTATACTCGTTGTCAATCTATTATACGGTGTGAAAGTAATAATTGAGAAAGTATTCAGTTCTATGAGAGAAGTTAAGTTACGTCGTTAAAGAAAGGAAGGCTCTTGGAAATAATCATAATCAATTAGCTTATAAAGCAAACTGCTTGACTACATATGTCTTACTTCTAGTTAAGAATAAAACGAGTAGATAAAGTGAAAATGTGTCAACTATTTCGCAAGACCACTCCTAATTACCCTCATTGTCCTTACCACTCGAGTGAGTCAACCTTTTTGCAGGCTGAGTTACGCCAGAAATCTTCAAAATCAGGTACGTGGGAGATCTACTGTCTTGGTAGTGGAGTGCGTCTAGAGACACTCGTCAACGTAAGAGTAAGACGCCTCATACTTGGCTCCCACCACGCGGGACCACAATAAATACCCTAACGTGAGGAATTATACAACTTCAATTCAAAACAGTAATACGCAAAAGCTTCTGAGGGATTTTTAAAATCAGTTTAAAATTAGTTTCCTCTTTATTGTTGGTGAATTTGCGCCAGAAGTCAGAAACCTCTCTCCAAGAAGCGATTGTCTCCTTGGTCGAGTGGTCAGTATACTGACTTCTCTCCCGCAGGTCTCGGGTTCGATTCCCGGCTGAGAAGGGGAATTTTTCATTAACTATACCTAATCCTCCTCAGAGTCTGGAAGGATGTATATGACAGTGAAAGCGCGTGTGTTTGAAGACAAGAAATGTTTTTAAGACCCAACGTTCAAGAACCTACAAGTTCTTCTTTAAGTCAAAAGCCCCATAGATATAAAAGGGGGTTAGATAAATGAAACAATTAAAATAAAGAAAGAACAACCTCTCTCCAAGAAATCTTGTCCCGTGAAACTGGCAAAATTAAAACTCAATTTGGAGTAAACGTAGCAGCGAATCCTCTTGCATCCACATTCCAGAAACAAATACAAATAATATATAGGTAACCATTACAGCTTGAGTATTTTATACCAATTCTTCTAAACTCTGTTTAAATAAAGAAATTTCGAAACTTAAAGCCAAAATATGGAATAATATATAGAATAGCCCACTCGTAAATTTTGTCATAATATATGGGTGAGGATAACATAAATTTGAAGTATCTATTCAGTTCCAGATCTAAAATACATAAATATAATCACCATAGTTAACCACTCACTGCGACAAACCCATGCTTCCCATCGCTGTTTCGCAGTTGTTCGGAGCCACCACCTAACTTAGATAGCGTTATTTACGTTGAAATACAAACAACATTCCTAGCTCAAATTTATTACGAAAAGCGAAACAGAATGCTTTAGGGCAGACATGTCGAAAGTAACGCTTGCTAAGTACTGACGTCACAGCGTCGTTTTCCTCGAATCCGGTCAAAAAAGGGAGGTGTGGTGAGTCACACATACTGTCAAATACTCGTAGAGTGATGTGTGTGTGTGTGTGTGTGTGTGTGTGTGTGTGTGTGAACAGTATAACTCAGAAACGCTAAATTTAGCGTTTCAGTTCAACATATTTTAAAAGTCCGGACAAGGTACTATTTACATGGAAACTTTTACGAAAATTTTGATTTTTCCAAAAATGACTAACGATTTTACTAAAAACGATATGTTTTTAAGATATTGCCATTACAAATAAAATATATATCTCAAATTCTCTGGGAATAGTCTCTGAAGACCTGTCTAACCTGGATGATTTTTGCATATTGATAAACCTTAATCGACAAAAAATTTAGATCACGTTAAAACACACAATTAATCTCAAATAGAGTTTTTATGAAGTCAACCATTTTTGAGTATTTCTTGTTGGTGGTTTAAATGAAATACTTAAACGTATTTGATTTACTCTTTCTTTCCAGACGACAAATGATGTAGATGAGGAAGGCCTTGTGTTTACATACATTTCATTAAGTCTCATACCAGAATGTCCCAATGATTCGCCCAAAGAGGGATGTTTTACAATGACTTCACCTCTGCGCCTTTAATTTGGATAGCTGCTTTGGGGTGTCTACAATGTTATTGCTAACCTAAAAATAAAGTTTTGAATGTTGGCCACCTAGATGGGAAATCCCACACTGTACGAGGGAGTGAGCTACAGAAGTAATTACAAAATAACCTATAACTTCTAGCGCAGGTAATCTTACATCATACTTAGATGTAGAGTAGCTTTTACTCTCTTTTATAGTTTATGTACAATGTGCGGACTAAAATAGCATTGCACGGCATTATTTTACCTAAAGTATACGTTGTGGCAAAAAAAAAAAACTGCAGCTTTTATAAAATTCTTAAATCTAACGCTTTCGGTCCAAATTTAAACTGACCTGATAAAATGGCGAATGACCCTAGATCGCAGTGGTGGTTTGCCCTCCACAAGATTTCCATTAGCAAATGACCAACATTTTATTCCACCCAGCCATCTTCATATGTGATTGAATTATGTGACTAGCCTGGAAAGCAATTCATAAAAACGAATAAATAAATTAATGAAGGGCAGTTCGGACTCCACTATGGAAATGTTTCATTACGATTTGCAAACAAAGATAAGCTTAGCAAATACACATTGCATTTGACTATATGGTTGTGTGTAAGTGTGAATAACTTCGTTTCCACTTTTCAAATTTACCTCGATTCTCAACACTTCCCACACTTGTATTGCAATATACTATAATACTATTAAAGAGTTATGGGATCTATAGTATAACTATTAGGTAAATCAATACGAATTGATTATTTCTTCCACACCACTTGTGAGGTGCTTAAGGAGTTACTTAAATTACTTACGAGTTTGTAAGTCACATATGAGGTATGTCATTTCAAAAAAATATTTTGATATCTCCTTATGGTTTCCCGGGTAAAAACGTGAGTCAGTTGTAGAATTTAGTGCCGTACAGTGGTTAGAGCAACTAGACGGAGGCCAGGAGATCCGCTGTTCAAATCTCAGCTAGGCATTGAATTTTTCACTTTGACTCTACCTTTGCAACTTCTATACTACACCCAGTTGTTTGGAAGAAACAATTTGCAGATATAAGAATATTTTAGATTAAACTTTCAAACTAGGCTTATCAACTTCTGAACTCTGAATTCCAGGAGATAATTAAATATAGCAGTAAGGCTAGCACAATTTATAAAAAAAGGCATATGAACTTTTCCAGGTATCGTTAAACGTGCAATAGTATTTCTTTTTCATTTCTACTCCCGATGATCCATTATAATAACCAACTTACGACTTATCACTGTCAACTCAGAGACCTCAAACTGCTAGTAATTGCTGATTTTGTGATTTCTATTTGTAAATATAGCAAGACCGCGACTTGATGTTGACGCAATTATAATTTGGTTTCTCTTCTCCCTCCCGACTTCAATACACAAATGAAAACACTGCTACTTCCTTGCACGCACTGCCAACCTTTGCATATAACAGATAACATACTCTTATTTTATAAAAGTGTGATATAAATAATAATAATAATAATAATAACAATAAAGGTATAAGGAGATATTTAATAATTTTGGAAGATTTAATTTCGGTCCCGGGAGCCGGGAAATTCCATTCACTTCCGGCCATTCCAGGAGAGCTGGTAACCCTGTTTCAAATCATACAAGTTTTCAGAAACTATTTTAAAATAAATCGTAATGGGTATAAAAAGTCGTGTGATATAATTCAAATCTTTGCTGTTCTTTATGAAACAAATGTGATTAAACATGAGCTTTTCCAAACTACAACACAGTATTCACAGAGCATAACTCATATTTGAGAATACCGCCAGACTCTCTATAAACAGTCCGTATTTTCTGCTTTATAAACTTTCTTTGAGTGTAGCTGCAAACGCGAAGTCCAACTTTCTTACAAAAGCGATTGTCTAGCAGGAGTTAAGACATTCTTACAAACTGTGCATAATTTATTTGTTCCGAAGGCTTTCGTCGAGTTTTCTTGCAGCAAAGATTTATGATTCCTAACTTGTTATTCTAGCATTAACCCACAATCTTTCACTGCAAATGGCAATTTGCCAATGTCGGCACCAATACATGCACAATACCGAGTTCGATTCTAGAAGAGAAGCAAGCAATTCCACAATGAATATCTCTCAGATCTTTGCCATATTAATATCCTGGATAGATTTATAAGTTGACACAAAAATTCTTTTTAGTGGTTTTGATAGCAAAAGACTTTTTCTTATTTTTCCCTTAAAATACACCATTATTTTTAAAGTATATTTTTCAAAGTTTGATTCTCCCACTATTTTTAAAATCGATGCGCTGATTAAGTGACTCTCTAACTTAGAGCCATTTTCTCGGAATCATTTTTTTATTTTCCTATTTTCAAAATATATCTTCTCCCAGAAATATACAGTTAGCTCTGAAAAATGTCCCCTAAAAACAGAAAAATATCTGCAATAAAACGTCTGGTTGGTTCTTTTATATTTGTCATATATTATTTTTAAAAAGTTTATATAATGCGCTGTTTTTGTAGTTTTTCCACTATGTGACATAAAAAAGTTTATTTAAAACTAAGCATAATAGGAATATTTTAACCAGATAATTTCGTAAAAATGTATTAAGGCAAGTATCTCAATGTCTCTAGAAGAAGATAGATTTTTAAACATATTTGATTAAATCAGATAAACTAGTTAGTATTGCGACAAAATCTTTTTTTTCCCTCCAAAAACAACCCCTTTCTTCCAAAAACTGATTGTAATCAGAATCTACATACAAATAGCTGTATTTCTGGAATGCTTTCGTAACAATTCCGCCCAATAGTTTCTTTTTTTCGTTCGCTGCGGCAAGGATTACTACTCGCTACGAATTTTCCACCAACTCAACTGTTCTATGCGATGCATACCCAGTGAAAACTGAACTCTGGGCAGCACTTCGTTCCCCTCTTTATACATGTCGATTAGGCAGGAAATTTCCAGAAGTCCTCGCGTATGCAAAACTGCCGCAGGTGTCACAAACTCACTCAGGTGGAACAAAGCCGGACTTCGACGTCAAAGAAATTTCCAACAACTCACGTATCCACTTGCACAAGTGTAACAATCACAGATCGACGTAAAAAAACTTGCCGCCGGCACTTGTGTTCACTAATGCAGGTGTAACAATCAGCTAAACTTACAAAGGAAGCCTTTCAAATGCGTGCGGCGATTACTGCAACATGTGTACGCACAGTATATCCCGAATAACCTATTTGAATGCAAGTTCCTATGAATACTTATTTTACTGCCAGTAATCACTGTACAAAAAATTGATGTGTTCCATTCACATGACTTTCTCTAGTTCTCTGTAACAATTTGTTAAATAGCCTATTATTCTATCTATTTCATGCTAATCAAGATATAATTAGCTGAACTGGATTTAATACATACTTCCTTGTAAGCAGAGGGTATATAAGCATAGGCTAAAGCGATGGTTAAACCATTTAAAAAGTGATTGCTATGTAACTAAAACTCATTTGTTTGTATGGCTAGAAGTTAAAATTTCCATAGGAGTAAAGTGTATGCATTTTAAAGCTGAAACAAATAAAAAGTAACATCTTAGAAATGGTCAGCTGTACAAAAAAATAAATAAATAAATAAATAAATCGTGCGACATAAATTAGGTGTTTTAACGAGATCTGCATTTTTATATAGGACATTTTTGTCCAAATTCGCCAAACTTCATCAAGAATAGAAAGGTATTCAGAAGCTATTCCCATAAAATTCAAGATATGCATTGTATTTGTCAGTTGAACATATTTTCATCAAAATTGCTAGAGCCATATTTGAGAATATAGCAACTAGCGAAAATTGTTGCATGTAAAGGTTAGTTGGGGTGAGGGGATTTTGTTGAACGTCTTCATGTCGCATCCTTGGGAGATACTAAACTTCAATACCAAGTTTGGTATTTGACAGAATGTTTGTTTTTGAGCTATCTGTCCACAGGTACACTCATACACACAGAACATACACGCACGCGCACAAGCTCACACACACACACTGACCTTTTTATCATTTTTTTTTATTTCCGGCTAAATTAATGGTATCGAATTTTTGTGTACAATACAATTGATAGTAAATTGTGTTTTAACGAGATGTACATTTTTGGTGTAGAAAGTTTTTGTCTATCTCTTGCGGTTTAACAGTATGTCAAATTTAGCAACATTCATTCAGAGGCTATTCTCAGAAAATTCAAGATATGCATTCACTTGCCATGTAAATATATTTGATATACGTTATTTTAATCAAAATCGTTAGAGCCATTTTTGAGAGAATCAAAATTTCGAAAATTTCTGCATTTAAAACGCAGTTTGGGGTGAGGGGATTGTCCTTAGTAGATACTAATATCAAATACTTGATATTTAACAGACGCTTCCTTTTTGAGTCATGCTGTCAAAACACACACACTGATCTTTTTCTAATTTTTTTTTTTTATTTCGAAGGTTTCAAAACATGTATTTCCAGTTTAATCTCAGTATAGAATTGTTGTGCTTCTCTATACACTATGTACAGAGTACGTGCAGAGAAAGTAAAAAGAGACTGCCTCCGTGGTCGAGTGGTCATCGAGCTGACTTCTCAAACGGAGGTCTCAAGTTCGATTACCGGCTGGAGCAGGGAATTTTTCTTTAACTAGAATTATTCCCTATCCCCCACAAAGTCTGGAAGTATGAATGAGAGTAAATGTGCGTGTATTTAGTAATATAAAGTTATTAACCTAATTTTCTGAACTTACAGTTGTACAAGTCAAAGCCCTCGATATGACCATTGATGTTAAAGGGGACTATACAAATGAAACAATAATAAAAAAAACACTCTCGTATTTTATATTTGATAGTAGAAGTTAATGAATCACAGAATTAATTAAATTAAGAATTGCAAAAATAAAACATAACGATTGCTGTAGTTATCCAACCCAAACTACCGTTTAAATTAAAGTCTTTCAAAATTATCTGTATTTTTGCCTCATCCATATAATTAATGTCAAATATACTTTTTTGGAGTTAAAGAACTGCTAGTATTCTCTGTTGTTGTTTTACATTTTACATTCTTATATTTTTATCTTATTTTCAGTTTCTTCATCCCGGTCATACAAGGAGAAGGTAATTTTAATAGCACCATCGACTCCTCTCAAAATATTTTGACTATCGCTTTATCCTAGTATATTCCTTTATTTCTTATATCTAAAACGAATTATATGTTATAACATCTCTAATGCAAATGTTTATTTGGGATGATGTGAAGTAAATAAAGGAATACGATTTTAAGAACAATTTGCGAAAAATGAGAAGAACAAGTCATGTGAATGTACTCAAGGTACCAAGGGATGCAGCGAGCAACACATACGTTCGTTTTACTCAGTAAGTTAAACAATAACTACCCAATGTTGTGCTTCATTGTAATGAGAGCCTTCAAGGATAAAACGCTAATGGAATGAGGTGAGGTCATCAAGGTTCAGATAAACAATGCGCATGCGCATCCTTGTAGCACTCTACAGCTTTCAAATATCTCCTCACTTTTCATCCATTAATATAACCTGTTTTGGTGTGCTGTCGTAAAAGGTCCTATTTCACCGACTGAATTAACCACATTTATGATCTTGCCTTATGAGGCAAGATGTTTTCTGATAAAACATCGTTTTCAAAAGTCGGTTTCCTATTTGTCTGCATCAGTGAAATTACGTATTTTTGAACAAAATACAGCCTTAAAGCTTTACATTATCTTAATAACAAACAATCAAATCGTTATGCGTCATTCACATGACTTGTTCTTCCCATTCTTCGCAAAATGTTCTTATAAATCATATTTTTATTTCTATTTCACATCATCCCATAAAAATATTTGTATTAGAGATTTTATTAAATATCAATGTTATATATATATATATATATATATATATATATATATATATATATTAATTATATTTTAGATATGAAGAAATAAAACAATACACTAGGATAAAGCGATAGTAAAATGTTTTAAGAACCAGTCGATGGTGCTGTTGAAATAACCTTCTCCTTGTATAATAGGGATGAAAAAAATCTAATGTGTTCCATTCATATGACTTTCTCTACATCTTTACACCAAATGAATGTTAAAAATGTTATTCTTCTAATTACTTCATGCTAATCGAGAAAAAATTAACAGAAATGGTCTTATTACTTGCTTCCTTGAAAGTAGAAGGGAAATGAAAGGAGTACCATAGGCTCAAGTGATAGTCAAAAGCTGGCTGCTATGTGTTTGGCATGCATAGAAGCTGACATTCCTGTATGAAAAAACTAGGAGTTTTATAGCTGAAACCAATAATAAGGAATATCTCAAAAACGATCAAACGACGAAAAAAGTGTATATGACGTAAATTGTATGTTTTAATGAGCTCTACATTTTCTAATATGTAAGTTTTTTTTCTATCTCTTATGGTTTACCAGTTATGCAAAATTCCACAAAATCCATCCAGAATAAAGACGTCTTCAAATGCTATGTCTTCAGAAAATTCAAGATATTCATTTTATTTGTCATATAAATGTCTTTAATATACGACATTTTAATCAAAATCGTCAGCCATCTTGATGAAATAAAAAATTTCGAAACTTTTTCGATGTAAAGAGTAGTCGGGGGTGGAGGGATTTTCAGGAAAATCTACGTGTAGTATCCTTAAAAGATACTGAAATTAAATACCAAGTCTGGTATTTAACGGACTTTTCGTTTTTGAGTTATACTGCCCACAGACACACACACGGACATGTTTATAAATATGCTCCTTATGGATTCAGGAGGTCTCAAAACATATATTTCCGGTGAAATCTTCGAATCGATTTTTGAGTGCAATACAATACCTTCTCAATACACTATGTACATGGTACGTATAGAGAAAGTAAAAAAAAAAAACAAGAAAGAAGAAATAAAAGACTGGAAAATGTAAAACAAAAACAAAGAAAATTAGTAATTCTTTAGCTTCCAAAAAGTATATTGGATATTAATTATGTGCTTTAGCAAGATCCGAAGTTTCGTGAAGTAAATGTTTGTACGTCAGCTATTGCTGGAAAAATTAAGCTATACATTTTTATGTCTCATATAGATAAATATCTTAAATAGATTGTGGTACTTTAACCAAAGTTTAAATAGGTTTTTTATGCAAAAATAAAGATAATTTAAAAGAGTTTAATGTAAACGGTAGTTTGGGGTGGAGAAATGTTCTGGAGCACCTTCGTGATGCATGTTTGGTAGATGCTAAATATGCATTATCTAAGTTGGGTATTTATTCGCCTTTTGGATTTTGATGACACACTAATAAACACGTGCATCTGATTTCAAAATGTCTATTTTTGGATTCAGGAAAACATGTATATTGGGAAATATCTGTATAGAATGGAATGTTTGGGTATATTGCCTACAGTACTTCCCCTTCGAAAAGAGAACGTAACAAGGAATAAAAAAAGAAATATTGGATGATTTACAGGAATAACAAGATATCTCTCGGAAATAATTAACTCTACAAAAAATATATATTTGAATTAATGCTGTCTTGAATAGATTTATATTCAATTTGCATAGAAAAATAGTCTAAACATATATCACTTTAATCCAAATCTTTAAAGTCATGGCCGCGCCGTGGCCGAGAGTTTAGACGCTCGACTCTCACTTATATAGCCCAGGTTCTTTTTTTTTGTGGTGTTTAACGACCGGTTTTACTATTTGTGGCACCGTAAACAATGACACTGGTGATACATGGAATGAAGATGGAGCACCGTTGGAAAGCGATGGCGGTGGAAATCGGTGAACCCGGAGAAAACCCGCCCCCGCGCCGCTTTGTCCGCCGCAAATCTCATATGCGGTCGCTTGGGATTGAACCCGGGCCTATAGGTGAGAGGCGAATGGTCTAACCACTCGGCTACGGCGTGGATACGGCCCTGGTTCGCTCCCATGTGACCGCATGTGGGATTTATAGTGGACAAATCGGCGCAGGGGCGGGTTTTCTCCGGGTTCTCCGGTTTCTCCCACCATTCCATTCCAGTGTCATCACCTGCGGTGCCTTAAGTAGTAAATGCGGGAGTTAAAAGCAATACCATTTAGTAAATCTACATTTTTAAAAGAATTTTCCATATAAAGGACAAATTGCAGTAGGGATTTTTTTTTTTAAGTATTCTTGACACATCCTTGGAAGATGCTGCACTTAAATATTAAATTTGGCATTTAACCGACCTTTCATTTTTGAGTTATGCTGTTCACACACATACACACACCGAGTTTTTTTTATTTTAGTCAGGGAGTATCAAAACATATATTTCATATTTCAGGTGAAATCTCGGTATCAAAATTTCGGGTAGAATAAAATACATCTCTACTACTATATACATAGTACGTACGTGGTAGAGAAAGTAAAAGCTACTAATATTATTCGTTGAACTGTAATTTTTAATATATTTTAGTATCAAATGCCTTAATATAATATAATATCGGTTACCATTCGATCACTCAAGAAACTCTGAATTGTTTAACAATTAAAAGGAATTTGAAGGAATTTGCGGCGCATTCATCAGGTAATACCAATGTGTATATTGAGAACAAGAATCGTGTTAAGATTTCGCAAGTGAAATGTATGAGGTTGCATAAAATGCGTGCATACAGCGCGAATTCCTGTGTAAACATTGGACCGTTGCATGCATTTGAAATTACGTAACGTATGATTCAAAGAACAAGCGTATATTTACATAAAATGGCGCTTTGTCAAATTGTCCTTGAACCACTTTCAGTTCTGATGGGCAAGATCAAGGAACCATGCTGAGTGGGAGAAGCATTACATATTTGGACAAGGTCACGAGATTGCAAGTCATCCACTGTATGATATAACGAAAGTACACAAGCAATAATTGCTATCTTCATACCCGGTATTAAACGTTGCAGCTTCTCTCAACCTTGGCCTACGCACGCCTTACGGGATAAACGGCCAATTGACCAGGGTTGCCAGATTGGGTGAAAAATATTGAATCGGGCCCTTTTCTTATGACGCAGCTACACACAATATGATACGAAATTTGGGGCTATGCAAACCTTTCTTTGGGTACATTGAGCAGCTTTTATAATAAGAAAATCGGTTTGATTTTTATCCGTTTAATAACTTATATCACGAAACAACGTGGCCAGATGTAAATACTCGATGTCAACATTCCAGCAAGCAGGCACTAGCTTGTTGAATGGCTCAAAATTCAATATGAAAGCTTCACAAATTCACAATACATAATGCGTCCCCCCAATCTTATGTGTGTAAAGTGACACCACATCCAGTAGATGTTTTGTTTTATTTATTTTGATAGTGCTTAACGCCCGCTTTACTATTATGGTACCGCAGGCGATGACACCACAAATCTCACATGCGGTCGCTAGGGATCGAACCCAGGGCGCTAGGTAAGAGTTGAGTGGGCTTACCAATCGGCCACGGCGCCACCTACGTCAATATGTAACAATCTACTGTTTGTCATTACTAGTCTACCTTAAAAGCTTTGACTTAGTTGTTTCATCTCCTTATTTATCATTATTTGAATCATTGTACATTCAAATATCCTTCTTCAGCTTTTGTCTATTATTTATTATTTACAATCATTTCCCTATATTTTACTTTCTCTACACGTACTATGTACATAATTTATAGAGAAGGTATCGTATTCCATCGTAAAATTCGACAGCCAGATTCACAATTATGTTATAAGACGCCCGGAATCCATAAAAAGTATTTTTAGAAAAAGAACAGTATGGGTCTCAGTGTCTGTATATTTCTGGACAGCAAGCTAAAACCCGAACAGGCGTTTAATATCAAACTTGGAATTTAATTTATGTATATTTCAAGAATGATTCACGGAGATTTCAAGGAAAATCCCCCTACCCTATACTATCCTTTACATAAACAAAAATTAAAAAAAGCCTTTTCTCAAAAATCGCTGTGATGATTTTGATTAAAGTGCCGCATATTCAGATTTACATCAGAAATAAAATGTATATATAGAATTTTCTTGGAATATCTTTTGAACACCTGTTCATTCTGGATGAATTGTGCTGAATTTTGCGTAACTAATAAAGCGTAAGAGATAGAAAAAACTTACTATAAAAAATATAGATCTTATTAAAATACAGTTTAGATACTATACATTTTCGCGGAGTTACTGGTTTCAGTTAAAATACTTTTTTTTTCTTACCGGAATTTATCAGCTCCTGGCCATGAAAAGAGACGAATTTAAATCACATAACAACCAACTTTAGAAGATATGACTATCGCTTTAGTTTGGTGCATCCCTTATTCCCCTCCTACTTACAAGGAAGCAAGTAAGAAGATTAGCATGAAGCACGTAGAAGAAAAAGCTTTTTAGCAATAATTTGTTATAGAGATCTAGAGGAAGTCTTGTGAATGGAACATATCAGAAATGTTTTTATCTATATCCTTCATGCTAAATGTTTGACGAAATAGATTCATTATATATTTAGTTATAGAGACAAGGAGAAAACGCCGGAAACAGCTGAATAAATAATGATATTGGATATCTCGGTAACGGCTGTTGCTTTAAATTAAGTAATTTTAAGGGACTTCGTGTTTTCTGTTTTGGGGGGCTTTACAGGTTACACAACGCTAAGCAAAATTTATACAAGATGAAGACTACTTCATAATATTTTCCTAGAAAATCCAAGATACTCATTTTATTTATCAATAGCTTTAATGTAACTTAATCTAAACAATTGAAGTAAGTTTTGAGGGGGAAAGAAGCCGTCCAAATTTCTATGGTTTTGGTATCGGGGGATTTTGTTGAAAATCTTTCATGGCGTATCTTTTGCAGATACTTAGCTTAAATACCAAGCTCAACATTTATCCAACGCGAGACACCGAGAGCTTCTCTAGTCCGTATATACAAAGTGCATAGTGGACAGAGATGGTATTGTATTCCACCCAAAAATTCAATATCGATATTTCACCGAAAATGTTTTGAGACTCCTGAATAAAAAAAATTAGAAACATATCCGCGTAGTGTGGTATTTGTGTACGTGTGTGAGTGTGTGTGTGTATGTGAGTGTGTGTGTGTGTGTGTGGAACGCATAGCTCAAAAATAGAAAGTTGGTTAAATACCAACTTGGTAGTTAATTTTAGAATCTTCCGAGGATGCGATATGAAGAGTGTAATGAAAATCTACCCTTTTCATGACGCATTTTTCGAAAATTTTCATTTTCTCAAAACTGACTAACGAGCTTCATTAAAACGTCACATGTCCAAGATATTTTCATGACAAACGCAATGAATATGTGGAATTTTCTTGGAATAGTCTCTGAAGGCCTCTTCATTCTATACGAATTTGTATAACTTTGTATAACTTCTAAACCGTAAGAAATAGACCAATCTTACTCAACAAAAAATGTAGATCTCAGAAAACATACAATTTATGCCATATACGTTTTTTACAGATTTAATCGCTTTCAATATATTACGAGTTATTGTCTTCAATTTTAAGCTTCTTAAATTCCCAAACGGAAGACATCTTTCTTTTCGTCCCTCTTTTGTTCACTCCGAGCAACAGTATTTCAATTGTTTCACTTAGTGATCAGTTTTTAAAAGATTTGACTTCACACTAGCCTAGTATATACCCCTATATACTTTCTACTTACAAAGAAATAATTGTGGCAATGTTCATCTTGATTAGCATGACGTAGTTAAACGTATAATCTTTTGTAAGGAAAGTTAGTTTGTGAAACAGCTAGAGAAAGTCATGTGAATGGAACACATCAGATTTTTCTTTTGTTCGGAGAGCTCTGGGCTAAACAATTTGTAAAACAGCTACGACATAAGCGATATCTATAGGGAAACTCCTGTAATTCATAAGTACGTAGTACTTCAAAGAAATGTTATAATCTTGTGGCACTTTTTTGGGTGGAAAACTTTATCCAGTCTCTATTACTTATGCAATTACACATCTCTAGACGAAATGTAAAAATCTTAGCTTTAGCACTTTTGATGGAGACTTCTTTTCGAGGTAAATTGACTCTTTCAAGTATTTCCCACTGATAATAAATATCAGTTGAAGGAGAGGAGTATCTCAATAACGAAGGAGTTTGAAGATAAGCGATTATCATTCAAGGCCTGAGAGCTATATCAATAGCGATGGTTCTTCATTGCTTTTCTAAAACTATCTTTCCAATTATACGTAATTTAACTGTAAAAACACAAATCGCATAATAACGATGCTCTTAGACACAACCTAGATATATTATTTCAAGCTAATAATCATACAAACTAAATTAAATATGTTTGCAGATATCTAAGTTGAGAGTTGTTATAGTTAAACCCATTTAATTATTTTATGTTAGAAGTTAAAATACTCATTGATGGCACAAAGTTGATACAGCTTCCACAACACCTGATTTGTTTTTCAATATATATGAAAAGTTTTTGAAACAGTTCTGCAAATATATAAAGACTTCAAAATGAATCTGAATCATGTAACTATATTTTTATTCGAAATTATTTGTGCATTGTTTAAAGGAACAAATGTTAACAGGTACATCATAATATATTCAGAAATCTTAGCGCTGGTTCATACAGTATTAGCAATGTTATATATAATTTTATAAAATATAGTTCAATGCAATAAACTCAAAATAGTTATCTGAAAGCTTGAAAAAGCTTTAAATGGCAGTAACGCCTCTACTACTATCTACTCACAGTTATAGACTGAATGGCATGCTAAGGTGAACTCCTCGTGGCGAGCAAAGTAATATGGTATATAGGGCTGTGGCCTTAAAAGGCTGGCTGACCCCTACGAGTTCATATATATATATATATATATATATATATATATATATATAGAGAGAGAGAGAGAGAGAGAGAGCTATATACATATAGGGTGGACCATATAACTTGAGACAATAGAATATCTCCAAAATTAAGCGTTGTAGAAAGAAACGTTTTGTATAAAAGTTGCTTGATATAATGGGGAAAGCAAATGCAATTTACAGTGTTTTAAATGGAGAAGGTTTGGATGGTAACTTGAGGGTCAAGGTGCGTTCTTAAATGGGAATCAGTATTTTTTATTTTGTTTCCTTATTCCTCATCAAAGCATAAACAACTTTAGTTTAAACATATTTTCTTGTACAGGATTATTTTACTAGTGTAGACAAACATTGATGGAAGGCAGATGCATAGAGTATCAATGCTGCACGGGTATTGTACAGTATTATTTCATAACTATCGTGCCTTAGTGTAATAAGTGTTCGTAATAATGCCCTTCTACCTCAATGCATTTTCCAAATTTGTGAGTAAACGATTTCTGTGTCCGTAAAGGTATGTTGCTTCCAATAATGGCAAAAGCATTTCATATGCGTGCCTTCATGGTGTATTCATGCCATTTGGTTAATCAGTTTGTATCATTAAACACAGGCACATTTTTGCTGCGGTGCCATTAGTAGTTAAAGCGGGCGTTAAACACTACCAAAAAAAAAAAACAGGCACATTTCCTTTTTTCCTAGCTTTTGTGGGAAATAGGGAATAACTCTGGTTAAAAAAATCCCGTACCAGGCAGTAATCGAACCCGGGATCTGCGGATGGGAGTCGGCTGGCTGCCACACGACTCTAATGCAGTCAATATCCACATGTGTTAACGATTTATCTTAATGTATGGTACTTTAATCAAAATCGTTACAGCCATTTTTTAAACAAATAACATTTCGAGATTTTTTACATATAAAGGGAATTTGAGGTGGAGATTTTCTTCAAAATATTTGTGTTGCATCCTTGGCAGATTATTAAATATAAATTCAACTTAAAATGTGTATTTTATGGTGAAATCTGGGTAACCAACTTTTGGTGGAGTGCAATACCTTCTCTATGTACCATGTACTGAGTAGAGAAAATAAAAAGGTTTTTTTTTTTTTTGTATTTATTCAGAGGGTCTAAAAACATGTATTTCTGTTGAAATCTCGGTATTGAATTTTAGCGTGAAATAAATACCTACTCCATACATTGTTTACATAGTACGTGTAGACAAAGTATAAATGAATAAGTGTATTTATTGAAATAACAGTATCATACATTGAACTTCATCAGACCGTACGTGCTTTTGCAATACTCAAAATAGTAAGCAATATTAAAAAGAATTAAAAGAATAAACACGAAAGTGAAAGAAATCACATACAACAGCTTAAATTTACAACACAGAGTACATCTTACAGATACATTAATGTACCCTATTATAATAGACAAATATACTTAAAAGAAAAATATACATATAGTACTAACACCACAGCGCAACAATAACAAAAAGAATGTGCATGAAATAGCCGAATAAAACACGAAAAATCCCTGGGTCTGAATGGCCGGTCCTCGGAGATCAAACCAGGCACCTTCACTTGTAAGCCAACCGTGTAATCAGTGGCTGCCAGGATAAGCGAGAAGAGTTTGGAATGCAGAAGAATGATTAACATGCGGTAGCGAATGTTATTATGCCAGTCCCCTGACGTATGATACGATAACAAGTGTGCAAGCTGCAAGGACGCCTTCGTTCTCCGGCTCTGACCCAGTCAGTAATAGCCACTCAGTCGTGTGTTGGCTGTCGACACAAGCGGACACCAGCTGGAGTCTAAAGGTAGAGTACTGAATTTGCCACTCATATGTATTAACTAGGGTTGCTAGGTATCCCGTATTTCCCAGGTTCAACCTTATTTTATTCAGTCTCCCGGCTACCGTATTTTGGACCATTTCTCCCGTATTTCAAACACTGCCATGAATTCTGGGTTTTAGAAGTATTTGGAACATGCGATGTATCGATGTGGTAGTTCCTTTTTCACAATGTTGGCAGCAGTATTTTAATGGTAGCGCGCTTCTTGTTCACTTGCGTCTTTGACTTGAAGACAGGAACACGTATTTCTTTTTTTTTTTTTTTTTTAGTGTTTAACGCTCACTTTTACTACTTATGGCACCGCAGTCGATGATACTGTTGATCCATGGAATGAAGATGGAGCACCGGTGGAATGCGATGGCGGGGGAAACCAGAGAACCCGGAGAAAACCCGCCTCTTCACCGCTTTGTCCACCACAAATCTCACATGCGGTCGCTTGGGATCATACCTGGGTCGTCTAGGTGAGAGGCGAGTGGTCTAAACACTTGGCCATGGTGCGGCATGTTTCGTTTGTTTGTGGTTCTATAAATCAACTAAAACTATGAAAGGCGAAGGCTGCAATGAGCTGAATAAAACTCCACCCAAGGAGAAACCTAAGCACATGTGTGGTTATGTTTCTGTTTGGGAAGATACTTTTTGGGCAGAAGCATTACGCATCTTTATGCAGAAAGAGTGTTTTCCTTAATGAACAATAAGTGGACTGATGTAAGGAACAAGAGTTCTGGAGAACTTATCAAAGCTGAATTGCTTATTACAGTAACTTCTAAAA
Source organism: Hymenopus coronatus (assembly GCA_030762935.1). Lineage (NCBI taxonomy): Eukaryota > Metazoa > Arthropoda > Insecta > Mantodea > Hymenopodidae > Hymenopus > Hymenopus coronatus. The sequence goes on along the minus strand of CM060896.1, from coordinate 88,158,428 downwards.
TGAGTTGCAAAGAGATTGTCATTGAAATTCGTTTACTTGTATGGCTCGGGAAAGAAGAAAAGAAAAAAAAAATAAACTTTGAGAAAAGTAAACGTGTTTTAAAAATGAAATTAATATCTCGGAAACGGTTAGCTCCACAAGAAAACTCTAACGGACATAAATTGTGTGTTTTCACGGGATCCAAATTTTATTTGCTCTACATAGTACAAGATACGTAGGTAGATAAGGTATTGCATTTCACCCAAAAATTCTATACCGATATTTCGCAGAAATACACGTTTTATGTTCTCCTGTATAAAAATCATTTTTAGAAAAAGGTACTCTTGAGAAAGATGCACTCATGCGAAACTTACCTTTACATGGAAAAAAGTTCGAAAATTTTGATTTTCTCAAAAAGCTCTAACGATTTTATTTAGAGTACCCTACTGTTAGAGATATGTACATGAAAAATACAATTATGTCTTGAATTTTCTGGAAAGACTTCTGTAGACCTCTTTATGCTGAATGAATTTTGCATAACTGGCAAACCGCAAAAATGGGGATCTCGTTAAAACAAACAATATATATAACATACATTTTTTCGTTGGGTTTACTATTTTCTAGATATTTCTTGTCATTGGTTTCAGTTTTAGAATACTTTGTACTTTTTTCATACCCCTGAACCAGCAGCCACATGATAACCAGCTTTTAATACATTAGACTATGGCTTTAGTCAGTGTATTCCTTAATGCCCTTCTACCATACGGAACAAAGTATGAGACAATTTCCGCTGTTTATATTGACTAGCATGAAGTTGATAGAAGAATAAGCTTTCTAAGAATAATCTGTTGTAGAGCATGCGCAGAAGTAATGTGAATGGAACACATCAGATTTTCATTTTCTCTATCACGTATGTACAACGTACGTAGAAAATGTATTGTATTCCATCGAAAATTTCGATACCAATATTTCACCACAAATACATTTTGGAAACCCCTGAATAAAACAAAAAAGAAAACATTTTTAGAAAAATGTCCGTGCGCGCGCGCGTGTGTGTGTGTGTCTGTGTGGGAGGGGGGCAGCTTACAAAAAAATTACATCGTTAAATAGCAAACTTGTTGTGTAGGTCCAGTATCTTCCAAGGATGCGACACGAAGATTTTCAAAAAACAATCCCCCACCAATAACTACCCTTCATATGGAATATTTTTCGAAAAATTTGATTGCCTCAAAAATTTGATTGCTGTAACGATTTTCATTAAAATACTTAAGATGTTCCAATAACATGAGAAACGTGGGAATAACCGATTAAGATCTTTTCATCCCGGATGATTCTTATGTAACCGTAAATCGTAAGAGATACACAAACACCTACAATATAAAAATATAAATCTTGATAAAATACACAATAACTGGCGTATACCATGTTTTGTGCAGTACATCGTTTTCAATATGTTTCTTGTTATTGGTTTCAATTTTAGAGTACCTTTTATTTTCTCAAACGAGAAGTCATATTTCGTTTTGTACCTCTTATTTTACTCCTAGTCCAGTAAAATGAACCGATTTTCAATTGTTTATCATAGTGATCAACTTTTAAAGGGTTTGACTACCGCGTTAGCCTAGTATATTCCCTTATTTCTCTTCTGCTTACAAGCAAGCAATTAAGGCAATTCCTGATAATGTTATTTCATTGACATGTTGTAGACAGAAGAGCAATCTATTGCAACATCTTTTGTGGAATAGGTACAGAAAGTCATGTGAATGGAATCAGATTTTTTTCATCACAAGGACCATTCCGTATCATTTTGTGTTGAATCCTGCTTTCGCATCTTACTTGTGACTAAATATGTATTTATTAATTTGAACTTCCTTAGTATAGGTAGCGGTTGTTTCAAACAACAAGAATGGTAAAAAGTACCAACCTTAAAAAGCTTAAGTTTGAAGTTCCACGATTTTACATTGTTTAGCATTTGTTTGGCAGCCATCATTAGTGAATGCTCTCAGCAAATTTGTAAACATGGATAAAACTGGTTATCGTTATGTGATATAGTACTTTCATTTGAAAGGTTTAAGTCCAACTAATATTAAAGCTGAGCTAGATTCTACTTTGAGGGAGTCTCCTTCATTTACTACAGTAAATGGGTGGCAGGGTTTAAGTGCGGACGTACGGGCTGCCAAGACGAACACCACAGTGGTCGACCAAATTATGTTACCAGAAATTGTAAAGAAAATCCACAAAATGGTATTGGATGACCGTCAACTGAACGTGCGCGAGCTAGCAGACATTGCAGGCATTTGAAATTTGAAAATTTGGATATGAGAAATTGTGTGAAAGATGGGTGCCGCATTTACTCACAATAGAACAAAAACAGCATCGTGAGGATGTTTCACTGAATAAAGCTGAGTTTTTGCGTCGATTCATAACAATGGATGAACACTGGATCTAGCACTTCACACCTGAGACGAAGAAACAGTCAAAAGAGTGCATTGGAAGGCGAGAATCGCCTCCAAAGGAGGCGAAGTCAATTCCATCAGCAGGCAAGATCATGGCGTCCGTTTTCTGGGACAATCGTGGAATAATTCTCATTGATTATCTCAAAAAAGGAAAAATAATCAATAGCAAATATTATGCGCACTTATTACAGCGTTTGAGTGATGAAATCGAGCAAAAACAGCCGTATTTAGCGAAAAATAAAGTTTTGTTTCATCAACTCAATGCACCAGTTCACACGTTCATTATCATCATGGCCAAAATCAATGAGTTAAAGTTCGAGTTGCACCTCATACACTATATTCGCCAGATTTAGGCCACTCTGATTATTTTCTGTTTCCAAACTTGAAGAAATGGCTTGGTGGTAGACTATGCCAACAATGAAGACGTGCAGTCTGCACTTGATGGCTATTCTGCAGACCTCGATAGTTCCACTACAAACAAGATATCGAAGCTATTAAATATCGCTAGGAAAAGTGTATCGAGGTAAAAGGAGACTATGTAGAGAAATAAAGATGTTCTTCCCCAAAATGTTTGTGCTTTCTTTGTTAGGTCTGAGTCATCCCTCGTAACATTCTGATGCGTAATTTTCACGTAATACTCTTTACCCTCAACGGTTAATTTCTATGACTGCCCTTATTATTCTTACGAAAGTGTATCTTTCTGTTTAATTTTAACCAATATACACCATCTTGCACAAACAGGTGTATTGCACATTATGCTAGAAATACGTTATGTCAAGAAACTACCGGGAATTGATCATGTAAAAATCCCGCTTAAAGGGAGTTTCGAAATTATTGTTGTCACTAAATTGGTACAACTTTCCTCTATACACACCGGGAGTTTGATCGTCATTTGTCATCCAATTTGTTTACAGCGGGCCATTTTGTCAGTTCATGTCAAATGTATTTTGCGATTTTTGGATCGATAAATATATTGAACAAAGAATCTGTCTCTAATTTTGTATTGGAAATGGTATTTCGTGTGCTGAATCGCTGAAAATGTTACAGAGGGCTTCGGTGAATTGAACTTATCAAAAACAGGTCGTGAGTTCTACACTCCATTCAAAAGAGGCCGAGATCTGGTAGAAGATTTACCTCTCTCTGGTCGGCCATTAACGGCTTCAACTGAACTGACCATCGCTGAAGTGAAGGAACAGGTGTCTGAAAATCGTAATTTAGGTCTGAAAGAGATTGCCGCTGAACTTTCTGTGTCTCGCGAATCAATTTGTACCATTTTAAACGATTGTTTGGACATGTCACGCGTTGCCACTCGGTTAGTTCCGAAAGACTTGAATTTTCTGCAAAAACTCAATCGCCTAGGGATCGCTGAAGACATGCTAGAACGAACCAATTCCGACCTACATTCATGAAATGCGTTGTAACTGGTGATGAGACACGGGTTTACAAGTTTGACCCGCAAACCAGTCAACAAGCTTCCCAATAGCGCCTTCCAACTGAACCGAAACCCAAAAGGGCACGTCAAACTCGATCACAAATGAAGGTCATGTCGAGTTTTTTTTTCGATTATCACGTTGTCGTAAACTCGGAATTTTTTCCAGTTCAGATGGTAAATAAACAGTATTATCTGAGAGTTATGCGACATTGAGAGATCAAATACGGCGAAAAAGATAACATTTGTGGAAAGACACTTCATGGTTTCAGCACACGATAACGCACAAGGCTACTATTGTGAACGCATTTCTGGCCAAAAACTCAATAAATCTCATCGAACAATCTGATCTGGCTCGGCCGACTTCTTTCTCTTTTCGAAACTCAAGTTATCACTTCATTTTCAGTGGATATGACGACGTAAAGGACAATTCACAGCGACAATTGTCATCGATTACAAAAAATACGTACAAAAATGTTTTGATAATGGGATCATTCGTTGGCATAAATGAATAATTCGGAAAGAACCTACATTGAGGGCGATAAAATAAAATTGGATGAATAATCCAGGTTTCATTGATGAATTCCCGGAAATTCTTGACACAGTAGAATAAAGAGAGTTGTGATATTCAAATGTTCAGGATATTTGGCGCGGAACTCTTGACATAGTAGTATAAAGAGAGTTGTGATATTTAAATATTTAGGAAATTGGCGCCCAATATTACGCTTAACATGTTATACTGTTTCCATGCAGTCGTAGGTAACAACTGAATATCGAAAGGGCTTAAAGGTGAACTTATACTGATAACCTTGAAAAACTCCATTTTCTGTTTGTAGTTCTTCTGTTAAGAATTAATCATCTAGTTTCTCAATCTATATTTGGTACCTATTACTGATCATTAGAATACTTTTATACGGGGTTTTAAAAGTCCTTGCGCAAAAGATTGATAACACTTAAGAATTTGAAATCTGTTTTTCTTCAGTTGTATGGAATATTTCTTAGACATAATATGTCGGCAAAATTGTAATGTTTTCATCCTGTAGAGCATTTCATGTTTGCCATTAAAACAATCAATTAAATAATTAATAATTTAAAGACCATCAGATATGCAATGAAAATTTGGTATATATGTTTTTAATTCTGTGTGCTACTTGCGGTATCAATATCAAAATTATAGGTTCATTCATACGAAATTTAGAAATGTCATCTAGGTGTGTCACTAAGGTGATGGATCTATGAAATTTGGAAAATCCACAATATGTTAGATATCTAATTGAAATATATACCAATCATTATACACAATATATGATGATATATGTATCAAAATTTTAGCTTGTATGAATTATTTAAATAATGATTGTTATTTTCTAAATGTATTGTTCTAATTCAAATGAGCCACGTAAAGCATTTTAAAATATTCACACAAAATTCCAGTTTTACAATAAATGAGTTTACAAACATGTCTGTTATATTTTGTACTACCCCAATTAATGTAGAAAAATTATTAGCTTTCGTACGCTCCAAGAATATTAATTTTTCAAAGATTAATTTATTCATTTATCAATATTGGAGAATTATGCCGAAAAATATATCACCATTTTTTGGTATACTTTTGAGAAGCAGTATAGCATTTTTTAAACAAATTAGTAAAACTTGGATCGTGAAGAGCATTTTGAGTATGAAAAAATGTTGGCAAAATATGATTTAGTGAAAATAATGTTTTAAGTTGGGAGTGCCTATTACTCAGAATTTGCCTGGAAAAACTACACATTAAAGTTTTGAATCCATTTCGTTTTATTAAAAACTAATCATTTCATTTTAAAATTTTTTTATGAAATTTCACAGATACATCAGCTTAAAAATGTTTAACAATTTGAACCATTAGTAACAAATATCTCGGAAGCGACTTATGGCACAAAAGCTTATTTGGAATATATTTTGTGTATTAAGGAGCTGCTTTGTGCTACTATATGTCTGTCATTTAACGTACACATCTTACAGTTTAATTATATTATTATATTCTATCAACAATATTAAATATATTGATATATATATGCATATCATTGAATATATATATATATATATATATATATATATATATATATATATATATAAAATAAGATTACTTGTATATTGTTCCCAGAAATTCAATGATATGCAATTTATGTCTTATAAATATGTTTAATACAGGGTCTTTTAATTAAAAACAAGTTAGTGCCTCTTTCTGCGGCGGCCTATGTTCGATCTCAGGTGACCACATGTGGGATTTATGGTGGAAAAGGCGGCTCGGGCGAGTTTTCTCTGGGTTCTCGGGTTTCCCCCGCCATCGCGTTCAACTGGTGCTCAACCTTCATTCATGTAACATCAGCGTATCGCTAGCGGAGCCATATGTAGCAAGAGCAGGCAGGCGTTAAACACTTATCAAAAAGAAAGTTTGTCCCGTTAGGAGCAAATAAAAGAAAAAAGTACTTGCTCTACCCGCAGCATCTACAAAATGTATAGATTAGGTACTGCATTCCCTTAGAAGTAGATACCTATATTTCACGGAAATGCATGTTTTGAGACCCCCTAAATACAAAGCATTTTAGACAAACGTCTGTGTGTGTGCGTGTGTGTGTGTGTGGACAGCATAGCTCAAAACGAGTAGTTTAGTATCTCTCGACATGCACACGAAGATTTTCAAAAAAAAAAAAAACCACCCCAAACATTTTCCAAAAATGGAAAAATTTTCCAAAAATGTTTATTTTCTCAAAACTGGCTCTAACGATTTTGATTAAAATGCCGAATATTATAGATTTTTACCTAGTAAGTAAAACGTAATTCTGACTTTCCTTGAAATAGCCTCTGAAGATCTGTTTATTTTGAATGCATTTACTGAATTTTGAATAACTGGTAAACTGTAAGAGATATACAAAACTTAATACACAAAAATATAGTTCTTGTTAAACACATAATTTGTCATTGTTTTGTTTTTCCTTCTTTTCTATTGTGTAGCTGCCTGTTTCTGAGATTTTCCTTGTTATATTTCGTACGAGAATTTGTTAACTCTTGGCCAAACAAACAAAGGAATTTCAATCCTACGCCAAACAGTTTTTTTAAAGATTTGACTGTCCCTTTAGCTTAGTATACTCCCTTATTTCTCTTCTACATACAAGGAAGCAAATAATAAGACCATTTTTGATAATGTTCTCTCGATTAGCATAGGTAAAATAATAGAACAATAAGATTTTAACAATAATTTGTTGCAAAGATGTAGGGAAATGTATTTGAATGGAACATAATCAGATTTTTGTTTGGATCAGTTTGTGAGGGGTGTGTTGGATCGGTTTGTGAGGGGTGTAGAGTAAAAAGAACAAAGATTTACTGCGCTAAAGTAATAGAATTTTGGAAAAATTCGACCTTACCTATATTTCAAAACATTGGTTGATTTAATAATACTATTAGAATTATTTAACATCTAAACAGATTCAATGTTATGTTTGTCATTTACCATTTTAGGCAGCTTTGAATATTAACTTATAAACCACCAGGTGCAATTTCTGAGAAAATAGTGGCATAGGTGCAATGAAGGTCGAACAACAACAGATTAATAAAACTTACAACAATATCACATACACAATCGTATCGTTTTATTGACCCTATTAAATTGTAGGTTGGTTTACTTTGAAGATATACGAAGCAATTTGTTTTAAGAATGTTTACTCGATTTCTTTTATATCTAGTAATGCTGGATATTCTTACCTCTGCTTGCAAAATTTATGCTGGTTCTGCCCTTTCCAATCATTCAAATAATCTACGTTTATGTTTATCAATAAAAGATCTCGCAAGAAGCAAGGATTATTAAAAATAATGAAATGGCTATAATACATTTTATGTCACTCCATTGTTTCAAGTCTAATTGCTTAGCAATTATTGCACAAGGTTATTTGGGTATTATATATTTTTACATATATACTTAAAGTAAACTAGAACTAATTTTATATATATATATATATATATATATATATATATATATATATATATATAAAATTAAAATCGATTCTAAGGAATTAAAATTTACATTAACTGAAGAAAATGAAAATGAAATAGAATGTTTGGGATAGTTATTATTGCCTCAGAAGCTTTCTTTCTGTATGAGGTTTTTACATTCTCTAGCCCGTATGTGCAATGTACATAGTTGATAGAGAAGATATTGTGTTGTACCCAAAAATTCGATGTCGAGATTTCAGCGGAAATATAATATATTTTGAGGGGTCTTGAGTAAAAAAAAAACATATTTAGAAAAAGGTCCTTGTGTGTGTTTGTGGACAGCATGGCTCAAAAACGAACTTGGTATTCAAGGTTAATATCTTCCAAGGATGCAACATGGAGGTGTCCAACAAAATCCCGCGCCAGAAAATACCCTTCACATGAAAAAATGTTTGAACATGTTTTTCTCAAAAATGGATCTAACGATTTTGATTAGAATACCGTATATTAAAGACATATACATCACAAATAAAATGTATATTTTGAATTTTCTGAAAACCTGTTTGCTTTGGATAAGCTTCGCAGAATTTTCCGTAGTGGTTAAACCGTAAGAGACAGACACAATTTTCTAAGCAAAGAAAAAAATATAATTTACATCATATAGGTTTTTCTTGTAGAGTGGACTGTTTCCGAGATATTCCTGTTTTTGGCTTCAGTTTTAAACTGCCTAACTTTTCTCAAACGGCACCATGCAAAAGGAACTAAATATCAATTGTTTTCACGTAGTGACCAACTTTAAAAATTGATTAGCGCTTTAAACTTATGCATTCCCTTAGTTTCCTTCTACTTACAGAGAAGCACATTAAGACCATTTCTGTTAATGTTTATCTCGATTAGCATGAAGTACGTAACGTATTAATCTTTTATGATAATAGTTTGTATATAGAATAGTTAGAAAATGTTATGTGAATGAAACACATCAGATGTGTCTAGTACATGGTAGCTAGAGAAGCTATTGTATTCCACCCGAAGATTCAATGTCGAGATTTAGTAAGAAATATATATTAATGAGATTCCCTGAGCCCAAAAAAAAAAAAAAAAAAAAAAAGTTCTATGTAAAAGGTCCTTTGTGGGTAGGTAGGCAGGCATCTATGGACAGCATAGCTCAAAAATGAAAGGGCCGTTAAATACCAAACTTGGTATTTATGTTTAATATCTTCCAAGAATGTGACACTAAGATTTTCGAGAAAATCCCCCCACCCCAAACTACCTTTTACATAGAATTTTTTTTTAAAGTTTTTATTTCTTATTAATGGCTCTAAGAAGTTTGATTAAAATATCATATGTTAAAGTTATATACATCACAAATAAAACGATCATCTTTAATTTTCTGGAAATGTTCACTGAAGACTTCTTTATTGTGGACGAATTTTGATCAATATTGCATAACACATAAGCTGGAAGATATAACTTACTATACAAAAACGTAGATCTTGTTAAAATTCATAATTAATACATATTCCTTTTTTTTTTTTTTTCTAGAGTTGGCTGTTTTAGGCACGCCCTATTATTGGTTTCTGTTTTAAACTACGTTAACTGTTCTCAAACAGGAAGCCACATTTCTTTTCATTGTTATTATTTTACTGCTGGCCATGGAAAAAGAATCGAAATTAATTGTTTTACATAGTGAACAGCTTTTAAAAGATTTGACTACCAATTCAGAATAGTGCACTCATTTCCCTCCTACTGATGTTTATCTCGATTAGCATGATGCAGATAGAAGAATAGGTTTTTTTTTAAAAATTAACTTATATATATAAAACAATTAGGTAGTGTCAAGTAGGTGGTATACATCAGATTTTTTAAAACTATCATATGTCATACCCATATATAATAGCAATACTTAATATCTTTTAAATTTACAATAAGTGACATATCTTAGGTCCTAATGAGAACAAAGTTATATTTTCAACATCAGAGGATAGATTGCAGGCATTTTGCTTCATCTTGCTTCAATTAACATTGTGAGTTTACTAACTGGATCCAGCGATACCATGTCTTTTGTATTATTTTTCAGAAAATATAAAATTAAACAAATCGTTTATTAACGCAAAGGTCCTGCCTTTGTTATTAAGTGTCATTAGCTGTTTTGAAAAATAATTTGAATGGTACGTTACCTAATGTATTGTACATTCAAATTAGTGTATTTTAAATAAGAACCGTTTCCATATATAATTATTTCAGGCTTAGTTTATATAGTTGTAACGTATTATGTACATAGTGTATAGAGAAGGTATTTTATTGCACCCAAAAATTCGATATCGAGATTTCATCGCAAAAACATGTTTTGGGTGACCCTGAATCCAAAAAGAAAGTATTTTTGGGAAAAGATCCTTGTGCGCGTGTGTGTGAGGGGGTTGTGTGTGTGTCTGCACAGCATAGCTCTAAAATAAAAATACCGTTAAATAGCAAACTTGGATCCGATACGAAGATTTTAAAGAAAATCCACCCACCCAAACTACTCTTTACATGCAACAAATTTCGAAAATTTTGATTTTCTCAAAAATGGCTTTAATGATTTTGATTAAAATCTCTTATATTTAAGATAGTTACATGCCAAATAAAATGCATATCTTGAATTTTCTGGTAATAGCCTCTGAAGATCTCTATATTGTTGATGATTTTTATTAAACTTTGCATAACCGGTAAACCGTAAGGGCTAGACAAAACTTACTGCACCAAAAATGCAGATCACAATAAAACATACAATTTTTCTCATATACATTTTTCGTAGAGTTGGTCCTTTTCGAGATATTCCTTGTTGTTGAATTCAATTTTAAAATGCTTTTCTCATATGGGAATTTACCAACACTTGGCCCCGCAAAGAAACGGATTTCAATTCCATAGAAACCACATTTTAAAACCTTTGACTGACGGTTTAGCCTAGTGCCCTTATTTCCCTTCTACTTACAAGTAAATAAGGAGTAAGACCGATTAACATGAAGTAGATAGATGAATAAGCTTATTAATAATAATTTGTTACTGAAATGTAGAGAAAGTTATGCTAATGGAGCACATCAGATTTTTACAGCTATTTGTACTTTTTACTGTTCAAATGATGTATTTTTATCTACTTTTATTGTTTAGTATGCTTTGTTTATCGCAGTCACCAGTTGGAAATTAAATAGTAGATATTGTGTGTATATATGTAATATACATACATATACACATCATTTGTATTCCCAAATTCAACTTCACCTAACTGTATAGTACTTATATATTTTATATATAAAATTATATATATGAAGAATGGATAAAATGAGGTTAGACGCTCTTTAATTAGTGTGTTTCTTAGCGTCCCATTCTATATTGGTCGTGAAAGACGGTTTAATTTTATTCAACGGCCTGTTTATCAGGCTTGAAGTTCTTTTATGTACCGTAGATCTACGACACGGGACAAATGGCTTTACTGTCCTTCCGAAGGAAGCCATGTAAATTATTTTTATGCTCTAAGAAAATCTATTGCTCTCCGCCGGGTTTGAGCCTACGACTTTGCACGTTACCCCCAGACCAGGGAAGACAATATCTTTTGAGATGATATACTTACATTATGATATGCTTTCTCTATTTAGTACACAGTATATTGATAGTACATTCCACCTAAAATTCGATATCAAGATTCAACAGAAATACACGTTTTAGGGTCCCCTGAATAAAATACCATTTTTAGAAAAATGGTGCACGTGTATGTGTGTCTGAGTGTGTGTCTGTGAATAACATAATTCAAAAACGAAATATATATTAAATACAAAACTTGATAATTAATTTCAATGTTCCAAGGATGCGACACTACGGTTTTTAAAGAAAATCGCTCATGCCAAACTATCCTTTGCATATGTGCAAACAACATTTTCGAAAATATTTTTTTTCCGTAAAGGATGTAAAGATTTTGATTAAAATATATGTTAAAGTTAATTTTATAACAAATAAAATGTACTGGGAAAAGCCTCTGAAGACTCTTCATTGATTTTTGCATAACTGGTAAACCTTAAGGGACAGAAAAACCTTACTAACAAAAATTGTATATCTAGTTAAAACACAGTTATGTGATATATATTTTTATTGTGAAGTTAACCACTTCTGATATTCATTGTTATTGGTTTCAAAACTCAAAACTTTTCTCAGACGAGAGTTAAGTCATTCCTGTTTCTTTCGTTTTACTGCTGGTAATGCAAAGACAACTGATTACATGACTCGGTTTAGTCTAGTGTGTTCCCCTATTTCCCTTCCGTTTAGAAGAAACAATTAAGATCATTTCTGCTAATGGTTATCTTGATTAGCATGATGTAGATAGAGTAAGCTTTGTTTGTTACAGAATAGGCAGAGAAAGTCAAGTGAATGGAATGCATAAGACTTTTTCAGTAATATCATCTGTTTATATTCAAACTGGTCTGAAGAAGCTGCGGATTATGTATCTTAGTTCGCATGTGCGACTGTTGCGTTACGACACCCTCGCCTATACGTTTTGCTTACATCGGTCGTCTCTGTCATGCTTGGCCTTCTCATGGCAGGCTCCGTTTTAGCTATTTCAGTGTCAAGGTCCAGAGAGAGCCCTCCTCTCACGTATTGTAGGCTCGTTGGCAGTTTGCCAATTCTGTATCAGAAGTGTATAATCTAGCTTCGACTACCTCCTTTCCACTGAAAATGCATTGCCATATAATTCTGAATACTGAAAATGGTCCTGTGTTGTAGTAGGAGCCGTCTTCATGATTGTAATTTCCGCAGTTTTACTGTCGGCCAGGAACCAATTTTGTTATATGCTATAGGACGGACAGAGAAACGCATCACCGAACATAGGATTGGATTAGATGAGATTGCATTCTGTAGGCTTATGATGGCCAAGCAGACCTTGAAAATAGAACATGATAAAGCATACAGAATTGTATTCACCAAGTGTACAATGTTTAAAGTTTTCGTATAACAATTAAAAGTAACATCATAAACTTTGAAGTGCATTAAAACTTAAGATACGCATTAAACATTATCAATTGTATCATTTGACTTTTACAGCCTGTTACTATACAGAATTACACCCTTAAGTACAAAAGATGTCCAAATGTAATGTTAAGGTATACATTCTCAAAATATTAAATTTGCACATGAAATTTGTGAATACAATTTATAAATTAAGGCGGGAGCCAGTCATAAAAAAAAAAATTATATCACTTGACTTTTACAGCCTATGTCAAGGTAGCTATTGTATCTAGGTGGCAGAATTACCAGATCAAACATCTTTCCCCCACGGAATATGTAAATTCCCTAAATTGTCCATATTCTTTACTAATTACTACTGCCACCTACCATCTACCATTACTACTACTACCACTACAACAAGCAACTACTACCTACCACCACCACTACTTACTAATAACTACTACTAGCACCACAACTTGATAATAAAATGACAGTCAACAGATATTTCACGCTGAAATATTTACCGATAGACATGTATCAAAATACTGGATCTTCATTTTTTTAAGATACTTATAGCTTCAGTTTTGTTTTTTAATTTTAAATTCTTAAGTTTGCAATGAAAGGAATCGTTCAGTTTTAGATACCTTAAAGCTCAGAATCCGTCTCCCAGCTATTACTTTTGCTTTGATATGTTTTTGGCATTTTACACTGCTCCAAGCAGTACACACTAAAGGTGTAAGTCAAGACGTCTCACTGCACATACACTTCAATATATTATGCTTGGCAGCAATGCCAAATTGTTGAATTGACAAACAAAAAAAAAAAACAAAAAAAAAAAAAAAAAAAAAAACAGATAAATCACACAGTACACACATGGGCGTTACCTTGATGTACGTGATTTATTATTGTTTGTTGATAGCTTCTTTCAGAGGCGAAATGGTGATAACATTGTCGGTGTGGCGATAAAATCAAATTTCTTTATAAATGAAACTCTTTTGTCACGGTGTTTAATTATTTTTTTTTTGTTAAACATTATTGCCTTCCCCCCTCCAAAAAAAAAAATAACCTGTTTTTGCACTGAATTTCCCCAGCAATTCTCTCGGCCAGTCGGAGACAGAAATAATCATTCTGAGCATCTCATGTTTCCCTGTCACGCCGCACCAAGCATCATCGCTGACACTTCCAGCCTGAAAGAAGCCAATGAGATAAAGATGAATGAAATAACAGTGGAAACGACATTGAGGGGAAGGGAATTCGGGGTATGAGAGTAACCTACACAGTATTTGCTTGGCGACCCGTGGAAACTCCGAAAAACCCATTAGTTAGGTCTACAGCGTGGATCGAACCCGCAAACTCTCAATTGTGGGCCAGAGACGATACATTCCGTTGCTCTGCAATTTTACGACAGGAGAAAATAAACCTCTAGCTTTTATATTCTTCATCCATAATTCGTTGCGGACCTATATTCCTAAGTTGAGCAAGTCTTCTATACTTAAGAAGACATTAAAAGCGCTATCTTACCAATATTAAAATACCTACTAAATTCACGACCTATTATTTCTGAAATGTAATACACCAGACTGATACTATACAGCGATGTATTAATACTTGATTAATTTACTTTTATAGTGGATGTCCCAGAAGTACCCAACTTGACGTATATTGTTGTTTCAAACTACAACAATGGTAAACATTACCAACCTAGAAAGCTTAAGTTTGAATTTTGACCATTTTACATTGTTTAGCATTTGTCTGGTAGCCATCATTAGTGAATGCTCTCAGCAAATTTGTAAACATGGATAAAATTGGTCATCGTTATGTCATATAGTACTTTAATTTGAATGTTCTTAGTCAAACTGATTTTAAACGCCGCCGTACGAGCTGCCAAGACGAACATCGCAGTGGTCAAACAAATGAGGTTCAGAAATTGTAAAGAAAATCCACAAAATGGTATTGGATGACGTGGACTGAAAGTGCGCGAGCTAGCATACATTGCAGGCAATTCAAAAAGTTCTATACAACGCATACTGACTGAAACTTTCAATATGAGAAAGTTGTGTGCAAGGTGGGTGCCGCGTTTGCTCAAAATAGAACAAAAACAGCGTCGTGAGAATGTTTTAGTCGAGTATTTGGCAATATTTCGCTGCAATATAGCTGAGGTTTTGCGTCAATTCTTAACAATGGGCGAAACCTGGGTCCATCAGTTTACACCTGAGACGAAGGAACTATCAAAACAGTGGACTGGAACGCGAGAATCGGCTCCAAAGAAGGCGAAGACAGTTCCATCTACAGGTAAGACCATGGCGTCAGTTTTCTGGGATGCACGTGGGATAAATTTCATTTTCTCAAAAAATGAAAAGTAACCAATGGCAAATATTATGCGAACTTATTATAGCGTTTGAGTGATGAAATCGAGCAAAAACGGCCAAATTTAGCGAAAAAGAAAGTATTGTTTCATCAAGATAATGCACCAGTTCACACGTCCATTTTCGCCATGGCCAAATCAATGAGTTAAAGTTCAAATTGCTTCTTCATGCACCCTATTCCCAGATTTAGCCGCCTCTGATTATTTTATGTTTCCAAACTTGAAGAAATGGCTTGGTGGTAGAAAATTTGCCAACAATGAAGAGGTGGAGTCTGCAGTTGATGGCTATTTTGCAGACCTTCTCACTATAAACACTATAAACAGGTTATCGAAGCTATTGAACATCGCTGGGAATAGTGTATCGAGCAGGAAGAGACTATGTAAAATAAAGATGTTTTTACCCAGAATTATTGTGCTTTCTTTATTAGGTCGGGTACTTTTGGGACAGCCTTCGTATCAATAAATTTATTAAGAAACGTAGGTTTCTGCTTAAAAGCATTATTATTTATATAAAATGGTAAATGTCCTATAAAACGAATATATTGGAATCGTAATTAGGTCATGCTTTGATAGAAATTTATCATCAACTTTATTAGGAAAAAAATCCAATGTGTTCCATTCACATGACTTTTTCTAGCTATTCCACAAACAAACTTTCCTTTAAAGGTATTATAATTTTATCTAAGTCATACTAATAGAGAAATACATTAGCAGAACTAATCTTATTACTTGCTTCTTTGTAAGTAGAAGAGAAATAAGGGAATACACTAGATTGAAATGATAGTCAAATCTTTTAAAAGCTCCTCGATATGTGAAACTATTGAAATTCGGTTCTCTTTTGTATTAAGGGATAAAACAAAAGAGATGAAACCAACGTTGACATTCCGCTGCAGTATTTAAAATTGAAACAGATAACAAATATCTCGGTTGTTGTATTATATATATATATATATATATATATATATATATATATACACATGAATTGTGCCTTTTAATACGATCTACATTTTTTGTCTGATAAGTTCTTGTCTGTCTCTAACGATTTACCAATTAGAAAAAGAAATAATCGACAATGAAGTCGTTTTCAGAGGTTATTACCAGAGAATTAAAGTAATACATTTCGTTTATCATTAAAATATCTTAAACATATATAATTTTATACAAAATTGTTAGAGCCATTTTTTGAGAGAGTAAAACTGTTTGAAAACTATTCCATGTAAAGGGTAGCTGGGAGGATTTACTCAAATATCTTCCTGTGTCATCCTTGGATGATAAGTACCAAACTAGTACTGACTTCCACCTTTTTATATGTGCTGTCCAGAGACCCACAAACCGACCTTTTTCTAAAGAATGTTTTTTTTTTTTTTTTTTTTTGTCTTATTCAGGGGAGCCTAAAACATTTATTTTCGCTGAAATCTCGGTATCGAATTTTTGGGTGGAATGCAATATCTCCTCTAGATTCTATGTGAATTTATATGCATACGTGCTAGAGAAAGTAATATTTAAGATCTCTTTTAATACCAAACTAACCAAGTGGAATGACTCAAGCGGCAACGTGGGGATTTCCTGGGATCGGCAGGCAATAGTGAGGTGGTTCAGCTTCTACCTCAAATTTCATGTTCATCCGTTCTTTATCTGTTTCGAAGTTGAAGGACCAGACCACTGCGTTCAGTGGCTTGCGCTCTGTAAACGTTTCTTCCTTGGAATCGTTGCGGAACCGGCTTCGGATACTTTCGGGCGGGCGCCTTCCGGGGACCACGGAGTCGCGGAGCTTGTGGGTAGAGTCCGGGTGGTGGAGCATGTGCTCAATCTGGAAACGTTAGGGATTCCATTAAAAGTTGTGTTCGTCGTCTCCCAGATCTGATGTGTTCTATTCATATGACTTTCACTGCCCATTTTTCATCAAGCTATTTTTACAACCACTTATTCTTCTTGTAGCTACAAGGGAAATAAGGGAATATGCTAGGTTAACGTCATAGTCAAATCCATAAAAGAAGTGATTGCTACGCGATTGCATTGAAACTCCGTGGTTGTAAAATTATGATATCGTAGGAAATGGCAATCTCAGCTCCAAGGAAAAGCTATACACATTGAGAGCTATACACGTTCTGTTCTACAACAATAGAAACTTACCGCTGAAATGCTTCAGGACCTCCTGATCCAAAAATGCAACAATACAACATGCAGTGTCACACTTAGCATCCAGCTGTTAATAAACACTTCGTCACACAAGCTAAATAAGCAAAAACTTACGGCTGGAAAGCAAAGTATCACTTTCTCAGCAAAAAAAAAAAAAAAATACAAATGTGTACATAGTCAAGGCCAGGCTCACATTAAATCCATAATTGTGTCTTTATGAAAGTGCAACAGTAAAAATGCTAAAACTTATCATAAATTTGTTATACTTATTTCAAATTGGTGAACCTGAAATTAGATCATTGCATAATATAAATTAAAATCATTGCTTTTGGTTCCTACGAGGGTGGAGGGATATAAAGAACACTCACTCAAAAAAGTAATAAAAACATTACAAAATTATAAACTTGATAAAATGTTTTGGCGTAGGATAAGAAAATTCATGACATAATAGCTCTTGTGCTTTTTTAATATCTCTGACAGTGAACTGTCATTTTCGTGTGTTAATTTATTTTCTTTTTTTAGAATTTATTGTACGTTTCTTTGTTAAGGTGTAGAGGTTGTCGCGTATGCCAGCGGCGAAAACGCAGTATCTTATATAAGGTATGTGAACGCTTTCTGAATTTTGAGTATTTGCGCATGTACACGTTACTCGTAGTTATAGTCATAAGCAACGTGTTTTCTGTAGTAGTTTACCAGGAAGTTCTGGAAACATGCCAAACAATTCGAGTCAGCCTTGAGGGCTTCCTCAGGGAATAATGGTATAGATAATTATGGTTTCAATCCTTGTAAAATTACAACGTCGAAATAGGCGGCAATCTCACTACCAAGAAAGCATTATACACACCGAGATATTCATTATATTCTGTTCTATAAGAATGCAAAAGCTAAAATAATATGGTGATATATTTTTACTTTCTGTATACGCACTATGTAATAGTGTTTAGGGAAGGTATTGCACTCCACCAAAAATTCTATACCGAGATTTCACCGGAAATATATGTTTTAGGGTCCCCTGTATCCAAAAAAAGTATTTTCAGAAAAAGGTCTGTGTTTCCGTGTGTCCGTGTGTCTGTGAACTTCAAAACGAAAAGTCGGTAAAATATCAAACTTGGTATTTAAGTTTAGTATCTTCCAGGGATGCGACACGAAGATTTTGAGAAAAAAACCCTCACCCCAAACTACCCTTTAAATGGAACTTTTTTCGAAAATTTTGGTTTTCTAAAAATGGCTCTACCGATTTTGATTGAAATATCGTATATTAAAGATATTTAGCTGACAAACAAAATATATATTTTGAATTTTCTGGGAATAGCCTCTGAAGACTACTTTATTCCGAGTGAATTTTACGGAATTTTGCATAACTGCTAAACCGTAAGAGATAGCCAAAAACTTACCACACAAAAATACAGAGCACACTAAAACACACAATTTATATTGTATACATTTTTTGGTTGGAGTTGATCGTTTTTGAGATATTCCTTGTTTTTGTTTTCAGGTTCGAAAAACTTAATTTTTCTCATACAGGAACTTGTCAACTCCTGTCCATACCAGCAAAGGAGCTTCAGTCTCATAGCAACTAGCTTTTCACTATCGCTTTAACCAATGCTACTCCCTTATTTCGCTTCTACTTACAAGGAAGCAAATAAGATATTTCTGCTAATTTTTTGTCGATTACCATGAAATAAATAGAAGCACAAGTTTATTAACAATAATTTATTACAGAGATGTAGAGAAAGTCATGTGAATGGAACACATCAGCTTTTTCAGGTACTTCTTAGCAAATTATGTATTATGTTAGAACATTTCTATATTTCTCTTACAGCCAAATTTAGGTTTTCAGTGTCCCATCTACCGCGGTACCGATGCTCTACCCCACTTTGAATTAATTGTAGTAATATGTCCTGCTGGAGTATTTCCTTAACCCTTAATTGCATGCTTTATTTTGCTTCAAATACCGTTCTTCCTCTAATTCGCAAACTGATATTTATATCTTTTTTACCGGCACGATAACTGAAGCGACTTGAATAGCCTTGACTGTTACGAGTACGAGCCCCAGCGACTGCAGTCAAATGTGCCTGTGGTAAAGGACGGGGAGGGCCCAAGTAAAATAACCGTTGTAATGACAGGCTTGGAGTTACATTTGACTGCATTTGCATGGATTTTGCTCTTTGTATTAAAAACACAACAGTTTTATTGTCAAAATATTAATAATTTTACAATATAAAAAGTTATAGCTATCCTAATTTTATTGCTGAAGATTAGTATAATATGACTTTTGAAAAAAGTCCTCTAAAATTCCAATGGATTTGATTAATCATCTTTGTTGAATATGTGCACCACCATGTAAGTAAGGATTATTATGTAGCAGTTACCCTAGGTAGCTACAGTATTAAATGATTTTTGTAACTAATACTACATTTATTACTTGCTCTATACGTACTATGTACATAGTGTATAGAGAAGGTATTGCACTCCACCAAAAAAGTCGATATCGAGATTTCACCAGAAATATATCTTTTAGGTTCCCCTGTATCCAAAAAAAAGTATTTTCAGAAAAAGGTCCGTGTGTCCGTGTGTCAGTGTGTCTGTGAACACAACTCAAAAACGAAAAGTCGGTAAAATACCAAACTTGGTATTTAAGTTTAGTATCCTCCAGGGATGCGACACGAAGCTATTGAGACACATCCCCCCACCCCAAACTACCCTTTAAATGGAAACTTTTTTGAAAATTTTGAATTTCTAAAAAATGGCCTAACGATTTTGATTAAAATATTCTTTGTTAAAGATATTTATCTGACAAATAAAATGTATATTTTGAATTTTCTGGGAATAGCCTCTGAACACTTCTTTATTCTGGCTGAATTTTGCATAACTAGTAAACCGTAAGAGATGGACAAAAACTTAACACACAAAAAATGTAGAGCACGTTAAAACACACAATTTATGTTATATACAATTTTTTTTGGAGTAGGTCATTTTTGAGATATTCCTTTTTCTTGGTTTCAGCTTTGAAAAACACTTTTCTCATACAGGAATTTGTCAACTCCTGTCCATACAAACAAAGGAACATCAGTAACGCAGCAACCAGCTTTTGGCTATCACTTTAACCTATGGTACTCCCTTATCTCGCTTCTACTTACATGGAAGCAAGAAATAAGACTGACTGCTATTTTTTCTCGATTGGCATGAAATAAATAAAATATAAGCTTATTAACAATAATTTGTTACACAGATATAGAGAAAGTAATGTGAATGGAACACATCCGATTTTTTCTTTTGTTCTACTCCTAGCCAAGCACAGAAGCGATTTGTAATGACAATCGCATAAAGATAGTTTTTAAAACATTTGATTGTCACTTTAGACTAGTTTTTGAATATTAGTCTAATGGACCACATAGCATGTAGAATGCAGTAAATTTAAACCGTTCCTTTCAAATATTAAGATATTGAACACACTACTATTCCTTCCATTTGACTTTCAAGAAATACAAAGGTGCTTCAAAGTTATTAATGCAGCTTCCTTAGCTACATAATGTGCTTAACAAATTACCTAAGCTTACTGCTGAGAAAGTTAGTACGTGAGGATGTTATTTAATGTGCATTTGAGTTGTAAATGAAGCTACTTACCTCGCAATAGATCTGCAATCATCTAACATGATAAATGATTCACATCAGATAACAGTGCAGTGACTCAAGAAATTATTTCTTTTTTCAAAAAAATTGATGTGTTCCATTATCCTGTTCTGCAAACAAACTTCCTACAAAAGATTATAATTCTATGTACTTCAAGCCAAAGAGCTGATGCCGCGCCGTGGCCGAATCGTTACACCACTTGCCCCCTCATCAAAGCGGCCCGGGTTCTATCCCAGGCGTCCGTACGTTATTGCGGTGAACACAGTAACAAGGGGCGAGTTTTCTCTGGGTTCTCCGGTTTCCTCCGCCATCGTATTTCACATGTTCCATTTTCATTCCATGTATAATCAGTGTCATCGTCTGCCATACCGTATGTAGGAAAAGCGTCGTTATACACTATAAAAATAATAAACATTAGCAGAATGGTCTTAATTTTTAGAGATACTAAGGGAATACTGCGATGCTAAGGCGATAGTCAAATGATTTAAATACAGTCGTTATCTGATTGTAATTAAAATCCCGTTTTCTTTGCGTGACCAGGGATAAAACAAAATAAAAAACGGATGAAAACCATTAATAAGGAATATCTCGGAAACGGTTAACTGCACACCAAAAATATTTAGGGTATAAATTGTGTGTTTCTACATGGAGATAAGTTTTTGTATATCTCTTACGGTTTAACGTTTATAAAAAAAAAGTCATTCAGAATGAAGAGGATTCACTCTCAAAAAATTCAGGATATAATTATTTTTGCAATGTAAATATTTTAATACAAGGCATTTTAATCAAAATCTCTATAATCATGTTTTACAAAATCGAAAATTTGGAAATATGTTACACGTAAAGAGTAGCTTGGGATATCCCTGAAAATTACTTGGAATATCCCTGGAAGATCCTGAACTTAATTAGATACTAAGTTTGATATTTAACGAACTTTTCATTATGGAGTCATGTTGTCTACACCTAAGAACACTTATTTTTATTTTCTCTACACGTACTATGTACATAGTGTATAGGAAAGGTGTATATTTCACACAAAAATTCGATACCGAGATTTCACCGGAAATACATGTTTTGGATTTCCTGAATCCAAAGGTATCTTTGGTATCTTCCAAGGATGCGACATGAAAATTTTCAAGAAAATCCCCCCTCTCCGAACTACCCTTTTGATGTAAAAAAATATTCGAAAAGTTTGATTTTATCAAAAATGGCTTTAACGATTATGATTAATATCTCTTATATTTAAATTGTTTATATGTTAAATAAAATGTATATTTTGAATGTTCTGGGAATACCCTCTAAAGACGTATTTCTTCTGGAGGATTTTTATTGAATTTTGCATAACTGGTAAACCGTAAGAGAGAGAAAAAAAGTACTGTCCAAAAATGTAAATCAGTATAAAATACACAATTTATGTCATATACATTTTTTTCGTGGAGTTGATCGTTTTTGAGATATTCCTTGTTATTTATTTCAGGTTTAAAAAACCTATGCTTTTCTTATACAGGAAACAAAGCAACCTACAAACAAAGCAACTTCAGTCACATAGCAACCAGCTTTTGACTATCACTTTAACCTATGGTACTCCCTTATTTCCCTTCTACTTACAAGGAAGGAAGTAATTAAACTAATTCTGCTAATTTTTTCTCGATTCACATGAAATAAATAGAAGCATAAGCTGTTTAACAATAGTTTGGTGCAGAGGTGTAGAGAAAGTCATGTGAATGGAACACATCAGATTTTTTGAATCAGGGATCTCTAAAATATGTAAAAATTACACATCCACTTGAGCTTTTTCTTTGGAAATTAAAATTTCAGAAGTGTGTATGTAAGAACTAAATTAGTTTTAAAGTAATTAAAACGCAGCTATAGATATGAATGAAATTGGGATCTTTTGGTCGAAAAGCTCTATTTGGTAACTCATGCAAATAGAATAGAATAGACGTACAACAAAGCATAAAATCGACAATTGTGGGTGGTGAAATTCGCGGTTTATGTATACTAAAGCAGCAAACCGATTTTTGAACAGATGAGTAAACTAAGCAATTTGGCCAACATCTTATGCTATTTATTAAGTCGCACCCATTAGCCTATCTTGCATAAAAGAAAGTATTCAGTCCTGTTTTATGTAATGGGAGCAAGGGTCATACCACAGATGTTTCACATCTGCTCTGTTTGGAAACATTCACATGACGCAGCAAATCCAAGTACCCAGAAAGATGTTCAAAGCTCAGCGGACTATACAGAGTGATTAAAAAAACTGTTGCAAAGTTTGTGGACAGGTTCCTTACAATAAAACAAGAAAAAATCCTATGTGTTCCATTCATATGACTATTCTCTACATCTCCCCAACAAATTATTGTTAAAAAGCTTATGTTTCTGTTTACTTCATTCTAATGGAGAAAAAAATTAGCAGTATTACTTGCTTCTTTGTAAGTAGAAGCGAAATAAGGGAGTACCATAGGTTAAAGCGATAGTAAAAAGCTGGTTGCTATGTGACTGAAGTACCTTTGTTTTTATGTTGTTGACAAATTGCTAGATGAGAAAAGGTAAGTTTTTCAAAGTTGAAACCAAAAACAAGGAATAACTCTAAAACGATCAACAACACAAAAAAGCATATAACATAAATTGTGTGTTTTAACGTGCTCTACATTTCTGTGTGGTAAGTTTTTATCCATCTCTTACGGTTTAGCAGTTATGCAAAATTCCGTAAAATTCATCCAGGATAAAGTAGCCTTCAGAGGCTATTCCCAGAAAATTCAAGATACACATTTTATTTGGCATGTAAATGTCTTAAATTTAGGACATTTTAATCAAAATTATTAGAGCCATTTTTAAGAAAAACACAATTTTCGAAAAAAGCTCCATGTAAAGGGTAGTTGAGGTGGGGGAATTTTCTTGAAAATCTTCTTGTCGCATCCCTGGAAGATACCAAACTTAAATACCAAGTTTGGTATTTAAACGTGTTTTTGTTTTTGAGTTATGCTGCCCACAGACACACACGGACGTTTTTCTAAAAATTATTGTTTTTATTCAGGGCGTCGCAAACATATATTTCCGGTGAATTCTCGGTATCAAATTTTTGGGTGCATTACAATACCTTCTCTACACAGTATGTACATAGTGCGTGTTAAGAAAGTAAAATGCTGATATAAAGACACGTCCCAAAACCTATTAGTTCAAAATGCTATAAATCAAAACATTCTAAAGTGACACATCTAACTTTGACGTTTAAATTTATTAGGAAGTGTTCCACACAAACATCACCTACAGCAAATGATCCAAATGTCCCTTTCACATGCATGCACTCGTCGAAGCATGGAATATCAAATACTCTCAGTTGGTGTCGTACCGATTTAGCAGCCTTGCATAACTCGTAGACCAAAAGTTTCTTCATCCGAAATGTCTGCTGCACAAATCAATGGTTTAAGGTGCCCCAAAAGTACATAGTGCATAGAGAAGGCATTGCATTCCACCCAAAAATTTGATATCGGGATTCCACGGAAATATATGCTTTGATGTCCACCGAGTCCGAAAAACAGTTTTTATTTTCTCCAGCACGTGCGTACAATGCCACTAGTGGACAGAGAATTGTATTACCTTATATAATATTTGTATTATATATAATATTGTATTCCATCCCAATAATTCGGTGTCGAGATTTCAACGGAAATAAATGTCCAGTCCGAAAAAAAACATTTTTAGAAAAAGGTCTTCGTGTGAGGGTATGTGTATTTCTGTGGACATTATAACTCTAAGTCTTTAAAATACCGTTAAAAACATACTGGTATTTAAGTTTAGTATCTTCCAAGTATATGACACAAAGATTTTAAAGAAAATCCCTATCACAAACTATCATGAAAAACATTTGAAAATTTTGTTTTTTTAAAAACTGGCTGAAACAATTTTGATTAAAATACCATATATTAAATATATTTACATCACAAATAAACCTTATATTTTATTTTGGATGAGTGTTGCAGAATTTACCATAACGGCTAAACCGTAAGAGATAAAAAAAAAACTACTACTAAACAAAACACGTAGATCCCGTTAAAACACATGATTTAAATTATATAGTTTTTATATAAAACTGACCGTTTCGGAGATATTCGTTGTTATTCGTTTCAATTTTAAACTACTTAGACTTTTCTCAAACCGGAAATGACGTTAAATTTCATCTCTCTTGTACTACAGGCCTGCAAAGCTAACCAACTTTAATAGCTTCACATAGGACTAGCTTTTAAAAGATTGGACTATCGCTTTAGCCTAGTGTATTCCCTTATGGCCCTTCTACTTACAAGGAAGCATGTAATACGATAATTTCTCCTAATGTTCATCTTGAACAGCATGTGGTAGATAAAAAATATTCTTTTGTAAGGACATTTCTTTGTGTAACAGCTAGAGAAAGTGAATGGAACACATCAGATTTTTTCTTAAAATTTAGACCTCTTATTTTTTATTATGAGTAGATTTTTTTTTAAATGTTTGAACAATTTTTAGCCAAATTTGCATTATACCTTTAAGAATGTTTTCATCAGCGTTAGTCATTTTGTAAATATTCCTTTCTGTATAGACTTGGCTGCAAGTGCGTCACTGGCGGAAGATACTTAAAAGGGTTTATTCTTCTTCTTCTTGTTTGCACTCACTTTTGCTTCGCAGGGCCTTTAAGCTACTGTGCTTCTGGAATTATTCTTCCTCTTTGATCGTTGTTTTCGTATGTTTTGATCATTAAGTACTTATTTCCTAGTGAAGAGAGAGGATTTCTATTGAGCGTATTCTATTATGAATTAAGTAACCGTGCAGATTTGGGTAGAGAGATTTATTTGTTGTAACATATGAGAATTTTTCTCTTCGTCATTTGTGTTTAAAGTCCATTATTACAGCTGATGTTTATTTTTACATGTTGCATGCAATTCAGACTAGACTGCTTTATATGAATTGCGTTTTAGAAAAACTATCATAAATAAAGCGTTTTGAAAATTCACCTTTTATTTTAAAACATCGTTTAATGTGTACAAAATAATTCTAACGGCTAGAGGAAGATGTTAAAATGATTAGATATTAAGAACTTCATCTTGAATTGTGTATTAAGAAACTTATAATAATACCAATTTGTAATGGTATTTATAACTATAACTTGTTTTTACATAGTTTATAATTTTAATAATGCAATTATTTAATTAATAGAATTCCAAATTATCCTTACATATTTTCGACAATGACGGTACTAGAATGGAAGCAATGCTCTGAAAATGTTTGTAGTTTCTTATTATGCAATTCATTTTTAGAAATCGAACTTTTGTTTTAACATTGAAGTCATACAGCTGTTTAATGCAATAAAACGTGGATTTTCTGTTTTAATCTTTAGCTTACCTAAAAAGATAACGTAGCGACTTAATTGTAAATCAAATTCAGTGATTAAACTAATCTACTACCTTGTCAAATTTAAATTTACGTGTTATGAATTCATGGATTTGAATGATAATGCATTTTTTATCATGAATAGATTTTATTAATTAGGGATGGAAGATATTTTTAACATCTCTATATTACAACTCTAAAACTGTATATATATACACACACATTCTAATTCATTTAAATGTTAACTAGGCAAATTTAACAAAGCCCCTTTTTCTTTCCACTTTCTGGTAGTACTGATAAATGTTTTCTTTTCAATAAACTTTTGCAACAAACATTCTTCTAGTTGTTCCAATACGCTTGTAGCTACAAAGAAACATATGTGTCAAGAAGTCATTGACGGTCTTGATTTTGCCAGCTCATTTTTAGAGCTAATAGAATAGAGAAAAGGACATAACATTTCAAAAGTGTACGTATTGAAATAATACAATATTCACATGTTAAAGCATCGATAAAGAAACTTCTAAACGGCTAAAATACGAAAACAGCATTTAACACAAATTACACATATATTTTTTAGGAGTTCTACGATTATTGATCGTCAATTTCACCCTACCTTTTAAAATGTCCCTAGTTCTCTGAAATTCAGTCTATACTCAGATATTTAAAAATAGTTACGCTTTACGATCAATATCTCAAGCATATTATATTTTTACCTTCTCCATACGTACTATGTACATAGTGTATAGAGAAAGTATTGTACTCCACCCAAAAATTCGATACCGAGATTTCACCGGAAATATATGTTTTAGGGTCCCCAATATCCAAAAAAAGCATTTTCACAAAAAGGTCTGTGTGTGTGTTTGGGTGTGTGTGTGTGTGTGTGTGTGTGTCTGTGTGCCTGTGAACACGATAACTCAAAAACGAAAAGTTAGTAAAATACCAAACTTGGTATTTAAGTTTAGTATCTTCCAGTGATGCGACACGAAGATTTTGAGAAAAATCACCCCACCCCCAACTACCTTTTACATGAAACTTTTTTCGAAATTTTTGATTTTCTCAAAAATGGCTCTAACAATTTTGATTAAAATTTCGTATATTAAACATATTCACCTGACATATAAAATGTATATCTTGAATTTTCTGGGAATAGCCTCTGAAGAGTAGTTTATTCTGGATTAATTTTACTAAATTTTGAATAACTGCTGAACCGTAAGAGATGGACAAAAACGTACTACGCAAAAAATGTAGAGCACATTAAAGCACACAATTTATGTTATATACATTTTTTTCGTGGAGTTCGTCGTTTTTGTGACTTTCCTTATTCTTGGTTTCTGCTATGAAAAACGTATACTTTTCTCTACAGGAACTTGTCAACTCCCATCCAT
Source organism: Hymenopus coronatus (assembly GCA_030762935.1). Classification (NCBI taxonomy): domain Eukaryota; kingdom Metazoa; phylum Arthropoda; class Insecta; order Mantodea; family Hymenopodidae; genus Hymenopus; species Hymenopus coronatus. The sequence continues at coordinate 88,130,738 of CM060896.1, read as the reverse complement.
ATAAACAAAGGAACTTCATTGACATAGCAACCAGCTTTTGACTATCACTTTAACCTACGGTTGTCCCATATTTCGCTTCTACTTACAAGGAAGAGAGTAATTGGACTATTTCTACTATTTTTTTTCTGATTAGCATAAAGTAAATAGAATTATAAGCTTTTTAAGAATTATTTGTTGCAGGGATATGGAGAAAGTCATGTGAACGGTACACATCAGATTCTTATAAAAATCATTATGAGATACTTTTCTAATAAACGAATTTTTAATTGTTCTACGATTAAATTAAATTTAGTACTTGAAGTGTGGTGGCCTAAAATACGAATGTTTTATTTGAGAAACAAACGCTTTCTTTGAAGAATGGTGCACAAACACATTCGTGTAGAAAGCATTATTTTTCCCAAACTCTTTGTACATAGGATCTCAAAGCTTTTCCGGCCAAATGTTTTGGTCGAATTTGGTGGAAATAAAATATTTTTCCTAAATATACCAAAGGTGTAAAAATAAGGAAAGCATATAATGTAAAACATTCAATTTCTCTTGTTATAACATATTCAGCTTATGTTACTTCATAAATTATCTGACTTCAAAGTTTGGAAACATTATGGTATTCATCTACAAAGAGATGGTTAAGCAGAGCAGTAAAGCATACACGTATTTGTTGATGGACCATAAAACTTCAATCTGCTGGATAGGGAATCCCAAGCTGCAAGTAATTAGACACAAGAGGCCCCATTTCCCAAGTTACGGCCAAAATGTTATTACAAAATAAAGCACGGGTCCAGAAATTTGAACTTCGGGTTCTGAACAGATATAACGACATAAGGAACCTGAACAAAATATCTGATGTGTTCCTTTCATATAACTTTCTTTAGGTGTTCCAAAAACAAATTATTCTTACAAAAGGTCATTCTTTTGTCTATCGATAATGTTTATCGATTAGCATGAAGTAAAAAGAAGGATATGCTTTTGACATAATTTGTTGCAGAGATATAGAGAATGGAACATATAAGATTTTTTTTTATCATTTCCCCATGTAGTTCAAAGCTACATAGTGTGTAGAGAAGGTATTGCATTCCACCCAAACATTCGTTACCGCGATTTCACCGGAAAGACATGTTTTGGTTCCCCCTGAATAAAAAAAAAGTATTTTTCAGAAAAAGATCCGTGTGTGTATGCGTGTGTGTGTCTGTATGCCTGTGGACAGTATAGCTCAAAAACGAAAAGACCGTTGATACCAAACTTAGTATTTAAGGTTGGTATCATGCAAGGATGCGACACGAAGATTTTCAAGAAAATTCCCCCACCCCGACTACCCTTTACATGGAACATTTTTCAAAAATGTTGATTTTTCTCAAAAATGCCTTTGACGATTTTGATTAAAATATCGTATATTAAAGATATTAACCTGAAAAATAAAATATAGATATTTAATTTTCTGGGAATAGGCTCTGAAGATATTTTTATTCTGAATGAATTTTACGGAATTTTGCATAACTGCTAAACCGTAAGAGATAGACAAAAACTTACTACACAAAAGATGTAGAGCACATTAACACACACAATTTATGCTATACAATTACTTTCTCTACATGTACTATGTACATAGTGTATAGAGAAGGTATTGTAATGGACCCAAAAATAGGAAATATATGTTTAGAGACCCCCTGAATCCAATAAAGTATTTTTAGACAATTTTTCTGGTGTGTCTGTCTGTCTGTCTGTGTGTATGTGTGTGAGTGTGCTGTGGGCAGTATAGCTCAAAAACGAAAAGTCCGTTAAAAACCAAACTTATTTAAGTTTAGTATCTTCCAAGGATGTGACATGAAGATTTTCAAGAAAATCCCCCCACCCCCAATTTCCCTTTAAATGGAACATTTTTCTTAAAAATGGCTCTAACGACTTAGATTAAAATACCTTATATTTAAGATATTTACTTGCCAAATAAAATGTATATCTTGAATTTTCTGTGAATAGCCACTAAAGACCTCTTTTTTCTAGATGATTTTTATTGAATTTTGTATAATTGGTAAACCGTAAGAGATAGTCAAAAACTCACTACAAAAAAAATTTAGATCATGATAAAACACACAATTTATTTAATTTACATTGTTTTCGTGGAGCTGATCGTGTTTGAGATATCATGTTTTTTGGTTTCAGCTTTGTAAAACTTCTACTTTTCTCATACAGGAATTTGTTAACTCCTGTCCATACAAACAAAGGAACTTCAGTCACATAGCAACAAGCTTTTGACTATCACTTTAACCTATGGTACTCCCTTATTTCGCTTCTACTTTCAAGGAAGCAAATAATAAGTGCATTTCTTCTAATATTTCTCGATTAGCATGTGGTAAAAATAAGTATAAGATTTTTAACAATAATTTGTTGCAGAGAGGTTGAGAAAGTCAAGTGAATGGAACACATCGGATTTTTATTCGTGGAGTAGATCGTTTTTTTAGATATTTCTTGTTTTTGGCTTCAGCTTTAAAATCTTAAAATTTTCTCATACAGGTCTGTCTGTACAAACAAAGGAACTTCAGTCACATAACAACCAGCTTTTGACTATCACTTTAACCTATGATGCTCCCTTATTTCGCTTCTACTTACAAGGAAGCAAGTAATAAAACTATTAGCATTTGATTCGCATTGAGTAAATAAAAACATTAGTTTTTTAACAATAATTTGTTGCAGAAATGTAGAGAAAGTCATACGAATGGAACTCAGATTTTTTTTAATTGTTTCATTTATATAGTCCCCTTTAACATTTAAGGTCATACCGGGGGTTTTGCATTAGAAACAACACGGCTGTACGTTCTTTACGTTCGGTTTAAGTCGTTTTGTTTTCGTCAAACACACACACATTCACTCACATATACATACTTCCAGTCTCTGTGTGGGGTAGCGAATAATTCTGGTTAAAGAAAAATTCTTAACCCCAGCCGGGAATCGAACCCGGGACCTCCGGTTGTAAAGTTAGCTCACTGGCTACTCGACCACGGAAGTAGTCTGAAAAGTAATGGTTTTATGAGTCAATAGTGACTAAAATAGTCTCTCCAATCACATTTCTACCAAAGAGTGATTCAAGAAAGTGCTCACCGAATCCGGATCAACTGAGTAGCCGAGAGCAGTGGAAGAAATTCCAACAGGCACATGGAAAAATGAAATAACTCGCATTATAGACCTACCATAAATACAATTCAGGCACCATAACTATAACCAGCTAACCTACTCATAGTGCCAATGTATACTTGTCTACACGTGCACGAGATCTTATAAACACTGCTTTTGAAAGTGTGTCAAGTCGATCTTTAGCTGATTTGAGTATCAATTTTTGTTTTTCTAAAACTTTCCCAATACGATCAGTTATGTTCTTTATGTAAGGTAACCTAAAGATCACGGCAAAACAACCCGATAATTTTACATTATAAAAGTGAAAGTCAAGTGTATACCTATATAATTTTGGGAGTTTCATGTTTTACCATGCTTTAAATACTGGCACAAGGATACTTGTTGTCAGTCAGTGATTTGCTGAAGTTTTGGTTTATAAATCTACTTATTCATTTATTAATAACTCCCCTATTTAGACGTGGTATTGCTTATTGCAACTTCTCTATGAAATTCTCTACTTACTAGCATTTCTATCGTGTCAATAATTTCTTGAAGTAACTACATTTTAAATCTTTTTCTCCACCATTTTGTTTTTTTTTTTTTTGCTTTAAATGCTTCTTAGACAGTTACTTTTTAACATAATAAATAATAACCGCTATCTGCTTCGGCTCCATCATATCTCCGAATATTGTAATAAATGAGCTTAGCTTTTCCTCAGTATGGATTCAATAATGGATTTTGTCCTCAAGTTAATTAATAGATTTTCAGTGAGGATAAAATGTGTTTGCTATCCTAAAAATTATGTATGCTAGAAATCTCTTAGATGGTGTCTATTGGAGTTAAATGTTAACTGTACATATTCTAAAAATATAATAATTGTAATGTGTTGAGACCCCCCCTGTTATTTACATAATCATTTTCTGCTTTATTTATTTTTTCTTGAAGTTATTTATAGAATAAAGTAATGGGGTTAAGGATTTGAGGTTATCGTGACTCGCTAAACTTTTTTACGGAAAAATTTATGTCACCACTTAAAAAACGTAAGAAATTATTACTTTAAGGCGTAAGAGGCTTCAGAGAGCAATCTAAATGTAAGCGGGAAATACTCTTATTAATCTGAGTCCCATCTGCTCTGAACATCCCACAGTAATTTGTATGTTCTACGTTAACAAATTTTACACTTCATATTAGCATCTGATTCTCTTTATCTGCCCAATCCAAAGTATATTTTCCGTTTACGGGTTGGATTCCAGGCGATCGCATATGGGATTTGTGGTGAAAAAAACAGCGCAAGGTTTTCTCCGAGTTCTCCGGCCCCCCCCATCGAATTCCACCGGTTTTCTATCTTCATTCCATGTATGATAGTGGTATTTAAAAGCGCTATACTTCTAAGGTTATTGGCGCCCCTAGATAACAAAATACCAGCTAAAATGAGAAATAAAAGCACCATGAAAATAAAAGCGATAAAATCCTGGCAGAAACCTGAAATAAATAAAAAAATAAACATTAAAATAAGGCGCAGAATAAAATGACAGCAAAAGTGACATAAAACCCGGGAAACATTCGGAGTTCCATTAGTGTTATCGCCTGCGGTGCCATGTGCAGTAAAAGCGAACGTAAACTCTATGAAAATAATACTGACATTTCGCATTTTAGTCGCTACCATCTCTCCCTGAATACTACCGCATTTGTGTTTCCAAGTTTCTTTACTCCATTTCACTTCCTAATATTCAGTTAAACAGTGAAGAGGCGTTCTATAATAAGTATATTTATTTGTGTTTGAGCGTTTAATTGCTTTTATCTATCTCAACAGGACCAAGGTTCTGTTGAAAGGGAGTTAATTAAATAAATAAATAATGGCCACATGCCTCTCCTGCCCATAAATGTTGTGTGGACAGAGGTAAAGGATGCAGAAACCGTGGCCATATGCTCCATTAGGTCTGTCGTACTGGGGGATTTTGAAACTTTTTTTCTTTTTTTTTTTTTAATGATTTATTGATCGATCAGCGCATGTGCGCTCTACAGATCATTGATTTTAGACATTATTTACATGCATGATACTGAATAACATTGAAATGAGGTATGCCCCATTGGGCCCCTCATAAGTAGGTACATTTTTTTGTTTTTATTTTACAGAAAGTCTTGCTGTGAGAGTTGGTGCTGTGGTAGGCGACTCTTGGTGCGAGTTGGATAGCTAGATTTTCTGCCAAGAGAATAGTGAATGGCTCCTGAGACGTCTTTTAGCTTGCTGTAAAACTGTTCGGCTTGTGAAGAAATTGACTGATGAATGATGCTGATTCCAGTTTCTCTATGTAGTTGACTATTTCTGACAAACCATGGTGCATTCCTTGAGATTCGCAATATTTTGTTTTGAAATGTCTGGATACGTTTGATTTCAGAAGGACTAGTTACTCCCCAAACTGGACAAGCGTATAGTAGCAGTGGTCTTAATAGAGTCGCGTAAAGTAGTGTGCAGTTTTTTAGTTTGAGTGAAGATTTCTTTTGTTGAGGTGGAGGTAGAGTTTTGCCAGTCTTGCTCGGGCTAGTTTAAGTTTGTTGCTTATATGTGGTTTCCATGTGAGTCGTCGATCCAGGAGTACACCGAGATATTTCACTGTTTCTGTATTAGTTTTCCAGGGTATCTGTTTCACTGGGAGCGTTACTGGTGGTGGATAGTTATGGCTACATAATGTAAAGACCATTGCTTCACATTTTTGCTGGTTGAGCGAAATACGCCAGTTGTCTAGCCAGGGTATAATTAAGTTTAAGGCCTCTTGAAGGTGATTTCTGGCGGTGTGGATATTGCGATGTGTTGAGAAGATTGCAGTATCGTCTGCATACATAGCGATTTGAGCTGTAGGCGTTGCAGGCATATCAGAGGTGTACAGGTTGAACAGAACTGGTCCCAGGATAGATCCTTGAGGAACTACGGCTGTTATAGGTTTTGTAGAAGAGTGACAACTACCTATGCGGACTGAGAATGTTCGTTGTGACAGAAAGGAGGAAATTATTTTATAGAGGTAGTCTGGAATGCCGTTGATGAACAGTTTGTATAGAAGACCCTGATGCCAAACCCTGACGAATGCCTGAGTGAAGTCAAGGAAAGCTGCAGTTGTGTGTTCTTTCTTCTCGAAGCCTTGTGCCACTTGCTCTGTAATCTGGAGAATTTGATGGGTGGTTGAATGTTTACGACGAAAACCGAATTGAAAGGGAGGTAATACTGATGCTTCATTGAGAAATTTTGTTAAACGCTTCAGTATAATCTTTTCATACACTTTGGACAGAGTTGGTAGCAGACTTATAGGACGATAATTGTTTGGGTCTGAAGAGCTTTTCCCATGTTTATGAATAACAATAATTATAGCGTGTTTCCAGAGTCTGGGGAAGTAGCCCATACGTATCAAACTATTGAAGAGGGAGGCTAGAATAGCAAGTGCTTTGCGAGTCAGATGTTTTAACACAAAATTTGGAATTAGGTCATGACCAGGCGATTTTCTTGCTGGTAGTTGCTGGATTATGAACAAGAATTCTTTTGGCGAGGTAAAGTCAATGGGGAGTGGAACGGTGGTATAAGAACCAGGAAAACGTTCAATTTCGTGATTGAATTCTTCGTTAATCACTGGGTTTGGGCTGAAGATACATTGTAGGGTATTTGCGAATAGTTCCGACTTCTCAAAGTCGGTTATGTAGTGTTTTCCATCTTGTATTAAGGGTGGAATAAGCGTCGGTTCTTTTAATATTCTTTTGGTTTCTTTCCACAAGGATGAATCTTCTGGTGAAATGCTGGAGAGGTGCCGTTGGTAAGTCGAGTACCGGTACTCATCCATTTGTTTTTTTACCTTTCTTGTGAGTTGGTTCAAGCGATGAATTGCCAGGTTTCTCTGTACTTCTGCCAAAGCCGGCGCATTTTGTGTTTTTCTTTCAAGAGAGATCTGATTTTAGAGGGCAAAGTTTCGTGATAGGGTTTTCTTTGTTGCTGAGGTCTAGCTGGAGCTGTGGATTTGTCTATGGCTGAAGTTATGACTTTTGTGAACTCAAGAATTGCTGCTTCTGCATCACTGGGACTTTTCAGGTTGCACGCAGGTTTTAGCTCGTTATCAATTACATGTTGGAAGGTTTCCCAATGTATGAAACCTCTGCTGAGTCTCCTAGTGGACTGTGGACGTAAAATCAGATTGTTGTCAAATGATATCAAGACTGGGGAGTGATCGGAGTCAATTTCAGGTAGAACAGCCTAATACATTTTTGTAAAGTACTATGTCTAGTATGTCAGGTGCTACGTTTTGCCTAAAGAAAATAGGACCAGGTGGGGCTAAGATGTTAACTGCATTGCGTTCAGCTACTGTTAATAGTCGTCTTCCGTTTGGAGTTGTCACACGGCATCCCCATGTTTCATGCTTACTATTTAGATCTCCCACGAGAAGGGTTGGCACTGTGTCAGAGAATATAGTAGTAATATCCTGGTCATTGAGGCAGAGTCCTGGTGGCTTGTATGCTGAGATTATTGTCGTTTTAGTGGAGTTTTGCATGGATATTTGAACTGCACAAGCTTCGAGGCTAGTTAGTTGGGGTAGTAGGACCGAGTAGTGGTGTATTTCCTTTCAAATGAAGATGGCCATTCCACCCGAGGCGACGAGAGCTTCGCGATCGAACCTATACGCTGCATAACCAGGTACTGAAAGCTTTTCCTGTGGTGCTAGATGAGTCTCAGAGACGCAAGCTACTGCGACGTTGTGTCTTGAGATGAATTCCAGAAAGACTTCCCGCTTGGCTTTGATTCCGTTAGCGTTCCAGTTTAGTATAGTTAGTTGAGAGAATGTATATACTTGATTTTTAGTGGCCATTAGCAAACAAACTTGCAAAAAGCTGTAATAAAAAGGATTTGATTTTTGGTAGATATGGTGCTAGAAAATTAATAGCTAGCTGAATAAGGTTTCCAGTGTCATCGGAGAAAGAAGCAGAAGAAGAATATTGTGCAAATGCTCCGAGTGGAATGTCGGTAACTTTTATCTTCTGGAGGAACTGAGCGTGGCCACTAAGGAGTTTCAGGAGCAGAACAAGAAGAAGTTGGTGTCAGCTTTGGAAAATTCTCCAGGTTTAGCTTTGGTGGTGTAGGTGTTTTTACGGGTTCGGTTACAGTTGCATTGGATTTATTTTTTAATTCCAAGTAAATACGACAACCTCTAAAATTTGCCGGATGAGCTTCTCCGCAGTTCACGCAGGAGGGCTGTGTTTTGGGCATTCAGAGAAATGATGGTTAGAGGGACACTTTACACATCGAGGTGCAAGTCGACAGAAGTTTTTAGTATGCCCATAGCGCTGGCATCGTGTGCATTGTGGGATGCTTGTGGGTTTCTTACGGTATTCAACTTTTATTAAAGCATGGTGAATGTGATTGACTTCAAAGATCTTCTTTCCTTGTTCATTGTTTTCTAATTCAACAGCGCATAGCGGCATAGGTTGACGATCTTTGTAAAAGAGTCTTGTAAGTTTTATCACTGGTAACTTCAGAGTGGTTAATTCTGTGGTTATGTCGTCGTTTGTAAGAGAGTAGGGAACATTTCTCAAGATAACTTCAAGTCTTTTGAAATTTGGATTACGGAAGGTGTGAAAAGGGAGTTTTGATTCTTCCAGGAATTTTGTAAGGGCTCGGAAGTCATTGACTGAAGTTGCATTTATTTTAAGGACTTTATTTTGCTGTTGTGTTGAGTAGTCATCTTTTACAACAGTACCTATGTCGCGGATAATCTGCTGGTAGTTGTTCACTTCATGGAGAAAAATGGGTGGGATCCTGGTTTTAGAGGCTGTAGTAAAATTTACTTCAGCGACTGTGTCGTTAGCTTCCTCCATTGTTTCCAAAGGGGAAAATTTACTGTGTATGGAGGTTAAGTCCACAATATATTTAGAGTTTACAGCTGAGGCTGAAGTTATATGCTTTTTGTTAGGAGTGAAAAACCCGTCACTTGACATGGAGGCATTACCTTGATTGAGATCTTCAAGCGGGCGTTTATGAGCTAACTTGGGTGTTTGTAAGATTGAACGAGATGTAGTAGAAATTTCCACAGGATTATTAGAATGTGAATCTGAGAATGTTTGTTCTTGTTGATTAGATTGCATGGTGTTGGCAACCAGACAAAAGACAGTCTGCTTTCAGACAAATGACGATCTGCTTTGCAGACAACTGCCGATCTGCTTCGCAGACAACTAACGATCTGCTTCTTTAACAAAAGGCAATTCTGAAGAGAGCTAACCAAATGAAATTAAATATATAATAAATAATGCGTTATGTACAACGCATGGAATTCCTAACATTTACACTGCTTAAAGGTTTGGGGAAAACTTCTATAAGCGAAATTACTTACAGGTTTAGCTGGTTGTGAAATATTGCACTTTTTAATAACACAGAAATAACACTATTAAAAGCCTGCCTACCGCCTCCTGTGAAACTCTTTTAAGAAGAACTTTCCTCTATTTAAGCTAATTCCTGATTTATTCATATTATGGCATTTCCGAAGTTCTTAGATTTTCTTGAATTTTAAATCTTAAAACAGGTAGCGTTCATTATGAATTGACTGCATTGTTACTTGAAGTCGTGTCCTCAGTGGTTTATAGGTAACAAGCTAGCCTTAGTTTACAAGGTCAGTGTTCAAACCCGCGGAGGACGACGGATTTTTTCGGGTGTTAAAAAGAGGTCTCTGAGCAAAATTAAGCGGTATTCACGCCAAACATAAAATGGGATGCTGAGAACTGCAACAGTTAAAGAGCAACCCAAATAAAACTCTATGTAGATTCTTGATAATAATAAGTATTTAATGCTTCTAATTTTGAAATATAGATAACCTTTGTGATAACGTTACGTGTAATGTGTATGGCGTAATATTTAATTGTTTCTTTAAATTGCCACGGTTGCTAGCCAGAGTATATATTAGACCAAGCATTTACGAAGTCTCGCACTGAAGTTTTTCTGCTTCCTCTGCTCTCAGGACGACTGGTAGCGGGGTGCACTGAAAAAATAATTGTTATTTTTACTGAAATAACAAAACTGTGCAATTCTCTGTTAGGAACTTCATTTATTCGCAATAAAATCGACAGTAATTATAATGATGCAAGTCCGAGGGCTATAATATACGCTGATATTTCAATATACACGTCAGTTCGTCTCCGCTCTAAGACGTTAGCGCCGTGCGTGCTGCCTCCTGGGAGAGTCAATAAGCTACATAGTAATTACCCATCATGCTTTGGGTTTAAACATTTGAAAATCGCTAGTGATACACATGAAAATAATACATTTACAACTTTTTCTTTAGAATATCTAATTTCACATACCATTTCGTTTTAAAATTACTATTTTATAGACTTAGATGGATGGATTGATGGACGGACGGACGTTCTTTTTTCATGTAAAAATGAACGTAGTGATCTTATCTCATCTATTTTAATAATGTCATATGGAAGAGCATTGACAATTTTACTTATGAGGCACTTGGTTGATTCTGAGTATTTAATTATTTTATATTTTCCTATACGGATGTCATTCATACTTCTAGTAAAATGATTATGAACGCCACCGATGAAAGTAAATAAGTATGAGTTGTTTTTATAAAATAGCGTTGCATTATATATTAATAAATCAGCCAAAGTAAAAACATAAAACTACATTCACATGCTGCTCTCTGGTAACAGGTTGCTACGTTATTACTCTTAAGTGATTTCGCTCGAATACGCTTGCAAGAGGTGGCAAATAATCTCTAGCTATATGTTTTCTGCACATTCATGCATGTCAACCATTGTTAGAGTGTTTATGTTAACATTTCCTTTTACACAAAACATTGAATTAGCCCTTGGCCAAATTATATTGTGCTTGTTACCTAATCTGCTGTTTACACAGAATTCTGTTGTCATTTACTTACAGAAATGGTCAAGTAATGAATATCACTGACATATTTTATTTCTGAGCTCTTACTCTTCGAACTTCAGTTTATTTTAATGTTTTAGGCACCAACGAGTACTATATTTTAATTTTGTAGTCTAAATTGACCTAATTTTACTACAGAATGTAATAAGACCTAGTTTAAAATACTTACCTGTTTCTGTTATTTAAACAAATTGTGGATTATCCGTGTATGCCCCTCACAATTAATTTGCTCTAATATCAACAAACTGTTTTTGGTTTCTCGACCATCTCTTTTACAAATTTCTTTTAACTTGCTTCATTGACACACGCTGATTAACACCTGAAAGACTTAATTTGTTTTTAATTTACACTGAACAGGCAGGCCGATAACAATGGAAACTGTACTCTGTTGTCACGCGGTGATTGTTTAAACAATGGAAGTGCACTTATTGTTACGCGGCGAGTGCTTCTTTATTGCTGTTTCCTAAAGAAAAACAATACCTGTTCAGGAAGTAGAATAACATTTTGAACAAAAAATACAAGTTGCAAAACGCTGTTAAACGTAACTTCCTGTTTAGAAATTGTTTATGTTGTACCTTAAAAGCATTGCCTAAATTACGGGTTTCTTAATTATTCCTGCTTCTTCTCCCCCACATTACTCCTGAATAATCGAGAGTATACTGGTGTGTGTGTATTTATATATATATACATCTTTTCAAAGCGACAGTAGACCATTCGAACAAGGAAAATGTAAAATAATCATGAGCTTATGAAATATTGCATAATACTCTGAATAAGAAAGAAATTCGCCGTTGTTTAGTGTGCAGTCCGGATTTCAAGGCCATTGCACAAATCGCTCAGGTACTCTATGGAGAAAAATTGCAAGAATCATTGATTTGTAAATTGTAACCAAGTAATAGACGAAAGTTAGTACGCATCTCATGTGAACTGGAACGCAGTTTCTCCGCTTTCCAACTCATCTTAACGGGAAACTGAAATATTCTCAGGTGTCAAGGTCCTAAATATTGTATTGTCTAGTGATACACTGGGAATGAAAACGTTTACCTATGTAGTATTTAAAATTTGAAGTTTTTCAATTACATAGTTATTAAATAATAATGAATATCTACTAAATGTTTGCGTTTGTAGTGCTTGAAAGTAATTCGTGTTTTTCAATGGCATACTAAGATTTGGTGTATTGAATTCCTTCATTTTCTACTTGCACTTTCAAACACTCTAAAGCCACAGTTAATTTAAGTTTTTACAATTTAAAGCTACAGTGTTGTAAACACAAGTGCATACCCAGTGAGTTATATATATATATATATATATATATATATATATATATATATATATATATATATATATATATTATAACATATGGGTACATAAAATCAATTTAATTACTTAATTGAACATATATGACCCTAAAAATTCGGAGTTTGGTAATGAGACGTTATTATACCATTTACTGTTTTCTTGGCAATGATATTCAACATCTTGCCATAAGTAAACCTTTGTCTCCGAATACTCTTCCCCATCCTGTAGGCCGCTTTCTTCCTAGGTACAGCTGTATAATCACCAAAAAGCTTACTGTCTTCTAAACCTCTGAGAGCATTAAGAAAAGCCTTAAATATTTTATGAGAACCCAGAAGGCGCCTCAAACACTGAGTAATCAGCTGTTGACGTCTTATAGTGTCCCTACGGGGGGCGGCTCTTCTATGTCTTATTATTCACAACCATTGCACACTATTTCTTTCCAGACCAACACAGTTCTATTCCTCTTTTCTTCATTTCTTCTTTATTTTCTTTCTTCCTTCCTTACTTTCTTTATTCCTTGTTTCATTTCTTCTTTCTTTCTCTCCGTCTTTATTTCATTTTCTTCTACCTCCGACTCTTTTTACTTTCTCTACACGTACTATATGCATAGTGTATAGAGAAAGCATTGCACTCCACCTAAAAATTCAATACCGAGATTTTATCACAAATACATGCTTTAGGATCCCCTGTACAAAAAACAACATTTTTAGAAAAAGGTCCGTGTGCGTGTATCCGTGAACAGATAATTCAAGAACGAAAAGTCGATAAATACCAAATTTTATATTGAAGTTTAATATCTTTCGATAGACGGGAATTTTCAGAAAAATCCCCAGACACCAAACTACCTTCACTTGAAAAAAGAATCCAAAATTTTGATTTTCTCAAAAATTGCTCTAACGATTTTGATTAAAATGTCGTATATTAAAGATATTTGTATGGCAAAGAAATGTTATATCTTGATTTTTCTGGGAATATTCTATGAAGACATCTTTATTCTGAATGAATCTTACGGAATTTTACATAACTGGTAAACCGTAAGTTATATACAAAAGCTTACTACACAAAAAATGTAGACCTCGTTAAAACACGCAATTTATGTTATATGCATTTTTTTCCTGAATTTGACCGTTTTTAAGATATTCCTTGTTATTGATTTTAGTTTTAAAATATTTATACTTTTCTCTTAGGCTTACTTGTCAACACCGGCCACGCAAAGAATCGGATTTCTATACAATAGCAACCACATTTTAAAACTTTTGACTGTAGGTTTAGCCTAGTGTATCCCAATATTTACCTTGTGCCTAAGGGGAACTAAGTGATAAAACCGTTTCTGCTAATGTTTATCTCGATTAGCATGAAGTAGAGAGAATAATAAGCTTACTAACAATACTTTGTTACAGAAATGTAGAGAAAGTCATGTCAATGGAGCTTATCAGATTTTTCTCTCTTCTTTCCTTTTCATTCATTTCTGTCCTTCCCTTGTCTATCCTTTCTTTTCTTTAAACCGTACAACGTCTTTCAAATATTTTGTTACTTCAGCCACTTCCAAGATATCCTTTATTATTGACTTGTATTTTCGACACTTCGTCATTTTCACGTTCTGTGCTATATATAAGAAGTATGGGAATGTATTTTTTTCCACCCAAAAATTTCAAACCAAGATTTCACCTAAAATATACTTTATGAGACTGAATCAAAAGAAAACTTGAAAAGACCAGCATGCGCGTGTCTCTCTATAAACAACATAACTCAAAAAGTAAAGTCGGCTAAATACTGCATTCGTTCCAAAAATGCGACACGAAGATGTTCTCCCACTATTCTTTAGTTCGTAAGCTGTCGAAAATCTATATATTCTGTACCATTTGTTTAAGATCTGTAATAAATACATATATATCTTGAATTTTCAGGAATACTCTGGATTCATTTAGCATAACCAGTAAACCATTAAGAGCTAAACAAAATAATACTACACAATTTATATCAAATAGGTTAGATAGGTTTTTATTTTAGTTGACACCTTCTTTGTTATCGGTTTAAATTATCCAATACATTTTCTCTTTTCTCTCTTTCACATAAAGACCAGCTCTCAAGATATTTGAAAGCAAACAATCAGATTCACGGAATTCCTTTGAAATATTGATACTCATAATATAAAACTATATTTTTATAGAAGACCTGTAATATTCATTGGAAAAGGGTATAACATAAATAACTTCATAAATAACTTCATAAGAAGCTTTGCTATTGGACCGTTTTTTTCTTGATTCTCCTGAAGAACATAACATTTAATTCAGTTGATTACTTAAAGGATATTTTAGGATAGTAGGTTATAATTGATTTGACATACTTTTGACATGCATTGGCTCTAGCTATGTATGTATATATACACATATAACAGAGTATTTCAGATTTTGTGAATCCAGGAGTTTTATGAAGCTTTGACCGTGAAGAAAGAGTTCTTCGTGATGTGGACGCATACCACTCAGATAGCACAAGACGCATTGCAGTAAGGGAAGATGTTAAGTTACGAATATCTCAACAATTTTGCATGGAAATCCTCTATACTCCAATCATCTTCAGTATGTGGAGGGATTTTGAGTCAAGAGCAACTTTTTGTTATCGGATTTTGTATAATTGGAGAGTGTTCATAAATTTCTTAGCTTGCACTTTGTTCACTAATGAGGCGATTTCTTCTATTTCCATAACGTCCATAATTGGGCTACCCGCATAGATGTTCCCCCTAAATGTATATTATATTTGATTATGTGTCTCTGAAACATCATGCAGCGCATATAGTTTTTATATGATAGTGTGCCAGTCATTTCAGCCGTATAATACGTAAGTCTTGAATGATAAAGAGCTGCATAAATGGATTTGCCGAGAGAGATTTATTCAATTCCTCCTCGATCTCCTGATTTAAATCTAAAGGATTATTATTCGTTTGGGGGAAATTAAAGTCCCTGGTTTATAAATCCTGCAGCGTATATTGGCACTCTTGAAACCGTATTCAAACTAGACTTGAACAAATACGAAACACTCCAGGAATTTGCAACTTCCTCTTGTAAGTCAGCAATAAATAATTTCAGACGCATGCTCATTTAAACTTTTGTAAGTTTTGCTGTTGGCGGAGGGGTTCCTGAAATATGTTAGATACATCAATAAATAGCAAGTATGCTTTTAAAAATTATACTGGATCTGCAATGTTGAACTACGAAATCTCCTCCATTTCACAGAAAAATCTAATGTGTTCCATTCACATGAGTTTCTCTATGTCTCTGTAACAAATTATTGTTAAAAGGCTTATTCTTCTATTTACTTCATGCTAGGCGAGAGATACATTAGCAGATCTTGACTTATTACTTGCTTCCTTGTACGTAGAAAGGAAATAAGGGAGTAGACTAAACTAAAGCGATAGTCAAATATTTTAAAAGCTGCTTGTTGTGTGATTGAAATTCGTTTCTTTACATAACCAGGAGTTGACAAATTCCCTATGAGAAAAGTGGTAGTATATTAAAATTTAAACCAATAACAAGGTACATTTCGGAAATGGTGTCAACCTCACGATAAATAAATATGGCACAGGTCTACATTTTTTGTATGGTAAGTTTTTGTCTATCTCTTACGGTTTACCAGTTGTGCAAAAGTAATCCAGAATTAAGAGGTCTTTAGAGACCATCCCAGAAAATTCAAAATGTGCAATTTATTGGTCACGTAAATATCTTTAATATACAGCATTTTAATTAAACTCGTTAGAGTCATTTTGAGAAAATCAATATTTTAATTTTTTTCTATGAAAAGGGTAGTTTGGGATGGGGAAATTTTCCTCAAAATCTTCGCGTCGAATTTTGGAAGACATCAAACTTAAATAATAAGTTTTTATTTTACCAACTTTTCGTTTTCGAGTTTTCAAGTTCACGCACACACGCGTTTGAACGATTTTATAAAAGTACTTTTTCTGAATTCAAGGGACCCTAAAAGGTGTATTTGAAGTGAAATTTTGGTATCGAATTTTTGGGTGGAGTGCAATACCTTCTCTACCTATAAGTAGAGAAAGGAAAAATCCGTAAGTACTACATACTTTGGAGAGTCATAACAACGGTAGCGGTCGCACCGTGGTCGAGTGGTCAGACTATACGCCTCCCACTTAGACGGCCCGGGTTCGATCACAAGTGACCATATGTGAGATTTGTGGTGGATAAAACGGTGCAGGGGCGGGTTTTCTCCGGGTTCTCCAGTTTCCCCGCCATCGCATTTCATCGGTGCTCCATCTTCAGTCCATGTATCACCAATGTCATAGCCTGCGGTGCCAAGGTAGTAAAAGAGGACGTTAAACACTATATTAAAAAAAAAAAAAAGAAAAAAACCTGCCGCTAGGTTTCTGGTGAGTATGCCCAAGTACTACACTTACATGATTAGAGTTGGAACAGCTTGGTTTTGAGGAAAGTTTTTTTTTTTTCTGCTAAAAGAAGATTAAATAAGACTGTTGCCTTTTTCAAACCATGTGGTGTTTTAATTTACAGAATGATAGTTTCTCTTCATTTTTGCTTTGAAGAATTTGTGACTTTCTCAGAAAAAAGGAAGTAGCTAAATTGAATTTTTGGATGATAAAAGCATTCTCTAAGAGGTATTATGTCTATCACATTGTGTGTTGATAACATGGTTGTTTAATCCTATAAAAGGATAATGTTTGGTGCATTTTTACCAAATTTTCTATAATTGAAAAAACTCAGTATTTTCCTTATAATCAAACTGGAATATGAAAATAAATCAGTCGATTCAGTGTATTATCTGTAACAGTTTCTGAGAATTCAGGTAATAATTTCGGATTGCCTAAACAGGGCATTTAATCACCCCTTAAGGTGTTCATAAGAAAATCTTTGTAAGTTATGAATGACCTTCACTCATGTTACGTAAAGACACGAAATGGCTGAGAATATTAGAAACAATGAAATGGAACACGCAAGAAGAAGGATGGGCAAATCGATGGGATTGTAGTGACATACGGGGGCAGGTTAAGTGTTTCAAAAGTTTTGAAAATCAGTCAGTCAGTCAGTGAATGGGCTCCGTTGGTTTATCCCGCATTTTGCAAGTGAAGTGAAGGTTAAGAACGTGCTGGAACTGACGTACTTGATGAATAATATATGTTTGAGTAGCAATTGTTCTGTGTGAAGGTAGTTACTGATAAAGTGACAGCTGTTAATAACTGTATGTAATGCATTTCTTTGTACTTGATTAATGCTAGATGAATAATCATTTGACTTAATTTTCTTAAATAGTTGGATCACTGAATTTTATATAACACACACACACACACACACACACACAAAACATGTTCATATTTTCTAAAAGTGTTTAACTTTGGCCGAGGCAAACCTGAAAACATATTTCTTAGAACATCTGGAATTTTACTATAGTTTAATGTTTTCTGAATCATATATGTGAACAACAATACTGAAAAAACGAAAAGTTGAATCAATACCAAACTTGAAGAATTTTGAAGAACATCCTCCCACCTACGTTTTACATTTTAACATTTTCCGAAGTTTTGGATTTCGTAAGAAAAGGCTCCAAAGATTTTTTTTAAAGTATTATATGTGAAGATGTCTTCATACAAATAAAATACATATCTTGAATTTTTTGCTAATAGTCTATGGAATTCACTTCTGTCGGAAGGAATTTTATGTAATATAGTATAACTAGTACCACCTTTTCATGGGCGTTCTGTTTCGGAAACAAACCACAGGGACACAATACAGGTGGCCCAGCTGCCCCATATTTGACGTTTGCAGACAGATATCCCCTCGTGCGGTAAAAGTGTTGCAGAATTCAACGGCGCTGTTTAGTGTTAAAATCCGTCAGTGAGGGACTGGCCATCTTTTTGCCGCTCTCAATAAGCGTAACCCGCTCACGTCACCACTGATAAACAAGAGAGGTGAGACGAAGCTCGCTTATACGAAAGGATATCTGCACACGTCAAATCCGGGGCTGTTGCTAGAGACATGTAGGTTCACTATACAACTTGACATTGCTGGCTTGGTTGATACGAATTCTTTCTGATCGTATATCCCAGAATTTATGCAGTAACAATTAAATGAACTAGTTCGTGGTTAATTATATGACATTTTTATCATAACGAGGGCCTCGAACAAACAAACTTTCTTTCTTCGAGGCCCTTCTTTCTCTCTTCTTCCCCATAAAACTAGCGTTCCAAGAAAGGTGCGCCTTTAGTATACCTTAGGTGATAGAGAAAAATCAATAAAAATCAATACACAAAAAATATGAAGCGCTAGATGTTCTACAAACAAACTTTTAACAAAATATTCTTCTTCTTTAAACTCCATGCTAATCGAGATAAGCATAAATAGAATGTTTTTATTACATAGTTTCCTATAAGCTATTGAACAAAAGAAAAACTCTTATTCTAAAGCAATAATCAAATGTTTAAAAACTCTCGCTAGCAATGATTTTTGAAGTTTCCTTCTTTGCATGGCCAGGAGTAAAAAAAAATAAACAAATAAATAAATAAATAAAAAAAATAAAAATAAAAAAAAAACACCGACGCCCTGCTATCTAAGAAAAATATAAGTATTTTAAGAGTCAAACAAATAACGAGAAATGCTTCGAAAATAAAAACTTAAAGGACTAAATCTGTGTGTTTTGTCGAAATCTACGTTTTTGTGCTGTAGGTTTTGTCTATCTCTTACTGTTTACCAATTATGCAAAAGTCATTAGGAATGAAGCGTTCTTCAGAGGTTATTCCCAGGAAATTTAAAATATATACATTTTATTTTTCCTGTAAATACTTTAGCATATGGTATTACAATATAAATCATTAGAGTCATTTCTGAGAAAATAAAATTTTCCGAAATTTTCCTTGGTAGAAGTTAAACTCAAATACAAAAAATGGTATTTAAAGGAGTTTTCGTTTTTGGATTATACTGTCTACAAGCACACACAGGCACACTTCTTTTCTTTTGGTTCAGAGGGTCTTAAAGCTTATACTTCCGGTGAAATCTCGGTATCAAATATTTCGGTGTAGTACAATTCCTTCTCTACCCATTATGTGCATTATACATATGTGTCAGAGAAAGCAAATGAAGGTTTGTTTAAAACACGCCATTTATTCCAAATAATTATTTTATGACATAAGCCGTTTCGAGATATCCGTTATTAATGGCTCGAATTATTCAATACCTCATCATTTATTTAAAGTCTTTCGATACCCAATTGTTTCTCATCATTGCATGAAATCAATTTGGTCTGTAAGGCCTGTATACAGCGTTCATAAATTCGCCCTCCGTGGTGTAATGGTTACCATACTAACTTCATATACCAAAGGTCGCAGGTTCAAACCCGGCGAAAGGCAATGGTCTTTTTTCGGGCGTAAAAATCCTTAGCATGGTTTCTTTTGGAAGGGAAGTAAAACCTGGCCCCTTGTCCTAGATTTACGGCTGTAAAGACGCCAGATAAAGGAGACCTCCGAGCAAAATTAAACAGTCTTTCACGCCAATATAGAATGCGTCGCTGAGAACCACAGCAGTTAAAATAAAACTCCATTTCATTTCACAGCGCCTTATCTGAAACAGTTTACTGTTGATCTTCTCTTTGTGTGTATAAGGAGATGTGTAATTACTGCTTGCTTCTTAACAGCGCTGTCAATTACCAGGATTATATCAGCGGAGTGTCGGAGTTTTGTCCGCGGGAGTTCTTTTACTTGCCATTGCAACAACTGACATATAGGTGGTTATCGCTTTTAAGCATACTCGGTGTGGTTTGAATTCACGACCTTGAGATTAAAAGGCTAACCCCTAATCAACTGAGCCACCTAGACCAACGAAATGTGTAATTCAGCTATTTCTAAAAAGTTTTATCTCGATTGGAATAAAACAAATGGAGAAATCTGCAGCAACTATTATCACAAAAGATTATTTCTTTATGAGTATCGTAGTAATTGAGATAATCATTACCAGAAATGGTTGTAGATGAGGTAATACACTAGGCTAAAGCGATTGTCAAATATTTTAAAAACTTGATCGCATTGTAAAACAACTGAAATTTAGATTACGCTTTGCCCGGACAGAGTAAAACAAAAAAGATGAATCGAAAAATGGCCTCCTGTTTAAGACAAGTTTGAATAGCATAAAATTGAAACCAATAATAAGAAATATCAAGGAAATGTTTTATTTATAAAAATATATATGAAATTATTTGCGTGTTTTAACGAGATTTACAGTTTTAGTGTAGTAAATTTTTGTTTAACTCTTACGGTTACCATTTTTACAAAATTTATCCAGAATGAAGAGACTATTCCCAGAATATTCTAGATATACATTTTATTTTTCATATCTATAATGTACCGTATTTTAATAAATAAAAGTTAAAGGAAATTTTGAGAAAAACAAATTTTTTTAAATCAATGTAAATGGTGATTTTGAATAGGGAGACTTTCTTTAAAATATTCGTGTCGCATCTTTGAAGATATTTAACTTAAATACTTAATTTGGTATTTAACTTTTTTTTCTCCCATTTTCCAGCTATGCTGTCCACAGTCACACACACACATATACACACACATAC
Organism: Hymenopus coronatus; assembly: GCA_030762935.1. Lineage (NCBI taxonomy): Eukaryota > Metazoa > Arthropoda > Insecta > Mantodea > Hymenopodidae > Hymenopus > Hymenopus coronatus. The sequence continues at coordinate 88,109,842 of CM060896.1, read as the reverse complement.
ATACATACACACACAGACTTTTTAAAGCATACTACTTTTGTTTAGTCAAGGATACTCAAAATGTGTTATTTCCATAAGTATAACTTCCTTATTCACTATGCACATAGTAGGTTTAAAGAAAATAAAAATATACGTTCACAAGAATAATATATACGTTAATAACCCCACGAGAGCAGAGTAAATAATGTGAATATAATACACCATATTTTCGAGGTTATGACATGTTGAATATCATGTTTCGCAATTCTTGTTGAACAATGGAGGCACTCGTTAAATGCCAATATGTTGAATCTACATGTTTTGTTGCTTGTTGAGGCAGTGGAATACGGCTTTAATAGTTATAATACAAATAGTTTAAAATGAAGAGGAGCATCGGAAGTTATTTCCAAATTATACATTTAATATTTCATGAAAAAATATCTTAAACACGTGGTATTTTATTTAAACTGATTCGAGTAATATCTGAAAAAAAATCTTGTTCCATTCACATGACTTTCTCTACATCTCTGGAACAAATTATTGATTAAAAGCGTATCCTTGTATTTACTTCATGCTAATCGAGAAAAAAATATTAGAAATTATCTTATTACTTGCTTACTTGTAAGTAGAAAGGAAATAAGGGAGTACCATAGGTTAAAGCGATAATGAAACATTTTAAAAGTTGGTTGCTATGTGGTTGAATTTCCTTTGTATGACCAATTCCCATATTAAAAAAGTATAAGTATTTTAAAATTGAAATAAACAACAAGAAATATCTCTAAAACGGCCAACTAACTAAAAAATGTATATAACATAAATTGTGTGTTGTAACGAGATCTAAATTGTTTGTAGTATATTTTTGTCTATCTCTTGCGGTTTATAAGTTATTCAAAATTCATCCAAAATATCTGCCTTCAGAGGCTATTTCCAGAAAATGCATTTTATGTATCATGTAAATATGTTTAATATACGATATTTTCATCAAACTCGTTAGAGCTATTTTTGAGAAAATCAAAATTTCCGAAAATTTGTCCATATAAACGGTAGTTGGGATGGGGGAATTTTCATGAAAATCTTCCCTTCGCATTCTTGGAAGATACTGAATTTAAAATACCAAGTTTGATATTGAACGGAATTTTCGTATGAGCTATGCTGCCCACAAATAGGCAGACAGACAGACACACACACATACACATACACATACACACACTGGCAGACAGACAACACACTCACGCACGGATATTTTTCTGAAAATGCTTTTCTTTTATTCAGGGGGTCTCAAACATATATCTCCTGTGAAATCTAGGCAGCGAATTTTTGGTTGTAATACAATACCTTCTCTGCACACTATGTAGCACGTGTAGAGAAAGTAAAATTGAAACTTTTTAAAAACATTCCATGTACAGAGTAATTTGGGATGGGGGATTTCTTTTTTTTTTTTTTTTTTTAATTTTTGTGGGGCATCCTTGCAAGATACTGAACTTAAATACCAAGTTGGCATAATTATAGCCGACCTTTGGTTTTTGGGTTATGGTGTTTACAGATATACGGGCATACAGAGATTTTTCTATAAATCCTTTATTTTTATTCAGGGGACCTCTAAATGCATATTTCCAGGGAAATGTTAATCTCCAATTTTTGAATAAAATATAATATAATGAAAGTAAAAATATGTTTTAACTCATATAAACGACTCTCTCAACTAGTGGCAAATTCACATGTTACATAATTTTTATTAGTCTGCTTCATTCGTTAAGGACTAAGGTCTCTCACCTTTTGACAGGTTAGCTCAAAAACCCTCATTAGACAAGCTAATCCTAAGGAGTGCATTTTAGCCTTGTTCTGCACAGTACACAGTTTTACGTTAAAATTAACATTATAATCTGTTTCTGTCCCTTCTATATAAGATTTCTTTCCACATTTCTCGGTCTCTTGCATACCGCGAACACAGATGTTCCACTATTTGCTTAAAGAAATCCTCTCATTTTGAGGTACCTGTCTGCCCATGCGCTTTCTTGTTGTCCTACATGTTTTTTCTGTAAATCCATCTGTTATTACACATTCTTGCAACGTGTATTTGAGACGCTCCACCATAACATCTGCGTGTTCCATACCCGCTCTCTTCCCGATCTAATTGAATATTCTGTCCCTGAAGTAGTTCCTCTTTATCTTCTGTTCTGTAATAGTTTTCTCTCCAGTTTTCTTGACATACTTGGATAATTCACTTCATTTTCTCTTTTGGCAACCATGTTTGACCACCATACAGCAGAACCGGTATTAAAATCTCTGTCTACCTTCAATGTGCCATCAGTTAGGATGTATTTCATGCTGCAAATTTATTTCCATATCTGTCCGATTATTCTCTTAATTTATTTTTCAGTATTCTTCTGAAACTGATTGGTTCTCCTGTGGCGTTTGTCATTAAATTTGTTTTCCTGGAGTTCATTTTAAATCCTTATTGTCTTCAGGTGGCTTAACACGAGTTCAAATTCTTCCCTGTTTGTGGTATCATAACAATGTCATCTGCGAACTTCAGATGCAATAGTTTTTCCATCAATGGTTCTTTTTCTGCAGATTTTCCTTTAGAAAATTAACCATACCATATTTCTCCATCACAACGAATCGCTTTGACTGAATATTCGGGATCAAGCTCAGTATTTAGTCTTCCCAGACCAAAGTTCTCCTACAGTTTACAAATACATTACATTTACTTTCGTCTTGTCTAGTTACTTTTTTCTTGCATCTCCTAATTTCTTGTTATTCTGTTTATGTATGGTTTTCTTCTAGATACTCTAGTTATGTAACCTGTTCTGCTTAGAATAGATTGTTGGTGCAATTTTCTTCCGAACTAATCAATCACACTTTCTGTCAGTTTAGGATTTTTTGACCATCTTTATTAAAATCTTTTATTTTGTTTGAATTAGCTTCTGTGACCAAATACTTTCACTTTTGCTTTTCTATACGGCGGTGTATGACTATTTAATAGTTAATATTTAATAGCCGGATTGTTTCTGATATCAGAGATTTTTAAAAAATTATGTCCCTTTTAAACTGGATGATGAATTTTTCTTCCGTCCACAATTTTTCTTTACCGTTTTGACCATTTTGTTTTTATTTATAGTATTCGCCACATAGAGAAACCAATTTTTTGGTAGTGTTTAACGCCCGCTTTAACTACTTATGGCACGAATGCTGAATAACCAGTGGAATGCGATGGCGGGGGAAACCGGAGTAGCCGGAGAAAACCCGCCCCTACGCCGCTTTGCTTGGAATCGAACTCCGGCCGTCTAGGTGAGAGGCGGCGGCCGATAGAAACCAATATGTTAGGGTTCAGATCGTCACTGACGGCGTTCCTTGCTGCAAGTGGTTTCTATGTTTACATTTCTGCTGGTATATGAATGCCTTTTTCCCATTAAATACTGCCGGAATTATGGTATTGTTTATTTTGTTGAAGCATATTTGTCTAGTAATCAAGACTATTTTACCATTATACCGATTATTTAATGGTACAAACTTCCAGTCAAAGTGTTAGCGAGTTCTGTTAATTTGATTTTGGAATATCATTAATTAGTTTTAATCTTAATTCTGCATGAATACTTATCCATGCTCGTACATATAGAAGATCTGTCAAGGCCAGATTGTTCTTGGTAACCATGAGGCCAACAGTTGGAGGAACATGGAGTATAAAACCGCGTATCAGTCACTATCTGTATGTTGCAATTGTAAAATGCCAGATTTCATAGAGTCATCGTTTAGTGGCAAAAGATATTTCAAGCGACGTTGCTGGAAAATAGCCAAGTTATACACGTGTATGTCTATGTATTACGGCTGTCTTTAGTAGCATCTAATGGTTACTTTGGAGATTATTCATGGATATATTTTTGCAGGCGGAGGATATTCTTATGGTGTACCGGCTTATGAAAAAATCTGATGTGTTCCATTCACATGCATTTCCTTACATCTTTGTAACAAATTGTCAATAAGCTGATTTGATTCAATCATATCCTCACGCTTACCTTTCTCCTTACGATTTTTTTATTGCCATTATCTTTTTAATTTTCGATGTTGAAATTGCATAAATCTTACCAATAATTATTATTTTAACTGAATCCAATATAAAAATCTGAATAATTACATGTATTTTATTCCTATTAATTTTAACAATTGGTCTATATCCTTCTATCTCTTCATGCTAATCAAGATAAACATTAGCAGAAACGGTCGTATTGTTTGGTTCCTTGTAAGTAGAGGGATGAATTGGATTGATAAGTGAGGGATGAATTGGAAGTAAATACATTATGCTAAATCGACAGACTCAAGTTTTAAAATGTGGTTGCTATGGGATTGAAATCCGTTTCTTTGCGTGGCCAGGAGTTGACAAGTTCCCGCATGAGAAATTTATAAGTATTTTAAAACTGAAACCAATAACAAGGAATAACTCAGAAATGGTAACTTCATGAATATATATATATATCACATAATTTACGTGTTTTAACCAGATCTACATTTTTGTGTAGTAAGACTTTGTCTATTTCTTACGATTTAGCAGTTACGCAAAATTCAGTTTACTCAGTTTACTTCATCCAAAATAAAGAGGTCTTCAGAGGATGTTCACAAAAATTGATGTTATACATTTTATTTGTCTTGTAAATAACTTAAATATAACAGATTTTAATCAAAATCGTTAAAGCCATTTAATGGAGAAAATCAAAATTTTCGAAATATTTGTCCATATAAACGGTAATTTGGGGGGGAGGGAATGTGAATTTTCAATCTTCGTGTCACATACTTGGAAGATACTGAACTTAAATTTCAAGTTTGGTAGTTTTAGCTATGCTCCCCACACACACAGACACTCGAGGATATTGTTCTAAAATATTTTTTTCTGGATTCAGGGGGTTCCAAAACATGTATTTCCGGTGATATTTCGGTATCGAATTTTTGGGTTCAATAAAATACCTTCTTTATACACTAGTACGTGTAAGGAAAGTAAAAAGGGAATTGGAGGAAAGGACATATCTCAATCTCCAGTTTCCTAAATTGTTCAGCTTAATTCACCAGATCAAAGCTTGCGCAGGCTGTTTCGATCGCCCAGTGTAACTGTCGATTCTCAGAAAAACTGGAATGAATGAATGAATAAATAAATAAATAAATAAATAAATAAATAAATAGGTTATATCGGAGACCAATTGCGTGGTTTACGAGAGAATCTAATATGGGAACACTGACTGGAGCAGGAGTTTATGACAAAACTCTAAAGAGGAAATTCAGTTGCAGTGTAGGACAATATTATAGTCTTCCCAGCAGAAGTCTTCGCTATTATGACCTCTGCTTATACAACTTAGAGAGAGGATACAATGTTAAATATATTTTCATCTTCGCAGATAGTCAAAATTCTCTCAAAGCACTTTCCTCAGGTCACATGAAATCTGGTTGGAATTTCTGCACAATACTTGAAAGCCTATGGCACCTGGAGGAAGACTTCGGCTATGAAAGGTATCGGGACAGCAAGGAGTTGAAGGAATGACAAAACAGATTATTTGATCTAGAACCTGTGGTCGAAGTAAGTATGAATACTGCTAAAGCCTCCTAGCTAGGTTGCAAATTTACTCATCACAGAAACTACCTAGGAGAACAGTTAGAGCATTTGATCTAGATTTATCTTTGGTTCTCCGAGAACTATATAAAAGTAGCCTTATAACGACAAATTAATTACTGGATGAGATGCTGTTTTGGATCTAGCTTTAGGTTTGCCCCTTGGTTAGCCAATCCTAGAGGAACACTGTAGGTTGTTTTAATATCTTTGCTTGCGGCAGGATCTTTATCATTTAATTTCAGTCCATTAGTCTCGGAGAGGACGCTAAGGAACACTACAAATGGTAACACACGATACCCTAATTTTCAGAATAACTATATTTACTGTTATAACTCATAGAAAATATACACACGAATGACATGTTTTACATACATAAATCACTGAAACAATTATTCTTAATGTTACACATCACCTAAGCGAAGTCAGTTTGATGAGCATAAATATGCTCAGTGGCTTCATACAACGCTGACTTCTTTTACACTACCCAGTATTCCTTATTTCTAAACAATATGAAAAATATGTTTAAGCTGATAAACATAACATTTACATTATTATTTAACTATTACTGTGTCACAAAACATTCACATTCTATCCACATTATAAATTTTCACAAGAAATATTTTTCTTATTGGTTGCTATCAAAATTATGTTACAATCCCCCACCCCTATTCTAGCACTTCCTTCCTTCAACATACACAAATCCCCATTGTTGGGCGTGGTGAAGAAACAAACATTTTACTCCTGCATGAAACAAAAGTTACTCATATCGTCTCATGGGAATGGTCATTTAGAAAAAATCTACATATGGGATGTTTTTAATGGAGGACCAACATGTCGACTATGTAAACAAGCTGAAAAATTAGGTTTATTTATTTTCTTTGATTGATCGTTATTAAAAGGAATTTGATAAAATTTAAGATCTGATCCTGGTATTTGGACTGAGCTTCTGGATCCCGTCAATGGTATGGGACTTGAAATTCATGCTAAAGCACTCACAGTGATGCTACACAAGACTTTTAGGTCTAGGAGCAAGCAGATGCTCGCAGTTATATTATATAATCTTAATGAACTTAATTCCAGTGCATTTTTAGTGCAATTACTTGTCTGAAAAATATTCTTATAATTTTTCTCAGGCAAACTTAAGTAATTATTAAATATTTTTGTTTCAGATGAAGTGCATTGGTGCTTTGATCATTGTCACTTTCTTGGTTATCTGCCAAGCAAACAGCGGTGACTCGGCAAAAATCCTCGCCTTGTTCTATCTAAATGGCAAAAGTCACTTCGTTATGTTCGAAGCACTTCTTAAAGGATTAGCTGCTAGAGGTCATCAAGTGCATGTGATAGGACACTTTCCTCAGAAGAATCCTATCGCTAACTATACAGACATCAGTCTAGAAGGGTCTATCCCAGTTCTAGTGAATAACTTTACTGTGGACTTTGTGCGGGGCCTAAATTTCAAAGACCTTGTAAGTTGGATACTATTCAAAACCTACGGCATGTGTGAAACAACATTTGAGCATCCTGAAATACAAAAACTGATAAGGTCTAGAGAAAAGTACGATCTAATAATCTCAGAGATTTTTGGGGTGGACTGTTTCCTGGGTTTTGGTCATTATTTTAAAGCTCCAATGATTAGCGCAGTATCGAGTGTTATGTTTCCATGGGGTAATGATCGTATAGCAAATCCTGATAATCCTTCGTTTATACCTAATTATTTTCTCCCATACACTCCACAAATGAGCTTCTGGGAAAGACTATCCAACACAGTGACAAATGAAGCACTGAAGTTCTTCCATTATTATTTCTCTGAACGTCCAATGGATATACTCACTAGGAAACACCTGGGCCAAGATATACCACCTTTTTCGGAGTTGAAGAAGAATACGAGCCTCATCTTTGTCAACAGTCACATGAGCATCAATCAGGCCAGACCTACAGTACCCACCTTTATAGAAGTCGGGGGACTTCACATTCAGGACGAAGGCTCTCTTCCAAAGGTAAGCAAAGCCTTCTTCCAAATCATTTCCTGAGTACCTACGAGTAATTAGTATGCCAGTTTTATAATCCCAAGTTTATCAGCTTCGCCTTGAAAATAAAGTATTTTACATCCACACAGAGAATTTTATGCGTCAGATTGTATACGGAAGAAAGATTCCAGAGTCCAATATTATCTTTGAAAAGATGACACTTTTTTCACTTCATCATTTATCAGAAAGTAAACGTTTTTAAATATTTTTGTGTAATTTAACAGATAATTCCAGTGTAATGTTCCTACAGTTCATTAAAAGATCTATTTTAGGTTTGAGTGCTGATGCACTTCCATATATTGCTGTCAATTTAAAAATGGACCTTTCTACTTTTCTATGCCGTGCATGTCTCCTCTTTCTTTAGGTCTGTTGATTCGTTATTTTAGCTATTTTATTTGGTTCCATTCTAGACTTCGTTTGTTGGATTTTCAACAGTATTTCCTTCCATTCTTGTAGAAATATTTCAGATAAATAGATAGGTTTTTCTTATGTTTTAAAGCCCATATCTTATTTACTACATATGGTAAGCAGGGAAAGTATTGAATGCCACCCAACATTCCAAAAATTTCCAACCGGAAATTTATGTTTTTGAGGCTCCTGAAGCCCAAAAGCATTTTTACTTTCTCTACATAGTATATGATACGCAGACACTAAAAAATTCGATACCGAAATTTCACAGAAAATACAGGTGTTAGGGTACCTGTTTCCATTAGAAAAAGGTCCCTATGTGTGTGTGTTCGTGTTTCCATGAACACGATAAACCAAAAACGAAAAGTCGGTAAAATATCAAACTTGGTATTTAAATTTAGTATCTTCCAAGAATGCGACACAAAAATGTTGGGAAAAATCCCCCATCGCAAGCTACCCTTTAAATGGACTATGTAAACAAAATGGCTTTAACAATTTTTAATAAAGTTCCGTATATTAAAGATATTTGCATGATATCCTGACTTTTATAGAAATAGTCTCTGAAGACCTTTTTATTATGAATGGATTTTGCTAACTGGTAAAAAGCAAGATAGAAAAAAAAATACTGCAAAAAATGTAGAGCTCGTTAAAATACAATAAAAAATAAAATAAAACGAAAAGTTTTAAAATACCAAACTTGGTATTTAAGTTTAATATGTTCCAAAATGCGGCACAAACATTTTGAGGAAAATCTCTCTAATCCAAGGTAGTTTACATAGAAAAATTTAAAAAATCTCGATTTTTTCAAAAATAACAAGTTTGTTAAAATGCCGTATAGTAAAGCGTTTTTTTTATTTATAATTTTATTCAATGTCGCCTAACTACAGAGGTCTTATACTGACAACATCATTTAACAATAATAAATGTTATAACATTTTGAGTACAATATTTACACATTAAATTAATAATTATATCTAGCTTTTAACATTAGTTATGACAAAGAAAATGCATTTCTTGAATTTTCTGGAGTTCGACAAAATTATACTGTACAAAATATGTGGATCTCGTTAAAATACACAATTAATGTAATATACGTTTTTGTCATGCAGCTGTCTGTTTTTGAGATCTTTCTTTTTATTGGTTTCGGTTTTAAAATACATAAATTTTTAACACATGGGGGATTTATTAACCACTGACGGTGCAAAGAATCGGATATCAACCACACGGCAACCAGCTTTTAAAAGATTTGACTATCGCTTTAGCCTAGTATAATTCCCTTATGCTTACAAGAAGCACGAAGTAGATAGAAGAATAAGCTTTTTAATAATAATTTGTAAACGAGATTTAGAGAAAGTCATATGGATAGAGCCCATGAGATTTTTAAAACAAAGTCCAGTGCATGTTCGTTAAAACAAAAGGTCCGTTAAATATCAAATGTTCCATCTTTCAAGGATGCCACACGAATATTTGTAACAAAAGCTCTTCACCTGGAACATTTTTAATACTTTTTACTGTCTCAAAGTGACTCTAATGATTTTTAATTAAAATAGAATGTTTATAATTTTTGCATGACAAAATGTGTATATTGTATTTTCTGGGAATTGTCTCGAAAGTCCTCTTAATTCTTCCTGAGGTTTGCATAAATATTAAACTTAATCTTGCTACAGGAAAATGTATATCTAGTTAAAAACACAACTTTTATGAAATATAGTTTTTGTATATCTAGTTAAAAATACAACTTTTATCAAATATAGTTTTTGTATATCTAGTTAAAAACACAACTTTTATCAAATATAGTTTTTGTATATCTAGTTAAAACACAACTTTTATCAAATATAGCTTTTGTATATCTAGTTAAAACACAACTTTTATCAAATATAGTTTTTGTATATCTAGTTAAAAACACAACTTTTATCAAATATAGTTTTGTATATCTAGTTAAAAACACAACTTTTATCAAATATAGCTTTTGTATATCTAGTTAAAAACACAACTTTTATCAAATATAGTTTTTGTAGAGCTAACTCTTTGCAATATATTCCTTTTTATATGTTTGGATTTTCCAATGTTTATACATTTTACCTTCTCCAGCATATATGAATAATGTATATAGCATGTAGAAGACATTGCTTTCCATCCAAAAATTGGATACCAATATTTGACTGGAAATATAGGTTTTAAGGTCCCTTTTATCCAAAAAGTGCATTTTTGCAATAAGGTTTATGTGTCTGCAAACACGATAACTCAAAAACGAAACGTTGACAAAATGCCTAACTTGGTATTTAAGCTTAATAATCTCCAAGAATGTGACACGAAGATTTTGTGGAAAAACAATCCACCACAAACTACCCCTTACTGGAAAAAGTGTCGAAAATATTGATTTTTTTTAAAATGAATCTAATGATTTTGATTAAAATACTATATACTAAAAGATATTTCTTTACATACATAAAATATATATCTTGAACTTTATGGGAATAGCCTTTGAAGAGCTCTTCATTCTGGATGACTCTTACAAAACTGATAAACCATAAAAGATACACAGAAGCTTACTGTACAAAAATGTATGTCTCGTTAAAACACACAATTAAACAATGTACATTTTTGTGGTAGTTAACCATTTCAAAGATAATCCATTGGTTTCAATTTTAAAATATGTAAATTTTTCTGAAACGAAATTTTTGTCATTCCGGTTTCCATTGTTTTACACCTGGCCATGCAAAGGAGATCGAGGTTTAATCATATAGCAACATTTTTTAAAGGACTTGACTATCACTTATTCTCTATTTTCCCTTCTACTTATAAGGAACTAAGAACTAAGACCAATTCTGCTGAAGTTTATCTTGTTTAGCTTGAAGAAGACGGAAGAATACTTTTTTCTGAGAATAGTTTGTTACAGAATATAGAGAATGTCATGTGAATGCTACACAAATATAGGAAAAGTATCTGAGTGCAATGTTCAAAATTTCTCGTAAACTTCTTGCAGTAGACACCTTCACTGGACACTACTGGCATTCTAATTTACTCTATTGTTTGAGTCAATTAGCATTGTTATACTAAAAAATTGTATGTTCGTTCAAAACCGACACATTCTAAGTATTATTAAAATCAGTGTATAGGTTGCAGATATAAACGTATCATTACAAATCGATCCTGTAAAATTGGCATATCAATAACTTTCCCATTTGCAAATATTAGGTGATTCACTCTGTATAAGTTTTCATTTGCACTTAATGTAAAATGTACGTATTAATATTTGAGATTTAGTTGCAAAAACCGACTTTTCTGTGATAGGCTAGAACCATTAGCGTATTCCATTATACCGGGTCTTCATATTTATTCGGTCATTATCGCCAGTGAGTTTAAATGGATGACATTATTAGTTCAGCGAGCGCCTTGTTTCAAAGGTGAGGTGCGGACAATGACCTTGGAATTAATTAGCTAGACACACCGCCGGCGCTAGTGTCGCCGCCACAAATTGAAACCTCTCGCGCATTCTCAACTGGAGGGCAGGGCATGCTTCTTGCCACATGTTCAGTACGCTGAAAAGGCTTTCAGTATCTCGAAAACCACATTTTAAGAACTTGGTGGTAAACTTTTATGTAAAACTCAGGTGTTATCGTGCACCAAAATCTTACAGCAGTGTGCTGCACAAGAAAATAGTCAGTCTGCATCTCTTTAAATCAATTTTGTTTATGGTTCAATTATTTTTGCATAAAATTTACTACATTAAGTAGTAATTAGTTCTAATTTTATATTTATATATCTTATCCATGTAACACAAATATACCACAAATGGTTACTAACGTATTGAATACAATTTACTGAAGAGGAATACAGGTACCTAATTTCCCATTTGTTTTAATTTTATACTGTGCATATACTGTCTCTGTAAATCCAGTATCGCATGTGTTTTTTTTATGCTAAAGCGCTTTATTTATGTTTGCTTTTATTTACATACGCCTTAGGTAATATAGCCGTATCACCACTTTGACCTTCTATAACAACTGCTTAAATTATTGAAGTATACATTAAAAATGCACTTCTCGATTAACTTAACACACATTAACTATCGCATTCATATTTATAGGCTCTTGGAATAATATTTAAATAAAAATTCTTTTTCAGCTTAGGATCGAGCGCATCTTATTTTGTATTTTTAATTCAGCATTTTGACCGCTTTACTACAGACATTAACTCATGTTTATAATTCTTGTTGACGACTTTGTGTATTAAAGTAAAAATCCGATGAGTTCCATTCATATAAATTTTTCTACATATCTTGACAAATTATTGTTAAAAAGCTTATTCTTCTATCTACTTCATACTAATCGATTAGCAGACATGATCTTATTATTTGCTTCCTTGTAAGTAGAAGGGAAAAAAACTAAACGATAGTCATATCTTTTAAAACTGATTTCATATGTATGAAGTGCGTTTCTTTGCAGGGCTAGGTGATGACCCATTCCCGTAAGAGTAAATATTTTAAAACAGAAACCAATAACAACGGATTTCTCAACTCCACGAAAAAGTGTATATGACGTAAATTGTGGTTCTATCGAGATCTACATTTTTTGTGCAGTAGGTTGTTGTTGTTTTTTTATTTTATCTCTTACTGTTTACTAGTTATGCAAAATTCATCAAGAATAAAGAGGTCTCTAAGGCTATTCCCCGAAAATTCAACGTATTTATTTTATTTGGCACGTAAATATATTTAATATGTGGTATTTTAATCAAAATCGTTAAAGCCATTTTTTAGAAAATCTAAATTTTCGAAATTTTTCCACGTAAAGGATAATTTGGGCTGGGAACTTTTGCCACAAAATCTTCGTGTCGCATCCTTGGAATATACTAAACTTAAATACCAAGTTAGAGTTTTTACCGACTTTTCGTTTTTGAGTTATCGTGTTCATGGACACTACCACCAACACGGACCTTTTTCTAAAACATCTTTTTTATACAGGGGACTCTAAAACGTATACTTCTGGTAAAATCTAGGTTTCTTTTTGGGTGGAGTACAATACCTTCTCTATACGCTAAGTAGATACCTACATCACGTGTAGAGAAAGTAAAAAAGTAGACAGAATATATGGAATCAGTGAGAAGAAACTGCGAAAAACAGAATTAAAGTCGAATTATACTGTCGGTGATGCTTACATACCGTTTTGTAAAGCACTTTATACGCAAGTATACAATATTCAACTTCAATTACAACATTTACTTTTGTTTTATTCAGTTGTGGGATGAAATTCCCTCTAGTCAATGAAGTGATTTAATTCAATCCCCAACCGGACATTGAAGGTCTAATCCTCGTGCATAAATGCTGATGACCATAGAGAACGTGTTGTCGCAATTATTTCCAACTCGGGTATCTTCATGTCGTAATTACAGCTGTTTTAAATTTCACTGTTTCCCCATTGCAATCAATGTACTCGTATTGCGCACGACCTCGCACGCCTTCCGCCACCCAAGAAAATCTTCTATTGCCGACACGCATAGCAGCCAGAGGTGTGGGGGCTTGGGTGCGGAATTGAACGGTAAGCATTACCGACTTCGTAAACAGCCTGATGTGTACGTGCGTACATGTGTATGTGTGTATGTGTGAGAGAGAGAGAGAGAGAGAGAGAGAGAGAGAGAGATTGGAGGAGATTTCGCACTGTAGCCATTGGCTTATTGTACGTCAGACCCCAGGAGGTTAGGTAGGATTAGAAGAGCGTGATATCAAAGGACGGCAAAAACGGAAGACGGAGGAAGAGACCGTGAAGGGTCCTTAACATATTTCAAGTTCTTCATCCCGACGCGGGGAGCTCTAGAAGCCCGTGCCCCAGATTTGACTATTCACCCTGGATCTATACACGACCTCCAACGCCATCCCGCTGCCGAGAGCAGTACTTTCAGTGCGCAGATACCACCACGGAAAGGCGCCACCACCGCAGTTCTCGCCGACACTTTCAATCCTGAAAGGATTGGGTTAGATGAAATGGAGAAGAAATGAGGCGAAAGGAGGTTCGAGGAAATGGAAAAACTTCCCTGCATTGGCCTAGTGACCCGGGAAAACCCCAGAAAAAACATGGGAGAGAGAAGGTGGCCGCGGGAATCATTCCCACGACCTTCCGAACGCCACCTCAGAAGATACACCTGTGCCACGGTTCGGTAAACAGTTGATGTACTGGGCGGTAAAGAATGTTTTTCACCGAAAACATTTATGCATTCTTTGCACGCGAAATGGAAGTAATCACCGCTTACAGAATTTTCATGGTTCAGCGCTACTTCCGAATTGGAAGAATACGTTACCTATCAGTATGAATACTACGAGTTTACGACTTTACGAGACGCAAGCGAATGTTCTAATGTAAACATTGGAAACGACGCCACAAGTCTCATTTTACTAAGGTTGACATCCACCCTTTCTACTTATCGTTCGCTTATCCTCAGCTTCCTAGTACTGACTTCATGCGTGAACAAATGACTGGCGGCAAAGACCGAATTAACCTGAATACTCTTTGCAGGTATCCAATAGAATTTTAAGACATTGAAGGCAATTTTATTTTCAAAGCCAAGAGTTTAATGTTTTTTTCACCGAAATTAAGCTTAAGCATTTAACACGAGAGACACAGAATAAAGTAAAATAGTTTTAGAAGAGCATTTCAGTTGTTTGGATAGGTAGAGTCAGACTCAAAAATGCAATACCACAGCCGGGATTTGAACCACGGATCTCCCGATCTCTAGCCGGTTGCTCTGACTCGTATGTTTCCCGGTAAACCACACTGAGTGGTCAGACCATTCGCCTCTCACCTAGAAGGCCTGGGTTCGATCCCAAGCGACTGCATGTAAGATTTGTGGTGGACAAAACGGCGCAGGGGCGGGTTTTCTCCGGTTTCCCCCGCCATTTCATTCCACCGGGGCTCCATCTTCATGTATCATCAGTGTCATCGCCTGCGGTGCCGGAGCAGTAAAAGCGGGCGTTAAACACTACAAAAAAAAAAGCCTGAGTGGGTCTAGTCTCTAATGTTAAACAAAAACAGGTAATTACAAAACTAGTTTTTTGGGGGGACATTCCTAGGCGACCAAGAGTTTCTAATTAGATGTGAAATTAAAATATGACTTTATTCACTAAACAATAAAGGCTTTGAAATTGAAGTGGAAAACATGTTACAATGTTCATGTAGAGTAGAGTAGTAATATTTTATAATTAAGTTTAAAATAATACATTTGCGCCACACAGTCGCATGGGTCGGGTGACCGTACATGCTGTCTAAAAATACTTGAATTTGAAATATATCTATATCTATATATATTATATATATCTTAACAATATTGGAAATTCATTCACATACACACACACACACACACACACACACACATGCTCGCACGCTACAACAGAACCACAGAACAATAAAAGAAAGAACGCTTTGATATAACACACACACACACACACACACTCACACACACTTACACTCACAACTGCACGTATTCATACATATAGATCACTCAATCACCAAATAAGTCTAAACAATATTTATACAAATATTTTATCTCTCAGTGCGCGACTTCCATTAAGTGTGTACCCAGGCTGGGCTGCTTAGAATCAAATCCCAGAATGCTGTCCTTCGTCTGTTTGAAGCTAAAAATACTTGCGGCAATAAGTTTTCCTAATATCCTCTATCTGCACACAATATGCCATATTATGCGTCTAGTCTTCCTGAGACCCACATAATGGGCAAACCGCCTACCAACTTCATCAACTACCTTACGGGTTTTCCATCCTCCCAACCTGAGCCACGCTATTCCCGAATTTATTTAATACCCAATTTCAAAATATATGTTTCTTTACCCCCCAATTTTGATTTCCTTTTGTAACTGCAATGACGATATTTTTCAGCATTAATTCTATTTTCTGCCCGTTATATCGCACAGTCTTCTTTTGTTATGTTTCCACTTACAGCACCATTGACCGGCGTATGCTTGAATTTACCCCGTGGAGTTTTACAATTTTATAACATACATGCCAAATACTACGCTTTTGTACCACCTACCTGTGCCTAACTTGAGCTGCATAAATTAAATTTCTAAAAATAAGTTACGATAACTAATTATGTTGTTCTTACACTCACATTGTCTTTTCTGCACAAAACATACAAGATACATCTAGCATTAAAGTGATTATCTAAAGAACACTTGGTTATCTAAGTCAGTTATATGACAACGATGAAGTAAACTCGAAATGAGTCATGTTTCATGGGACAGTTATTCGTCGAAATAATCTTGTAGACCGCTGTCGTATTATGTGAAGTTCTGGTAATTCCCAGTCGTTAAGTCGGATAAGCTGGATAACACAAAATAAGCGTAAATAGAAGAAGCCTCGAGAAGACTTTTCCTTGTTTTCCTCTAACCATTTGAACATTATCCAAACGCTTTTTTTTTTAATAGTAGTAGTGGTGGTAGTGGTAGTGGTGGTGGTAGTGGTGGTGGTGTTAGTGGTAGTGGTGGTAGTGGTGGTGGTGTTAGAGGTAGTGGGTAGTAGTGGTAGTGGTAGCGGTTGTAGCGGTGATGGTGTTAGTGGTAGTGGTAGTGGTAGCGGTGGTAGTGGTGGTGTTAGTGGTAGTGGTAGCGGTGGTAGTGGTGGTGGTGTTAGTGGTAGCGGTGGTAGTGGTGGTTGTGTTAGTGGTAGTGGTAGTGGTGATAGTGGTGGTGGTGTTAGTGGTAGTGGTGGTGTTAGTGGTGTTGGTGGTGGTGTTAGTGGTAGTGGTGGTAGTGGTAGTGGGTGGTAGTGGTAGCGGTGGTAGTGGTGGTGGTGTTAGTGGTAGTGATGGTGGTGGTGGTAGCGGTGGTAGTGGTGGTGGTGTTAGTGGTAGTGGGTGGTAGTGGTAGTGGTAGCGGTGGTAGCGGTGATGGTGTTAGTGGTAGTGGTAGTGGTGGTGTTAGTGGTAGTGGTAGCAGTGGTAGTGATGGTGGTGTTAGTGGTAGTGGTAGCGGTGGTAGTGGTGGTGGTGTTAGTGGTGGTGGTGGTGGTGTTAGTGGTAGTGGTAGTGGTGGTGTTAGTGGTAGTGGGTGGTAGTGGTAGTGGTAGCGGTGGTAGTGGTGGTGGTGGTAATGGTAGCGGTGGTAGCGGTGATGGTGTTAGTGGTAGTGGTAGTGGTGGTGGTGTTATTGGTAGTGGTAGCAGTGGTAGTGATGGTGGTGTTAGTGGTAGTGGTAGGAGTGGTAGTGGTGGTGGTGTTAGTGGTAGTGGTAGCGGTGGTAGTGGTGGTGTTAGTGGTAGTGGGTGGTAGTGGTGGTGGTGGTAGTGGTAGTGGGTGGTAGTGGTAGCGGTGGTAGTGTTGATGGTGTTAGTGGTAGTGGTAGCAGTGGTAGTGGTGGTGGTGTTAGTGGTAGTGGTAGCGGTGGTAGTGATGGTGGTGTTAGTGGTAGTGGTAGCAGTGGTAGTGGTAGCGGTGGTAGTGGTAGTGGTAGCGGTGGTAGTGGTAGCAGTGGTAGTGGTAGCGGTGGTAGTGGTAGTGGTAGCGGTGGTAGTGGTGGTGGTGTTAGTGGTAGTGGGTGGTAGTGGTAGCGGTGGTAGTGGTAGTGGGTGGTAGTGGTAGCGGTGGTAGTGGTGGTGGTGTTAGTGGTAGTGGGTGGTAGTGGTGGTGGTGTTAGTGGTAGTGGGTGGTAGTGGTAGCGGTGGTAGTGGTAGTGGGTGGTAGTAGTAGCGGTGGTAGTGGTGGTGGTGGTGTTAGTGGTAGTGGGTGGTAGTGGTGGTGGTGTTAGTGGTAGTGGGTGGTAGTGGTAGCGGTGGTAGTGGTGATGGTGTTAGTGGTAGTGGTAGCAGTGGTAGTGGTGGTGGTGTTAGTGGTAGTGGTAGCGGTGATAGTGATGGTGGTGTTAGTGGTAGCAGTGGTAGTGGTAGCGGTGGTAGTGGTAGCAGTGGTAGTGGTAGCGGTGGTAGTGGTAGTGGTAGCGGTGGTAGTGGTGGTGGTGTTAGTGGTAGTGGGTGGTAGTGGTAGCGGTGGTAGTGGTGGTGGTAGTGGTGGTGATAGTGGTAGTGGTGGTGATAGTGGTAGTGGTGGTGATAGTAGTGGTGATAGTGGTAGTAGTGGTGGTAGGGTGGTGGTGGTATTTATTAGGTTTACAATAATATCATATTTGCGTCACACAGTCGCATGGATTCAGGTAAGCGTACATGCCGTCTAAAAATACTTGAATTTAAAATATTACCTACAAATCTATTTTATATATCTTTACAACATTAGAAATACATAAATACACACCCACACACACAGACATACACAAACACATACACACGCTCGCGCGCTACGACAACAGAACCACAGAAAATAAAAGAAAGAACTCTCTTGTATCGCAAGCGCGAACACACACACACACACACACACACACACACACACATACACACACACACACACAATTTGGTAGATTGCGTGCAGATGGAGGATATTAGGAAAAAATTATTGCGGAAATTTTCAAACAGACGAAGGACAGCATTCCGAGATTTGATTCTAAACGCCCAAAACTCTTTCTTGTTGACTGTAAGTGAAGGACATACGTTTACAAACTAAGTTGGATATCATGAAGCACTTATAAAGAAAGTGACTTGATTCTATACTCCTTATACGTTCATTTTAATTACTTTATCCACGTGGATAATATTTAGAGAAACTATTTTATTTCACCTAAAATGCCATACTTCATCAAAAATCATGCTTATATGCCCTTGAATAAAATTTATTGAGATGACACTTCACATAACCTTCTCCATGTGGCAAAAACTTTCTTACAAATATTCTATCAAGAGAAAGAATAACAGAAATGTTTTTATTATATTTTTTTTTATTTTGTATAATAGGAATAAGGAAATAAAATAAGATACAGAGATAGTCAATGGTTTAAATATCGGTCACTACGCGATGTTTTTGAAATGCCGTTCGCTTTGCTTGGCCAGAGAAATAAAGATGAGTAATTACCTTCTATTGGAGATTAGTTTAAGGAATATTTTGAGACTGTTCAGTATGTAAAAGTTTCACTCTGGCCGCGGTACGAACGCTGCGTAGAGCTAGTTCAGTGGTGGGGCTGCCACCTCTCTGCTTCTGAATTCGCAGATGCTTTTCGGGCATTTACCTATATGTGTTGTCTTCATCTCGACTTTGAGTCACATCTACAGACAAGGATGTAGTTTATCTCCGCTTTTATTTAATATCTATATGGACGATATTCTCAGAAATTAAAAGATGAAATACCACTAGGAATAAAAACAAATAAAAATAAAACCTTAAATATACCACTATTTGCAGATGACATGATGTTAATACAAGATAGAGAAGATAAGCTGCAAATAAGTATGTTCAAGTTACAAAAATTGACCCACGTTTATGGTTTAAGTATATCAGTAGAAAAATCAAAGGTAATGGCATTTATAGGAAAACATATAGTCAAAGATAGTGTTAAATAATAAAGTGGGAACATTTAATTACTTGGGTTGTAATGTAACCTTTAAAACAATGAAAAAAATAAATAATAAAGTGAGTAAGTTCCAATATATTTGTGGAGTAATAGCTCGTACCTTGAAAAAAAAAAAAAAACCGAAACGATACAAACCTGAAATTCTATAAGACAATGGCTGTTCCAGTTCTATTATATGGTTCGGAGACATGGACACTAAAAAAAAAAAATATTGGAGCCAAATACAAGCGGCAGAAATGAAATATCTCCGAGCAGTAAAAGAATGCACAAGACAAGATTATATTAGAAATGAAGTCATAAAAAAAGAATTAGACATATTTTCCTTAAAAGAAAGGATACAAATAAATAGAGAAAAATGGAAAAGTAATTTAAAAAGAATGGACAACTCACGCATTTCATTTCAGTCATACAAATATAAACCTCTAGGCTACAGACCAATAGGAAGACCAGTTAAAAGATGGGAAGAAATATGAGACCGGAACAGGAGAATTCTCCTAATCCATGAAGAGTTGATGATGATGATGATGATGATGATGATGATGATGATAATGATGAGGATGAGTAAGGAATACTCAAAAACCGTTAACTTCACAATACATTTAACATAACTAATGTGTTTTGGTGAGATCCACATTGTGTATTTAGTTTTTCTCTATCTCTTATAGTTCACCGACTATGCAAAAATAATCCAGAATGAATATAGCTTCGGAGGCTTTTCACAAAAATTGAGTGTTTTTATGAAAATATCTTAAATATATGGTGTTATGTTTTGATATTTTTTCGCTAGTCCGTTTAAGGGGAATCGAAATGCCCTGTCTTGTCAATGTTAAAGTTTCACCCATTATTTCTGCAACTATTCAGCAATACCTTTACAGTCAATTCATTAAAAATAGAATACTCCTGATCATTAGAGGGAAAGGTATGATTTTATTAAACTAATCTCTAATAAGTTTATTAAAAACGTTGATTTTTAATGAAAAAAACTAATCCTTTACTTAAAAACATTTTCTTAAAATAAATCTTATTTAGATGAAAATGTGTGGTAAAAATTTCAGCCCTTTATGTAAATTAGTTTCTGAGATATAATGGAGCATTTGTATAGACAATTTTACTTCTTCAGAAATTGCTTTCAAACATAGCATGAAAAAAATGGAACCTAACTTTCCAAACACATTGTTGCTATTAGCTTAAGTAAAATTTTCGGATCGAAATAAAAAAGGAATCTCTTCTCTAAAACTAATATTTACAAAGTTATTGATGTCTTACAAGTGAGTGTAGTAAAATGTTCTAAAAAGGTACTAGCTAGGATTATTTTTAAGAAATTTTAAAACTATTTATAATTAGTGAACCTCAATGAAAGTGTTAAAAAAATGAGCGGAAGGAATACTAATATACGATTAAGACATGAAAATAGAAAAAAAATTACGAAAATCCAATTCGACTGCCGTTAATGTTTACTTACACGTAAAAGAATCCTATTTTTCAAACGGAAAGGTTCATGGGCTAAATTGGCCTTTTTAAGTCCTTAAGTCGTAATTTCATCCTATAAAATACAGTAAGGCTCACACCTCATTCCCCCTCCGCTGTCACTTACCTGTACCGCAGAACAGCATCCCAGAAACTGTCTGCTGCTCTTTTATAAGGATATATTAATACGGTGGACTACCGTTTTACATTATATCATCTTGCCTAAGGTAACCAAAATAAAATGCATAGCTAAATAACAATTGATTTCCAGATCATCAAAGAAAGCCCACTTTAATCGATTCTCAGAAAATGGGTATTTAATGAAAGGTGTAGTGTTTGTCATTCACAACTTTTGACATAAAAACTCACTTGATATATCATTAGCTGCTACGTTTTCCTTTCAGCAGCTGTTGTTATTGACATGGAGGGAACAACTATTTCATACTTCTTTAAACTTATTAACTTCATAATTTTCCGATTTTAGGAAGGAAAAAGAAAAACTTTTGAGGTACGCTTTTGCTGCTTAAGCGACCAGTCTTAAGTTGTTTGATTTTACGAATGTCTTCTATATTTTTTTCGAATGACTAGTCTAGTGTGAGAGCACTGCGACATCTATAAGTAGAGTTCTGGTTTCTGTAGAATTTGATTTAACAAGAAAAGTCATTCTTCCAAATACCATGGTCTCATCTTTGAGCAATGGTTTGATACCTCGTAGTGAACTAGGATTTCCTGCTCAAGAAACAGCTGTTAAAGTAGCTCAATTCGCTGCCATAGTATGATAGAATTTAAATTGAATTGAAATAACCGTAACGCAAAATACTCATCCAATGTTGCTTCACTGACTGGAGTTATTTTCCTCCAGTCTGTTTCTTCGTTACGTAATTAATAGTTTCAAGTCCGTTCGTCTGTCCCTTCCATCACAAATTCAGCGAAGCGGGCGAATTCGTAACAGATGCTAGCAACAATATATACGCAGCGTTAAGTCTAAATGCTTGTAATAAATACTGCTCACTAATTAAACTCACCTAAATTCACATTCAACATCGTACTTACAAGTTTGTGGTTCTTCGAGCAAGTAACAGTTAGGGACTTCCGTACATCTGCCGCATATCTGTCTACGGCCTGTAGCCTCCTGCTTGGTTATTTTCTTTCTCTCTTTCACCTGCGGATAATAGCCCAAATATGTAGATCTCATATAGTTTGCAGGTCAGAAACTTATAATCTGAGGTGGATACAATTGAAAACTATGACATTCACTGAACGAATGGTCAAATAGGTTTTAGACTGGACATGAGATGATAGGCAGCATTATGATAAATGTTCCATGTGGGAGAAAAAGAGGAGCGCAAAGATAGAGAGAGAAAGAGAGAGGGAGAGAGTGAGAGACAGAGAGAGGTAGAGAGAGAGAGAGAGAGAGAGAGAGAGAGAGAGAGAGAGAGAGAGAGAGAGAGAGAGAGAATTGGAGGAGGCTTGGTCATTAGGCAATGGTATACCCTTGAAAAATAAATTATGATTGAGTCAGTTCTGGTAATGGACACTCAGAGTAACTTATTGCATTCCTGTAAATATTTTAAATTGCATTGTCAATTTAGCATTGTTTCATACTTGCGTATGCACTTTTAAAAGCGTACACTATTGTCCGCATTTCTGATTTTGGTTTGCAGTCTCATGAATGAAACTGTTCATCTAACTGTACAATATATTAGCTTTGCACATAGTGATAAGATAGTGCGGCATGTTTGTACTGTTTTTGTGAACGTTTATCATATCAGCTGACATAAGACCTGTCTCTTACTACAGATAAGGATTCTACACATGCAATTTTTTGTGTTGACTGCCTCGGAAGTAATGGTCAATCTTGATGATTATAGCACCGTGAAAATTTTCGCACTCAATATTTCTGTGACTGTCGTGATATTTTCATTTGTTATTTATTACCTGGGGTGTTGATGCGCTAAGCAAACTGATGTGTTTCCTTCCTGAGAGAAGTGTGCGAGTGTTACGGATTGTGGTGTAGACTATTATCAGAATAACATGATAATTATTACAAATTTGGATCTTAATTATTATACATTTATTGATGTCTCGCGGATTCTGCAGCTTCATTCTCAGAGAAATAATATTACAAAACGATGAAATCTTCTGACCATAAATCATATCAACATAGAATTCCGGATTTTGGTCATTGTTAAAGAAAATACGTCAGTGCTTTTTTTTGATAACCGTGCCATAATGAGTGAACTATTCTCAATAATAATAATAATAATAATAATAATAATAATAATAATGTTTATGAGCAGAATGCTCCTGTCATTTACTTATTTTGAATATTTTGAAGTTTGAATATTTAAAAAGTGATACCAAGCTGATTTAGTAAAACGGTTACGTGGGAAACAGTATAAAGATATCTCAAAACAACACCAATATGTTTATTTTGTCTTTTTTAAATCTATTTTATTTTACACTGCTTTAACTTCTTGGTCACATCGCGGCGATCTGTTCGATATCTGTTCGTGACTATTTGTGGTGGACAGCAGTCTCTCACTTTCGCTTCGTGTCAAGTATATAATGACAACAGACAAGACTTCGATGCCTCTAGACAAGCCGCTTCCACCATTCGTAGTCAGATGGTAGAATACAGGTCTGCACTCGAGGCAACATCCCTATAGGACATACACCATACTAATTAGCTTCGCGACAAGCACATGGCGTTAGAGTGTCATTTAGTGTAGCTGCTTTAACCATCTATAGACAGATGGCTACGTAATCGTTATCACCATTTTTTTCGCTTTGTTTTTCCTTCTTTTTATAGACATAAGGTGAAACTAAGGGTCTGGTATTTACCTGGGCAAGAAAATTCCCCAGGTAGCTTATTGGGGATTTGATACCTCCCGGATGCGGGCCACAGACTTTACCAATTTCTGCTTTGTTCTTTTGATAATTATGCTTTATATTTTTACTTTCTCTATACGTACTATGTATATGCACGGGCAAAAAAAAAAAAAAAATTATCTCTGGGACACCAAATTCGTCAAGTCCTACGCGGCACAGTGCCTTGTGTACACTACCCGCGATTCAGTTGTGTAGCGGTAGCATCAAGTTGTCACAAATTCCAAATCTTAGTATCACTAATCCATATGATTAATAATCACAATCAAATATATAAATTAAACTTATTCAACAACAAACTAACAATATTAGCTAAAAATATTAACGACGCAAAACATGATACGGTTTGTATTGTACGGCATCACTAAACTTGCCACCTTCCATGTGTATTCACTGAAGCGCTGAAGCAAAACGTAGGTTATTCCTTTTGTGAGGGTCGCAAGTTCGCTTCTCGCATACAGTCAACAAAAAGCAATATGCTGCACATGAAAGCTTGTGGTGCGCAAGCGCATTGGGCACGAACAGTTCTTTCTCCATGAAAAACAAATAGAATCTCCAAAGTATGATAAAATAATAAAAGTATTCTAAAAAAAAAAAGAAAAAAAAAAAACAGCGTGACCTTTTCTTCCACACGAATGGGAAAGGTGATTTGTCTATCGTCCAAATTGGTCCCGATACATGACTTCACAATTTCAACATGGTCGCGTATTGTATCGTGTTGGGGCTGGATATCTGAGGACGGTCTAGGTGTGCTATGGCAGCTTGTTACATTGAATGGTGTGCAGCACACAATAATACACGACTTATTTTGATTCCTTTTGTGAGGATGACATATCCTGATGGAATAGTTAAATTTGTACAGATAATGAACCTGTCCACGTATCTCGAAAGCTTTCAAATCGATTTTCAGAGATGCAGGAAATCAGAGTGTTAGACTGGCTTCTCTGTTTATCAGATTTGAACCCTATTGAGAATATGAGGGCTGAGGCAAACAGGGAGCTGCGCTGCAATTTATCTATAGATGGCCGAAGGACAAAATATGGTCTCTGCGCACGCATTCAAGAAGCCTGGGATCTTATAACTTCTCGTCCATATTACTGCAGGCATTTAATTTTGTCCATGCCCCGAAGATTAAGGGCAATTATACGGGCTGAAGGTTCATAAATCCGATATATATTATGTTTGGTTTTGTTTTAGTTTTAGAAGATAATGCTTATTTACACATTTTTACTTTCTCTACACTTACTACACAATGTATAGACAAGGCATTGCATTCCAACTGAAAATTCGATACCGAAAATTCACCGGAAAAATATATTCTTGGAGTTGACCATTTTTAAAATATTTCTTGTTAGTGGTTTCAGTTTTAAAATGCTTTTAAAATTTTCACATACGGTATTTTTTCAAATTCTGAAAGATTTGAGTATCACTTTGTCCTAGTGTATTTACTTGTTTCCCTTCAACTTACAAGAAACAAGTAATATGAGATTTTCTGCTTATGTTTGTCTTGATTAGCATGAAGTAGATAGAAGAATAAGTTGGATAGGTGGAGCAGACTGAAAAATTCAATGTCACAGTCGGGATTTGAACCACGGATCTCTCGATCTCTAGCCGGTTGCTCTGCCACTGAGCTATCATGACAACATGCTGGCATCGCATTGAATTACTCAACTGACTCCTGTGTTTCCCAGTAAACCACAAGATGATCTCAAATTCTCCTACTCCTGTCCTACACACGGCTTGTGTGAAAAAACAATTTATCCAGAAGAATAAGTTGGTTTAATTTGTTACCGAGATTTAGAGAAAGTCATGTGAATGGAGTATATCAGATTTTGTTCCCTTTAAATCCATACAAAGATATGCTGCTTGGTGCAGTGATTTGAACTCGAAAACAAATACTGCCTATTGGGTGTAGTTAATGTCATGGCTCATAACCATCACACCAGAAAGGTACGCTTTCCAACGGCTCTTCGATTTTATTGTTGTGTTCTCGCATTGTGTCATCATCTGTCAGTTGTGGACTGGTTTGAAATTTGTACAGACAGACCAGAGGTCTTCTATCTCAAATTAATTATTTAAGACACCTTATTTTCTGAAAAAGTTTCGGTGCAGTTCATTAACACCCTGTATAAATGCATAAACATGTCAAGACCCGCCTGGGTAATTTAGTGATAGCGTGTCTGCCTCACATTCAATAAGTCGCGAGTTATCTCGCTTAGGATGAGTTACACGGATACGATTTTCTCGGGGTATTCCCTATCTTGAGAAGACGAATGTCAAGTAACATTTGACTCCATGTACTCCAAGGTCATTTGAGTATTATTTCATCGAATTCATTCATCGCTCGAGTTGACCAATCAGGTTAAAGGACGTTCAGAAGATATATATTTTGAAATAATTTTACCATAAAGCTGGATCAGCACGTTTTCACTATATGAAACATCAAAAGTTTCAAAGACAGCTTTCTATCTTATGACAGTTGCACTCTTTAGAACATGCAACATTTGTTTTATTCTATGGTTTATGAGTAATTCTTCTTGTATTTCAGAGCTTGTGGTAAGAAAAGTATTTTATTGATAACAGAAGTTTAATACAACATATTGTTAGTTCAATTTCAGAAAAATGTTGTTATAAGACGTACACAAATAGATATAGGTATGTTTTATAAATTTATTCAATAGGCAATTTATATGATCTTTAAAAAAATTACTTCAAACTTTGAAACACTATAAATATTATAATACTTGAGATAGGATAAAAACAAATGAAGTCACATACTGGGGCAGCAATGGCTTCGGACCTTATTATTCATTTTTTTTATTTCACGGACATCTGGGTGCAGTTTCATTAAATAAAACATTAGTAATGGTAAACATTCTGTTATAATAATTTATAAGCTACAATCATGTTTCTATATCTAAATGATAAATACAGCTTATTCAATGCTGCTATGAATGCAAAAGGAGTTTTCCTGAAGGTCTGAGATAATTTAGAACTCTTTAACAATTTAAGAGCAGGCCCATGTTGCATCTATTTATGGGTATTTAGGAAGTTTGAGGAAACCTGTTATGTTGCTGATAAGAATTGAAGGCCAAAGATAATCATTGTCACTGTTGGTGAGGAGCTTCATGTAAATCATGAAGCAAGTAGAAATAATAATTATTATGGAATTAATAGTGCTGCAGAGCTATCAGGCAGAATGGAGGACAGACATCTCAATGTTTTATAAAGCTCCATCGTTTAGCCAGCATGCGTCTGACTGCTTTTGTTTGTGTTGTTATTAAATCCCATTGTTTCCTCAATATGACTCCTTTTGTGTATTTCCTACCTCAGATATAATATATATATATAAGGTTTGAAGTGACTTTTGAAAGACCATATCTGACAGGTAGTTTTGATTAGAATAAAAACAAAATTCGGAAATGCATTGATGTTGTTTTAGAATTTTTACTTTCTCTACTACTTACCTAGTAGATAAACGAGGTATTGTATCAACCAGGAATGTTTATGAGACTTCACCGGAAATATATGGTAACCGTAGCGCAAAGGCCCGATCGACCTGCCAGCCTGCGACACCGGCTCTCCTGGCGCAGCTATTTTTCCGATTGGCCGCTCTTAACAATAGCGCGTACCTCTTATAAAGCGCAATATACATCGGAACAAACAGTATTAGAGGTGTCATCAGCATAAATTAAAACTTTTCCCACATCTATATATTCTGATAAATCATTATATATAATAAACATATTAAAGGGCCGAGTATCAAGCCCTGTGACACTCCCATACGCATATCAAAACTATCAGAAAAAGTGTCATTAACTTTTGTGCAAATACTACGATTGGATAGATATGATTTTAAAAAGTTTAAAAAACAGCCTCTGATCCCTTAGGCTTCTAACTTTAAAGTAATATAATTAATATTCAAACTATCGAAGGCCTTAGATAAATCAAGATATAACACGGCTACATATTTACCCTAATCATGGTTTTTATGTACATAATTGTTAAGTTCATATAAGGCAGTTTCCGTAGATTTTCCAGGAAGCTCTGGAGTAATTAAATCAGATTTCAATATAAAACCAAGCAGTCTATTGTACAAAAGACGTTCGAATATCTTAGAAATTATGCTTAATAATGATATGGGCTTATAATTCTTTACATTACTGGTATCACCCTTTTTATATCTAGGTATAACTAAGGCTATTTTCAGTGACGACTGAAATATTCCATTCTCAATACCAACTATTAAATAAAAAGGCTAAGGGGGATGCAAGTGTCACCGGTCACACGTATAAATTTCATAGATACATTGTCAATTGAGACCAATAACAAGGAAATGTCGGAAACGGTTACCTCCGCAGTTTGGACGAGATCTACATTTTTTGTGGAGTAAGTTTTTGTCTATCTTACAGTTAAACAGCTAAGCAAAATTTGGCAAAATTCATTAAAAATAAAGAGGTCTTCTAGGCTATTCCCAGATAATTTAAGATATATCTTTTATTTGGAATGTAAATATCTTTATTATACGGGATTTTAATCAAAATGGTTGCAGCCATTTTTGAGAAAATCAAAATTTTCTTTGTGTCGCATCCTTGGAAGATACTTAACCTAAATACCAAGTTTCATATTTAACGTACTACTCGTTTTTGAGCCCCCCCCCCACACACACCATTTTTCCAAAAATGCCTTTTTCGGACTCAGGGGACCCCATAACATATATCTCCGGTGAAATCTCGACATCGAATTTTTGAGTGGAATACTTAATCCTTCTCTATCCGCATTGTACATGCGGGCTTGAGAAAGTAAAAATTATACCTTTCCTTCAGGTGAACAGGAATATTCTATTTTCATCAATCAACTGTAAAGGTATTGCTGAATAAACCTTAAAAAATGTGGCTCATTATTTAACTAGAGAAGACCTGTTCATTCTGGATGAATTTTGCCCAACTAGTAAACCAAAACTTATTGCACAAATAATGTTCATTTCAAGTTTATGGGATATGCAGTTTTTTTTTTTTTTAGAGTTTCCTTGTTATTTCACCTATCTTTAATTTTACTGGTAATGCAAAGCGAACTGAAATTAAATTTCTCACATGTCGATCAGCTTTTAAAAGATTTAATTTCACTTAACCCTAATTTATTCTCTTATTTCCCTTCTGCCTAGAAGAAGCAAGTACAAACACAATTTTTGTCTATCTTACAGTTAAACAGCTAAGCAAAATTTGGCAAAATTCATTAAAAATAAAGAGGTCTTCTAGGCTATTCCCAGATAATTTAAGATATATCTTTTATTTGGAATGTAAATATCTTTATTATACGGGATTTTAATCAAAATGGTTGCAGCCATTTTTGAGAAAATCAAAATTTTCTTTGTGTCGCATCCTTGGAAGATACTTAACCTAAATACCAAGTTTCATATTTAACGTACTACTCGTTTTTGAGCCCCCCCCCACACACACCATTTTTCCAAAAATGCCTTTTTCGGACTCAGGGGACCCCATAACATATATCTCCGGTGAAATCTCGACATCGAATTTTTGAGTGGAATACTTAATCCTTCTCTATCCGCATTGTACATGCGGGCTTGAGAAAGTAAAAATTATACCTTTCCTTCAGGTGAACAGGAATATTCTATTTTCATCAATCAACTGTAAAGGTATTGCTGAATAAACCTTAAAAAATGTGGCTCATTATTTAACTAGAGAAGACCTGTTCATTCTGGATGAATTTTGCTCAACTAGTAAACCAAAACTTATTGCACAAATAATGTTCATTTCAAGTTTATGGGATATGCAGTTTTTTTTTTTTTTAGAGTTTCCTTGTTATTTCACCTATCTTTAATTTTACTGGTAATGCAAAGCGAACTGAAATTAAATTTCTCACATGTGGATCAGCTTTTAAAAGATTTAATTTCACTTAACCCTAATTTATTCTCTTATTTCCCTTCTGCCTAGAAGAAGCAAGTACAAACACAATTTTCTAACGCTTTTTTAGAGTATAATAATGTAGATAACAAATAGCATTTTGTAATAATAATTTTTTTTAAAGCAGGTGAGAAATGCATGTGATATGGATACATGAGATTGTTTTGTTTTAATACTTATACTGCCAGTATTCTTTTAATTCATACATGTGCTTTAGATAAAAACCAAATACGCTAAATATATTAGTAGTTTTACTACATATGCTTAATTATTCTAATATTTTTTTAACTAAAGTTAAAAACAAATAAAATACACGAAATGTGTTATGAAAAATTTTATAAATATTGTCGCAACCGCCTTTTCTACTAATAACTCGGGGAACTCGCTGTGGCTGCGAAAGGCAAATACAAAACTATTCTAACTGGATGCGACATGAGGGACGTATCCCCCATGCTAACTTATGGGAAATTAGCAAACTCAGGAGTAAAACAAGGAAATGTGGGAACAAAATCAAACTACTAAATTAAAACATGTTAATTCAAGAGTGATTCCAGCTAATTGATTTATTAAACTTTTACCTGTTATGTTGACGCTGGATGATGCGTAGCCAAAACCTGGGTGAATACTATAGCTCCATTATTAATTACATGATTACTAAGAACTTGCGATGCGCACCCCACGGCGTCCCACTGGCAAAGAGGCCGAAAAGCCACGCTCCCGTGGTTATATTAAACTAACCTTTTCTACAGCACAGCCAAAACATAAAAATTAATTAGTCAATCATGCCACACTTAGAATGTGGATCCTAACGCAGTAGTACCACATTCTGCATGTGACAATATAGGTTCATAGAAGAGTATCGTTTATAATGGATAGAGAAAGTTGTGTCAACTTGACACATCAGATGCTTTAAACTTTTTGTTTTAATTTTTATGAACTAATTATGAATACCTTGTGTATGTGAGTTTATGCTTAGGAGATTTTCACAAAACAATATATAGCTCATGTCAAATGTTTTTGTTTGCAGGACCTGGAAACATTCCTAAATGAAGGTAAACAAGGTGTTATTTATCTTTGCCTGGGATCACTTATACGAAGTGACACTCTTCCTAAGGAGAAAATCAACGCCTTCGTTGACGCTTTTAAAGAACTTCCTTACAAAGTCCTCTGGAAAACTGATCCCATCGAAGGACTTCCAGAAAGCATCAAGACTGTAAAATGGGCACCTCAGTTTCAAATTTTGAGTAGGTGCATTTATTTGACTTTTTCATTGTTTTCATCCCTTACAACCTTCCTATAGCTAATATATTTCCTCCTAAGTTTAACTTAACAGCTCGATGCAATGAGTAGGTAATAAGCCTTCTTGAATACAATCAGTTCACTTCAAAATAATTCAGTGGTACATAAAATATTCACAGACACAATAAATGGTAAGAGAATTATTGATATTAATTTTAGTGGGTTTAATTTTAATTATTTTTGTTTTATCGCACCACACTGTAGAGATATAATTATTCATAAATTCATATTTATAAATATCGCTGAGAAACTAAGAAATGTAATAGAGTATGTTGTTTTAAATATTCCTTATTTGTATTTCCTTATTCGTATTTTTTTTCGGCTAGCGCTTGTAGAAGGGGATAGGGTGCTGTTTGATGCAGGAACCAGTCTTTCTCCCTTTTGCCGCCTGATGGCCGAAAATAATGCGAATGGTATATATTTTAATATCTTATATATATTATGAATAAAGCGAGAATCACACACATTTTTTGTTAATACATTTCTATACATATACTTTACTTAATCAGAATCAGTTGAAAAATTCAACGCCACATCCGGGAACTGAACACGTTATCCCGTTCTCCGTTCGGTTGCTCTAACTATTGAGCTACTGTGACAATCCGCCCTTATGACATTCAATCTTCCAACTGATTATGTATGGTTTACCCGGTTCAACCAACCAGCATGTCTCACTTCAGAGAACCCCCCCAGAATGGTGGCTTAACATCGTATCTGGGTAATATACTATGTTCCATATAAGCTATTCTAATATAATTGTAATACTCCTCTCTCCTAATATTATTGAAATTAATAATTGTATATCAGTGTACATACTGGTTGGTTGAACCGGGTAAACCGTACATAATCAGTTGAGAGATTGAATGCCATACCGGCGGATTATCACAGTAGCTCAATGGTTAGAGAACCGCACGGAGGTGCTCAGTTCCCGGGTGTGGCTTTGAATTTTTCAACTGGTTTTAATTAACTAATTTTATAGCAGTGTACTTTTCAATAATATGTAGGAGAGAGGAGTATTACAATTATGATATACTTTACTTCTTAAATTTGAAGTAATTTTAACGAAAGACGTAATATATTCTCCAGATAATTGTGCCTTACTTTTGTTACATGTGATTGCAGAACATCCTCATGTGCACGTGTTTATAACCCATGGTGGCCTGATGGGTACGCAGGAAGGTGTTTATGCTGGAGTACCTATGATTGGTATTCCTATGTTTGCTGACCAAGAATTAAACGTGAGAAACATAATGATAAGAGGCGCAGCAGTGATGGTCCATTATGATTTTCTAACAAAGGAAACACTGCTAGAGGCACTAGACAGTGTTCTCAACAATTCAAGGTATATGCTTACATTTACCAAAGTAGCATTCTGTAGGAAATTCATTTTTAACGCAAGATAAGGAAATTATATAAACTGTTAATGACCCAGTATAAATATAAAATTTTATATTATCAATGAAGGCAATATTATACCAAAACTTTATCTAAATTAAGAAACAAAATTTGTTTAAATTTCATTTCGAAGCCTTTTAAATTGTAATTGTTTTTAAAGCGTACCCCCGTTATAGAAACTTTCAAAACTGTGATTATTAATACAAGTTGGTTTCTAAGAATGTATTCATTAAGGATGTTTATATTTTTAGAAAAAAAAATAATAAAACTGTAAATTAAATATTGAACTTTTTTAAATTTCCAAAATATTGGACATAATTAGAGCTATAAAATATTTTCGGTAAAAAATAAGCATTATTTACGTTTTTAGTTATAATTTCCAAACAATATAATACTATATTATTATAGCAGCAACATTTTTAAAAAATAAGCTGTTTAATAAGCAAATGTATTATATAAGTTTGCTTGGATTAAATTGTTAACTCTTCAAAAGCATCTGCTGGAAATTTTAACACATTGGTTGAAAATTCCAAATTTTGCAACGTTAGTAATTATCTATCTACGATAAAATTAACAAAGAATTTTCTTCGAAATGTAAATTTCTAGAATTTATCTACCTGCTTATCTAGTATATATATAAAATTGTATATGCATTATATACAGGTGTTTCCAAATGACACCAAACGAAGATGTGGACCTTGTTGGTCATACTCTACGTGATACGTGAATATAATTTTCAGCTTTAAATTCGGCACGTACAAAAACTGCCATAAAATCACCATGGATTAGGCAGTCGTACATATCCAAATGGCACGTGCCCGGCCCACACCAAGAGAGATGCCGGTTGGTAGCGAAGGTCCCAGTCGCGTGGTGTAGGCGTGGCACAGCTCATGTGGGTTATGTTATTTGATTCGTATAGCACATTCTGACGTTGTTTAGGTGGCGTATGACAACCGCTGTTCCTTCCTGCCAAATATGTGTGCTCTTTAAACACACACAAAACTTTAAATAGAAGAGTTTGAAAGTTGCGACACCAAATTTTGGACAAGTCAACGTGCAAACTAATCGACTGCTATCTTCGTTTGGTGTCGTTTCGAAATGGCCTGTTGTATATAATTACTATGTATACTAGATAAGCAGGGGAGGTACAATTTCCACCAAAATTTAGATATGGATATTTTCCCACAAATATATATGCCTGTGCGCGCGTGAACAAAATCTCCTTAAATACCAAACTTGATATTCAATTTAGCATATTACAATGATGCAACACGAAGATTTCACACCCCAAATCACTCATTATATGGAGTTTGTTTTTCTAAAATGTTGATTTTCTTGAAAATGGCTCTCTCTCTCTTTAGACCATTGTATTCGTGTCCAATAACTTTTGCATTGCTGGTAAACCTTAAGAGATAGAAAAAAACTTAGTACTCAACAAATGTATATGTCATTGAAGATATGATTATGTGTAATACATTTTTTGTGCATTCAACCATTTCCAACAAACCCTTATTTGTTCGAACTTTCATAAACTTACCTCTTCTTAAATGGAAAGTCATATTCTCCTTTATTATGATAGAGGATGGAATTACATAGTGATAAACTCTTAAATCTCTTTGCACAACCACAAGAGGAAAAACGAATAACAACTTAGCACTTGAAAACATCAAGTACGAGGGCTATTTTTTTCAAGTGCGATTGGTCGCGAAATTAAAACCACAGTGAAAATCAGATGAAGCTTTGCGCAGATGGATTGCGCAGTAACTCTAATAGGACCGTTGATCGCGTCACGCTGTACATGTCAATTGTAAGCGCGCAGTGAGTTAGTAAATATGCCTAGAACAATAGCGTCGCCCGCCAAATGTAATGCGAGAGCTGACCTTGAAATGCCGCGAAATTGCTCATGCAGCACAGAAATTGTGAACATATGATTTTTTTTTTTTTTTGTAATCGTCTGAGACATTCGCTTCCTTCCCTGACCGTGGTCATGGTTTTTTTTTTTTTTTTTTTTTTTTTTTTGTAGAGTTTAACGCCCGCTTTTACTACTTGTGGCATGCAGGCGATGGTGCTACCGATGGCAGGGGAAACCGTAGAACCCGTAGAAAACTCCCCTGCGCCTTTTTGTCTATCACAAACCTGACGCGGTCACTTGGGATCGAACCCAAGCCGTCTAGGTGAGAGGTGAGTGGTCTAAACACTCGGCCACGGCGCGGCACGTGTCATGAACGTCTGTACGCACTTCTTCAAAGTTCCTGCACCATTGTTGCACTTTACTGTCACTCATTAATGTTTCACCGTACACATTACTCATTCGTCGGTTAATTTCACCTGCGTTGCACCCCTCCGCATGAAGAAATGGGATTACAGTACTGTCCACCCAACGCAAGAAGGCAAGCGGGGCCTAAGGAGCGAGCGAGCGAGGGGGGACTTGAACTGTTATTTGGTCACGTACTAGTGGATCTGTTTACGTTTACTACGTGTGTATATGAACCAACCTACTGCTGCCAGATCTAGTGCTCGTTTCAGTAACGGAAGTGATGTATTATGCATTATTTGACCCTTGCTGCTAACACGCGCTACGACATATAGTACTACAGTTATATGATATTTTGTTACTTTTATTCTTGGTTTAATATTTAAATATTTAAATGCAGAGAGCGGCAGCGACAGCAGCAAAGATGAGGAATTCTCCGACTCGGATCTTGCACGACAACAGGACTTCTAGCTATGTGTGAGTTATGTGACAACACTGTATTTTGGATGTCCTTATATCCAGACTTCGAGCATAAACATCATACGGACAGCAAAAGTGTTTACTTAAGTGCTTAGGTTACGCATTCCTCTACCTTGCCTTCTTGTGATGGGTCATCAATACGCACAGTGTAGGCACACTTTTGGGGCGACGTTATTGTTCTAAGCATATTTACTTGCTCACTGCGCGCTTACAACTGACATATACAACATGACGCGCTCAACTGTATACTAGACTCTGCGCAATATATCTGCGCAAAGCTTCATCTAATTCTTACTATGGTTTTAATTTCGCGACCAATCGGACCTTGAAAAAAATAGCCCTCGAATTTGAAAATTCAAATTAATAACAAGTAATAGTGTAGTTGTAAATTGCTGTGATTAAATATACTTTTTGTAAAGTAAGCTTTTGTGTATTCTATGGCTGCGCTAGCCCAGGCACTCAGAATTGTTAACGGATGGAAATGTGTCAATGTGCTCTAAACAAATAGTTTAAAACTAGGATCAGGAGAAAGTGAGAAAACGTCTTAAACTTCAACAATCTGCTATGTTTAGTAAAAGTAATACATAATATAAGTAAAAGTAAAAACACCCAAGGTTACATAGAAATTATATAACATTCATAAAATCATAACATACATACCATAAATATCACAGAACATTCCAAGTTACATAGCCAATTATATAAAATATACAAAATCACAACATAAAATACAGTGATAGCCTCAAGAACATCCCATACACAATTATATTAAGTACATACAATCACACCACGTACAATGAAAACCTCAAGAACGTACCATACAAAGTAAATTACATAAAGTACACAAAAGTACAGCAAAATACATAAAAAAAGCCCTCAAGAACACGCCAAATTACATAGTAAATTACATAAAATGTATAACATTGCAACATAGCATACTATAAAAGCACCACCCTAAATTACACAACATAAAGTACAATAAAAGCATCAAGAACAAATGCTACACAGTAAATTACATAAAATCACAACATAAAGTACAATAAAAGCAACAAGAACCCATGTTACACAGCAAACTACATAAAATCACAACACAAAGTTCAATAAAAGTATAAAGAACACATGTCACACAGTAAACTACATAAAATCACAACATAAAGTACAACAAAAGCAACAAGAACACATGTCACACAGCAAACTACATAAACTCACAACATAAAGTACAATAAAAGCATCAAGAACGCATGTTACACAGCAAACTACATAAAATCACAACATAAAGTACAATAAAAGCATCAAGAACGCATGTTACACAGCAAACTACATAAAATCACAACATAAAGTACAATAAAAGCATCAAGAACACATGTTACACAGCAAACTACATATACTCACAACATAAAGTACAATAAAAGCATCAAGAACACATGTTACACAGCAAACTACATAAAATCACAACATAAAGTACAATAAAAGCATCAAGAACACATGTCACACAGCAAAATGCATAAAATCACTACATAAGATACAGTAAGAAGACCCATGTTATGCAGCAAATTACATAAAATCACAACAAAGTACAATAAAAACTTCAAGAACACCCAAATACACAGATAACTACAAAAATATCACAAACTATAACTAGACATAAATTATTGTTCTAATATTCTGTTTTTTTTTCTTGCAGCTATCGCAAGAACGTCAAGCATCTTTCTTTTCTCTTTAGAGACAGACCTCGTACAGCACTGGAGACAGCCATTTACTGGACTGAGTATGTCATCAAATATAACGGCGCTAGTCATCTGAAGACCGCCGCCGTAGACATGCCTTGGTACCAATTGTTTCTCCTAGATGTCCTTGCAGCGTTATTAATGACAGTAGTGTTTGTGGTAGTTTGTTTATACTTAATTATCAAGAAACTAGTCAACATTATAATACCAACTAGTAAAGTTTCTAAAAAGCAAAAGGTGAATTGATTTCTATTGTGATCTGAGTGAGAGGTACTCTTGATCTGATTCTGACAAATCATTAGCCGTAATTTTAATGGGCAATTATGCTGCATTGAAAAACACCGATGTGAAACATTGTTTACCATGAAGTTTTAAATACACATTAACAAATAACTCGGTAAAAGCATTCTTATTTTACTCCAAAGAGTAACAAATACAAGTATTGTTTCGCATTGTTATAAATGGTATATAATTTAATTGTTAATGCACCTTTCTATAACTGTTAAGTTGTTTACTGTAATTTATTAATGTCGTGATAATTTTACCAATTGGCAAACTTTGTCTTAATTGCAGAGAGCATTTTAGAAAATACCACAGATATATTTGTTTAACCTTATATTTTAAGTTGTATATATTGTGTTGTTAAAATAAAATGAAAGAAAAGCTTTTGTTTCTTTTGTTTATAGGAGTATTCAATTAATTTTTGTATTAACTATAAAACTTACTTTTGCTTATATTATTTTGAGCAGAAGATTTGACGTCATTGTTATTACCATTATAGCGCATTTTACAAATTACATAATATACTTTGTAAAGCTTCGTTTGAAGTAATTTTAGGAATAACTAGCATGTATTTAAAATCCAAACTTTCAATAATTATGTGCTGCATTCCACCCAAAAATTCGATACCAATATGTTATTACAGACACCTATAATGTAATCAACAGGATAGACAAAAAAGTATATATATATATATATATATATATATATATATATATATATATATATGTGTGTGTGTGTGTGTGTTCCATTCACATGCTTTTCTCTACCTGTTCTCCAAACAAACCATTCCTAAAAAAGATTATTCATACACTAGGCTAAATAATATTTTAAAAGCTGGTTGCTATGTGAACAATTAAAATTTAGGTAGCTTTGCATGGTCAGAAGTAAAACAAGAGAGAGAGAAAACGAAAGGCGATTTCCCGTTTAAGAAAAGTTACGTTGTTTAAAATTGAATCAAAAAGAGTATATCACATATATTATGTGTTATAACGATATCTACATTTTTGTGTGCTAAGTTTTTGTCTAAACATTCACACTACACGTGGAGAGAGTAAATGTATTTATGAACCTTTTGTTCTTTTCTGGCATCCTGTTGCAACAGTTTCATTAAAATCTGGTCTACTAAGGGAATGCTGTTTTGAAACTGGTGTTTCTCTGCCAAATTTACGTTTGGTATCACAAAATCTTAAAAGATGTTTTCTTCTTGCTTTTCTTAAATTGAACTAAATGGATAAATGTTCTGCCATATTTTCTGGATCGCTCTTGTCAACCTCACTTGAGGTGAGAGAATTGCAATTAATTTTTATTTATCATTTGTTTATAATGAACTTATTTTTAATTTTTTACCACGTATGTGCAATATAATAGACAAATTACTGTATTACCCCACCCAAAAAAAAAGAATTTTTACAAAAAGGGATGTTGTATTTGTGTATGTATGTATCCGAGGTCAGCATAATTCAAAAATGAAATGTGGATTAAGTACCAAAGTTGGTATTTCAGTTTAGTATCTTCCAAGGACGAAGATTTTCAGCAAAATTCCACCAACCTCAAATACTCTTTACAGTTTTCGAAAATGTTGATTTTCTCAAAATGGCTCTAACGATTTGAATTAAAATACTATATACTTAATATGTTTTATGACCAGCGAAAAGTATATCTTGAATTTTATGTGAATAGCCTCTAAAGACCTTATCATTGTGTACGGCTTTTGCATAATTTTTGTGTAACTGGCAAACCGTAAAAATTAGAAAAATCTTACTCCACAAAAAATTTAAATTTTTGTTAAAAAAAAAAAAACATACAGTATATTATATACATTCTTTTCTGTAGAATCAACCATTTCCGAGGTATTCCATGTTTTAATTTTAAACTGCTTAAACTTATCTCAAACGGGACGTCATCTTTCTGTTCGTCTATTTTTGTCTACTTAAAAAGCAAAGAGAACGGAATATTATAAGATTTGACTATCGCTTTAACCTTAATTCTCTTCTGCTAAAAAGAAACTGAAACAAACACTTCCGATAATGTTTCTCTCAATTACCACGATATAAAGGAATAATCTTCTGTAAAAATAGTTTGTAGAGAAAGTCATGTGAATGTAACGTAAGATTTTATGATTTATTTATGCTAATTCAGTGCTCGAGTTCTCTATTCATGCAAATGTTTTGATTCGTAGCACTTCAAAACGAAGGTTTTCATGCTTTATTATAAACTGTCCTTGAAAATAGCTTCCGGTGTAACCATCTGCAATTTCATGGACACGCTATAATGTCACATCACATACAAGGTCGGAAATCAAGAAAATACTTGCAATTTGTCACCAAAATTGTTACTGTCGCTTACGTAAGTAAAATGACAAGTAAATAACCAGAAAAAATTATTATTTATGAAACAAATGTATGATTTCATAAATTGTGGCACTAGTAAATATTTAGCGCTTGAGCAAATGGCATACGGCTATATACGAGTTTTATGGACTCCATTACGTAGCTAACGAGATCGACTATTAGGTTACTATCAAGGCTACCCGTTGGTAACATTTTTAAATTTTGTATTTATGAACATATATTTTTAAAAGTTATACAAGTGATACCCTGAATCTTCAGCTAGTATACACATTTTCATTGCAATATTTAGAGCTATTTTCAGTTTATGAACCTTTAATTGATTATTCAAATGGCAAACCGCATGATGAAAAACTTAAAATTTTAGAAATACATATCTGTTTTCATTCTAAGAAATATTAAAGAACAAATGTTTCAAACAGATATTTTATTTGTGTTCTAGTTTTTGAGAAATAAATATAAACTTATAAGAAACACTATTTTTCAATACTTTTAATATGTTATTTATATATTGTAACTAATATTTCTCTAATGATAATCGATAAAGAAAACTCATTACCAACATTTAATCACTTACAGATTTGAAAGTATTTCAACAGATGGTCCATATTTTACATAAGGAAATAACCCTTCGAACGATAAGAGTTGCAGAACTCTACGGGGTAATTGGAAGTAAATACCAGTCAGCGACGGGTAGCATGAGCGACCTTTACTAGAGTCCATGATAAAAAATGAGACCGAGACATCGTTTACTAGAGTCCATGATACAAAAGTGACCGAAAACCTTCTTGATTGTTTTCATTTCCAATTTTTTATTTAACATTAGAGACTAGATACAATGAAGGGTAAATCAGAATAGTAAGAGACCGAAACAAAAACTATGACACACGTATTTCGCTTAAGTATTATTATTACTATTATTATTATTATTATTATTATTATTATTATTAGCTTAGCAAAATTAATCAAAATGTGAAAACATCGTATCGAAAAAACATCAAAATGCGAGAGCACGTAGTGTTTCCCTGTATTATCATTAACGTTATTACGCAGTATACGCTCAGTAGAATAAGTCAAAACTGAAAACAGCGTAACGAAAATGCGTAAATATGAGAACACAGTGTTTTGCTGTATTATTATCATTAATGTTACGCTTAGCTGAATAAGTCACACATCAAAACATCGCAACGAAAAAAATTGAAAACATGACACACGTAGTGTTTTAATGTATTATTATCATTAACATCATTCATATTATACGTCTAGTAGAATAAATCAAAACATAGAAACATCGTACCAAAACATACAGACGTGAGAGTATGCAGTAATATTATTACGCAAAAAACCCTTAACAAAATTAATGAAACGTGAGAAC
The DNA here is from genome assembly GCA_030762935.1 of Hymenopus coronatus. Lineage (NCBI taxonomy): Eukaryota > Metazoa > Arthropoda > Insecta > Mantodea > Hymenopodidae > Hymenopus > Hymenopus coronatus. Next base: position 88,068,938 of record CM060896.1, on the reverse strand, counting down.
GTAACGGAAAAATAGGTAACCACCATAGAATGTAAGGTTAATATTGTTATCATAAATATCATTAACAGTATACGCCTAGAAGGATAATTAAAGCATAATTACATCTTAACACAAGTGAAGGTATTATTATGATTCATATTATTACGCAGTATAGCTTACTAGAACAAAATAAAACATAAAACCACCGTAACAAAAAATGCCATAATCATGTAATTATTACACAGAATTCGTTAGCAGAATAAATATATACATGAATACATCGAAGTAAAAAATACGCAAATAGAAAAACACGTAGTTTTTCGCTGTATTATTATCAATAAATATAATTAACCTTAGCAGAAAAAATCAAAACATGAAAACATCTTAATAAAAACATGCATAAAAACAGTACGGTGCAATTTTACCTTCTCTCGTATTTAAATGTTTTCTTTATGACGCTTGAATATTTTGCTCTGCTAGTGTATATAATAATAATAATAATAACTGTATATAACATTATAAAATCAAGTACTACATGTGATACGACACTTTCATCTTTTGGGATTTTTTCTGATACGTAAGCGATGATAAGAAAAAGTAAGTCTAGTTTACAGATTACCTTTACTATTCACTTATTCTACTATCGTATAGCTAATATATTTATTATTATTATTATTATTATTATTATCATCATCATCATCATCATTTTGTGAAACACTACTTGCTCTCATGAATAGTTTTTGTTACATTACAAGCCATTTTATTGTACCTTTTTATTGGATCCAATTTCTATTGTTAAGTAAGATCAACGTAAGTATACATAATTACAAAACTATCTGTTAGTTTAGTTACTGGTTGGTGAATTTTCTCTCTCAAAAATAAAGGCTCTGTAACTGTAGCATAAAACAGTTAGCATTTTCGATCTCTTGAATATCATCATGGGTTATAGTAAAAGTCTGGAAACTACCTCACGATGAGGAAATCGTATACGCAATTTCCTCACAGTTTTCGCCAAAGGTTTGCGACGAAGGTCGCTCACACTACCCGCCGCTGACCGGCATTTGCTTCCAACCACCCCGTAGAATTCTGCAGCTCTTTTATCGCCTGAATGGTTTTCTGCCGTTGAGCCCCATGATATAAGGTTTGAAGAAAACTGAACAAAACTTGCAACATGGGGAACATTTTGAATACGTAAAGAACATAGAAAACACAGAAAGCGAGGGAAAAAAAACTTTGGAATTCTAAAGGGCTATCTGCGTTTGTGTGCTGTCAAATTTAAAAAATGGGGTAACATTTCAAAAAAATGTTCCAGGTAGGTAGTCCAAAGGGTAATCTAGGGAGGAGGGATTTTCTTAAAAATCTTTGTGTCGCATTCTTGGAAGATACCAAGATACCAAACTTAAATACCAAGTTAGGTATTAACGGGCTTTTATTTTTTGAGCTATGCTTTCCACTGACACACACAGGATTTTTTTCTAAAAATGATTTTTTTTTTTTTTTGGATTCAGAGTGTCTCAAAATACGTATTTCCGGTGAAATCTTGGTATCGACTTTTTGGGTGTAATATAAAACCTTCTCTATATACTTCGTACATAGTACGTGTAGAGAAAGTAAAAATTGTTGCTAAGGAGGTTGTGTTGTGTATTCCTATATATTAGCATGAATATTATTTTGAAAGGTCTAGATTGCTTATCACTCGTAAATAAATGAAATGTTTAGGAATCTTCAGCTACGTTTGAGTCTGAACAGAGCAATAACATTTTCATGCCTTCATTTATGGTGTTAATTTAAGGCAAATTCCCTGACCATTCAAGCGCACAAACGTTATCTTTAAAGAATTTCTAGGGTTCAGTATGTGCGCCGAGCAAATGACGAATCTGCAAATTCACCACAGTTTCAACAGATTGTAAAACAGCCCGAGAAAAAGATGTTTTGGAGTTGTTTCACCTACGAAGGACAAGAACCTTTAATTTTAGTTCATTCTCCTGCGGTACCAATTATAGTAAAAGAGGGCGTTAAACGCTATAAAAATCCAGTTGAAGGCATGAAAAAGTTATACTTTTATATTGAATTCAATGTGAAAATCGGAATTATTGTACTCATAAATACATAGAGGGGGCCGAGTTTTTGAGAATCTAGTAATTTTAGGACTATGACATGAACAACTGCACAAACATCATAATCTTATAAATTTCGCATCCTCCATTTTTGAACTCCCTATTATAGGAGAGATTAATGCATTATATTTCATATTGGATATATAATCAAATCAAAAGTATATTTGGGGATTATACTTTTTATTTTACGTTGTATACATTATGAATATAATAAGTATTACTCTCATATAGTAGGATGGCCGTTATTGGGGAAATCTGGTAATTTTAATTCATTATGTTGAAATGTCATAATCGCAAAATCCTCAAACGTGAAGATGTGATCTCCAACAAACAGCGCTATATATGGAGAGTTTTGTATTTTTAATGGATTTCAATAAAATATGCATTTCTAATATTAGTACAAAAATTATCTTAAACTTCATATAAATACGGTTTAGGGGCGAGATAAAAAGCAACCAGAAAATGCAGAGCTCAGTAATACGCTGGCTGGAGTATAATCCGGGCTTGAGGGCCGTGGTCTACTGGGCTCTTTCTACTTCCCAGACGTTTCGTCTGCGACTACGGCAGACATCTTCGGTGGCAGCGGTGAAGATGTCTGCCGTAGTCGCAGACGAAACGTCTGGGAAGAAGAAGGAGGAGCCCAGTAGACCACGGCCTACAAGCCCGGATTATACTCCAGCCAGTATTGACACCGGCCGTGAAAGCCTAAGAATTTCGATGAATATCCCAGTCATTCACGACTCATTACAAATCACTACACAACTCACCGCAAATCTTCCTCCTTTTTATAGCAAGAAAATGACGTCATAAACTTTCTGCAAATTGTCGAAGGTAGTAAAAACCGAAGCTTGGAAAAACATCTCGAATATCAGAAGAATCGCGATGTCGTGAGAAGTCTCGTGTTCCGATGGATCCTTTTGCGTCGTGCCACTGTTTATCAACGAACTGTGATGTGTCTCATTCCAGCTTCACTGCCGCATACCAGAGTGCACATGAGAGCAATCACATACCGGATGGCGTTATTTATATATAACTTATATAATGTAATATTTAGTAGTATTAGTTAATATGGAAGTATTATAAATATCTTTAAGTTTTCCCAAATTAAATGCACTATTACGGCTAACTATGAACATATTAAAATACTTTCTCTCTCTCTCTCTCTCTCTCTCTCTCTCATGAAACAACGACTAACAAAAATACTTATATATACACACACACACTTGTTATATTAAATGTGATGGTTACTCCTCCCTTAAGTAAAGGCCTTGTTGGATAGTTAAAAATAATTTCCAGGAAAAATGTATTGTAATTAGCACGGTTCTGATGGAAGGATTACTTTTTTTTTGGAAGAGTAATTTATAGCACAGTTATTTTCAGCATTTTTATTGCCATCGTTAAAATGTTATTTTATCCACACGTTTCCATTTGTTTGTCGAAATGCTAACGATGAAGCAAACAAATAAACACACGCCGGTGTATCATATCACCCATTTATTAATATAACATTAAAAAAATTTCGCCTGTATTATGACCTCTAAATCTGGAGGTTTCCAGTTTGATTCTCATGAAAATAGTAAAGTTTTGTTTAGTTAAGTTTTGTTTGTCGATTATTTGCCCTTTAACCTGGAAGTATGAATGAGAGAGTATAGAATTAATTACTTGTAATCATAAATAATAAAATAGAATGTTTGGAAAATAATTTTATCGTAATAATGTTGGTATAGTGTGATGCTAAGTAATCTCCATGATAGTTTAAACTTTAATTCTAATTTAATAAAAGCATTTTTATGAAAATATCCGTTTGCATGTATGCAAGTGTGTTTTTGTGTATGCGAACACAATAAATCCAAAAACAAAAGACGGTTACCGCTGTTTATTTAACGTGATTGAAGGACCTTTTATTTAATTCAGCTAAACAAATTGTGGTGGCAATCCATTCCATCCGCAGCAGCAATATAGCGTCTCCCTTCAAACAATTTCTTATTCGAGTAATTTGTTGGAGTTGATGGTGTAATGTGCCACGGAGTAGCAAATTATTAATTTTTATAAATTATTTAGCAAGAGAGTTTTCTCAAGACGTTCAGCATAGAAAAACTGCTCTTTTGGGATAAGAACTATTGAGGGCGAGTTGAAGATAATTGTTTTTATGTTTTCCAAACTTTTAACATCGTAATTCTCAATAAAATAATACACATCTTGAAACACTTGTTTACTTCACATTTATGATTTACTTCTTCAACGAAGTAATCCTCTTCTATATTTATTATTTTATGTGAATTTATAATAGTGATATTTAATGCACAATTTTACTTTTATCAATGCTCGTAGCTTCTCGCAAATTAAGCCCACTTCTTATGTAATGGAATCCCCCAAGTTTCCAGAAAGCAACACTTCTCAATTTTTACTTTGTCTACACGTACTATGTACATAGTGTATAGAGAAAGTATTGCACTCCACCCAAAAATTCGATACCAAGATTTCCCGGAAATATATGTTTTAGGGTCTCCTTTATCCAAAATAAGTATTTTCAGAAAAACGTACGTGTGTGTGAACACGCTAACTCAAAAACAAAAAGTCGGTAAAACACCAAACCTGGTATTTAAGTTTAGTATCTTCCAGGCATGCGACACGAAGGTTTTGAGAAAAATTATCCGACCCCAAACTACCCTTTACATATAATTTTTTGCGATAATTTTGATTTTCTCAAAAATGGCTCTAAAATTTTTAATAAAGTACCTACCTATATTAAAGACATTTACCTGACAAATAATATGTATATCTTGAATTTTGTGGGAATAGCTCTGAAGACTACTTTATTCTGGATGAATTTTACGAAATTTTGCATAACTGCTAAACCGTAGGAGATGGACGAAAATTTGCCACACAAAAATGTAGAGGAGGTTAAAACACAATGTTATATATAATTTTGTTTCGTGGAGTTGATCATTTTTGAGATATTACATGTTTTTGATTTCAGCTTTAAAAAACTTACACTTTTCTCATATAGAAATTTGTCAATCTTGTCCATACAAACAACGGAATTTCAGTCACATAGCAACCCGCTTTTGTCTATAACTTATTTCGCTTCTGCTTACAAGAAAGCAAATAATATGATTATTCCTGCTATTTTTTTCTCAATTAGCATAAAATAAATATGAGTATAGTATTTTTAACAATAATTTGTTGCAGAGATGTAGAGAAAGTCAAGTGAATGGAACACATCAGACAATTTTTCATGCCTATAACAAAAACAATGGACGTTGAACATCGTCTTATAATTTTCCTTCCTTTTACATTTGTAGCCATTTTGCTATTTCCAATATTTCAATTATTTACATTAACACTATTACTTCTTCCATAACATAAAGTACGCGAAAACAATCCTTATTAATTACAATTGTAAATTTTGCACAATTTTGCTTTTATTTTAGGTTTTGAGAATTGCAGCGAAACAAAATTTAAAGCATCAGCATCCACATATAATTTGTAACTTATTCATTCAACATACACTAACATTTACACAACAAAATTATGTATTCATGCCTTTAAATATTTTTCTCAGTATATTTCTCAGGATATTTCTGTTACACGGTTAAATACCAAACGTTATAATTAAGTTCAGCATCTTCCAAAGATGTGACGGGAACATGCTTAAGAAAGACCCCACCCAAAACTATGCTTTACATGTAAACATTTTCGAAAATTTTGATTTTCTCAAAAATGGCTGTATTACTTTTAATTAAAATATCTCATAAAATATATTTACGTAACATTTAACAGGTATATCTCGAATTTTCTAGGAATAACCTCTGTTATTTTTTTTTGCATAGCAAGGAAACCGTAAGAAAAACACAAAGATTTAGTATATACATTTTAGATCTCGTTAAAACACACAGTTTGTGTCGTAAACATTTTTGTACATTTAGCCATTTTCGAGAAATACATTTTTATATGGGTTTTAATTTTATAGTGCTTTTCTCAAATGGTAAGGCGACATTCCTTTCATCTCTCTCCCTGGTCGTTCAATGAGAACTGAATTTCAATTGTATAATATAGTGATGACTTTGATTATCGCTTAAGCCTAATGTATTCATTCATTTCCCTTCTATTTACAAGGAAGCAAGTAATAAGACCATTTGGATAATGTCTATTATGTTTATCATGTTTTAGATAAAATAATAATATTTTGTAAGAATAGCTTGTTTGTAGAACAATCACAGAAAGCCATGTGAATGGAACACATCAGTATTTTGTCTCCCTCTTTCAAAATATGTTTCAAAATATGAAATTCCTCAAATAGAAGCTTAGTGTTCCACCCAAAAATTCGATACCGAGACTTCACCAGAAATACTATCCTCTCCAAAAAATCCAATTATTAGAAAAGCTTCAGTGTGTCTGTATGTGTGCAAACAGCAGAGTTCAAAAATGGAATACTATCTCTGAATACCCTCCCCCTCCGAAAAAATCCAATTATTAGAGAAACTTCAGTGTGTCTGTGCGAACAGCAGAGTTCAAAAATGGAATACTATCCCCGAATAGCCTTCCCTCCAAAAAAATCCAATTATTAGAAAAATTTCAGTGTGTCTGTATGTGTGCGAACAGCAGAGTTCAAAAATGGAAAGACCGTTAAATACAACATTTTGCTATCTCCAAGGTTCTTATAAATACTAGGGGGGGAGGTCCGTCCTACGTATGGGGAGGGTATGGCGACTACGAAAACTCCAAGGATGCGACAAAAAGATTTTCAAGAAAATCCCCTACCCTTAACTAACCATTTTATGGAAATTGTTTTTAAAATTTTATTTTTTTAAAAAATGTCTAACGATTTTGATTAAAAATATATGATAGATATTAACATGACACATAAAATGTATATTTTGTATTTTCTGGCAATAACCTCTGAAGGCTTCTTCATTCTGTGTTTCACACCCAGTATAGAATGGTACACATAGAACTGCTGAACTTGAAGAGCGTCCATAAATAAAGCCCAGTTTAATATAACACGCACATACTCTGTCTCTCTCCCGGCCATTTTTAAAAATTTTTTTGTTTTTTAATTCAGTGGATCTCAGAAGAGGTATTTACGGTAAAATCTCGTTATTGAATTTTTGGTCAGAGTACACAATAAATACCTTCTCGACACTAGTGTATGTATAGTATGTGTAGAGAAAGTTAAAAAAAAACACACACACATTTTTAGAAAAACCTTGGTGTTTGTGACCTAACTTAAATAACTAGCTCAGCAACTTCCAAGGATCGTAAAAAAAATTAATTTTCAAGAAAAAAAAGCATCCTGAACAACCTTTTACTTGGAACGTTTTTCGAACATTTTGATTCTTTAAAAAATTGCTATATGAATTGAATTATACCATTAATTCAATTTATTTAAATGACAAATAAAATGTATATATGTTGAATTTTATGGGAATAACTTCTGAAGCTCTTCTTATTCTAAGAACTAAGAAACTAACTCTCCTTATTCTAATAAACCACAAGAGTAGAAAAAAAACTTAATCAGATCTCGATGTAGGACACAATTTATGTCAAACATATTTTTTGTTTGGTTAGTCATTTTCGAGATATTTCTTTTTATTGGTTTCACTGGAAATATGCGTTTTTCATACTCCCGAATAAAAAAAAAGCATTTTTAGAAAAAAATTCCGAATATGTGTGAGTGGGCAGTATATCTCGAAAACGACAAGACCATTAAATATTAAACATGGTATTTACGTTTGGTATCTTCCAAGGATGCGACAAAAAGATTTCCAAGAAAATCCCCCCCCCACCTCCAAATATCCTTCACATGGTACATTTTTGGAACATTTTAATTTTATCAAAAATGGCTCTAACAATTTTGATTAAAATACCTTAAATTTAAGATACTTTTATGACAAACGAAATTTATGTTTTGAATTTTTGGGGATAAATTCTGAAGACCTTATCATTCTGGATTTTTTTATATAACTGGTAAACCGTAAAATATATACAAAAACTTACTACACAAAAATGTAAATCTCATTAAAACACAAACTTTTTCATATACCTTTTTTTTAGAGTTAACCTTTTAGAGATATTCTGGATTATTGGTTTCAGTTTTAGCCACATAAACTTTTCTCAAACACGAAGACATCTTTCTTCTTTCTTCTCGTCTGTTTACTCCGGCAAGTAAAGAAATTGGAACCAGCTTTTAAAGAACTTGACTATCGCTTCGATCTGAGCATTTTCTTATTTCCCCTTCTACTTACAAGGAAGCTAGTAATAAGACTAATTATGCCTATGTTTATCTTGATTAGCATGATGTAAATATCAGGTTAATGTTTTGAATAATAGGTTTGATTACCGAACACCATGTGAATGGAACACATTAGACTATTTCCCTTCTACTTACAAGGAACCAAGTAATAAGGACAGTTTCTGCTAATGTTTATCTCAATTATGAAGTAGATAGAAGAGTAAACTTTTTAACAATAACTTGTTACAGAGATGTAGAGAAAGTCATGTGAATGGAAGACATAAGACCTTTTAAGTAGCTTGTGGGTAGAATTGGTACAAAAGATCATCGGATTGTTACTTGTTCATCATTCCGTGTGTGTGTGTGTGTGTGTGTGTGCGCACGCGCGCGATCGTGTGAATGAGTAGCATAGGTGTAAAACTAAAATTCCCTTAAATACACAACTTGATATTTAAGTTCAGCATCTTCTAAGGATGCGATACGATTGTATCTAAGAAAATCCTCCTACTCTTTGCATGTAATAGTTTTCAAAAATGTTGATTCCCAAAAACGGCTGTAATAACTTTGATTAAAATGTCCTATGTTAATATATTTTCATGACAATGAAATATATGACTTGCATTTTATGAGAATAGCTTAGGAAATCCTTTGTACTCTGGATAATTTTTGCATAACTAGTAAACGGTAAGAGATAAATCTTGCTACACAAGAACCGCAGATGTCGTTAGAGCACACAATTTATTCCAGATACATTCTTTATGTAGACTTAATGATTTCCGAGATATTCCTGGTTGGTCGTGTAAAGTTTCCGACACTTAAGCTTTCCTCTAACTGGAAAACTACATTTGTTTTTCGTCTCATTTATTCCTGGATACGTCTTAGCAACCAATTTTCAAAGAATTGACTCTATACGTAGACTAGTGTATTCTTATCTCCATTCTTCTTACAATAAACTAAGTAATATGACCATTTCTGTTAATATTTATCTCGATTAGTTGAAGCAGATAGAAAACTAACTTTCTATAAGTATAGTTTTTGCAGAATAGGTAGAAAAGATTATGTGAAGTGAACACATCCGATATTTTATTTCCTCTGCTTTATTTATTTTTCGGCATGCTTGCATAATGCAATCAGTTATATTTTAGCATGTAAGGAACTGTATATATATACATATATACAAAATATTCTCACAAAATATTCTTTCATCTACATCATGCTTCTTGCAAGTAGAAGAGAGATAAGGGAATACATAAGATTAAAGCGATGATCAAATGTTTTAAAAGATGGTCGCTATGTGAAACAATTGAGGTTCGCTTTGCATGGTCCTGTTTGAGGAAATTAAGGTAGTTTAAAATTGAAACTAATACAAATAAATACTTAAAAAACGGTAAAATATATAAGAAAAATGAAAATGACAATTTTTTTTTTAACCAGAGCTAATTTTTTTGTGAAGTAAGTTTTTGTTTATATCTTAGGGTTTAACTGTTATGCCAAGTGTAAAAATGGTCTTTGCAGTCTATTCCCAGAAAATTAAAAATTTTATTTTATTTGTGATATATATATATTTTAATACACGGCATTCTAATCAAATTGTTAGTCTTTTTTGAGAAAAACAAACTTTTCTAAAATGTTTCCATGTAAAGGTAGCTTGTGATGAGCGGATTTTCTTGAAAATCTACCTTGGAAAATACTGAACATAAATACCAAGTTTGATATTTAACTGTATTTTCGTTTCTGACCTATGATGTCAACAAACACACACATACTGAAACTCACATACACACACACGGATCTTTTTCGAAAAGATCTTTATATGGACTCAGGGCATCTCAAAAGATTATTTCCAGTGAAATCTCGAGATCGAAATTTGGGATGGAATACAAAGCTTCTCTAGCTACTATGTATTCACATTGAATGTAGGCTTTGTTATATTTAACTTCATACGTACCACAAAATCAGGCAATGCATATGTAGTCATTGGTGCTATGTTTGTTTTAGTTTAAATGATAGATTGGATTTACGAGATTGACATTTAATAGATACTTCTATTTAATAAAGGAATATAATTGAATGAAGTTGGTTTATAAAACAAAGAAGTCTTGGCCAAACGGTAAGGATTTATAATGCGAACCATTACTTAGTGCGGTGTACTAGCTAACGTAAGTAGCTAAAGTAAAAATACTGCAGATATTAGAATTGCGGTTAAAGATAGAATATTAATGGAACAATAACATCAATATTTCCAGCTACTACTATGCAGCAACGCTTGATATTAGAACAAACAGTTTATAATTGACTGCTATTAACTTTTCTCCAAGTATTTCGGAGTATGGAAATCCTACAATACTCCCTCGTAGTCTGCCATCTTACGATGAAAGTCGAAACTAGCTGCTGCAGCTCCGGCGACTGAATCGCTAAAATCGTGCGCATACATTGCAGCTCTTGAATAGTATTCAATTCTGAGTCACTCGAAATGCATTCTTTGTCAGAAATAAATAATAGGAAGCGACAAAAATTAATTGCCACAATATTTTCAAGTGTTACCTATCTCCAGGTCTGACTCGAGAGAAATGAAAATATGGTAGTTGGTATGCGTTAACCGATTTAGTCAAGTGATTCATTTAGTTACATCCACATTAATCTTCTGAGGCAGTGGTTCACACACTTTTTACATCCGTGTCTCCCTTAATTTACAGATTATGCCCAATAGCAGCAGAAATTAGGTACCACAAAAAAAAATATTCTAACAATTTCATTAGTACAAACCCATTATAAAAATAAAATATTTATTTTTATAATATTTAAAATCTGTAATCTAACTTGTAAATTGGAAGTGGTTGTTAATAGTGACACTTTGTAAATAACAATAGTAATAATAATAATAATAATAATAATAATAATAATAATAATAATAATAATAATAATAATAATAATAATAATAATAATAATAGAACGGTTATAGAAAGGAAGAGGTAAATACATTAACATGTACAAACTGTTTGGTAAAATGAAAGTCAACAATTTGTTCCGAAAATGTATAATTAATTGAAAATTAAATACATAAATGTTCTGGCTTGGGATCTCGAGCAGTGCGGAACGTACCAGTGGGAGGCAGGTAGCAGCAGAACAATGGGTGTGGATCTGGTTGTTTACCGGGCGAGGGTAGGAATGTGGTCGGGCAGGCGACCGCGGAAAGCAGGTAGAGAGGCGACAGGAGCTACGGAAACTACGAAGAATTATTATTTTATGGCTTTTGTATTACTAGCCCTGCTTGTGATAGGAGGAGTTGAAATAAATCCAGGAGATGAAATATGTGGAAGCTGCAACAAAGCACTGAGGACCGGACTTCTTTGTATTTCATGCGCGAGATGGTACCATTTTGGCTGTCAAAAAATTAAGAGAGAACAGAACATAGAAGAAAACTGGTCATGTAAGGACTGCAGGAGGGATGTGGCCGTCACAGAAAATGATAAAAATATTGGAGCAGCTGTAGGAGGAACTACGAGACTTACGCGACAAGCTGAAAACAGCGGAAGATATTATTCGGAAACTTAAAGAAGAAAACCGCTTATTGAGGGAGACAAGGGAAGATGACCTAAAGAAAGGGGAGAAACTATGTTTGATCATCGGCGACTCTATCGTTAGACACGCGGGAACTACAAATGCAAAGGTAGCTTGCTATCCTGGCATAAAGACTGACGGCCTACTGAGGGAAATTGAGAAGAAACAGAGGAGGAAGAAAGCAACTACCGGATGAACGTTATACACGTTGGAAGTAATGGCCTACGAAGGAGTTCTGACTATGTGATGGGAGACATGTATGATTTAGTTAAGAAGACAAAGGCACTGTTTCCCTCAGCAAACATTGTCATCAGTGGAGTTTTGAGGCGACGCGATATCAACTGGAGAAAGGTAATGCATGTAAACGACGCGTTTTCCTGGGTGGCTGAACGACTGGATGTGCAGTTTATGGACTCAAATTCGTGGATTGACGACTGGGACTATGGACGGGATGGTGTTCAGCTAAACAGAAGAGGAACTTCAAAGTTGGCAGCGAGGGTATCCGAATGGAGCGGTGGCACCGCGCAGCACTGACAACGGCTTGGAGAAGCGACGATTCTCAGGTAGGGGCACATTCCTTAAGGCTGTTACAGGTAAATTGCCGTAGCATCATAAACAAAACATTAGAATTTTGGAATTTAATGGAAATAAGTATCCCAAGTGTGATTATAGGTACGGAGTCATGGCTCAGTGTTGATATTAATGACGTGGAGATATTTAGATCGGATTACAGGTTGTTTAGGAGGGACAGGGAAGGAAGGGGAGGGGGAATTTTTATTTTTACCAACTTAGAGTAAAGCAGTAAGATATTGTGGGTGGAAGAAGACGAAGAAATTATAGCCATTGAAATTATCACGAAAACGAAGGAAATAACATTACATTAATAGCGTGTTACAGACCACCTGGCGAAACTAACTTTAAAACTCTTCTTAAACTAGTGGAAATATTCTTCGGAAACGGGAAAAAATGTTATTTTAGTAGGAGATCTAAATTTGCCAAATGTAAAAACTGGAATGGGCAGTTATTAGGAGGCGAAGCTCAATATGTTGTTAACCTTCTGGTTTGGGATCATGGGTTATCGCAGGTAGTCAAAACAGATACCCGGAAATCGGCTGTACTGGACGTGTTTCTATGCAGACCTGAGTCATTGTTTGGCACATGTGAGGTCTTGTCAGATATAAGTGACCACAGCTGTGTGCAATTAGACATAAACTGAAAGGTGCGAAACCGGTTTGTAGGAGAGGAAATTATTAGTTTTAACTTCTGCAGAGCAGACGTAGATGGAATTCAGACTTTTCCCAAAAAGCAATTTTGCCTGTTTGTAAAATCTGCAACAAATGTAGATGCAGCATGGGATATTTTCAAAATACTTATTTCGGAATCAATAAGGAAATACGTTCCATACAAAGTTATCAAACAAAACAATGATCCAGAATATTATACAAGATCCATCAGAATACTTAAACGAAAGTCTAGCCGCGCGTTTCATAAACGGAAGAAGTCAGATAAAGAATTAGGTAAACAATTGAAAGTCGAAACGTTGCAAGCCCAGGAGCGGTTCTTAGAACAAATTCTTAGCGGAACCAATAATAGTTGGAAATCTTTTTACAATTATGTAAGTAGACGCAGGGGAAATAAACTTGGCATACCAGAACTCAGGGAAAACGGAATTGCCATATTGAACATAAGGAAAAAGCGAACGCATTAAACTCACATTTTGTGTCTGTTTTTAACAAAGCAGATTATAATTATAAACTGGAAATTGAGGATAGTGGAAGATCCGTTTTTCAAATAATGGCATCCAAATTGCGCAGAAAGATCAGAATATTGCAAAATCGAAAGTCGAGGGGGCCTGATAATAAACCGACCGAAATACTAAAAATTGGAGGGGAATCCATGATTCCGTACCTAATGTTTTTATTTAATATGTCAATAAATAACTGTGCCTTACCGGAAGACTGGAAAACCGCGATTGTAGTTCCAATTCAAAAAGGGGAAAATAAAACAGAATTAAATAATTATCGACCAGTCAGCCTAACTTCAGTAGTGTGCAAATTGATTGAACATTTAATTGTGAAATATATAAGGGAGGAATTAGAAAACAGAAAGTGGTTCAATAAAGCGCAACATGGGTTTAGACCTGGATACTCGTGTGAAAGCCAGATAACGTCATTATTTCAAGATTTAGCAGAGGAGGTGGATGCAGGGGGAAGAACAGATGCAGTGGTGATAGATTTTTCCTAAGCTTTTGATGTTGTATCATATAATTTACCTATCCAGAAGCTAACTGCTACAGGAATTGATAAACGCGTAGTTCTATGGGTTAAAAAATTTTTGGAAGGAAGATCGCAAAGGGTAAAAGTAGGCAAGGAGCTATCTGAGAGGGGTATGGTAAGCTCGAGCGTACCCCAAGGCTCAGTACTGGGGCCGTTACTTTTTCTTATTTTTGTAAATGACATAACTGTTCATATAAAATGCCGTTGTTTGCAGACGATTGTATTATTTACAATAACATTAGAAATGTTAAAGATGAGACTGCTCTTCTGGGTGATTTAAATGAAATTAGTGATTGGGCTGCTGCAAATAAAATGAAAATAAACGCTGGCAAAAGTAAGTCAATTGCATTTAATAGATCTAGGGAAAAAATTCTGCAAAACTATCACATACTTGGGAGTTTATTTGGCGAGTAACGCTGGATGGGACGAGCAGGTAAATTCTGTATCTAAGAAAGCGTGGAAAACACTGCACTTCCTAATGAGGATTTTAAAAAAGGGGAGTGCAAAGTCCAGGGAAATCGCGTACAAGTCCTTAATGCGGCCGGTCATGTAATTTGGAGTAACTTGCTGGGACCCGTATAGAGTAAATCAAATTGATTCTTTAGAAAAGATCCAGAAAAGGGTTATAAAATTCATAAAAAGGGGTAAATATTTTGGGCCTACAAACGCTGAGGCTGAGGAGATAAAATGGGAGCCGTTGAAAGTTAGGCGTGAGAAACAGAGGTTGTGCGCTTTATTTATAGCTTACGCTGGCTTAAACGCATGGGAGGACGTTACTGACAAACTGGAAAACCCAACTTACTATGTACGAAACGATCATCCGTTCAAAATTAAGGGTAGAAGATACAGAACTGACGTGGGAAAGTTCTCCTTTGTAAATAGAACCATAAAAGACTGGAATGAATTGCTTGGAGCAGCCTTTCGGGGTTGTCCTCTGTCTCTGAAGAAATTTATGAAAAATCTTGATATTAATGTTGGATAATTTTTGTAAAGGTCGTCTCCTTAGCGCGGTGGTAGCGTTGCTGCTTACCAAGCGGGAGACCTGGGTTCGATCCCCAGTACCGGCGTGGGGATTTCTCCCCCGCTGGGAGACCTGGCCCGGGGTGCACTCAGCCTCGTAAGGTCCCTGGGGGGCCAATTAAGGGGCTACTTGATGGAGAAGTAGCGGCTTCAGGTCATGAGGACCGTATTAACCGGCCTGGGAGACTCGAGGCGCTGACCACGTCTCACCCTCCAATATTGCACCCCATCCATGACGTCTGCAGTGGACCGAGATGGGGGACGCAGCGGCAGGGCGGTAGGCCATGGTTCCCCGTGAGCTGTCGTGCCATGGAGTTAATTTTTGTAAATATTCCTTAAATGAAATGCTTGTGATTTTATATTGTTGTAAATACAAATGTTAAATCGATTGGTGATTCTAATTATGAAATTAATTAATCTGAATTGAGAGAAAAATTAATGTTTTCATATTTGTTGTAAATAACTATTATATCTAGCTTACAACGCCATAAACTGGCAGCTGTGATTTATTGTTTATATATCTTGTATGCATATATAACTCTGCCACCGGGTGATACCCACTTGCAGAGAAATAATTACATACATACATTTAATAAAACATAGTTTTAAACTTTCTGTCAAGATGAGACGGATTCCGTGATTATCTTTGATCACTTCAAGGCATTTATTATAAATGAAATTATAATAACGTTCTATTAAGTTTGACTTTATTTCTTACAATATAGTTAAGATGAGATCATATGCAATATATCAGATCTTAGTACTAATATCGGCATGTAAATTCGCCTGAGGCTGTTTATAAACAAATGCACAGAGTATACAACACGCATTTTGCAAAGATTTTGAGGTATTTATGCAAAATGCAATGCAGTGTGAGCAATTTATATCTTATCCAACAAGACTCCGGAGCTGATCTAATAATAGCTTTGTTCCTTGAAGATGCCGGACGCAGATTTAGGCGAAAGTCGGTAATTAAATCATTTGGACCACGGCCTACAAGCCCGGCTACGGTTTATAATAAAGTTGAACACGCCAGCCGTAAAAGCCTAAGTATTTGTATAATTATCTTTATTACTTGCTCCCTAGTAAGTAGGGGGGAAATAAGGGAATAGGCTAAAGCGATAGTCAAATCTTTTAAAAGCTCTTTACCATATGGTTGAAGTCGGTTTTTTTTTTGTTTTTTTTTTCCATGGTCAGGAGTTTACAAATTCCTGTATGAAAATAAGTATTTTAAATCTCAAACTCCTAACAAGGAATATCTCGGAAATGGTCAAATTCTGGAAAAATATGTATATTACATAAATTGTATGTTTTAATGATATCTACTTTTTCGTGTAGTAACACTTTGGTTTTGAAGCAGCCGCCTGATACTGACATTTCTGATTATTTCTTTGTGTATACATTTGGATTGGTTTGTCAAGGGTGAATTATAAGGGTTTGTGAAGGGTGAATTGGGTTTACAATTATACAAAATTCAGCAAAATTCATCCAGAAAAAAGAAGTCTTCATAGGTTACTCCCAAAAAATTCAAGATATACAAAATCGTTGTGTCACATACTTAATTTAAATATTTAAGTTTGGAATTCTACTGACTTTTTGTCTTTGGGTTATCGTGTTCAAAGATGTTTTTTACTTTTCTACATAGTAAATATAACTGGATAGAGCTATTCTTCCGTTTACTTCGATTAGCATAAAGTAAATAGAAGAATAAGCATTTTAATAATCATTTTATAGAGATGTAGAGAAAGTCATGTGAATGGAACACATCATATTTATACAGCGGACCGTAAAACGTGTACTTCCGGTGAAATCTCTGTATCTAATTTTTAGGTGGAGTGCAATACCTTCTCTATGTGCCATTTATTATGTAGAAAAAATAAAGAATTAAAAGAAGGTCTCTATAAAATACCTTTAGGTCTTGTCATCTTTTGACACTACTACACTCTCAATTTGATAAATGCACAAACAGACATGTATTTACAAAGGAAACTCAAGTCATAGAATAACAAACATAAGGGAATCGATACTTCCAAGGATAATAGAACAATGAAGACGGTAGTCATGCCAACATAAGCAGCAGAAATCACGGTAAAACACAAGCCATTTCGCAGTTTCCTAGGTGAAATAGTTCTAGACTTATTAAAATCTTGTAAATGGATGCTAAGGGACTAATAAATGACAGCTGTTGCTATATTTTTAAAATGCATTTATATTTGCGGTTAATGGCTATATGATATACTAAAATGTGCAGAAAAGTATGGACTGTTTAATTATTCTTAAAATGGGCCTGCTTCTTTATTTTCTATTCTAATTTGCATGACAAAATTTTGGTCAAGATAGACAAATTTAATTGTAAGTCAATCAAAACTTTTGAGTTTCTTTGCAACTTTGAAATAGCTGTCACATTTTGATAACTTATGTAGATGAAGCAGTACTAATGAATGCAAGAAGATGTAAATAATTAATAAACAAGATAATGTAAATAAATATTTGTAATATAGAAATAAGATTATATTATTACAGACTGTTAGCATAAGCTTAGTTATAAGAGAGACGAGATAGCTGAAATTGCCCATAGGTCATAGTAGAGAAATCTTTCCTAAGGTTTTTTTTTTTATGGACAATAACCAGGGAATTGGCTGAAATGTATAAGAGAGAGACAACGTAAGGTTTAGCTGGTGGTGAGATTGTGAAATTTACTGAAAATTACTGGAGCTAGCAGCTTAAGTGAAATAATAAGAGACGCTACTGGAAGCGAGAAAAACAAGCCAATTCGATCTTAATTTTAATGCTAAGGCAGAACAAGGATGTTCGATATATATTCTGCAGAGAAGCAAGTTCTCACACAGTTCCTACTTATTTACTGTATAAGACAGTTCGTCTTTAGGTAGAATTGGAGTTAATCGTTCTCCACAGTACTTCGAGCCTACATATTATGTAGGTAAGAAATGTGATCCGCGTTTCAGTTTCAGTTGTAAGTTAACGCGTATAATACAATTTCAGGTAGGATCTCAAAGAATTATTCTTGGTAACAGTTTAATAAATTACTGAAATTAAAAGTTTCATAGATGTTATTTCTCAAATAGATCTTTGACCAATCATGCATATCATGTCAGGAGATACTTGCTCTACCGAAGAATCCAACTGAAGCAAAACTAAACATATTAAAAGCATAATTAATATGAAACTACTCATAGATAACAAAAAGTGTCTGTGACTACCACATAGAACTCTGCATTACTTAGTCCATCTGGTCAACTTATTCTATTTCTACTGTATACTAGCTAAAATCAATTATAACACCAAACTTTGAAATGCTTGGAATCTACTTTTATTTTCAACACAGGCCGCGCTTCTCACCTAAACGGCTCGGGTTCGACCTCAAGTGACCGCATGTGGGCGGTTTCCCCCGCACTCGCATTCCACCGGAGCTCCAACTTCATTTCATGTATCATCAGTGTCATCACCAGCGGTGTCATTAGTAATAAAAGTGAGCGTTAAACACCATCAAAAAATTCCAACCCCTTACAGACAACTAATCTTTGGCCAGTCAAAGCATTAATTGGTGAACTTGAGCTATTCTACTAAATTATGTGAAAAATATTATGTGTTACATTCAGATCACTTTCTCTACCTATTCTGCATACGCTTATTTTGCTATCTATGTCTTTCCAAACAAGATATACTGATGGAAATTATATTTTGGAATAGGTACAAGGAAAATAAGGGTATACGATAGGCTAAAACGTTAGTCAAATGTTTTAGGAGCTAGTTTCTATGTGAAAATTCGGTGCTGTTTGCATGTTCACGAGTAAGAGAGAAAAATAAATACCAACGACTTTACTATTTGAGAAAATTATAATTATTGGAAAATTTAAACTAATAACAAGGAATATCTCGGAATTGGCGAACTCTGCAAAAAATACACCTGACAAATTGTGTGCTTTAAAAAACTACATTTTTTATGTATTAAAATGTTGTCTGTGTTTTATACTTTAATGCTATACAAAAGTCATTCAGAATGATGACTTCAGAGCTATCCTCATAAAATACAAAATTAAAATTTAATTTGACACGTAAATATCTTAGCGTATTTTAATTTAAAATGTTAATAAACTTAATGTTTTTGAAAAATTGTGCATGAAATGTGCAGTTTGGGACAAAAGATTTTCTTTAAACCATTCTTGTCAAATCCTTGAAAGATAGGAAACTTGAATATCAACTTTGGTATTAACGACTTTTTCTTTTGATTTGTGTATGCTGTTCTCTAATAGACAGAAAAACCTGAACATTTTTTTGTTTAAATTTTTTTTATTGGGAAATCTGAAAATATGATTTCCGACGGAACTTTGATATTGATTTTGCCTAATGGAATACAATACTTTTTCTACTTTACGTAGTGAACAAAATAAAAATATAAGGCCACCTCTCCTATCATTTTAAAACATTAATGTTGTATTATTACGAAATGGGAGTGAGAGATAATTTAGCCAAAGAATTTTTTTGTGGGGAAGATCTCCATGTGCAAAAAAATAAAGAAAAAAATGTCGAAAATATTCTGGATTATATGCAGAAAAGAGATACAAAATAATTTTACAAAAATAAATGTTACAGAGGATCTGCTACAACTACAAAACACAACTTGGTAAAAGTATGCTTATACTGAGAGGCTTTTTGGCAGGATTCTCTCGACCCCAAAGGTTAAATTAGCCTTCTAAATCTACAATACCCCTTATATTTCTCATTCAAGATGGGCTGTAGTATGAAAATGGCCCTTCTAAATATATGCCATGCTTTACTCAAGCTTCAGCCGATGCTGCGGCGTAGCGGTAAATCGATGAACTAGCTTTAACAGTCTCTGTGGCTCAGCAAGTAATACATTTGAAAACGTTGCTACATAGATGGCATTGGCGGCTGGTGCATACAAAGGCTTCGTAGAGAAAAGGATATTGTTAAATCACATTAATTTATGGCCATCATACGCTTAATAGGTTATGACTGATTCTGAAGCATTCTGTCCTTCAGCCCTAATTATGCGATTTAATACCTGTCCAATAATATGAAAGAGATAGTTCATGGCAATATATTATTCATAATTTTTAGTTATGCTATATGAAGATATTTCAGAAAATCCCTCAGCACAAAATAGCATTTATATGGTATATTTTGATTAGTTTTATTTTCTCAAAAATGGATGTAACTTTATTGGTTTAAATTATCATATTTACGATATAGCGTTATAAATGGATTTTCTGTGAATATCATGAAACGTCAACTCTCCGCATACTGACTAAAGTTTTTATAGTTTTTAAAATATTAAACCGTGGGAGATAATCAAAGAGTTACATGTTAAATATAAAATATCTTGTCACGAAAATGTAATAATTTTTCTTCTCCATTAATAGTTTTCTTGACATTTCTCGAATATTTTTTTGTTTGTTTTTTCTTCCCCCCCCTCTCTCTCTCTCTCTCTCTCTCACACACATTCACACACACTACAAATGTCCCTACCGCCTACAGTACTCGTAAGTAGGGAAAGTCTGGAAATACACCTAAAAATTCAATATCAAGATTTCACCTGTAATATAATTGGAGGTCCCCGAATCCAAAAACACTTTTAGAAAAAGGCTTATGTATGTACAATTACTGAAAAAGTCCATTGAGTACCAAATTTGATATTTAAATTCAGCGTCTTCCAGGGAAACTTTTCAGAAGTATTCCCACCCCAAGCTTACCTTAAATATGTTTCAAAATTTTGACATTCTCAAAAGTGACTGACGATATTAATTAAAATATCACATGTAAGACATTTTCGGTATAAATTAAATATACGTTGACTTTTGAATGTAAATTGGTGTCTTTTGAATAATTGTAAACAAGAAGGGATAAACAAAAACCTACAGATAGGAAATGACTAGTGGCCAAGCAAAGAGAACCAAATTTTAATGTACTCGCATAACCATCATCTTCAAAAATATTTCACTGTGGCTTTAGTCTAGTGAAGTGCCTTATTTGACTTTATATACAAGGAAACATTAATACGACCGTTTCTGTTAATTACTTTCTCTACACGTACTATGTACATAATGTATAGATAATGTATTGTAATGCACCCAAAAATTCGATACCGAGATTTCAGCGGAAATACAAGTTTTGAGACTCCCTGAATCGAAAAAAAAGAATTTTTAGAAATATGTCCGTGTGTGTGTCTGTCTGCATGTGTGTGCCTGTGGGCAGCATAGCTCAAAAACGAAAATACCGTTAAAACCAAACTTGGTATTTAGGTTTGGTATCTTTCAAGGATGCGACACTAAGATTTTCAAGAAAATTCCCCACCCCAACTCCCTTTACATGGACATTTTAGGAAAATTTTGATTTTCTCAAAGTGGCTAACGATTTTGATTAATATGTCATATATTAAATATATTTACACATAATGTGTATTTTGAATTTTTTGGGAATAGCCTCTGAAGACTACTTTATTCTGAATGAATTTTACGGAATTTTGCATAACTGCTAAACCTTAAGAGATGGACAAAGACTTACCACACAGAAAATGTTGAGCACATTAAAACATACGATTTATATTAAATATATTTTTTGTGGAGTTGATAATTTCTAAGATATTAGTTGTTTTTATTTCAGCTTTGAAAAACCTATACTTTTCTCATACAGGAATTTGTCAACTCGTTCCCATACAAATAAAAGAACTTCAGTCGCATAGCAACAAGCTTTGACTGTCACTTTAGCCTATGGTAATCCCTTATTTTGCTTCTACTTATAAGGAAGCAAGGTATTTCTGCTATTTTTTCTCAATTAACATGAAGTAAACAGGAGCTTAAACTATTTTTTTCTCAATTAGCATGAAGTAAATAGGAGCTTAAGCCCTTTAACAATAAGTTGTTGCAGAGAAGTAGAGAAAGTCATGTGATTGGAGCATATCAGATTACTTTATCTGAATTAGCATGAAGTAGATAGAAGAAGATTTTAACAGAATTTTTTGAACTGGAGAAAAAAAAAGAAAATAAACATTGGAGTAGAGTATTTAGCTATTAGTAAGGTAGTAAGCTGATTGAACCAATAAGAAATAATATCCCGGAAATAGTTATCACACACAAAAATTGCCCGTCATAAATTGTGGTTTTAACGAGATGTAGTTTTTGTGTGTGGTAAGATTTTCTCCATATCTTGGTGTATATCAGTTATGCAAAATCATCGGTAATGAAGGGAACATCAGAGGCTATTCCCAGAAAATTCAAGATTTGCCTCTTCAATTTCGTGTTATGTGGAGAAATTTTTCTTAAATTTCATGTCTCATTCTCGGCCGATGTTGAACTTAAATACCAAGTTTAGTACTTAACGAATATTTTGTTTTTGAGTTATGCTGGTCATAAACAGACAGACTGACCTGTATCTTATCTTATTTTTAATTCAGTTGTTCTCAAAATTTATATTTCAATTGAAAGACTGGTTTCGTTCTTAGATGGAGTACAATACATTTTTACTTATTTATGTAATAGAGAAAGTAATAAACTTTTGTAATATTAATTTTTAAAAGAGAAATAAAAATAACATCTAAAATTGTGTTTGAAATGGATATTGGTATGAAGGAATAAAATAAATGTGCATATTTGTGTCTATGCTTTCCTTATTTATTATAATGTTTATATTAAATAATTCTTATGATGCCCTATGTAATTCGTAGTAATGTACTTTTACTTAAACTGGATTTTAATCAAGCAATAAGTACTTACTTTGTAATGTAGAAGTACTATCCTATGAAGTTGTAGTATTAAGAGTTTAATAAGGAATAGTATCAATAAGAAGTGTGTAATTATAACGTCTGGGAAAACATTAACACGAAAGAAAAAGGTTTAATTAAAGCCTATGCTAAAATAAAATTGTCCCAAAACAAACAGTATATTTTAACTAGCTCAAATCTTTCCTTCATTAAATTATCCTCATTTCTTATGGTTTCTCATGGACGAATCCTGAGATAATTATATTAGAATAGAAGGTATTTCATCAGCTTTTTAAGAGAATTACATATGTTTTAATTTTTAGTTTTGTACCATGTTCTATTTATAATAAAATTGTTAGACACATTTTATAAAATACTATTTTCATGCAAAGCTTGCAAAGAAATTGGTAAAAAACTTACTGGTTAATTTTTTAAATATACACAAGTAAAATTTATAGTATCAGAAACTGTCTTATTACTTGCTTTCTTGTAATTAGAAGGGAAATTGGGGAATTGGTTAGGTTAATGAAATAGCCAAGTTCTTTTATAACTTGTTACCATGCAACAACTTTGAAATTCGATTTTCTTTGATAGCCAGCAATAATACGAAAGAAAAATGAATGTCAACTTCCTAATTTAGAAAACTGTTAAGTAATTTTAAAATTGAAAGTAATAACAAGGAGTGTCTTGAATTTAACAAGATCTACAATTTTTGTCTATCTCTTATGGTTTACTGGTAATACAGAATCCATGCAGAATGAAGAAGCCTTATGAGGGGTTCTCAAAAAATTCAAGAAAAATATTTTAATTGCCAGGAAATATCTTTAATGTATGGCATTCTAACCAAAATTGTTAGTGCCATTTTGAGAATATCGAACATTTCAGACAAATATTCCATGTAAAGGAAAGTTTAGGTGACGGATTTATCCTGAAATTCTTCGTGTCGTATCCTTGCAAAATACTAAATTCAAATATCGAGTTTGGTACTTAGCCGAGTTTTCGTTTTTGCGTTCCTATGTTCTTTAATGCCTCAGAATAAATATTTCCAATAAAAATTGGTATCAAATTTTGGTGGAATGCAATACTTTCTCTACCTACTATGTACATTGTGCGTGTGCGGTTGATAAAGAAAAAATCTGATGTGGTCCATTCCCATGACTTTCTCTACATCTTTGTTACAAATTATTATTAAAATGTGTCTACATAAGCTCGAAATTATATTTCTGATTACTGTGCATGTCTTAACATAAATTCCAATGCAATCAGTATACTACAACCCACATGCAAGATTAATTTTCTCGCTCTTCAAAAAATTATTTTAGATTACTGTGAATTCTAGCTAAATTCCAGTAAAATGAAGATAATTAAAACACGAATGCGAATGATAAATTTATGCACTATTCGAAAAAAGTTCTATGTCCTTCATTTCTCTAGCTGTTCGAGAAACAAACTTCTCTCACAAAAGATTATAATCTACGTTGTATTATTCGAAATAAATATTAACAGACAGGATGTTATCATTAGAAATAAGGAAATACACTAGGATAAAAGGATAGTCAAATCTTTTAAAATCTACCATTATGTGAAACAAATGAAATTTAGAACTCTTTTGTATTCCTGGGAGTAAAACAAAAACGATAAAATGAAAGTTGATTTCCAGCTTGAGAAAAGTTTAAGAAGTTTAAAACTGAATATCTCAGAAACGGTTAACTCTACAAAACATTGATATGATATAAACTGTGTGCTTTAATAAATATACATTACATACGGTTTACAAGCTATACAGAAGTAATCTAAAATGAAGTTTTCAAGGCTATTTCCACAAAAATCCAAAATATACATGTCATTTGTCATGAAATTGTCTAAAACATATGGAATTTTAATCAAACCTGTCACAATAATTTTTGAGGAAATCAACATTTTTGAAAAATGTTCTATGAAAGAGATAGCTTGAGATGGCGCGATTTTCCTGAAAATCTTCGTGTGTATTCTTGAAATTTACTGAACTTAAACATCAAGTATAGTGTTTAATGGTCTCTTCATTTTGGAGTTCTGCTTTCCACAGGCGCGCGCGCACCCACACAAACGGATTTTTTTTCTAAAAACGTTTTTTTAGGCCTCAAAACATGTTTTCGGTGAACACACGACCTTGAAGTTTGAGTGGAGTAAAATACCTTCTCTATCTAGTATATACATAGTACGTGTAGAGAAAATAAAACATATATAAAACAATGTATTACAATGTTGAGTAATTATGCAGAATTAGGGCCGTTAATTCTCTCCTCTGCGACTTAGGCCAGTTTTATACTCTAAAGGGACCGATGTGGGTATAGGGGGATTATCGGTGAGGAGACGGTTTAAAATACTAATATTCCTGCCTTCTTCCTATTATCTCTTTACAGTTTTTTCCGCTGTTTCGGCTTTCTTTTCTCTTTATTTCCTTTGATTCGTTTTCGTTTATATTCTATGTACTATTCTGATGAACACATACCCTCACACTCAATTTCACAAATTACCTTTAGTTGACGGAGATTCGATCTTCTTGTCGTAGTCTATCATACTATCCATTGCATTGTTAGGAGTTGTTGGGAAAATCAGTAATGGTTATTAAGCATAATTACTTCAAAACCTTAAAACATAGTTTACGTTTTAAGTATAATTATAATTTGCTCACATTGCATAAGGGCTCGCGTTTTACTTCCTAGTACTTCTGTATATTATTTTCACGTACATAAATGACTTATTTTCCGTATATTTTTCCCAGCTTGCTACTGGCTATAGGCGACACTGGCGTATACGTCACAAGGTGAATGAAGCTGTTTATATCGGACTATTTCTTTCTGACCTCGTGTGTAGTTTAAAATGTAAGATGACAGCGTGCACATCGAAAAATATCGAGTTCATTTCTTACATTTGTTGTATAGTTACTACAACCAAATTTATCCAAGCGGTGCCAGATATAGAAACATTAAGAGATGTTTTAAAAAATCACCGTGTTCTGTCAGAACTATGTGTGCTAACTCTCGTTGAAAACTGGAACTCGGAAACTTTCCGACCTAGAAAAAAAATCAGATGAGCTACGCTCACATGACTTTCACTAGAAAATGCCACTGGAGAAAAAAATTGCAGTAGGTAATAATTTTATTACTTGCTTCCTTGCAAATAGAAGCGAAGTAAGCCAGTACCATCGGTTAAAGTGATGCCAAAAGCTGGTTGCTATATGACTGAAGTGCTTTGTTTGTATGGACAGGAGTTGACAAATTCCTGTATGAGAAAAGTATATGGTTTTTAAACTGAAACCAATAACAATTAATCTATGAAACGTTTAACTCCATGAAAAAATATATATTACATAGATTATGTGTTTTATTGTGATCTACATATTTTGTACAGTATGTCTTTATCTACCTCTTATGGTTTACCAGTTCTGCAAAATTCAATAAATATTGTCCAGAATAAAGAGGTCTTTAGAGACTATTGCCAGAAAATTCAAGATATACATTTTATTTGTCATGTAAATATCTTACATATAATAAATTTTGGTCAAAATCCTTAGAGCCATTTTTGAGAAAATCAAAATTTATGAAAATGTTTTTCATGTAAAGGGTAGTTTGGGGTGGGAGAATTTTCTTGAAAATCTTCGTGTCGCATCCTTGGAAGATACTAAGTTTGGTATATTAAGGGTATTTTCGTTTTTGAGCTATGCTTCCAGAGACACACACTCACGGACCTTTTTCCAAAAAAAATGTATTTTCGGTGAAATTTCGGTATCGAATTTTTTTGGTGAATACAATATCTTCTCTATACACTATGTACATAGTATGTGTAGAGAAAGTAAAAATCAGCAAAAGTGTGCAGTTTTAATGTGTCCGTACAATAACATCTTTTGCTCTCATGTTCACGTGATAGTGGAAACAGTGTGATCATTTGTTGTGTACTGGTAAATCACCTTTTCTGCAACGTGAACTAGAAATTTCTACGCACACAGCGGTCCATTGATGTTCCCTCTCCAGAGAAGTTTGTTTAATTTCCTGTTTTCATAACAAAAGATATTTTAGGCGTTTCTTTCATATGACTCTGTCAACATCTCGGCAACCAATTGTTGCTTAAAGGTTATTCTTCTATTTACTTCATGCCAATGGAGACATAATTAGTTAAAAAAGGTGTTATTGCTTGTTTTTTTGAAAGTAGAAGGGAGTAAATAAAGTAAGGGAAGAAAGTAAATAAGGAAGTAACATTATATGCTCAAGTGATAGTCAAATATTTTAAAAACTGGTTGCCATGTGATTGAAGTTCCTTTGTTCTTATGGCCAGGAGTTGACAAATTACCGTAAGAGATATTATAATGTTTTAAAACTGAAATTAATAACAAGGAAAATCTCAAAACGGTTAACTTCACAAAAAAATATGTAACATAAATTGTGTGTTTGAAGAGCTCTACATGTTTTGTTATGTGAGTTTTTGTCTTTCTCCTACAGTTTACCGGTTATGCAAAATTTCGAAAAGTTCTCCCAGAACTAAAATGTCTTTAGGGACTATTCGCAGAAAATTCAAGATATATATTTTATTGTTCATGTAAATATATTTAATATACGATAATTTAATCAAAATCGCTAGAGCTCTTTTTGAGAAAATCAAAATTTTCGAAAAATGTTCCATGTAAAGGGTAGTTGGGGAAATCATCGTGTCGCATCCTTGGAAAATACTAAACTTAAATACCAAGTTTGGTATTTAACGGACTTCTCGTTTTTGAGCTATGCTGCCCATAAACACACAGACACACACATGCACACACACACACACACACACACACACGCGCGCGCGCGCGGAAGTTTTTTAAAATGTTTTTTTTTTTAATTCAGGGATCACAAAACATATATTTCTGGTGAAATTTCGGTAATGAATCTTTGGGTGGAATACAATACCTTCTCTATGCTCTATGTACATAGTATGTGAAGAGAAAGTAAACAAGATGGAAACGGCGTTGCGGTAAAAATAGGTTCGGTTGTAAGAAAGTACATTACAGTGAGAGAGTAGAGTTTATGTTTAAGAGAGCATATCCCGACCATCGGTACAGACTTCACGCTTTTTACTTTCTCTATACGTACTATGTACATAGTGTATAGAGAAGGAATTGCACACCACCCAAAAATTCGATACCGAGATTTCACCAGAAATATATGTTTTAGGGTCCCCTTTCACTAAAAAATAGTATTTTCGGAAAAGATCCGTGTGTGTGTGTGTGTGTTTGTCCATGTGTCTGAACACGATAGCTCAAAAACCAAAAGTCGGTAAAATACCAAACTTGGTATTTAAGTTTAGCTTCCAGGGATGCGACACGAAGATTTTGAGAAAAATCCCCCCAGACCCAACTAGCCTTTATATGGGACTATTTTTCGAAATTTTGATTTTTTAAAAAATGACTAACGATTTTGATTAAAATATCGTATATTAAAGCTATTTACTTGACAAATAAAATGTATATTTCGAATTTTCTGGGAATAGGCTCTGAAGAGTACTTTATTCTGGATGAATTTTACGGAATTTTGAATAACTGCTAAACCGTAAGAAATGGACAAAAACTTACTACACAAAAAACGTAAAGCACGTTAAAGCACACAATTTATGTTATATACATTTTTTTCGGGAAAAAAAAACAATCGTTCTTGAGACATTGCTTGTTTTTGGTTTCTGCTGTGAAAAACGTATACTTTTCTCATACAGGAATTTGTCAACTCCTATCCATACAAGCAAAGAAACTTCAGTCACAGCAACCAGCTTTTGACTATCACTTTACCCTATAGTATTTGGCTTCTACTTACAAGGAAGCAAGTAATAAGACTATTTATGATATTTTTTTTCGGATTAGCATAAAGTAAATAAAAGTATAAAGTTTTTAAGAATAATTTGTTGCAGGGATATAGAGAAAGTCAGGTGAATGGTACACATCAGATTTTTTCAAATTCGATGGGCAGTTTTATACTCAAAATGCATAAAAGCAAAAATATTGCACATTGTATTATTACATGACAGCGCTGGCACCAGGCCATGCCCTAAACAGTAAAATAAATTATCTGTTTGTTTATCTTAACCAAAGTAAATTGTATTGTCATCACTGAATAGCTGGTATTTAGAGAAACATACCCGCGATGCGCCAGCCCAGCGCCTAGCGACATATACCGTTGTTGCATAATATAATACCGATCGTCTTCCTCTGACACGGAAACGTAGGTTTTAAGCACTTAACACGTAATATTTATTATTCAATAGAAACATTCATTCTAGATACTTTTTGGTTAAATTACTTTCAAATTACAATATTTCATTAAACTCTTATTCAGGATTATTCTTATCTGTGTTAGCATAATACACTATTAAACCTTTTACGCTAATTTGGCTGTTACTGGGTAAAATTTGTCCTAGCTTTTGAAAATATATTATTTTATAAATATACCCATATATATATATACATATATATATATATATCTTATTTTCTATCATATCTAATTTTAAATTGAAACTAGTGGTATCATATTACAAAAAGGAGCTCAAAATTTAGGGAATCTAGTAATTTTAAGATTATGACATTTCAACATCATGAGTATCACGAATAATACTAATCGTAAAGAGATTTCCCCAATTTTGAGCCCTCTTATATGAGAGCACCATATTTTTATATTTTATACTGGATGCAAAATATAACAAATAGTACCTATACCTGGAAAATATCCTGTTCAGCTTATACTGCATCCAATATAAAATATGGTGTTTATAGTATTGAAGTGTCATATAAAAAAATCTGATGTGTTCCATTCACATGACTTTCTCTATATCACTGCAGCAAACTATTCTATTTACTTCATCTAATGGAGCAAACATTAGCAGAAATGGTCTTATTACTTGCTTCCTTGTTAGTAGAAGCGAAATTAGGGGGTACCATAGGTTAAAGTGATAGTCAAAAGCTGGTTGCTATGTGACTGAAGTTCCTTTGTTTGTATGGACATGAGTTCACAAATTCCTGTATGAGAAAAGTGTGTCTTTATAGCTGAAAAAAACAAACAAACAAGGAACATCTCAAAAACAATCAACTCCACGAAAAAAATGTATATAACATAAATTGTGTGTCCTAAGGTGCTCTACATTTGTTGTGTGGTAAGCTTTTGTCCATCTCTTACGGTTTAGCAGTTATGCAAAATTCCGTAAAATTGACCGAGATTAAAGTAGTCTTCAGAGGCTATTCCCAGAAAATTCAAAAATATATTTTATTTGTCATGTAAATATATTTAATATACGATATTTTAATCAAAATCGTTAGAGCCATTTTTTAGAAAATCAAAATTTTCGAAAAAAGTTCCATGTAAAGCTATTTTGGGATGGGGGATTTTTCTCAAAATCTTTGTGTCGCATCCCTGGAAGATACTAAACTTAAATACTGACTTTTCGTTTTCGAGTTATCGTGTTCACAGACACACGGACAAACACACACACGGACTTTTTCTGAAAATACTTTTTTTGGATACAGGGGACCCTAAAACATATATTTCCGGTGAAATCTTGGTGTCGAATTTTTTGGTGGAGTGCAATTCCTACTATATACATAGCACGTATGGAGAAAGTAATTAATAGATGTCTCCACATTTCAAGTTATTTTATTATAAAATACATTAATAATTCCAATATTAACATAATATATAATATAAAATAAAATAGTATGTATATTTATGAAACTATATTTTCAAAAGTAAGGTCAAATTAGCCCAATAAGGGCCAAAATAACCTCCAGTTTACATTAAAAGATTCAACAACGCTTTATGCTGGCGCTTTCTGACTGTAATTTTTCAGATAAGAATAATTGTATGTAAGAATTTAATCCAGTATTGTAATTTGAAAGTTAATTTAACAAAAAAGTGTCCAGAATGAATGTCGCTATTGTATATCTACATTGTAAAAGTATCCCAAGACTTCTTTATTCACATCCTACTCCTAGGCAGCATACTTAAGACATATTTACAAATAAAGGTCGCTGCGCGCATGTAATAAATTAGCATATAACTTCATTAAAGAGCTTTTCCGACAAACAAAATTGATTAAACAAATTTATCAGTTAAACCGCACTTCTGTTTACTTTCTAGAGCGGCCCAAGTTCTCCATAATAACCGATTTCAAAAGTCTTATTTGACGCTGAAGCTTGGTATTTTACTATAGACAAATTTGTGTGCATGCTGAAACGGTTCGTATTTTGCATATATACGGTTATTTACCAAATACATAAACGGATATTATATAGATAATAAATGGTTTTGTAATGTTCAGAAACATATTTCTCCACTAACTGCTACCACAATAGAAAATTAGAAATATATATGTTTATACACACACTACCCTTAACGAATTCGAACCTAACCTCGCGCTAAATCTGAAAAGCACATGACTCAGTGGCTCGCCTACAAAAACAGATTATAAAATAAATAAAAAAGACTCACAGAAACATACCCTCCAACAGCTACTATAGTCACAATAACCGGTGAATTTTTCCTACGGATTCTCACGACCCGGTAATCAAGCCAAGAGCGACATATGACGTTCTTGCATACCAACAGTTAATCTTCCGCTAACAACGCAACTAAGCTTTTACATTATAAATCCAGTTTTTACGCAACCTTTTCGGCATATACACATTATAAAACAATTTATTATTAATATAATGCTCGTTTATGTATAATTATTTGGTAAATATCTGTCATATATGTTCCAGTATACATTCGAATTTATCTATAATAAAAAAACCAAGCTTGAACGGCAAACAAAATCTTTGAAACCATCATCACAAATACAAAAATTTCAAGGTTAAATTTATGTTCTCTGTTCAAAAAATGATTTCTAATTACTGTGAATGTTTTTGTCTAAACTGTAACAAATTGAACATAATTGTAACATAAATGCTAATAGTTTTAATTTGTAATATGTATAACACAAGGATCCCACAAATTAACCCTTATTTCTAATGAAGACTATATCAGGTTCTGAAAATGGGAAAGAAATCAATAAGTGACATATGTGCCAAATACTATAGCTACTGAGAAATACACTATGCCAAACTCCAAACGGATTTTTAACTCCAATGAGAGGCAATGATTTCAAGTGAATGTGGGCGATTCTATAAAATTAGATCACGAATTGGGACTCCAATCCCAATATTAAATACAAATCCATATAACGGTTACATGAAGAGAATCTAGATTATGAATCAATTAAATGAGCATAGCTCGCGTTAGAATTTGCCCCATTCCATGAGCAGGTCACCATTGAAAGCCTTTCGTGTAAATACAACATATTAAAAGGTAAAACCTACCAATAAGCGCCGAGGATAAGGCACACTACATGCATTTTTCATTTCAGTGTAAATCAGTAATTTAAGTATAAATTCACTTACCAAGAACTGATTCTTCGTGCGACCTCCCACAATGACCACACTCAAAACAAAGAAGAGATATTAGCTACCCTCGACGAAGACAAAAAACAACTGCCAAATAGGCCACGTGATACCGGCTACCAACACTGTTCGTTGCTACAAACAAATTTCTGATTTACTCCATTCATATGACTTTCTCTACATACCTGTAAAAATTATTGTTAATAAGCTTTCTTCTATCTATTAAATGCTAAAACATCAGCAAAAACGATCTTATTACTTAGTTCCTTATAAGTAAAAGGGAAATAAGGGAATACACTAGGCTAAACCGACAGTCAAATGTTTTAAAATGTGGTTTCTATGGGATTGAAATACTCTCTTTGCGGGCCAAGCGTTGACAAGTTCCCGTATAAGAAATGTTTTAAAACTGAAATTAGTAACAAGGAATATCTCGAAAACGGCCAGGTCCACATGTATGACATAAATTGTGTGTTTTATCGTGATCTACATTTTATTGTATATTAAGTTTTTGTCAATCTCTTACGGTTTACAGTTTACGCAAAAGTCATGCAGAATGAAGAGGTTTATAGAAGCTTCCAAAAATTGAAGATCTGCAATTTATTTGTCATGTAACTATCTTTAATAAATGGTATTTTAATCAAAATAATCAGAATAATTTTTGAGAAAATCAACATTTTCGAAACTTTTCAGATGTAAAAGATGGTTGGGAGTGGGTCTACAGAGGAAAATAAAAGTTTTCGAAATTTTTTTAAGGTAAAAGATAGTTGTGGGGGAGGGGATTTTCTTGCATATTTTCGCGTCACATCCCTGGAAGATACTGACCTTTTTTTTAACGGACTTTTCGTTTTTGAGCTATGCTACCCACAGACACACACACACACAAACATACACATGGACATTGTTTAATATTCTTTTGGATTCGTCTCAAAGCGTGTGTTTCCGGTGAAATCTCGGTATTGAATTTTTGGGTGGAAAGCAATACTTTCTCTATCTGCGTACCATGCACTATGAAGAGAAAGTTAAACTTCTATACAATCAGCATTTAAATACTTTGTGCGTGTGTGTGGTGTAAGAGAGAGAGAGAGAGATAGAAGCAAAGAGATGGAGAGAGGTTCACTCATTTCCCTCCACATTCGAAGTAGTTACGAAGTAACTTCACTGAGCGTTCAAATTTTTGGCTGCAATACAATATTTTCTCCTCTTCTATGTAGGTTCTACATATGTGCAAAATAATAAAAAGATAGAAGATAAGCAAAAAGTGTTAAATGAAATAATACTGTGTTATAAATAATTGTAATTATATATATATATATATATATATATATATATAAAGTTGTAACATTTTGAATAAATATTTATGGCATTAAGGATAATAAACATTAAAAATTTTCAGAGAGAAATGAAAAAATAGAAAGAAAAAGTTATTGGATTTGAAATGTATAGTTTTATTATTTTACTTTTAGTTTAATTCATCTAATATCTGGAAAATAAGTTTTAGTGGATGTATAAATTAAATTTGAAAATAAAGGGACACGTATTTGCAACACATGCCCCAGTTTTAAGGATTAGGTACTGGGGTATAGAATTGCAGAGTTCTATTCATTTATTTGTTTAATTATTTTACATACGTGCTAGTGAACGTAAACATATAAGTATGGCGAGATTATTACTATTCTACCTTGTATTATTAAATATAAATGCATTTTAAGAATTTAAACCAGTGATACTAGAAGATCTTCTGGCCAAGTGCTATAATTAGTTTAATTGAAAAATTGTTAATATAAATCACCCACTTTTAAGAATTTTAAGCCGGTTGAGTTCTTCATTAGAATCAATTACCTTCACTTATTACCTTGAGTTAGATAATCATGTAACCAAGCATGTACCGTGTAGTCTCGAAGACCAGTTTGATGCACAGCCACAGAGGAATGCATCCTTGCATGCTCCTGCACGATGACCTAGCTTAAGGAGATGCATCTGCGAAATTTGGAAAATCCATATGTAACATATCTTATTGAAATTTATACCAGCAATTAAACACAGTAATGGTAATATTTTTGTTATATATCAAAATTCTAACTTGCATGTTTGTTTACATAAAATGTTTTATTCTAAATGTATTGTTCTAATAAAAATGAAGTTTAAAATTTTCACCTAAAAATTGAAGTTTTTACAGTAAATGAATTTACAAATCAAGCTATAATATCATGTTTTTATATTAGCTCTAATTAATGCCATTAAATTATTTCTTTTCCTACTCTCCAAACTGTCGATTTTTTAAAATGTATAATTTATTTCTCATAGCTGGAACAATGTTTCTAAAAAGTATACGACAATTTTCTTAATGTACTTTTCTGAAGCAGTATAACAATACTGCAACAATTTAACAAAGCATTGTATCCTGTGGGACATTTTGAGTATGGAAAAGTGTTGGAAAATTTTTCGGGAAAGTATTCTAAAAGTATATGACAATTTTCTTAATGTACTTTTCTGAAGCAGTATAACAATGCTGCAACAATTTAGCAAAGCATTGTATCCTGTGGGACATTTTGAGTATGGAAAACTGTTGGAAAAATTTTCGGGAAAGTAGGGAGTGCCTATTAATAAGCATGCGCAAACCTTTTATAGCTTCTATTAATTTTTAGTTTCAGTGCGCAATTGCAGTTTAGAATTCATGTAATTTTAGCATGATATTTATTTTAAATTTTTCATAAGTTTTGGTTAAATTTCACCTTAAAGTGAAATGCTAGAACCTATTCTACCGCGACACAACGTACATTGGTTTGCAATTTGTTCTGGAAGCATATTGTTGTGTTTCTATATGCGCTAACCCTATACTACAAAAACAAACTAGAACAGAATTCTCTACGAACGCAACAGAAATAGTTAATGCTTTAAGGGGGAACTGGTACTAACGAAAGTTACACGATAAATTAAAGCAAGTACACAATACATTACCTTTGCCTTTCTGAATATGTTCTTGTTTTACGTCTACACTGATGGCCGTTGACCTTGTATCACCTGTTGTCCAGGCTGACCTATACCGTGCGGAGACTCCCAATTCCCCCCACACTCACACATACACAAAGTAGCTCTTTCCATCGCCACGGCCCCACCTGTCGCTGGTAGTACTAAATCATGTCAGAGATTGACACGTTCCAAATGGCGTCTTATTTCAATAATTAACCTAACTACCTTAATCATCACTAACGAACTTATTTATTAATGGTCATTAAGGAATACTTGAATGTTTATTTGTTAATTCCCAAACTATTATTACCAAAACACACTCAGAGTGATATTTGATATCGTCGGTTTAAAGAATGAACTTCTTTCAATTATCACTGTACATAGTTGATATTTGACTTCTCTAGACTTTAAGGGACTAACTCTTTAAAGTTACTTTTAATGTTAGAATGGAATAAATATATATGCTCACTCTGTTTCATATATTTCGACTGCTAAATAAACCTGTTATTCTCTCGCGTTTATAACCAGATATTTTACTTCTCTCATATATCACTGTGTTTAAAAGTAAATTTAATGCAACAATTTTACACCTCGATGAATTCAATTAGCAATTTAAATTGACTAATTATGCTATATGATGGAACGTTTAGAAAATCTTACGGTGATGTAAACTGCAATCTGCTCGTTTGTAAAATGCATTCGGGGATTATGTGAAATGAAATATGTCGCTAATAGTTTAGGGTACAGTATTATGAATGTTTCTGCCTTTTACCTATGGTAGAGGAAATAAGGTATTCTATAAAAACAACCGCTTAAGAACACCACTTTTGAAGAACATACTTTAACAACATACTTTGCGTGCTCATGGTGTGTCTGTGTGTATGCTAGAGAGAGAGAGAGAGAGAGAGAGAGAGAGAGAGAGAGAGAGAGAGAGAGAGTAACATTGAGTTAGTGGATTCCGTACCTTTATGGACACCACTCATTCATTCCACTTTGTATTCAGCCCTACCAAAGTAGTAGTTTCAGTTCTATTCTATTCAGTTCTATCTAAGGTAGAGAAAATAGAAAAATCTGATTTGTTCCATTCACATAACTTTCTATATCTCTGTAACAAAGTATTGCTCCACCGCGTTTTCTTCTCTCTACTTTATGCTCATCGAGATAAATATTAGAAGATGGTCTTATTACTTACTTTCTTGTAAGTAGAAGGGAAATAAGGGAATATCCTATCCTAATGTGATAGTCAAATCTTTTAAAAGTTGGTTGCAAAAAGGTAGAAATCAGTTTCTTTGCATTGTCAAGCGTTAACAAATTCCCATATGAAAAAGTATTTTAAAACTGAAACAAATAATAAGGAATATCTGAAAAAATGATCAACTCCTTGAAAAAGATATGTATGACATAAATTGTATAGTTTAACGAGATCTATGCTGTAAGTATTTTCTATATCTTATAGTTTACAACTTATGCAACATTCAGTAAAATTCACCCAGAGGCTATTCCCAGAAAATTTAAGATATACATTTTATTTTTCATATAAATATATTTACTATAAGGTATTTTAATCAAAATATTTAATTTTTTAAAACTTTTCTATGTAAAACGTAATTTGGGGAGGGGTATTTCCCTCAAAATCTTCGTGTCACATCCTTAAAAGATACTAAACTTAAATACCAAATAGGGTATTTTAGCGAATTGCCATTTATGAGTTTTCGTGTTTACAGACAAAAACACACACACACATGGAGATTTTTATAAAAGTGGTTATTTTGGGATATTGGAGACAATAAAACTATATTTTTGGTGAAATTTCGGTATTGAATTTTTGAGTGGAAAGCAATACTTTCTCTATATACGAACCATGCACTATGTAGAGAAAGTTTAACTTCAATACAATCAGCATTTAAGTACTTTGTGCGTGTGAGTGGTGTAAGAGAGAGAGAGAGAGAGAGAGAGAGAGAGAGAGAGAGAGAGGTTCACTCATTTCCCTCCAAATTCGAAGTAGTTACGAAGTAGTAGTTCCATTTCTATTCCTGTTATTGCTGCCTATTTCTTAAGGTAGAAAAAGTAAACAAATTCAATAAGTACTTTGATCGTGTGCTCGTGTGTGAGACAGAGTGAGAGAGAGAGATTCACTCACTTCACTCAGCGTTCGTAATAGCTACAAAACAAAAGTTCCACTTCTGTTCATAGAAGCATTATCTTGGAAGTAACGAAGCAGGCTAGCAGGAAATGAATGTACATCTTCATACCGACCTAATATGAAAACCTTATTTTCTGTTTTATTTAACCAAAATTTACTTGATTGTAATGAAATTTTTAGATTTTGGCGACCAATTTACATTAAATAAATGTATAATATTTTGGGTTAATTCACAAGCTTTTGAAAAAATGGCATAAATCAGACCAACCTAACTGAATACTTGGTAACCCAAACTACTAGTGTACTTTTCTCTCAAAATTTTGACTATAGAATCACTATTTTTGCTTTCTCTACACGTAATATATTAAGTACATAGTAGGTAGAAGAGGTATTGTATCCCATTTTAAACTTTTATGTCGAGATTTCACCGAAAATACAGGTTTTAGGGTCTCTTTGGATCGAAAAAGAATTAGAAGAAAGGTCAGTGTGTCTGTAAACATGATAACATCAAAACGAAAAGTGTGTAAAATACCAAATTGCTATATAAGTTTAGTACTTTCAAGGATATGACATGATGGTTTATTGAAATCTTCCCATTCCAAACTACACTTTAATGGGGGGAAAATTGATAATTTTGATTTTCTCAAAATAGCTCTAAGATATTCATTAAAATGCCGAATATTAAAGAAACCTACATGGACAATTACATATCTTGAATTTTGTGGGTACATCGTTTAAAGACCTCTTCACTCAGGATGATTTTTGGATAATTGCTAAACCGTAAGAGAGAGGAAAATAGTTACCACACAACATTTGTAGGATTTCATTAAAACATACAATTTATGTCATAAATATAAATGTTACAATAATGTCATATGTCGCGGAGTTGACCCTTTCAGAAATATTCCTTGTTATTGGTTTCAGTTTGCGTTATATTAATCCTAAGCAAAATCAGTGTACAAAATACTCCAGAGGGAATTTTTAAATAAAGAAGCTTTCTAAGGCCCAGAGAAAAATTTTCAGGAAACTTCAAAAAACACTGGAAGAGTATGATCATGTTTAAAAGAATAAGTTTTTTAACAAACAGCTATTAAAATATATTGATTTTGTCATCAATAGTTTTAATTAGAAAATTATATTCGTTATATTTTCAAATTACAGTCTGTTAATCCGACTCATAAGTTATAGATAGGCAATGAGGCACAATTTGAACAGAATCTAGCAAGAAGTGAGTTTTCAAAATAATACAAGTTTAAGCTCACCGAACTTGTATAACCCCAAATTTTGTGCAAGCCGAAAGAAACCCCACTTTGGCTACCCTTGGCGGCTAAGTAGTTAAGCTTCGCTGTGCTTTAAAAGATGGTCGGTCCCACGGTGAATTCTTCAGCTGACTGACTTGCTTCTCACTCCCAAGAGGGCTTGCTTGAGAAACGGAGGAAGTATTGTTCTAGCATTTCCCACCAAGTCGCAGAAAAGTCTCAATTTACATTCCTCTGACAATAGTAGGCGATTTTCTTTTATTTATTCATTTATTTGTTTGTTTTTGTAGCTTAACGTCTTTTAGCCCGGTTGATCATATCGAACGATGTATGAAATTGGTGTTATTATAATCAAACAATCTTGGCGTTTGTGGAACGGAAATTTTCTCGATATTCATCTTCTCAAGATAAAAGCCTTATCCAGGTTACTCACCCTAAGCGAGATTCGAACTCACGACCTTTTGAGTGTTAGGTCTCGAGTTCGAATCGCGCTTAAAATCTCTATCATAAAATACGTCAGTAGATATCAGCAGATGCGGTTTGAACTGTGGAAGGGTGTAACGGCTCAAGTTTCAAAATAGTTACTTACTTTTTTCATACGGGACTTTGTCAACTCCTAGGCATGCAAAGAAACGGATTTCAATCACTTAGCAACCAGTTTTAAAACATTTGACTATCACTTTAGCCTAATGTATTCCCTTTGTTCCCTTCTAGATTCTAGGAAGCAAGTAATAAGGCAAGTTCAGCTAATAGAAGCTTTTTATCAATAACTTGCTCAGAGATGTAGAGAGAGTTATGTAAATATAACACATCAGCTTTTTTCTGTGATACTTAAGAGATAATGTAAGGTTGAGAACACAATTAAAATTTAATGCCAAAATTGAGACAGGAAAAAAGAGCATTGGTACTGATAGCGGGTATGTATAATGTACATAGGGACAGAGAAGGTTTTGCATTACATCCAAAAATTTGATATCGAGATTTCACAGGAAATGCATGTTTTAGGGTTCTCTAAAAAAAAAAAAAAAATTTAAAAATTTCCATGTGTGTCTGGGTTTCTTTTGGATAATGTATTACGCCCGCTTTTACTACTATGGCACCGCAGGTGATGACACTGAAGATAAATGGAGGAGAGAGTGAGGGAGTAATCTCTACGAGCGGCTAAAACCGGATGGTGGGGAGGGAACCCCCGTGTAGAGTTCTTAACAGTTTCCAATCAGTTCTTAATCTCGATGCCAAAAGTGATAGGAGCCCACGTTGTAGGTCTGACGAAACCTGGGTCTACAGACGACTTCCAACACCATCTCGCCGCCGAGAGCTGTATTTCCAGAGCGCAGTCACCACCACGGAAAGACGACCGGTCCTCCCCGATACTTACAACTCTGAAGAAGACTGGTTAGATGGCATTGAGATGAAATGAAGGAATGAAGACCCGGGAAAAAACCCATGGATCAGAGAGGTCAGCTGTGCGAATAAAACCCATGACAGCCCAAATCCCAGTGTCAGAGGAAATGTCTGAGCCACCTGGCTATTATGTTTTTCGATGTATATTGAAAAACTCTTAAATATAACTTGTCGAAAGTTTGGGGCATATTTGATATCACTGCAAACTGGGTTTGGTATTTAAGGGTACCCAAACTGGAATTTCCAAATCTTGCATTTTTCAAGCAATTTTTTGAAATATTTTTTACATACTGATGTGATACAATTATCCATAGGTTGTGAGTTTCATGTAGATATATTTAATCATTTTGGATTTAAAAAATAATTAAAATGTTTTTATTATGCCAATTTATCAGAAGTTGTGCACGATGTATAAATTACTTTTTTGGAAAACCAAAAATATTAGTACATTTGTTCCATGCTAGTAAATAAAATTGGCATATAGAATTTTCTTTACTCTTCTGGTTGTTTCAGGAAACATTTTTAAACTTTTAAATATTATTATTTTACTATAATTTATGTTTGTTGTTATATTGATTCTGCAATATATCAGGTAATTTTCATTTGTAACAAAAATCGTTTGCCAGTTCGTTTTATTAATATTCTCGCAGCTGTGATGAAAATTTGAAGCAGATAGGACGTAAACTGCAACGTGTGGAACAATTTGAAGTTTTGAAAACGCTGAAAAATAAACACACGAGAAAATAGGTTTTAAGGTTTAACATGCTATTTAACATCGTTTCTTTGTAAGTCTTAGAATTTTACATTCTCATGCAGACATTTTTAAACCATGAATATCTGCCAACTCTCATGGACAGTTTACACAAATGTCGAATGATATATAAAGGAAAGAAAAACTGCAAGTCATTTGGTCCGAGTCAAGCTGCACTCTGCACTCCGCCTGTGGTTCAGGATGGGGAGGGCCCATGTTAAATAATGGGTGGTACGGCATGTCTGTATGATGATGGGACAGGTAGAAACACCCGGTGTGAGACCTGTTTTGTAAATTTTGAAACATATTACTATACTCACTTTTTTTTTTAGTTGGTAGTGCATATTATTGTATTTTCAACTTGAAATAGACATATTTAACGGCAAGTGTTATTGGTCAAAATCAAATTTCGGGTTTTTAGCAATTTTTCACCAAAGTGAAAACGTTAAAGTACCATATTCACGTTTAAATCGTCGCGTGTTACTGTTTAAAGTGCCGCATGATAATAAAAATGACAAGAAATTGAACGCCAAGCATTATATTATTTAATTAGCCAAAGATATTTTTTTTTCATTTTTTGCACTTTTTGATCAATTTTCATAGATTGGTATCCTTAAGTCAGCTAGGCAATTATTATTATCTTTCATTTACCTACCTTTCATGGAAATATGATTATTGTTAACCGTGTTGACTTATTACTTTATCTACACGTACTATGTACATTGTGTATAGAGAAGGTATTACATTCCACCCAAAAATTCGATTTTGAGATTTCACCGGAAATACACGTTTTAGGGTCTCCTTTAGCCAAAATGTGTTCATTTTTAGAAACAGGTCCATGTGTGTGCCCGTGTGTCCATGTGTCTGTGAACACAATAACTCAAAAACGAAAAATACAAAATTTGGTATTTAAGTTTAGTAACTTCGAGGAATGCGATACGAAGAAAAGTTCCCCACCTCAAACTACTCTTTATAAGGAAAAATTCGAAGATTTTAATTTTTTAAAAATGGCCATAATGATTTTGATTAAAATACCGTATATTAAAGACATTTGCACAACAAATAAACTGTACATCTTGAATTTTCTGGGAATAGCCTCTGAAGACCTTTTGATTCTGGATGAATTTTGGTAGATGTTGTATATCTACTAAACTGTAAGAGATAGACAAAAACTTACTACACAAAATATGTATATAATGTTAAAATACACAATTTATGTCATATACGGTTTTGTGGAATTGATGAGATATTCTTTGTCATTTATTTAAGATTTAAAATACCTAACTTTTCTCATAAATTTCTTCTGGCCCTGCATAATAACTATTTCAACTACATGGCAACCAGATTTTAATAGATTTGACGATCACTTTAGCCTGGTGTATTGCCTTATTGCCCTTATACTCAACAAGGATGAAAATAAGAACATTTGTGATAATGTTTATTCCATTATAGTAGCTAGAGAAAGTATAATCTACCGAAAAGTGGATATTTAGATTTTATCAGAAATACATGTATTGAGGTTTCTTTAAGGTTTTTATGTACATAATATTATGCTTATTTGTGTCTATGAACAGCACAAAAGCGAAAATCCGATGAAATACAAAACCTTATATTTAGGTTTAGTTCCTTCAAAGTGTGCAACACAAACATTTTCAAAATAATCACCCCACTCCAAAATAGAGTTGTATGTAGAAACCTTTTCCAAAAAAATTGGGTTTCTAAAATGTGGCTATAACTTGCTAATAAATTAGCACGTGTTCAAGATATTTTTAATGAAAATTAAATGTATAATTAGACATATTTGAGAATAACCTAAAGTTTTCTACATTCTGGATGACTTTTCATAACTGGTAAACAGTAAGAGAGATAAAATCTTTCCATGACAATATTGATTACGTTAAAGCGAACAATTGGTCAACTAATTTTTTGTGGAGTTAGTAATTTTTTATATTTTCCTTGTTATTGGTGTTAAAATGTAAAGTACTTACGCTTTCCCAAATGGTAAACCATAATTTGCTTTTTTCCTGCAGGATATGCAAACAGAACTAAATCTCAAATTCATCATTCACAGCTCTGTGAACAAAGAGATTTCATATTTTATGTATACGTAATATTTCTAAACGATCTTAGCTGAAACATTATTATGCGTATAACTTAGATTTAACATATCTCGTTTATTACTTAAGTAATCTATTATACCGAAATACTTCTAACTAGACGGATTGCACTGTACAGTAAATGAAAACCGATTGTGTTGT
Source organism: Hymenopus coronatus (assembly GCA_030762935.1). NCBI lineage: Eukaryota > Metazoa > Arthropoda > Insecta > Mantodea > Hymenopodidae > Hymenopus > Hymenopus coronatus. The sequence continues at coordinate 88,025,791 of CM060896.1, read as the reverse complement.
ACCGGAAACGAGAATCAGCTGAACTGACAGCTCGCGTAACCGTAGAATATATATCAAACACACCTGTTCTGTCTAAGCATTAAAACAATGCTCTAATTGGTTAGTTGCGTCTTTTCTCATGAGTCAATAAAAAATATCCTGGTATAACACTTAGGTGGCCAGCTTTCCAGTAACTTTCAATTTTTTATTATCTCATCACCCTTCTAAGACTTGCACAGTCTTTTTAACTGCAGGACATTCTTTTATATTTCCCCCAACTTCCTGCCTATTCTCCTACGCCCGTCTTGGTAGTGTGGTGATAGCGTGTGAGCCTTACATTCAACTGGTCGCGAGTTTGAATCTCGCTTAGGGTGAGTTACCCGTATAAGGTTTTTCAGGGTTTTCCCTTATCCTGAGAAGACAAATGTCGAGTAACTTTAAGCTCCATGGACCTCGAGATCATTTGAACATGATTTCACCAATTTCATTCATCGTCCGATATGCCGAGTGGTTAGACCACACGCCTCTCAATTAGACGGACCGGGTTCGATCCCAAGCGACCACATGTGAGATTTTTGATGGACGAAACGGCACTTGGGCGGGTTTTCTTCGGGTTCTCCGGTTTCCCCCGCCATCGCATTCCACCGGTGCTCCATCTTCATTCATGTATCATCAGTGTCACCACCTGCGGTGTCATAAGTAGTTAAAGCAGGCGTTAAACGCTACCAAAAAAAATCGTCCGATATGACGTTAAGGACGTTTAGTTACAAAATAATAATAATAATAATAATAATAATAATAATAATAATAATGACAATATTATTATTATTGTCCTCAAAAATCTTGAGATAGATTTATCCTTTATGACATGTACAGTTTCAGCAATTTCTTCTCTCTAATAACTAATCTTATGCATCCCCCTAATAATATAATCCTATTTATATTTTATATATACCTATTTACATTATCTTGCTTGTTAATTATTCACATGTTCTTCTTAGTACTGCTTCAAACTAAGAGAAAGTAAGTAATAAGAATATATTTGTTAATGTTTGTGTCCATAGCATAGAAGAGAAAACTTTTGCAGGAATAACATATTGCAGAAAGAGGTAAAGAAAGAAATGTGATTGTCACATAACAGAATTGTTCGATGTTTAGTAGTAAATAGAAAATTGCATTTACTATGAAACCATTGGTACGTCTAGATTCATATGTAGATTTAGGCATCAAAATTTAATTTCTTGTTCTATTCACGTCAACTCAGCTGTAGACAGCTATATTTTTCACTGAAATATTGAAGATATTCTCGTTTTGCGTTGCATATTGGAAGAGCAGAAGAGGCAAAGCGATTCAACAATGCTTCGCTAAACATCACACCTCACTTTCAGATTATGCAAAAGAAGAAATCGATTTCTCTGAGTGGGGGAAATAGTGTATAAGATTGAAAAGAGAAGCAAAGAAGGATGGTGAACATTTACTCGATTCCTATGCTAGTCTCAGATCGGCTTTTCTCAAATGCACGACGGGGTAGAGGGGCTGGACCGATGGGAGACGAATGACGGAGGAGTTATTGGTTTATAGAGATACACAGAAGCTGCAGGGTTTTTCAGGGACGTCTATACATGAGACGCAATGGTGGATCGATCAAGTCATACGTGATACGTTTGTGTAAAGGTTTTACTGATGAAGACAATTTGACATTTCCTGACAGTCTTTGAGACCCTTAAGGACCACAAATTGCAATTCCGAGAGAAGTAATTGAAAAAAACACGTTCCACGTGTTTCTAACAGTGAGAAGTATTACTTTGGGGGGGGGGGGGAACTAATGAATTCCATTTTCATGACTATATATTCTGCAAACAAGCTATTCTTACACAGGATTATTCTTTTATATATCCTGGTAACCAATTTAAACATTATCGGATGTAACAGGAATATTACATTTTTCCCATTTGAGAAAAATGATAACATGTTTTAAAATTGAATCAGTAACAAGGAATATCTTTGTAATTGTAAACTCTACATAAAAGTATATATATCAGAAATTGTCTCTTTTAACGAGATGTACCCTCAAAGACAATAAAAATACACATGGAGTTGTAATTTTGCAGAAAATGTGAACATTTGATTGGGACTCGAGTTTTAAGGCGATTTTTATTGGTGTCATTCTGGTACAACATTCCAAGCAAGTAAGAAAAGATAAAACCTATTGGGTAATTCACCCATCCATCCTTCATCCCACTCAACTTTCCTCAGAACAGTATAAGCAGTGTGTTAATTTTGTCCACATCGTGCGCCAATTGACTTGACATTAGAACTTCAGAATAAAGCGCAGAGCAAATATTAACGCAATGGTGTATCACCTGGAGAGAGGGACGGAGTATTGTCCAATCATAAAGTTTATTTGTCACCAATTTGTAACTCAGCTTCATTTTTCACAAGTCACGTTTCATCTACAGCCCCTTCCCTTCGGTAACGTGGTCTGTCCAATCCACTTTTAAGAGCATAGCAAACAGATGAAAGACATGGACAGAGTCTGCGAAACCTTCGTCTTACAATAAATATTTTTTATGTATTTGATTGTACTTTTTTCGTGTATCTCTTACGAAGTCTGGAAAAGTCATCAATAATAAAGTGGTTTTCAGAGCAATTCATAGAAAATTCAAGATATTCATTCTGTTTGTCCTATAAATATGTTTAATATACCTACAGTATATTGATTTAATTGTTTTTTTAAACAATCCGTGTGTAGGACAGGCATTGGATAGGTAGAGTCAGGCTGAAAAATACCATAGACGGTATTTAAAACACGGATCTTCCAGTCTCTAGCCAGTTACTCTATCACCGAGCCACTATGGCAAAATGCCGGCATGGTATTAAACTTCTCAACTGACTCGCATGTTTCCCGGTAGACCACAAGTTGAAATCAAATTATTTTGAGTTGACATACCCCAATGGCGACTTACAATGTCGTAAGTTCCTTAAGCCATAAGAATTATAGTACAGGCAACTATTATGGTCAATTAGTGTTGATTTAATAGTTTTTTCACATAAGCCGTGCGTAGGACAGGGTTGGAAAGAAGAGTCAGACTTCTAAAATTCAGTGCCATAGCCGGGGTTTGAACCACGTATCTCCCGGTCTCTAGCCGGTTACTCTGCCACTGAGCCACCATCGTGGCACAGCATTAAATTCACCAACTAACTTTAAAGTTTCCCGGTAAACCACAAGGTGATCCCAAATTATTTTAAGAGGACATGCCGCAATGTCGCAAGTACCTGACTTCATGGTTGAACTATTATGTCAATTAGTGTTAATTTGTTTTCTTATACAAGTCGTGTGTAGGACAGGAGTTGGATAAATGGAGTCAGATTGAAAATGTCAATGCCATAGCCGGGATTTGAATCACGATCTCCCAGGCTCTAGCCAGTTTCTCTACCTCTGAGCTAACATGGCAACTTGCCAATGTTTCTCTGGACAGTTGCGTCGCTATATGCGCAATTGCGTCCTAGATTCAAGGAGTGTGCCAGTGAGAGAATAGCTTTAGCTTGAAAGCTGGTATTTTCAAGAAATAAATAACATAATACTTTGGTTAAAAACCACAATTTATATTTATGAAAAATATGTTCTTATATAGAAAAAACATGGCTTAAAATCGTCTGTTTCTATGTCTTTCTTTTCACATAAAGGAAGTACACAACATTTTGAAATGATTGCAATGGAAAGAAGGATTGTAACGGAGGAAAATGCCTCAGTCCGCTGCAGTGTGTGTATGTTACAGAATATTGGAGGGAAACTCGAAGTCGCTTGATGGATGACTCTGTGAATTAAATTTACACAGCCGTGCTTCGTTTAAAAACTACGTTTTCAGGAATCAAGCTATCATGCATATGTTTTCATAACAGCCCATTTTTAAAATTGAAAGTTTTTTCCAAGATGAAACAGTATCCCCATCCCTTATTACATTTTAACGCTAGTAACAGGAAAGCTAGTCATAATAAATAAGCTGCAACTTATAAGAATCACACAGTTTCTCTACCCATTACCAAAACTAAGAGCTTTAAGGGTCCCTTGGAGTGAAATTTCAAAATCATATATTTTTATATAGGTTGTTTGAAAAATTTAGTATGATTTCTTTGCTGTGAATATGAACACCAAATTTCATTCAATTTGGATACTAATCAAGATATAAATTACTTCGTAAGTTTATTATATGCATATTTTACATAATAAAACGCTTCCAAACGCCTCAAAATATAAGAAAATCGGTATCCATATTTATCTTACTGTTTATTATATTCCACCCAAAAGTTAAATTCTGAGATTTCAGCGGAAATGCACGATTTAGGGTTTCCTAAATCCAAAAAAGCATAATTAGAAAAATATCCGTGTGTGTCTGTGTGTCTGTGAACACGATAACTCAAAAACGAAAATTACGTAAAATACCAAATTTGCTGTTTAAGTTTAGTATCCTTCAAGAACGAGACACAAAGATTTTAAGGAAAATTCACCCACTCCATACTATCCTTTACGTGGAAACATTTTTTAAAAGTTTGTTTTGCTCATAAATGGCTCTGGTAATTTTGATTAACATGACGCATATTAAAGATATTTACATAAAAAGTAAGATGTATATGTTGAATTTTCTGGAAATAGCCTCCGAAGGCCTATTTATTTTGGATGAATTTTGCTGAATTTTGTATAACTGGCAAACCGTAAGAGATAGACAAAACCTTACTCCACAAAATATGTAGATCTTCCGAAAACACATAATATATGTCATATACATTTTTTTGTGCAGTTTCCCGTTTTCGAAATATTTCTTATTATTGGTTTCAACTTTAACACACTTGGAATTTTTTCAACTCCTGGGAATGCAAAGAAACGGATTTAATCCACATGGCAACCAACTTTCTGCTTAGTTTATCTCGATTAACTTCAATAACTTTGAAAAAAATGCAATCGAATTAATCATTTTCATAAAATATTTTTATTTCCTCTAGCACGCATGCACAGTGAACATAGGAGAAGGTATTCCACACGGAATCTGATGTCAAGATTGCTCCAAAATACATGTTTTGAGGCCCACTGAGTCTGAAAATAGCAATTTTACTTTTTAGTGCGCATATACACAAGTGTGTGTACCTAGAGAAGGCATTGTATCCCACTCAAAAATTCGATGTCAGGATTTCACGGAAATATGTTTTGAGGTCTCAGAAACATTTTTTTTTTTAAAATGATCAGTGTGTGTCTGAAGACAGCATAGCTCAAAAAAGAAAATACATTTAGTATTTTCCAAGAATACGAAGATTTAAAGAAATTCCTCACTATAAACAACCACTTACATGGACAAATGTTTTAACATTTTGTATTTCTGAAAAATGGCTTTAACGATTTTGATTGACATACCGTATGTTAAAAATATTGATAACACAAATAAAAATTTTATTTTGAATTTTCTGTGAATAGCATTTGTCGCCTTTTTATTCTGAATAAGTTTTGTATAACAGTTAAACCGTATATATCTCGTCAAACCACAGAATATGTCTTGTACATGTTTTGTTGTTTAACTAACGGTTTCCGAGATATTTTTGGTTACTGGTGTCAATTTTAAAATACTTATATTTTTCTCAAACAGAAAGCCGTCCGTGCTTCTTTTGTATTACTCCTAGCTATGCAAAGAAACAAATTTAAATGACAATCGCGTAGCGACAGCTTTTAAAGCATTTGTCTATCGCTTTAGCAGAGTGTATTCCCTTTCTTCCCCCTTTTTCTTACAAGAAACTAAGTAATACAAATTTTCTGCTATGACTTATCTCAAATAGCATGGATTAGAAATAAATATAAGCTTTTGTACTACTTTTTTTTTTTGTAAAATAAGTAGAAAAAGTCATGTGAATGGAACACATCAGACTTTCAATATGAAACATAATACTCTGGCCTTTATGGAATGACAGAGAATATAAAAATATCTATAGTGTGCAGGTTATTCTACACAGTTCATGAAAATAAAATGATTAGGAGGAATTGATCTGAAGCCTCTTCAATGATCTGCAAACTTTAATGCAGTTGAATTATTCTTTATGCTTTTTACCAGATTGCATCTCTTGTGAAAGTTTCATATTGCGATATTACGAGCATTCGATTGTTGAATATGTTCCAAAATGAAGTAGCTTGTGCTCTTGCCAAGAAGTTTTACTTCAACAAATGTTATCTGTAGTTTCCTAATAGTTTTGTGTGCAATACAATTCATTTTGTAAAAATGAGGTTGTCTCTATAACTAAAAATGATGCAGGGTTTCTGTTATTACGTTTCTTCACAATTCTGCGTTTTAATTTTATATTTAAGCAAAGATTACAATTCCTGAGGTGGGTTAACCTAACCATAGATTTCGTAGTTTTCGTATTCCATTCCATAGAAGACTATACTTTCTCCTATTATTTATGAAAAATGCTTTAATGTTGTCGCGGTTTCTTTCCACTACGCGAGAGATACGAGAGTCACCGGGAAAGTGGTGCCGGCAAAAGTGCACTGGAGTCTTTACCTTAAACAAATGCTGAAAATATTGACCATCTGCCCCCAAACAGACAGTATAAAAAAATTATATATATTCTCCCAATTCACCTAAGCTCAGCAGCAGAAATCCATATATAATCTACAGACACTTAGTGATAACATCATGCAAGAAATAACAAGGATTCTTGGTGCTAAGCGAAAACATTTTCGCAAATTGTGCTGCCCGTATGTGAATAGAAGGTCAACATTTTCGTAATTTATCTTAATTTTAGTGCACCTTTCCCGGCACCACTTTGCCGGCGACTGTCGGATCTCTCGCGCAGTGGAGAGAGGCCGCGACAGGGGTTACCTTATAATTTAGCGACCCTATATATAGGAAGGAAAAATATTTGAGGAATAAATTAATAATTTTGAATTAAAATATTTTTACTCCATCTTTAAATATATCACTAAACACTAAAAATTAAATAGCAATCCATGAAATAAAAAGTAAACTACAAATATCAAAGCGAAATGTAATGCAGTATAGTTAAAAGAGAAGTACAAATAAATATAAGATTATGGATTAAAGAGAGAAGAATCGAGGAAAAACAAAAGCGTAATTAAGTAGAAAAGTTTTTAAACTAATATCTAATCTTCAAACTGAAGAATATGAACTTGGTTTTCAATTATACAAATAATAAATTTGAAGCCATTTGTGTGAAGATTAGAAGAATTTTGTGGGAAAACACTATTCGCTGACATAGCATGTTCACCTACTCTTCGAACTAAAGTACAGTAACAATAAATGAAAATCACGTGTATTAAGTTTTGCACTCGAGAAGTCCCGGATTCGATTCCCGCTGACAGCTCATTCTGACCCATGGATTTCCCCGTGTAGTCAGGCAAATGGTGAATAGTTTATCTCAGCGTTAATCATTTCAGTCATCCCTCGCCCCATTTGGACTGTTTCAAGGTTGGAAGATTCGGTGGTGCTGTTTCGGTGTAACGTGGCAAAGTAAAATGATGGCTTCAGTGAAACTTTCTCCGCACCTCGGTTTTGTCAGTCTGCCATGGTATGTGAATGGCCGTATTATGGAGGCCATGCTATTGACCCTCTGGAATAGGCGGTTGTCCTTGGCCTGCCTACCGACTATTGTGGTGTTTAATCTGGAAATTATAGGGACTCCATCATTGCTGAGATATCATCCTGGCTCTACCATCCATTGTGTCCTCTCATCTCATCACTTCCTCCCGAGGGCGCCCCTTTGTGGGCGAAGAAAAACATCCTTGCTGGATTGGTGCCAAGTGCCCTCCGAAAACAATATATCCTATGCAAAGAAAGTATTTTAATTTATTTTACTTAATGAAGGAATAGATGATGGGGAAAATAAAATGGAAAATAACAATAACATAATGTCATATAATACGAGGGTGTGTCAAAAGTAACCGGAATATTTTTGAATAACAATGCACATGAGGTGGATTTTGGTGTTGACAATACTGGAAAAGTCTGATTTTGAGTGATGAAATGTCATTCGCGCCATTCGCTTGGCTGTCCTCAGTTGGAGTAAAGCAGATGAAACAAAAGAGAATGTTAAATCTAACAAGCATCTTAAATTGCAGCAGCGTACATCAATTAGATTTGACGTTCTTCTTAATAAAACTCCATCAGAAACACTGGAAATGTTGCAGCAAGCTCACAGAAGGCATCGCTTATGACTTGAGGAAAGGCATAAGTGATTTCGGAGGGTATAGTTTTCTCCAAAACATTATGGCCTTCAAATGAGACCGTTTCCTTCTGCCACTGGGCAATAACCATTAGCAAACAAAAGACGACCCTGTACGGGTGAGAAACACATAGTAAAATCTCTGTTTCCTGGGAACTCGCAGACTATGTTTGCAAGTCGAGATTCATGCCTCCGTTAAAGCACCAATAAGTGGAAGACTTACCTAAACTCAACTTTAAAGTTACGCCACTTTTGCAGAGAGTTATTATGTTCTGAGAAATACGCAAGTGACCTAAAATGTTCTTGAGGATGCTCAACGCACTAGAGGACCCTCAACTTCGAAAACTGACATCAATGTGCGCACAACTGATATCGTGTAGCGCGAAGACCATCAAGTATCGTCCCCAAAGGTTGCAGAGCTTATCAGTGTATTGTATGGCTCAGCTAAATTCATTATACGAAATGTTTTAGGTCATAGGAAGGGATGCATCCATCATCGATATAATGCGGCCGCTCATCATGCCATGAAGACTCAAGAAACAAGAACGAAATAGGATTGAGTCAAAGCCACATCCACCATATTCACCGGATATAACACGCAGGGACTCCCACCTATTTTTTTTTTTTACAGTGAAAACAGAGTTTCGGGATCATGATGTTTATTGTGATCGTGAGTTAAATCATACAATTTCGGATATACTCCATTAAACAAAACGGGTTTCAGGGGGTATATTGAACAATGAGCAAAACGCTAGAACTGCCATATTGTGTCAAGAAAGAATACTTTGAAGGTCTGTAAAATAATTTAAAAAATGTTTAGCAGTTGATGAACCATCAACCAAATGGGAGAATGAGTAGGTTTACAAGATTCCTGTCAGTGTAAAAATATATTGTTGGATATTTATGCCGCGTTTGTTTCCAGAGTTTCTGCTTTTGGCTTGTGGGTGTTTATTTATATTTTACTCAGGCATGCATATTCCCAAGAGTACCCATAGCCAAGACGAGATGGTTGAAATTCTTTTATTTTGTGAAAGCACGGATCTGCAGGGGAGTAACTAGACCACTCATCTCCCGTCAAGAGAGACCAGAGCTCGGTCCCCGCCAGTGGGATTTGTGGCGGACAAAGGGACGCTTTATTAGGTTTCCTACAGTTACTCCAGTTTCTCCTGCCAATCATTCCACCCATTGCGCCATCGTTACCTTCATTCTCATCCTCGCAATTATCCTGTCATTCAGTATAATGCAATTCTATGCTAAGTTTCAAGAAATGAAAATTGACTACTGTGCTACCCTTCGCGGACAATTCCCAATATATATCGAATGGGAGGAAAGTCATTACATTAATTTAAACCAGTGATAGATCTCGGCATTTGGAACACATTTTGTATCTTACGTTTTTATCACTGACCATTTCCTGTGGAAATATTTTAGTTTTGTCGAATACAAGAAACAGACAGGCTGTCAATTCTTCTAGATCAGTACATAAACAAACACTCCTCATTGCTGGTATCACAACAGTGTAGGCGAATTAGAATGCCAGTTACACTCGTTATCCCCAACCCTGCATCGTGCTTGCAAGCGACGACGTGTTTACACACAGAAGCCAGCTAAGATCCCTAACCAACCTCGTCGCATCATTGCCGAGTTACTTCACTTTGAAAAAGCTGCTTGGAATATTCCTTTAATTATTTTAAGTGGTTGATTATTTCGAAACCCTATGTGATGTCCCATAATTCCTACAGAAATCAATGTCAGAAATTACTTATTCTACGCATCTTAGAAGTAACAAACCAACCATTATCTTCGTACATTCTTGTGGAATTACGCATCCAATTTGGAATAAAAACCATGTATTTTTTTCGAAATCGGCTGATCAAAGAACAACATGCTATTTGATGTGAAATTTCCTCTCTCTCTCTCTCTCTCTCTCTCTCTCTCTCTCTCTCTCTCTCTCTCTCCCTCCCCCCTCTCTCTCTAAGCAACCTTTTACACATATAAAAATCTAATGTGTTCCTTTCACATGACCTTCTCTATATTGTCTGTAAATCAGTTCTTACAAGATATTCTTTTAGCTACATAATAATAATCAAGAAAAATCTGATGTGTTCCATTCACAATACTTTCTCTACATCTCCGCAACAAATTATTGTTAAAAAGCTTATGCTTCTATTTACTTCACTCTAATCGAGAAAAAATTTGCAGAAATAGTCTTATTTTTTACTTCCTTGTAAGTAGAAGCGAAATAAGGGTGTACCATAGGTTAAATTGACAGTCAAAAGCTGGTTGCTATGTGACTGAAGTTCCTTTGTTTGTATAGACAGGAGTTGACAAATTCCTGTATGAGAAAAGTATAAGTTTTTTCAAGACTGAAACCAAAAACAAGGAATATCTCAAAAATGATCAACTCCAGGAAAAATATATATATATGACAAATTGTGTGTTTTAATATGTGTGTTTTACATTTTTTGTGTTTAGCAGTTATGCAAAATTCCGTAAAATCCATCCAGAATAAAGTGGTCTTCAGAGGCTATTCTCAGAAAATTCAATATATACATTTTATTTGTTAGGTAAATATCTTTAATTTATGATATTTTAATCAAAATCGTTAGAACCATTTTTAGGAAAATCAAAATTTTCGAAAAAAGTTCCATGAAAGTATAGTTAGGGTGGGGTAATTTTCTTAAAAATTTTCGTGTCGCATCCTTGGAAGATACTGAATTTAAATACGAAGTTTGGTATTTAACGAACTTATCGTTTTTCAGTTACGCTATTCACACACACACACACACACACACACACACACAAACACGGAACTTTTATCAAAAATGCTTTTTTTAATCAGGTGGACTCAAAACATATATTTCCGGTGAAATCTTGGTATCGAATTTTTGGGTGGAATGCAATACCTTCTCTATGCACTATATACATAGTACGTGTAGAGAAGGTGAAAACATTAGCAGGGCTGGCCTTAGTACTTAGTTCATTATTAGTACCTAGAAGTGAAGCAAGAGAATAAATTACGGTAAAGCAACAATAAAATCATTTAAAAGCTGTCGCTATGCCATTGTCTTGGCAGGAGAAAGAAAAATAGGTATAAAAAACACGAGCGCGCGCTATAACAGCAGAACAACAAACCAACAAAACAAAGCATACTGATATCGCACTACACATACACCCTCCAAACTACATCCACGCATTCACACATATTAATATAATTCAGTTTGCGGAACTATACAGTGAACTTTTAAAAACAATATTAGAATATTTAATTGCTTTTTCACATAAGCCGTGCGTATAACAGGAGTTGGTTAGGAGGGTGAGATCGAAAAATGCAATGCCAGAGCCGAGATTTGAACAGGGATCTCCCGGACTCCAGCCGATTGTTTTAACCACTGATCTCCATGACAACATGAAAGCATGACTTTAAATTTCTCAATTGACTCATATTTCCCGGAAAATCAAAGGCGATCTCCTGTTCTACACACAGCTTATGTGAAAAAAACAATTAAATAAATACAAAAGAACTAATAGCTGAATATGAAACCCGGACTTAATGTACTTACGATATTGGGGTATGCCATCTCAAAATAATTTGAGATCACCTGGTGGTTTATCGGGAAACATGCGAGTCACCTGAGAAATTTAATGCCGTGCTGGTATATTGCATGGTGGCTCAGTGGTTAGAGCGACCAGTTAGAGTCTGGGAGATCCGTAGTTCAAATCCCGGCTATGGCATTGCATTTATCGGTCTGACTCTACAGAGTTATGGCAATCCCCACTACGCTGTACGGATATAAAACTTGGGTTTAACCGGAAAAAAAAAATAGAATTCAGACAGCTCACATGAGGTTTAAGGCAACCAGTACCAAATACCAGTTTGGAACGATCAGATTGTTGGCTCATATATAATGGGCGTGAGAGATGCAAATATATCAAAGAGTTAAAGCCGTAACACTTTTTATCCATTTTGATTAATAACTTCGGAAAAAGTTGTAGATGAATAATATTTGACACAGTTCCTGTATGAATCTGAGGCCATCTGCGTTACGGGTTAGAGATCTTTTGTCTTATGCCGATGTGAAAAAAACCTTCTCCAGGTAATCCCTGATTGATATTCGAACCCGCAACCTTCAGATTGGCGCATACTGTAGCATATTTATATTGGTAATAGTTAAGTGTATGTAGCATATGAGGAGGAGGGATAAAATTTAAGCAACGCTACGTTAGAAATAAACAAGTATTTTAAATAATATGTTTGTAAAACCCAACATTTCCTTCAGGCAAGCAGCATGAAAGACTTTTGAAAATAGTGGCCGCTAATTTTATTCCTTTTTACTTTCTCTACACATACTATGAACATAGTGTATAGAGATTGTATTGTATTCCACCCAAAAATCGATACCGAGATTTCACCGGAAATACAAATTTTAAGTACCCCTGAATCCAGAAAAAAAGTATTTATGGAAAATGGTCCATGTGCGCTTGTGTGTCTGTGTGTGTGTCTGTGGACAGTACACCTAAAAACGAAAATACCATTAAATACCAAACTAGTTTTAAATGTAACATTTTTCGAAGAGTTTGATTTTCTCATAAATGACTCAAACGATTTGGATTAAAATATCATACACTAAATACATTTACCTGACAAATAAAATGTATATCTTGAATGTTCTGGGTATAGCCTCTGAAGACTTCTTTATTCTGGATGAATTTTAAGAAATTTTGCATAACCGCTAAACCGTAAGAGATGGACAAAAGCTTCTCACACAAAACATGTAGAATACATTAAAACACACAATTTATGTTATATACATTTTTTTCTTGGTGTTGAGCGTTTTTGAGATATTTTTTGTTTGTGATTTAGCTTTGAAAAACATACTTTTCTCATACAGGAATTTGTCAACTCCTGTCCATTCAAATAAAGGAACTTCAGTCACATAGCAACCAGCTTTTGACTCTCACTTTAACCTACGAATCTCCCTTATTTCTTTTCTGCTTACAAGGAAGCAAATAATAAGACTATTTCTGCTAATTTTTTCTCGATTAGCATGAAATAAATACAAGCATAAGCTTTTTAACAATCATTTGTTTCAGAGATGTAGAGAAACTCATGTGAATGGAACACATCAGATTTTTTTTATTCATAAGTTGTTTTTTTTTTTTCAATAAATTATCTATGATTCTAATTATAGTTTGTTTCGTTTATCACTGGAGTCGTCGATTTGGTGGTTGAGAGGGAGATGTAGCATATAGTTCGGTTAGCATGTGTGTATGTAGTATATGAAGGTTCAATTAGTATACATAACTAGTATTTTGTTGAAGAGGCCGGTAATGTCGGTTATTAGGTGTTCTGGTTCGCTAAGTTAGTTGCTTATGTTTAAACGTTGTACGCCAAAATGGGCAGCCAATAGCAGCAGGTCTAGTGACTTCTGTCCAGGCCTGCGCATGCGCAGAAGGCAGGCTGACGAGGCTGACAAACGTTTTGCTAAGCCAAGAGAGTAAAACGACCTACAGTTACTTTCAAATGGGAAGAGGTTTGTCCTTGATAACCACCAGTCCGGCAGCCAATTCGAGTGCTGCTGTATTGATATATTGCATTTCCGCTTAACTGGGGAATAACGTGCTAAGTGGTTCTGTCTGTCATAAATACTGCTTATGTTAAGTCAAAATATTCAAATTTTGCAAAAAATAATTCACGAGGAAGATATTGAGTAATGTTCGTAGCAGAACCGTAAAAACCACAGATTTTTAACTCAAACAGTTTTCATAATACACATAAATAAATATTATGTCGCCAGGCAGATTTGCATGCTCAGTGTGCCAGTGAGAGAGAAATATGAAGAGGCGACCCGGCAACGCAGAGCACGATAACGCATCTAATTTGCTGCAGAGTAGAGCTCTTCCCATTTGAAAGACATTATAATAGCTGCTACATGATTAACGGCTACCGTCATGAGACTCAAAGATAATGAAAATAAACTCATATTTTAACAGTTTATAACTTGTCATATATGTGTAGTGTAGAACCAGTCTCTTATTTAACTCCACTTTTTTATTTGTTTCTTCTTACGCTCAGTGCTGTCTCAGTACTCTCATAAGAACAGTGAGTAGAACGTCTCCATGATGTATTTCATTAATGAGTAAATATAAGTTGGTTGTTGTTGATCAGTTGTTTTGAGTTGCAACAAAACGCATTAGAATGGCGATGAAAAGGAACCAAAGGAACGAGGAAACGCACGGCATTCGAATTGAGTGAGTGGTTGAAATGTAAAGTGATTGGACTACCTCAACTTTAGTATGAAGAGTTGCTTCATTATCCATGTGTGCGAAGTATTTAATTAGAACAACTGGATTTGTGAACCTATTACTATCTATAAACGAAATGTTACGGAACTTCATAAAGACCAGTATAAGTTCACCTGCGATGAGTGTGATATAAAAGTGCATACCGATATATTTATTGTAGATTTATGTAACTACTTACCTTGGTGTATTATTGACTGATGACAACTCCAGCTTTTCATAGCTTTATGAAGAAACTAGGCCCCCCTTCCAAAGTCACTTAGAGGAACTTGTCTCATGTCACAGGAGAAGAAACAAAAATATGGGTAGGGACCAGTGGAGAAAAATCTGATGTGTACCATTCATATGATTTTCTCTATATCTCTGCAACAAGTTATTGTTAAAAGCTTATACTTCTATTTACTTCACGCTAATCGAGAAAAAAATTAGCAGAAAGTGTTATTACTTGCTTCCTTATAAGTACAACCGAAATAAGGGAGTACCATAGGTTAAAGTGATAGTCAAAAGCTGGTTGCTATGTCACTGAAGTTCATTTGTTTGTATGGACAGCAGTTGACAAGTTCCTGTATGAGAAAAGTATAAGTATATATATACTCTTCAGAGGCTATTCCCAGAAAATTCAAGATATAGATTTTATTTGTTAGGTAAATATCTGTAATATACGAAATTATAATCAAAATCGTTACAGCCATTTTTGAGAAAATCAAAATTTACGAAAAAAGTTCCATGTAAAGGGTAGTTGGTGGTGGGGGGATTTTTCTCAAAATCTTCGTGTCGCATTCCTGGAAGATATTAAACATAAATACCAAGTTTGGTATTTTAACTACTTTTCGTTTTTGAGTTACCGTATTCACAGACACAGGGACACACACACACACGGACCTTTGTCCGAAAATGCTTTTTTTAGATAAAGGGAACCATAAATAAATCTCGGTATCGAATTTTTTGGTGGAGTGCAATACCTCCTCTATACACTATGTACATAGCACGTATAGGGAACGTAATAAAAGGAAAGTGAGGTTTGGCAATAACGCTTAATTGGTTGAAATATAATTTAACTATTGCTCATGATTCACTTATGGATTTCGCATAAGTTTAATGCCTAGATAATGCCATTTATATGACGTTTAGGCTTTTAAATTGGAAGGAAATATACCTGTAACATAGGTAAAATATAGTGATAAAAGTTTAATAGAGAGCAGTGTTTATTAAAGTAACTGGTTTAAAAGTTTCATATTATTCAGGTCGCAAGAGTTAGAAGCTCTTAAGTCCTCTAATGGTGGAAAAAAATGTTTTATAATCAATGTCACTTAAATTTGCACCTTCTACAACTGAAAAAGGAGTTGTAAGGCCAATTAACCTGATTTTTGGTTCCAGGTCTGAGAACATATATCGTAAACTTCTCTAGCCCTTGGCTTGAATACTAGGTGTGCAAATAAAGTAATGAGAAAATGCTTTAATGCTTAAAAAACACAAAGTTGGTCTTGTAAACCAAGAATAAGCCTTTCTTTTAAAACTTGGTAGCGTGGTGTTCGAGAGGTAACACCAGTAATGCAGGACTTAGAAGGAAGAACAGCGAACATCTTGTACACTACCGGTTTAGTCAAATGTGTTGTGAATGTATTGTGTTGTGAATTTAAAGCAGCAGAGGAATAGAGCCGTTTAAAAAGCTCAGCAGGCTTACTGTGATAGTTTTTTGTGAAGGGTTCGGTGCTTTATGGTTTAATTAGTAATACAAATATAAATAAATACATGTATAAACTAAACGAAAAGATAAAGTAACCATACAATATATGCTTTCGACTGAAAATCCAGAAGTAAGAACCTGGACACATTTGAAATAATTTACCAAAGTAATCAACTTTGCAGTGATAATGATGCTATACTTATTAATGTTACATATTAATCCATTTAAATTTAAACTTTTAAACAGTGTAATTAACAGCCTCTCCCGTTGAAATGTGTTGTGAGGATACTTAAATTTCACTTATTATTCAATGCATGTTAATTGCTTGATTAAGTTCTGCAATAAGAGCAAGAATGTCAATAACCTGGATGAAGTTTACCTCGGAACTTTCGTAAATTAGTTGTGTATCAAACAGCTTATCTAGCAAAGACAGGACAAGGATGCACAAAAACGCTCTCTAATTAAAATGTCTACTTAGAAAAAGATGGAGAAGTTATGGGAATTGGGCATTATTCTAGAGGTCCTTTATTATATATTGTTTTATAGCGAAGTATTTTTCCTATTATTTTGGCGAAAGCACTAAGAATAACGCAATGTTCACTCTGCGTCAGCAATGTTTCTTGGATTTCAAATACTATATTCCGCATTCTTGCATATATTTAACAAACATGTTTTAAACACAAAAAATGAAAGCCAAAAAGAGTTGTACAGTGTTTCACAAATAGTGGAAAATAGATAAAAAATAAAACATTAGATGTATCCCATTTACATTACTCTCTGTAGCTGTTACAAATACAACATATTCTTATAAAAGCCTATTCTTTTATTTACATCATGTAAATTGAGATAAACACTAGCAGAATTGCTCTTATTACGTGTTTCATATTAAGCAGGTGGAAAATAAGGGATTACATTATGCTAAGCGTATGTCAAATATTTTATAAGATGGTACCTATGTGAAACAATTGAGGTTCAGTTTGATTTTTATAGTCCCGTTTGAGAAAAGTTAGATAGTTTAAAACTGAAACTAATAACAAGGAATATCTAAAAAACAAAACAAAGCAAAAACAAATGGGTCAACTCTACAAGAAAAACGTATATCACATAATTTTTTTTATAACGAGATTTACATTTTTATAGTAAGTTTTTGTATCTCTTAGGTTTAACCATCATGCAAAATTATACAAAACGTTTAAAAAAATTGACGATCGATTTAGTCTAGTACATTCCCTTATTTCCCTTCTAGACATAAGGGATCAAGCAATAACATCATTTCTGCTAATGTTATCTCGATTAGCATAAAGTAGGTATAAGCACCAGATTTTTATAATAAATCGTTTCAAAGATGTAGAGAAAGTAATGTGAATAGAACAAATCAGATTTTTGTAGGGCTGTTTTGCAGCAATAAATTCGTTTGCCTTTGATCGGGAGTTAATTTATGTGTAATCAACTGACGAAGCTTTCGTCACGTGTTTGGAGGTGACTCATATGCCAATAAATTCATAAGATTTTTATTTTCAAATAATGCTAAACCCGTTGAAATAATTTCACCATTAAGAACAGTTCTTCAAGGGTCCTTTGCAAAATTCGTCTCTAAGAACATACCGATCTCTTTTGAATTCGTTTTACCAGTTGTAAATAGTTACATTAAATATGTCTCTTTGGCTAATGCATTTCTAAGCATTAATGAGAATTTAAAATTTTAGAAAATCATAGCCCGGAAAAGTTCTGTAGTCAAATTAGTTTTTGGGTTAATGCAAAATATTCAAATAATGATAAATAATTATCTATTAGACAAATTGAATAAACTACAGAAAATGAACTCGAAAACATTACAAAGTAGCTGTCGGATAAAACTAATTTAATACTTTTAAAATTGTTGTAACATTTTTCAGTGTTACTTCTGTAGTTAAGTGTATTTGTTACTTTCTCTATCGAATATGCACTATGTATACAGTAGATAGAGAGGGGTCTGTATTTCACCCAACATTTTATACCGAGATTTCACCTGAAATATAAGTTTTGAGGTTCCCATAATCCAAAAATGTGTTTTAAAGAAAAAGTCAGTGTGTTTTCTTGTATAGTTATGTGTGTGAACAACACAACTTAAAATGAAAGGTTGTGGTATCTTCCACGGATGAGACAGAAAGTTTACAACGATTTTCATTAAACTGCTTATATTACGAATGTTTTTATGACAAATAATATGTATATATTGAATTTCTTGGGAATAGCTCCCAAAATCCTTTTCATTCTATTTAACTTCTAAATAATTGGTAAACCGTAACAGGTACAGGAAACACTTACTGAACAAAAAATGTAAATATTGTTAAAGCACACAATTAATGTAATTTACAGATTTTTTTAGAGAAACCATTTCAAAGGTATTCCGTGTTATTTGTTTTAATTTTAAACAAATATTTATGATTTTATAAAACGGGAAGACCTCGTTTATTTCATATCTGTTTTTTTATTCGAATTTGTGAAAATATAATTCAGTTTCATGAGTCACGTAGAGACAGTTTTTAGATTTATTTGTCTGTTACTTTAGCCTAGCGTACTCCATTATTTCCCTTCTGCTTATAAGGAATTAAATAATACGACAATTTCTGTAATTCTTATCTGATTAGTATGGTTTTAGTAGTATGTTTGCAGATAGATGTAGAAGGTGATCTGAATGGAAAACAGCAGATTTTTAGGTAATTACTGATGGAAATGCCATATAAACATAGGGTTTCAACTTAAAACATAAATAATATCAGGTGATTATATATCGTTCATTATGACACGGAATCGGCAGACTATTCCTCCCGCATAATAGCTTTATTCACTGAAGGACTTTTTTCATGAGCAAACAGAAGGTAGATTGTGTGAATCTGAAGTAAAAACATTTTAAATAGAGCCATTAGATTTGTATCTTAAAAATTGACAGAATATATATAGTACCTGTATTGATCTTATTTGTGTGGCTCACAAGCTGTTCAAAAAATTGTTCAGTAAAGCAGACCCATTTTGAATCTGCAGTTTTATTTGTAAGGCACACTGGAAGTGAATTTGTATGTATAATTAAAAAAAAAATAATGTAATTGCATTGCTGTTTAGTTAATATGTACATCAAGTTATTTATAATTGGATAAATACTTTGAGAGTTAGAGACAAATTAATTAACACATTTCATTATCTAGACTAGCCGCATAATCAAGCGAGTTGTGAAAATGTCTACAATTTCAGCCATAAACAAACATTGTATGAAATGAAATTTTAAGACAAATCTGAAATGCTCCATTCACATGTTTTTCTCTGCCTGATCTGCAAACAAACTTCTTACAAATGATTACTGATTTTCTACCCCATACTAATCGAAATAAGCATCAGCAAAATTGTCTTATTTCTTGGTTCTTAAAGGCAAATAGAAGGAAAATAAGAGAATACACTATCCTAAAAGCTAGTCAAATGTTTTAAAAGTCATCACTGTGTGACTGCCATTGAAATTCACATCTCTGCCTGTCCATGAGTAAAATAAAAAGAATACGAATGATTTTGAAATATTTTAAAATGGAACCCAGTAACAAGGGATATTTCGGAAACGATTAGATCTTCAACAAAAATGAAAGGACATAAATTATGAGTATTACCGAGATCTACATTTTTTGTGGGGTAAGTTTTTGTCTATCTCTTACTGTTTATCAGTTATGGAAAATACATTGAAAATAAAGAAGTCTTCTTTGGCTACTCCCCGGAAATTCAATATTTATATTATTCTATTTGTCATAATATTTTACACCTATATAGTCTTGTAATCAAAATCGATAGAGGCATTCGGAGAAAATCACAATTTTGAAAACTTTTTCACATAAGGCTAGCTTAGGCGGCGTAATTATCTTGAAAATCTTCCAAATCTCTCTATCCTAGGGAGACACTAAATTTAAATACCAAGATTGGTATTTAATGGGCTTTTCGTTTTTGAGTTATGCTGTCCACAGACTCACACCATATTGACCTTTTTCTAAATATTTCTTTTTGTCTCAGGGGCTCTCAAAACATACATTGCTGGTGAAATCTCTGTATGGATTTTTGGGTACAATACAATACCTTCTCTACCTACTATGTAAGCAGCACACTTTCGCTACAGAAATCAAGAATATTATAAGCAAAATAGAATCAGAATTTTATAAAAAACATTCTTATGGAAATTATTACTGGCAGGAGAGTGTATTTTTATGGAATGCTACAGTAAACACTTAAGCTTATTATAGCATATTATAATTAAATTTAAACAAAAATATAACCGTATTGAATATTTTAAAAGTGTAAAGGTGTTGTTTTGAGAAAAATACATTTATAAACTAGTAAACGTGAAAACAGGAGCATTTTACAGGAGTATTGTACTTGGCTGTAGAGCCCGAACCGAGGAGGAGGGTTCATTATGTCCCTCTGTGAATGCCCAACGGCTCCTAGTGTATGTATGTACTATGCACACAACTTTTCTTGGGCGCTTGGCACCTTAGTCTTCGTGATAAATTAGATAACTTATTCACCAAAAGGGTCTCAAAGAAAGAAACTTTCTTTGGTTGACTGCGGAAAGACATAACGGCGAGCTCTCTCTTCTTCCTCCGGCCCTCCATTTCCTGTAAACTATCGCATACAGTACACACTATTGTGCATAAAAATGTTCCACTTTGATAGGTACAAAAGGGCAGGCTAAAAAAAGTATAACATAACCTGGGCTTCTTGATGAAGGGGCAAAGAATAATTTGGATGCGTGATTATCTACATATATATAAGACATGTTATCAAGACATGGAGACGCAGGTTAAAGCTAATGCCACTACTAAACGGTTAGAAGAAAATCGAAATAAAGATAGCGGTAGTTTTGCAATGAACATGTAATATTACCCTTAGACAGCTCAGCCAAACTTTATAATATTATAAAGATTATTCTCTATTATTAAATTTTATCGACTTTTAGTGACGCACGAAAAGTCAAAAAAGTATGACATCGTACATCGAATTGCAAAACCTAGTACCTTCTGGGTCAATAATCATTTTCTCTGTTAACACAGCGATAATGGAGCTCTTGCTTAGTCCTTGGCAAAATACCATCATAAATTCGTTTAATTATATTATCATAACTATGAGGAGATTCATAAAGTTTCGAAAAAATATCTTATACTGTGTATATATATATATATACGGTAAAACCTGGCTCATCCCTTGATATTATAATGGATGGAAAGTAAACGATCAACGACAGAAGTATACATAGAAACAACTATGAACCAAGTAACACTATGTAACAAATAACATTTGACTCAGTTTAATTGGTGGACTAATGATAGCAGCTAGGGAAAAATTTTCAGTTAGAAAATGCATTCCTCAAAGAAGTGAACAAATGTTATAATAAAATTCGTTTTATGATGTTTTGTGTCTCAACGCTTTAAAGGATTCTGTTTCTAGGGATCACTGTTGTCATTTTAGGTATGCTATTTATGAATTCAATAATTATGTGTCTGAAATAATCCAAAAATGTATACATAAACATATATTTGAATCTTGATGAAATAATCTACGTGTGCATTTAATATTTCAATTCTTCGCATTATCGTAAGCTTAAAGTATAACTTCCCTTCGGTTGAAGGAAGTAAAGTTTTTCAATAACTTTTTGCTCTTATCTACAACATCTAGATGTTGTGTGAAACGTCCTGACAGTGCCCCACTCCTGAAGTGTAGGTGCACAATCACTGATTAGTCCACTTACATAATAAGAAAAGCGAGGACCAGTGTTCCACCTGCTGTGAGCCATTCTTTGCTCATCCACCACTCTTATCACCTCTTCTCATTTCTGTTCTCTCACACATATAGGGTGTCACTGTATTCCACACTAGCTGTATTGTATTCCATAAAATTTGATATTGGATTTCACCGGAAATATGTAAGGAGACCTTGAGAATGCAAAAAATAAACAAATAAATAAAAATAAATAAACACAAAAAAGAAAAGAAAAAAAAAAACAGTACTAGAAAGTGGTCCGTGTGTGTTGGTGTGTGTGTGTGTCTCTATGTGAACATCACTCAAAAATTAAAACATCACACTTAGTATTTAAATTTAACATCTCCCAAGAATGCGACACGAATATTTTCGGAAAATACCTTCATTCCAAACGCAGGATGTCTTTGAAAATTTTGATTTTCTCAAAAAGGCGCTCAGATTTTGATTAAAGCTTCTTCATGAGTAATAAAATGCATATCTAAGATTTTCCTGAACAACCAGTGAAATAGTCTTTGTTTTGAATTTGTTTGACGTAATTTGTAAACCGTAAGAAATAGACAAAAACCTTACAACACATAAGTTGTAGATCTCTAGCAACAAAGTATATGTTAAATAAACGTTTTTAGAACTTAATCATTTTCGAGATATTCTTTTTCATAGGTTTGATTGTTATACGTTGAATATTTCTAACCGCGAATCTCTATTCTTTTATATATCCTTATTTCTTTTTAGGTTCACTGAAAGAGAACATAGTTTCAAACCATCGCATACCCATCTGCTTAGAATGGATTTAATTAGCTTATTGGATTCCTCTTCTATCTACAACGAAAAAACATGTAAATAATACAGACTTATATGTAAAAACAAAAAGTATACTCGTATAAAAGAATAAGTCTATGTAAGAGTAGTTTTTAGAAAAGTGATAGTGAAATGCATGCAAGTGCAAGACATCTCACTATTGTTGAAGCAAGTTTAGTGGTTGTATTAAAAAAAAATATTGCTACACTGATGTTGATAATTGAACTGAAATTACGGCTTCCTCTCCCACAAGTCCAAATTGACAAGAAAAAAGTTATAAAAATCAGAATTATTCACTATTAATATCTAATTATTTGCATTTGTTGGTGTTTAAAAGCATTAAACGTGAGAGATTACATGTTTATTTTTATCTCCTCAGGTTTTTTCTTGGAGACACCCATAACTGGGATATAAACTAATCTTCACTGGTACCAATTTTCTCTTCGATTCATGAATTCTTTGTCGTAAGTTAGGTACCTTACTGTGATTTTGTACGCAGTTATTTGAAGCCTCAGTACGGGTCAACGCTTACTATCAGTGCCTGGCATAGACCTATGCAGCATACGGTTGAGCGGAGGACAGATCTCTAATCACAACTTAAAGCTGTAGAGCTTATATAAAATAAGAGAGGCGGGGTTTAGTGTTCTACTGCAATGAGTGGGATATGTAGCCCTTGCTTACTCACCACTCTCACCATTTCTCCTCATGTTTCTTCTCTTGCGCATATGGAGTGTCACGACGTTTTACATAAGCTGTACAATTTGTTTTACCCCAAGGAATAGGGGCACTGTGGGAGAAGAAGCCAAGGCGCGTGGGCTTTTTTTTTTTTTTTTTTTTTTTTTTTTTTTGCATTTTTAATATAAAAACTCAGCTAAGTATGGGGATCATGGTGACAATGACCCCTGTTAGAAGCCCTTTCTTTTAGCGTTCATTCCCCACAGTATATTTTGTCCAGGGTTAGTTACATGTAACTGATGCAATCCAAGCGAGTACCAACTCTTAGCTGAGATAACGTTGCATAAACAACGCTGCCTTACATCCTGAATTAAAAAACAAAACAAAAGAAAAAAAAAAACAAATGCATATTTTCCTACTACTACTACATATCTGTTAACTTTTTGCAGGTAAAGTTATGAGTATTTCATGCTTAGATAAGTAATGTTCTAGCTTTTCAGAGTTAGTGTGTTGTAGAGCAGATTACTTTTAAGAACCATTATAAAGTTAAAAATAATCAGTATCTAGGTTAACAAATGTTATACAGATAGAGAAGTTAACTTTTTAATTTATTTTTAAACGTTTACTATACAATTTTAAATTTATTTTAAATGCATACTGTACACTCTTTTATATTTTAAATATTTACTGCACAATAGTGCACATATATGGTACATACATATTAAAGCGTACTGGTTCATTATGTTTGGCTTATGAGAATCTGAAATCGAAAAGTTGTTCATCCGAAATGGTTTGAGGGAGTCAACTTTCTATTGTACTCATCTTAGATGCTGATGATAAAGTATATCACATGCAAAAATATTCCTCAAAAAGGTTCCAAAATACATATATGAAACATAAAAACGTATATTTCAGGTTTATGTTGCCACTGAAAGCCCGTTAGCAGTACACAAGCAATGTACACACGTTATAATAACATTTGAAACAAAAGAACTTAACTAGTGAACAAAGCATAAGGTAAATGGCTTCTGGGACTCAGCTAAGTTGGTTTATGGATATTCTGCGAACAGTTTTATATGTGTATAATTACATGCATGAGCATGGAATGTTTTAGCTTAATTCTTATTTTAATAACGGCACCATTAAACCCAGAATATTCTTAAATTGTATAGAAGACAACAGAGACGACGAAACAACGGTAAGTTGTAACTCCATTCTTTTCTTAAAATATGAACTCATTCTAACATGTTGACATATATGACACATACGTCCTCTTTCATCACTTTCTTTTTTTTTTCTTCTATGACAATATTCGAATTAGCATTACATTATTAATAGTTATTATACAGGTATGAAAAATCGATATGAATTATTATTGTATTCTTATTGTATCGTTACTCAGTTTAACCTTGCTGTGCATAATCCCAACTCTTTATCAGACGTTCAATTGTAACTAAATTTCCTGAAACTTTTAAAAATATTTGAGTATAAGGAAAGTAGCATTATTTGTTAAAACATAAATTTAATCTAACCTTAAAGCATGGATCCCATGATGTTTTAAAATGTTATGCATAATTAAAGTCTAAATATAGGCTTATTTTGACTTTGTTTTTGACATTAAGTAATGTAAAGACATTGTGTGCTCCTTTTTGTTAGGACTGTATTTTAAAAATACGTGTTTATTGAAAATTCATTCCAGAAGAAAGAAGAACATATGTAAATTAAGAATCGTAATGTTAAGTTGATAAGAATTTAGCACAGCACCTCCTCCCACATTCATGGCTCCATCTGAGTGCAGCCAGACAGATGACTGGCTAAGGGTTATTTCGTGATGACGAATGTCCACCAAAAGCTTAGGTCCCTGACAGATTTAGATTCAAAATGAAGACATAATCAATTTAGTTTTTTATTTGTTCTTCCGTAAACTGGATAAAGTAGAGTAAGAAAGAAAAAAGTATATGCATCGACAATGCCGTATGTTATCTTAAGAAAAGTTTAGAACCTCATGTTTTATTTGGAAAATTGTAGTCACATAGAATATTTTCTGACCTGTCAGCATCGATTTCGCAGCTCTGATGGAAGAAACCGAAATTGGTGATTCGAATCCCATTTATAATAGTATTTTTATTCTTATTTTATTTTTCCAAAATTACTTCGGATCTTGAGTAAGTTTTACTATTGGAATTTAGCGAAACAAAAAGCTCGTAAAGAAGCTACCAAGCCTTTACAAATAATGCAAAATGTAGTTTATGAAGTACTTCTTCGCTTTACGTAGTTCATTTATCTACGGCTTGTTACCAGGTTTTTCTTATTTTTGTTTGTTTGTAATATTAAAGTATCCAGTAACCAGGTTCAAGGCATTTCTTTCACCAGTTTGGCTATGTTATTAAAATACTTCATATAGCTCCGCAATTCAGTAATTTTCGGTTGTTGTCCATAATAATTGCATGTGTAATAAATTTAGCAAGCACATCAAGTATTGTATGTCTTGAGTCCTTCTTTCCTTCGCTCCTGACTCGGAATCGACCTTTATTCATTGGTTAGGGTTTGATTGCCAGCGCATAGCGAGGGTATTCTAACCACTAAAATAAAACGCTTCCGTTTCCACCCTTTTCACACTTACTTTGTTAAATACAATAAGACACCGGGTAAATGTATAATGCAACTGATAAGGTGATCCTACCAACATTAAATAAAGAAGAGACCGGATAAATGTGTAATACAACTGATAAGGTGATTCTATCAACAT
This sequence comes from Hymenopus coronatus, assembly GCA_030762935.1. Taxonomy (NCBI): domain Eukaryota; kingdom Metazoa; phylum Arthropoda; class Insecta; order Mantodea; family Hymenopodidae; genus Hymenopus; species Hymenopus coronatus. The sequence continues at coordinate 87,999,608 of CM060896.1, read as the reverse complement.
TAAATAAAGAAGAGACCGGATAAATGTGTAATACAACTGATAAGGTGATCCTACCAACATTAAATAAAGAAGAGACCGGATAAATGTGTAATACAACTGATAAGGTGATTCTATCAACATTAAATAAAGAAGAGACCGGGTAAATGTGTAATACAACTGATAAGGTGATCCTACCAACATCAAATAAAGAAGAGAACTGGTAAATGTGTAACACAACTGATAAGGTGATCCTACCAACATCAAATAAAGAAGAGACCTGGTAAATGTGTAACACAACTGATAAGGTGATCCTACCAACATCAAATAAAGAAGAGACCTGGTAAATGTGTAGTACAACTGATAAGGTGATCCTACCAACATTAAATAAAGAAGAGACCCTTCAAATGTGTAACACAACTGATAAGGTGATCCTACCAACATTAAATAAAGAAGAGACCGGATAAATGTGTAATACAACTGATAAGGTGATTCTATCAACATTAAATAAAGAAGAGACCGGGTAAATGTGTAATACAACTGATAAGGTGATCCTACCAACATCAAATAAAGAAGAGACCTGGTAAATGTGTAACACAACTGATAAGGTGATCCTACCAACATTAAATAAAGAAGAGACCGGATAAATGTGTAATACAACTGATAAGGTGATTCTATCAACATTAAATAAAGAAGAGACCGGGTAAATGTGTAATACAACTGATAAGGTGATCCTACCAACATCAAATAAAGAAGAGACCTGGTAAATGTGTAACACAACTGATAAGGTGATCCTACCAACATCAAATAAAGAAGAGACCTGGTAAATGTGTAACACAACTGATAAGGTGATCCTTCCAACATTAAATAAAGAAGAGACCTGGTAAATGTGTAGTACAACTGACAAGGGAATCCTACCAACATTAAATAAAGAAGAGACCTGATAAATGTGTAGTACAACTGATAAGGTGATCCTACCAACATTAAATAAAGAAGAGACCCTTCAAATGTGTAACACAACTGATAAGGTGATCCTACCAACATAAAATAAAGAAGAGACCCTTCAAATGTGTAACACAACTGATAAGGTGATCCTACCAACATTAAATAAAGAAGAGACCTAGTAAATGTGTAGTACAACTGATAAGGAGATCCTACCAACATTAAATAAAGAAGATACCCTTTAAATGTGTAACACAACTGATAAGGTGATCCTACCAACATTAAATAAAGAAGATACCCTTTAAATGTGTAACAAAACTGATAAGGTGATCCTACCAACATTAAATAAAGAAGAGACCTGGTAAATGTGTAGTACAACTGATAAGGAGATCCTACCAACATTAAATAACGAAGAACCTGGTATATGTGCAGTACAACTGATATGGGGATCCTACCAACATTAAATAAAGAAGAGACCTAGTAAATGTGTAGTACAACTAATAAGGAGATCCTACCAACATTAAATAAAGAAGAGACCTGATAAATGTGTAGTACAACTGATAAGGTGATCCTACCAACATTAAATAAAGAAGAGACCTGGTAAATGTGTAGTACAACTGATAAGGAGATCCTACCAACATTAAATAACGAAGAACCTGGTATATGTGCAGTACAACTGATATGGGGATCGTACCAACATTAAATAAGGAAGAGACCTGGTAAATGTGTAGTACAACTGATAAAGTGATCCTACCAACAGCAAATAAAGAAGACACCTGATAAATGTGTAGTACAACTGATAAGGAGATCCTACCAACATTAAATAACGAAGAACCTAGTAAATGTGCAGTACAATTGATATGGGGATCCTACCAACATCAAATAAAGAAGAGACCTGGTAAATGTGTAGTACAACTGATAAGGAGATCCTACCAACATTAAATAAAGAAGAGACCTGATAAATGTGCAGTACAACTGATAAGGTGATCCTAACATCATCAAATAAAGAAGAGACCTGATAAATGTGTAATACAACTGATAATGTGATCCTATCAACATTAAATAAAGAAGAGACCTGGTAAATGTGTAGTACAACTGATAAGGGGATCCTACCAACATGAAATAAAGAAGAGACCTGGTAAATGTGTAATACAACTAATAAGGTGATCCTACCAACATCAAATAAAGAAGAGACCTGGTAAATGTGTAATACAACTGATAATGTGATCCTACCAACATTAAATAAAGAAGAGACCTGGTAAATGTGTAATACAACTGATAAGGGGATCCTACCAACATTAAATAAAGAAGAGACCTGGTAAATGTGTAGTACACTTGATAAGGGGATCCTAAAAACATTAAATAAAGAAGAGACCTGGTAAATGTGTAATACAACTGATAAGGGGATCCTACCGACATTAAATAAAGAAGAGAGCTGGTAAATGTGTAGTACAATTGATAAGGGGATCCTACCAACATTAAGAAGAGAAAAACACTCAAGGAACCAAAGGCATCGGATAATCTTTTTCTCTCGACTGTACACGCATAACAGCAGATGGAAGCAAATTTAGGCAACCATTCGACCAAAATGGTCTCTATTTTGAAGGCTAATATGAATAGAATTATCGCTGCTTCCAGAAAATTAATTAACAAAACTCGTGACACCTTTTTATTCGGAATTTGCTTAACATAATCTGCACGGTGAGTAAGTCAACAACCACAGGATAAAATTTCATACACATATACTCACAATGTGATGCTAAATTTTAGCCTTAAAGTTTTAAGCATACTATTGGTAGGTAGACATATCTCACCATATTATCGCTTCTCATAACCATGAGTTTTCCAAGAAGTAACTAGGCTAAGTTAAAACAGAGAAAAACTTTTAAAGCTATACCAATTAACAAATGTTGTGTACATTATGCATATAAAATTGCTTGCTATTAATGATATTAATTTCACGTGAATGTATAACTTAGGCTATATTCTAGCCAGATTTCTACTACATGTTTGAATAGCGCAAACGTAGTTAAATTAAGATACGGATTTTATTCATTACTATCTAAAATTATTTTCAAAACAGGCACTTATAGCAAATAGTCTCGAAAACAGTTTCTAACTAATTAGCACATACAATAACTATATCCTTATTATTTATTTGAATTCCGATTGTCCTTAAAAATAATGAACGACTAATGTGTATTAAAGTAATATTCTATAATCAGCGTTTACATTTGTTTTTACTAGTAAAAACGGTTTCTTTAGTTCTTTTTATTTATTTATTTATTTATTTCCTTCTTGTTTGGAAAATAAATTCAACTTTTATAAATTAAGATGAGAAACGGAAAGGAGGTTTGTGAGAAAATTAGAAGCTGTAAGTATTTTTGCTAGGCGTTTACAAAACTTTTATTTTACATACTTCTATAATTAAGTCATCAAATAAAATTTCGAGAAGGTGTTTGTTAAAATATATTTTATGCACTTTAGGTTAAAATAAAACCAAAAGGCACTATTGACGAATTAAAGTATATAAAACGTACTCAAAAACATTTAGAGACTTGAAAGACAGGATGGAGTGAAATATTGTGTTGCCAATATTCCATAAGCACATTTTAGATGTTTATATAAATCATTTGAAAACTTTAGAAAATTTTTGGGTTATAAAGTATAAGACAACTACTTTTATTAATTATTAAAATAAAAACTGACTTTTGCAGCATTTCGGAAATGTAAGTGTATAAAAGTGCATCTACTTTGTAGTTCAAGTATTAGCGAGATTTATATTCTAAATGCATAACAAAACAGAGTCAAATAATGCACAGTACAAAAACCCGTAACCTTCATTTTTAATTCGTTTGTCTAACCTTACTGTGTATAATGAGCAGACGCCAAAAATTCAACTTTAAAATGTGCATGATACTGCCTATTTGAAAATTGCCTAACTGATTGCTCTAAAAACGTGTGTTTAATATACTTAAGTTCCAAAGGGGAGGGGGAGGTTTATGAAACGCGGAATCAGAATATTGAAACATATCGTGAGTGTCATGAAAAATGTTAAATAACGAAATTTTATAAGCATATAAATTCTGAAGAGCTGTATTATATAAATGTTTGTCTAATATTATACTTGTACATAAACTTATTACCATAAGAAGTGGTGTAATAACTAACTTATGTTCGAATTCTTATTCATGTTCTAGAACAAACATTTTATTGCCAATTAATTAAATTACTGCATGAAGTACGTTACATAGAATGACAGAATGTGTGGCTGAGGGCAATTGAAGAATGTGGGAAGGGAGAGAGGGATCAGGGACAACAGAGGGGGAGGATAAAGATTAGCATAGTAAAACAAAGAAGAAGTGTTGTAAAAGAGTATGAGAGAAAATGGAGAGGTAGGAGAAAACTAAAGAGTGAAAGGGTGAAAGTGATTGAATATATGCAAACTGTGAGTATGACTAACTTACGGAGGGGACACTTAACAATTATATTCTTATACATACACCTCCAGGAGGAACGCTGAATTAACTACAGGGGACGAATGAGGCAAGGGACAGGTAGGTGCCGTCAAGAATTCCATAACAATTCCAGAATTCACCACACGGCTACAGGAGGATCACTGAGAGATGTTCCTGGAAACTACCGGAGTGATGCTCCCTTCAGTGGTATAAGGGAAAACTACACTCAGCAGTGGAGGTTCGAAAGTCTGCCATCTGGTAGAACCCAGAAGTTGCAGTGCGCAAGCAGTTTTACCACCCGGCCGACACAGTCACTCAGCCCAGAAGCCAACTTCAAACATGAAAGGAGAAAATGAAATGAAATGTGAGGAAATCAGGTGAGAGAAAATTAGTACTGGAGTGCACCACCCATTATTCGCCTTGCAAATCAAAGAAAACCACCAGATTGGGCGTCCCTAGAAATTAAACCTCTCGAATGCAACCCTAAGAGTTACTGCAAACTCATCTCGCTCGGTCGAATAGAGACAGACAAGAATCAAATAGATATGTTGGTTCAGCTAGTGTAAAAATAAAATAAAAAAAGAACGTTTTATTTGTATCAGGAATCTTTTGCAATCCATTTCAGCATAATAAAATGATATTCAATCTAAATTTTAAGAAAATATATGGTCATTTTCCACTTGATACAGTGAACTACGAATTAACTGAAGCTATAAATGGCAGGCGCATGCTTCTTAATAGGCATTCACAGATATAAACCTTGTTTTCTTGCAAAACTTTCTCAACACTTTGTTAATCATTAAATGCTCCGCATTAACTTTCTTCAAATTTATTATAATGGCTCATCTCAAAAATTGGTAAAATTATTTTTTTAAATAAAGCCCCAATTTTGAGAACTAAATTATTAAATTTTGAAAATCAAAGAGTCCTGGAGTGTACAAAATGTTATAATTTTATGCAATAATTAAGGGCAGTATAAACTAATGTGATATGATAATAAAAATATAAATTATTATGATATTTGTAAACTTATTTACTGTGAAACCCGAAGTTTTAATATGAATAGATTTAAAAATACATCAAATGGCTCATTTTGTTTTAGCAATGAATTTAGATACTAACAAATTATTATTTAAATAACCACACGAGCTAGAATTTTGAAAGAGTGCAAAAAATTACTATTATTATATATAATAGCTGATATAAACATCAACATGATATGTTTCATACTGTGGATTTTCCAAATGTATTAATGTATTGCCTGAAATATAATTCTACAGAAAACTAATTACAAAATTATTACTTTCTCTCTGAGATGCATACAAGCTTCTAATTCAACAAGGATTTACACCATCAGGCTTGTCCCACTTCAAGAGATGTACTCGTCTTGCCTTCTTGAAACGATTTACCTCTGTTTCTATTAATCTTTGTGCTCATAATTGAGTAAGAGTGTACGGAATCTACAATTTCACATCATTATGTTTTGATACCGGACAGTTCTTAATTCATTTAGATGCTCGTATAGGTTATAGTTTTTTAATTGATCTATTATTGCATACGTAGAGTCAGACTGAAATATTCAATACCATAACCGGGATTTGAACCACGGATCTCCCGATCTCTATCCGGTTGCTCTGCCACTGAGCTACCATGGCAACATGCCGGCATAACAATGAATATTTGTGAAATGTTGTGTTAAAAAACAATTAATCCAATGCTCTATTATTCCTGCACTTCGTTGTATCCTGCCAGTGATCTGAGGAGTTTCATTTCCGAGTGTTCAATTCTTTTATCGTGTCTGCTAATAGTCCAATTTTGAATTCAATCAAAGGACTGGTACTTCTATCGTTTTGTAAAGTTTATTTATGTAGTTCTTTTGATTTGATTTTTAGGAGTTTTCAGATAGTTCACAGGTTGCTTGAAATGTATTTGGATCGGTCCATAAGAAATACTGAACCCTAGATAGTTGAAAATGTGGACCTGAACTATGACTTTATTAGTAAACACATTTTTACTTTTAGACCTAGGAGGCCCTTGGCACCGAACTTACAATGCCAGTAAGAGCACTAGAGTGCTAGTGTACACATTAATAATCTCTTCAATGTATATTTCTGATACAATAGAAGAGATATTACAAGCCCGGGTATTGAGCAAGCAATGACTCTCTAGTATATTGTTTTAAATAAAATATGATTTTCGTTAACTTTACGCGTATTCTCTGCAACAGAACAATAGCCATGTAGAGCTATAGGCTATTATGACTTTAAAAATTACGTATTTTAGTATTCAGAATTTGAAAATATTGTTTTGGTTCTCATAATCTTTTGGAGTTTAAATTAAAAGCAGCGGTACCGGTTAGATCGTTCGCCTCCCAACTAGGCGGCCCCGGTTCGATCCCAAGCGCCCACATTTGTGGTAGCCGAAGCGGTGTCTGTTTTCATCGGCCCCGGCACTCATTCCACCAATTGCTCCATCATCACCTTTCCTATCATCCATTTCGCTTACATTTCATATCAACCACTTCCTCACGCTCGTGTCTGGCTAAGGGCAGAACACTCGTTCCAGGTTCTTCATTCTGTGGTTTCGTGCCGTTGGCTCCCCTGCAAGCTTCTGACCCCTAGGCATCTGCTATATGGGGAGGGTAAGCCGACTACGAAACGAAATGAAGTTAAAAGCTACCTTACCCCTCACATCGGTCGAGAAGAATGAGCTTTTTCAATGATGAAAGAAGCTATCAAAACCACTTGAGCTATTTCCAAAATTACACATACATACACCACGAATACCACTTATCTCTCTTTATAATATTAATTCTTGAGATAAACTACAATCTGCCCAATTCCGTGCGGGAAAAATGTAAGATAAAAAAGTAGTGTCTGTAGTTGTGGACATAGTACGGCAGGGATGCATTAGGGAAGGTAAATGTTTAAACTTGTAAACTCCTCCTGAATAACTAATTAAAGTATTAATAATAATAATAATAAACATAAAGGTCCAAACGAGTAGATGTAAAAAGGAGTCATTGTTAGATAATATTGTGTACATAGGTGAAAAGTTTTCATTTACACATAAGTCGCTAGCTTTTGTAGTTCAGGCCAATTCTGAGGTTAGAGATATTTATGAAAGAACTAAAAAGATAATAACGCTGAATATATTTTAATTTGTAAATTATAAGCTAATAATTACTTGACTTAACAAAGCATAGACACGTAGTAATGATTCTTTCCTAGTTATTAGATTTTGGACGCAAAAGACAGATGGTTTTGTTGTTTGGAAATCTGAAGAGGGTAATTTTGTGTTCTGGCCCTTTCTTTTCCTGATTCTGAGTTTGGTATGATGCACAGCAAGGCAATCGAAGCAGGTCATAATAACACCAAATATTTGTCCATTGGGTTAACCCTGCCAACCTAAATATTTTCTCTTCTTTAATTTATACAAAAAACTCTATAATACGATATTATTTACAATACATGATTACTTTCCAAATATTCCTTTTTGGTTTAGAATACAACACATGTAATATCTGTTGAACCCTTTCGGAGGTCCGAGGTATACCACTGTGTACAATGAAAACTTGAATAAACAAATGTTCATACGGCTAACTCTTCTGTCATTCTGTGGTGCTATTGGTACTAATGATGACTACAACGAATTCATCCTCCGAGGTCGTCCAGAATCGTTGACTTTACAATTTCTGACACTTACTCTGAGCAACGATGAAAATTACATTATAATACAGTGTGTTATCATGGTCCATGTTTGTATTACAAACTGTCCTCAACGTGAACAACGACGGATTTACAAATGCGCCGACGTTTAGCTCGAGATTGTTACTGCAAAGAGCCGAGTAGTGCCTGAGCGACCAGCACCACGGCGGCCCATAATGGAAGACGAACAAGGTTGCTGCCCAGAAAGGGGTAGCAACACTGGAAGTGGACGACGGTCGTCGCCGAACTATCGACGTCGTTCTCGTCGTCGCTGTTGTGTCTGTGCAGAGTCCAAGATGGCGGGCCGGAGGCGTAGTTCATTATTGTCTGAGTGGTGCGGGTCTCGGCGAGCAGCGACCCGGAGGTGACGGCTTGGTCCGCCTCCGGCCCACCGCCTCCATCCTCATCCTCCCCGCTCAGGTCGCTGCCGCCGCCTCCGTCCTCATCCTTGGGACGCTTTCTCTTCCTTAGCTTGCCGTCTTTGGAGTGAGGAGCTGTCTTCTTGCGTGATTTATTATTGTCGTGCCGCGCCGATACTGGAACGATTGTCGTCTTTGGCGCCAGATGCAGCTCTGCAAAACACACAACAACATCAACATTAAGATCGCATATAAACACAGTGTTACAGTACAATCCAAAAACACTAGGTCAATCAACTTTATGCATAACTTTAACAATAATGTTGTTTTAATAAACACAGAAGCATTTCGGAAACATATTCTATTAGAAAAAAAATCTGATGTGTTCCATTCACATGACTTTCTCTACATCTCTGCAACAAATTATTGTTAAAAAGCTTATGCTTCTATTTACTTCATGCTAATCGAGAAAAAATTAGCAGAAATAATCTTATTACTTGTTTCCTTGTAAGTACAAGTAAAATAAGGGAACACCATAGATTAAAGTAATAATCAAAAACTGGTTGCTATGAGACTCAAGTTCTTTTGTTTCTATGGACACGAGTTGACAAATTCCTTTATGAAAAAGTAAGTTTTTCAAAGCTGAAACCTAAAACAAGGAATATCTAAAAAACGATCAACTCCACGAAAAAAATATATAACACATAGCGTGTGTTTTAACGTGCTCTACATTTTTTGTGTGGTAAGTTTTTGTCCCTCTCTTACGGTTTAGCAGTTATGCAAAATTCCGTAAAACGCATCCAGAATAAAGTAGTCTTCAGAGACTATTCCTAGAAAACTCAAGATATACATTTTATTTGCCAGGTAAATATCTTTAATATACGATATTTTAATCAAAATCGTTAGATCCATTTTTAATTATTCTAACTCCTAATTTTTCTCAGCAAATTTTGACTATGGGAGAGAAAGCCCAAACAAAGATATTTTTACTTTCTGTACTTATTACGTAGTACACAGCACTCCACCTAAAAATTTTATACCGATATTTCACCAGAACTACACGTTTTGGTGTCCCTATTTAATATATTTTTATAATAAGTTCCATGTTTGTGTCCTTGTGACTGTGAATACATAGATCAAAAACAAAAACTAGAAACAAAAAATCAAAATAAAAAACAATAGTAAAATTCTATACCTGGAATTTTAATGTCTTTCAAGGAGCGATACGAACATTTTGAGAAACATTGTAAAACCCCAAACTACCCTTTACATGAAATAATTTTCGAATTTTTTTTATTTTCTCAAAAATTCCTCTAGCTATTTTGATTAAAATACCCTATGTTAAATTTATAAAGTAACATTTATATTTTGAATTTTTAGAAAATAACATTTGAAAACCTCTTTATTATTGATGAATTTGTTGAATTTTGCATAGTAAACAGCAAGATATAGACAAAAGTTTACTACACAGAAATGTTGACCGCGTTAAAACTACAATTTATGCCATTTTTTTCGTGCAGTTGACCATTTCCGAGACATTTCTTGTTATTGATTTCAGCTTTAAAATGCTTACTTTTCTTATATGAGAAATCTTAAACTCCTGGGCGTGCAAACCAATTGATTTCAACCACATGGCAACCTGCTTTTCCAAGATTTGACTATTGCTTTAGACTAATAAATTCCCTTATTTTCTTTCTGCTACAAGAAACCAAGTAATAAGCCAATTTCTGCTAATGAATATCTCGGTTAGTATGAAATAGAAGAACAAGCTTTTAAACATTAATTTGTTACATAGGAGTCTCCAAAAAGCGGCTCGCAAAGTCATTCATTGTATAACACGAACATTTTTCGGAACAGTAAAAAATTTAGAAGCTTAAAAGAATAGTTAAAAAATGCAAAAATATTTCATACATCATTGAATATTATTTAACACATTTATTCTGATTCTAAACATATTTGTTATTGGAAGTAGATATTCGGTACCTGGTAGAGGCAGCTAATATACCACACTACCGTCATTAAAGTATCCTTTATGAACTTTGTTTTTATTAGAAATTATACTAAACTATTCTATTTTTTTTTTGCCATTTTCAAGAGTCAATTTAAAATTAAATTGACAATGTTGTGTGTGATTTTTAAAAATTCAATTGAAATAATTTATGAGTAATTTTACTTTTAATATCTCATGCATTTACAAAATTCTATTGTAACATATTTAAATAATTTACGTAATCTTCAAAATTTGTTTTCGTTAAACTATGCTTATCATTCCATCATGTATTTGTGTTCTATTTGGATGAGTTTACAAATATTTGTATTACTCAAATTTGCCTATGGTACCTGATATGACCCTTGAGCTAATAAAGGTTAAACGCCTATTCTATTATTTATTACTTGTATGTATACAAACTACATTTAGGAAGCTTTATATTTCCATCTTTCTCAATTTAATTGACATAAACCTTAAAGATATAACTATAGTACACCTTACGTTATAATAAATGCTGGAATAGCGATAGCCAAAATATTAATGATATATGTCGGCCTTAAAATTCCATCCACTCAAGAGAAATAAAATCGAGAAGGCTTTAAAATTTTAACAAAGTATTAAACGACTGGAACATTAATACATAACGAGATCTCGGAAACAGCTTACGGCACAAAAATGTATTTAAAATAAATTGTGTGCTTTAAACAGATCTATGTACTTTTTTTGAAAATTCCTTCCGAATGAAGCGGATATTATGTAACAATCTTTACCATATTTCATTTGAATCAAAACTGTTAACGCGAATTTTATGAATATCGAAAAGTTCGAAAAAATCTATTATGCTAATGATAGATTCAGGTGGGAGGATATGTGGTTGAAATTCTTTGTGTCACATCTTTGGAAGATTCTAAACTGGTATATCAAGTCTGATGTTTAACAGGTTTTTGTTTTTGAGTTTTGTTGTTTACAGACACGGACCTTTTTATAAAACTATATTTTGAGGGAGGGAGAATTCTGGTAGTCTCAAAACTTGTATTTCAGATGAAATCTTGGTATTGGATTTTTTAGTGAAATTTAACGCCTTGTTTAACACTATACGTACCATTAAAATATTTATGAGTTTCACAAAAAGTAATTAAAAACATTTTTCAGTTCGAAAAGAAAATATGCATTAGCATATACATCATATGCACTTATTTTCATTTATCCGGAAGTAAGACACCAAAATACAGTTTTAGATTGCACAAAAATAAATAAATAAACAAATAACAATAACAAATAAAACGCTTGAAACTTTAACAGCATATATTTAATTATAAATTCATGAACGCTTACAACGGTGCTGTAAAAATAATATTTTCAATTTTCTTTTGAGCCACTAAATTGGGAACTGTATCGATGAGAAAATTCACAAATAAAAATTGGAAAAAATGACAAGCTAAGAGCATTATCTAAGAGAACTAAATAAAAATGGTGCTAAATTTTGCATGACACGTTGTTTGATAATTTTAATTTTGATTTATTTTTTATTTTGTTTTTGAGACTAAATATTTTAGGCTTAAAATAAATCTTGTTTTCGGAAATAAAATTTAAGATCACAGTTGTTAATAAACGGTAAGTTTTGTGTCACTGTAAGATAAATTAGCAAAATAAAGAAACTCCGTTCTCTTCACTGATCCATTATGTTGCGTCTCTCTAATTTTTCAGCGTAAAAGCCTCCAAAAGTTTCTGATAGTATAAATATTAACGAAACGGATTGAATAATTAAAATCTAGAAAATAATATAACATTTTTACTTTCTATAGTACATATGTACAACTTAGACAAAGAAAATAATGTATTTCTCGCACACAAAAATTCTATTGGTAGCGAGATTTCTCCGGAAATACACTTTTTGCAGAACCCTGAATCCAAGAAAGCATTTCTGAAAAAAAAATGTAAATCAAATTCCGGCTATGGCATTGAATTTTTCAGTCTGAATCTATCTATCCAACTCCTGTCCTAAACATGGATTGTGTGAAAAAACAAATTAACACAAATTAAATTATATTTCTGCACGTCACAGTCACTTCATAATTATAAACTGCTTCAAATGTATACAGCCATTTAACTTTAATGAAGGCAAAATCTAAAATTTAAATAATTGTTAAGATAAGATCTGGAAGAAATTACATTGCTTAAGAGTGAATTTACTCATTTTTTTCTAAGTAGAAAATAATGATAGATAATTTGATGGTGATGCTCATTTGAGACAATGTTATTATATTCACAGAATAAAAGCAACTGTTCTGATAATTGTAATATTCACTTGGCAAAATCATAACAATCCTGAAATGTTAGTGAACTTTATACAATACTGAAGTATTAAAATAATGGATTCCATGTGTTGTGGTTTCACTGGGAATGAACCTCCTGAGTATAACACTCACAAAATTTCTACATAGAATATTGATCTTAAAATTGCTCAAGAATCTAAATAATTGTATCCATAAATGTATATAAACAATATTTGAGCTGAAAACTTGAAAACTCCTCTATCTGATTTTGGAACTGTTTTTCAATTGCAACCAAAATCTGCCTCGGTTGTGTGTAAATTAATTACGAAACATGAATATCTAATGATCCTCTATGCAAAATTAGAACACTTAACTGTCCTATCTGATTTTGGAACTGTTTTTCAATTTCAACCAAAATCTGCTTCAATTGTATATAAATGAATTACGAAACATGAATATCTAATGATCCTCTATGCACAATTAGAACACTTAACTGTCCTATTAGTGAACAATTCAAACAAATCTACTAATTTGTATTGCTTATAAGAAGTAGAATTTCATAAAAACAAGAATATTATAAACAAAAACCTGATGTGCAACATTCACATGACTTTCTCTACATCTCTGCAACAAACTATTCTTAAAAAGCTTATACTTCTATTTACTTCATGCTAATCAGAAAAAAAATATCAGAAATAGTTTTATTACTTGCTTATTTGTAAGTAGAAGCGAAATAATGGAGTACCACAGCTTAAAGTGATAATCCAAAGCTGGTTGCTATGACACTGAAGTTCCTTTGTTTGTATGCACATCAGTTGGCAAATTCCTGTATGAGAAAAGTATAAGTTTTTCATAGCAGAAACCAAAAATAAGGAATGTCTCAAAAACGATGAACTCCACGAAATAAATGTATATAACATAAATTGTGTGTTTTAATGTGCTCTACATTTTTTGTGGAGTAAGTTTTGTCCATCTCTTACGGTTTAGCAGTTATTTAAAGGTTCGTAAAATTCATCCAGAATAAACTACTCTTCAGATGCTATTCCCAGAAAATTCAAGATATACATTTTGTCAGGTAAATGCTTTTAATATATGATATTTTAATCAAAATCGTTAGAGCCATTTTTGAGAAAATCAAACTTTTCGAAAAAAGTTCCATGTAAAGGGTAGTTGGGGGTGGGGAGATTTTTCTCAAAATCTTCGTGTCCCATCCCTGGAAGATACTAAGCTTAAATACCAAGTTTGGTATTTTACCGCCTTTTCGCTTTTGAGTTATCGTGTTCACAGTCACACGGACACACACACACACGGACGTTTTTGTGAAAATGCTTTTTTTGGATATAGGGGACCCTAAAACATATATTTCCGGTGAAATCTCGGTATCGAAATTTTGTGTGGAGTGCAATACCATCTCTATACACTATGTGCATAGTAAGTGTAGAGAAAGTAAAAATGTTGGAATATAAAAAGCACTGACTGCTTCCTTGTTTGTGTAATCATATGAACTACCATCGGCACCAACTCCACCACGACGGCCATCTGTCAAAATCTTTTTCTCTTTAGCTTTATTGTCTAAGAGATTGGACAGACTATTTTTAGTGTCAAATTTTGACATATGGATTAGCTATTAGCAAAGCGTTATATTTGCTACAATTAATAGCAGCATTTATATAAGCATTTTTTGTAAAGTTAAGCTAGTTTCGACCTTCCCCGAATATATATTTTTACTTTTCATCGCGTATGTACAGTGTAATAATAGGTAGGAAAGGTACTGCATTCAACCAGAAATTCGATATCAAAATTTCAATGGAAATACATGCTATGAGGACATTTGAATTAATAAGCATTTTTAAAAAAGAATCCGTGCCTGTTGTCTGTGTGTGCTTCTGGATACAACACGAAGATCTTCAGAAAAATCCCTCCATTCAAAATTACCCTTTATATTGAACATTTTTTAAAATGTTTGATTTTATAAACATTTAGATTTAGAATAAGAACTAAAGCTTTCCTGGCGACGTGTTAATTCAAAATCTTCTCGGGCTTCTAGCCAGGTAAAAACTTAGCTTGACACCAAGCCAAGTTTTTACCTGGCTAGAAGCCCGAGAAGATTTTGAATTTAGATTTAGATTAAAATAAAATATTTACAAGATAAATAATATATACATTCTTAATTTTCTAGGAATAATCTCGGAATTCCATCATTCTAAATGCTTTTTGCATATCTGGTAAACCGTTAAGAGATAGACAGAAATTTTCCATTATTGATGTTTTTTCTCAAATGGGAGTTCGTTATTCATAATTACTTTCTCTACATGTACTTTTGTACATAGTGTATAGAGAAGGTATTGTGATACACCCAAAAATTCGATATCGAGATTTCACCGGAAATACACGTTTTGGGTCCCCCTGAATCCATGAAAAGCATTTCTGGAAAAAGGTCCGTATGTGTTTACGTATGCGTGTGTGCGCGAATGTGGACAGCATAGCTCAAAAACGAAAAGACCGTTAAATACCAAACTTGCAAGATACAGGATACCCACTCCCAACTAATCTTTAAATGGAAATTCGATTTTTTTAAAAATTGCTCTAACGATTTTGATTAAAAAATCGCATATTAAAGATATTTACCTGACAAATAATATCTATATCTTGAATTTTCTGGGAATAGCCTTTGAAGACCACTTTATTCTAAATGAATTTTACGGAATTTTGCATAACTGCCAAATTGTAAGAGATAGACAAAAACTTACCATACAAAAATATAGAACATTAAAACACACAATTTATGTTATATAATATTTTTCGTGGAGTTGTTCGTTTTTGAGACAATCCTTGATTTTGGTTTCATCATTAAAAAACATACTTTTCTCATACGGGAATTTGTCAACTCCTGTCCATACAAAGAAAGGAACTTCAGTCGCGTAGCAACCAGCTCTTTACTATCACTTTAACCTATGGTACTTCCTTACTTCGCTTCTACTTACAAGGAAGCAATTAATAAGACTATTTCTGCTAATTATTTACTTTATTGGCATAAAGTAAATAGAAGCATTAGCTTTTTAGCAATAATTTGCTGCAGAGATGTAGAAAAATCATATCAGTGGATCACATCAGATTTTTTTTCATCCTCATCAACTAAAGAGAATGGTATTTCAAGTCTGTCGCATAGCAACTGGCTATTAACAGGTTAAACTGTCGCTTTAGTTTATTGTATTTCCGTAAATACTTATTTTATAAAGAATTAAGACTACGTATTGAAATAAATAGAATTCCTACCGAAGGTAGTATAAATTATATGAATCGGATTTTATTTCGAATAGGTATTTTAGATTGACTTATACAACGCAGTTATTCCAGTTTTATAGTTTAACATTTTAGGTATCTAATTTCCACAGTGAAGTGTATCTTCTCTTTTTCTTGTGTTGATGGACAATGAATCAGTGACTGTCCCTGCAGCGGTTGGTGTTGGGGCTTACTGCCTCCCGTGAAGGATCACTTACAGTCAATTTAAAACTGTTCTTGAAGAAACACGCTCCACAACTCTCTCTTTATTGAACACTTCACATAAATCCTGGCGACTTAAATTGAATTCCAAGCTGCCTTTCTTCCTTCCATCTTAAAAAAGAAAGTCCAAGACAGCGTAGCAGAAAAAGAGAAGTTGTAAGCGAGCAAAATAATTGAGAGTTTTCCCTCTTTTCTCTTGCAATAGAACTGGCAAATTGAATGTAGAAGCTTAATTTACTCTTGCGGAATTAATTTCCAGCGAGATATGCAGTGTGAATTTGGCTCTATCTGTAGGTGATGCTATTAAAGCTGCACGGCGTTAGAAAGCTTGAGGTACAGGAAGAAAAATAATAAACTGTAGCTACATCAACTTTGAAGACTACCAAAGTTTTGGATAATGCTATCAAATTATTTAAAGAGAAGCAAAGTTTACGCTTTATTCCGAATAACCCTCAGTGCTCCCTGTATCGGTTAATCAAAATCCTATTCCGAGACCAGATCCTCAAGTGCAAACCCATATTCTCCTCTTCTTTATTTATGATTTTTCTTTTCGTCTCTGATAAAGAACACTTCTTCATATTCTTTATCTTTTATTCTTCTCGTGTGGCTGGGTGCTTTCATGTTTAGAATAGACTAACCTATTGAACAGCCGAGTTAAGTAAATACACCAGAGCTTTTGGTTCTCTATAGTATTTTAATTTATTTATCATCTATAATGTACATAGTAGGCAAGGAAATTTTACATTGTACCAAAAATTCGAAACCCAGCTTTCATCAGAAACACATGTTCTGAGGATCCCTGAATAATAATGATAAAAAAAAACAAAAAAAAATAAAAAACAGTCGTTCTAGAAGAATTCTATCTCTCTCCCTCCCTCCCCCTCCTCCTCTCTCAAATGCATCTAATGCAGGCTTCATTCAAATCTTAGCAGTATTGACGTAAACTCTGCTCTTTGAAGAACATTTTTCCTAGGGCACTGAAGAATGCGTGTACCAAAAGTATTTTCTATAATTTTAAAAGTTGTTCAAAGACTACTTTTTAAAAATAATTAGTATAATTATGCGACTTTTTTAAGTTTGTCATGGAAAGTAATTTTTAAAAAGAAACTATATCTAATTTAGGAAAATTTAAAACATAAATTTATTATAAAGATAATAAGGAATACAATTTTTTAAAGAAAGTTTTCATTTCGCTCAATATGTTTAAAAGAGGATAAATTTTGATTTTGGCTAATTAAATGGAATAAAATTAATATATCCAGAATAAAAGAGACATTTAAGTGAAACTTCGTAAGAATGCTTATTTTTTACCAGTAACTTCTGTACAACAAATTAAAAGTCTTAGACTTATTAATTTAGAAAATAGTTTTTTTCACTTTTGTATCTTCTTAAAAAGAATGCACCTTAAGGTAAAATGTATAATTTAAAAATTCTGAAGTATCTACCATAAGATGTGCCGTGTAATTTTATAATTAGATTGTCATTCTTTATTTGGTAACTCCTTCATTGAGCTACAACAAAATATACATCACCACTAATGTAGTAGCAACAAGAATTATAAGTGTAATTCATTCAATATTCTTATGCAATTAATGAATGACTTATATTTACAGGAATATTAATTTTAGCATTATTATTCATTAATGATCACTAGTGAAGTAGTAAATAGTGTACAGTGCTATGACAGACCACAGGTGTACAATATGTTCAAATAGCCTACAGGATGGTATTACTTTTCTCTTCGAAATAACACAGGATTATTTTAAAGCATTCGGCTGATGGAATCGATGACAGATGGATTCTCGGAAGGTAGGACTGCCAGTAGCTGGAAAATGATTAATGAACATAGTGGCTTCTATGCCGCTCAGCACAATGAGAGAGGACCGCATTCATTTTGCACGAATCTCTCTGGCTTTTCCATGTATGGGATGTCACTGTATCTTAGTCATCAAAGATAAAATATGTTTCTGACTTCCCTATACTCTCTCGCTGACTTCTTTCGGTATTGCTTTTTAGGTTCCCAGTTGAGATATATTAAAAACTGTAGCTGATAATAAATGCAAAATAGTAAATGGAAAACTATTTTATATTAAAATATGTCTCAATCTGAATTGCAACGTCCTGTATGTATTTAAATGTTAAAATACATTTCTTAACTTTATAACTTCTGTTTGTGACGAATACATTTTAACTTGGACTATATCGAAATGAAACTGCTATTTCACTGTATTTATGTAGAAAATATGTTTTTATTTAGTGATTTAATAATCAAGCAGCATATTCAATGGGATTCTCTAGATAAATACTCCCAAAAACTTCTTTAACATCAGGCATAAGGCTTTCAACATGGGTAATTTTATTTCTTGAAGAATAATGAAAAAAATACTGATGTATTCTATTCACATGACTTTCTCTTCCTCTTATGCAAGCACACATTTCTTACAAGGAATTACCCATTTATCTAATCATCCTAATCAATCCGGTCCCCATGGCCGCTCGATGGTGTTTCGCGGCGCAGGGGATCGTGGGTTCGAGTCCCGCCTTGAGCATGGGTGTTATATGTTTGTGTATGTGTATGTAAAAAATAAAACAGAAATTCAGTAATCATACAGTAATCACAGTAAACAAATTAGGCAAATAAAAAGTAGGGTATACAGCGCCGGAGTCCCGATCAGACTCCGGAGCTGTATTTAAAAGAAAAAAAAATCGAGATAAACATTAGCTGGATTTGTCTTATTCACTTCCTTGTAAACATAAGAGAAATATGGAATACACTACTCTAACACGTTAGTAAAGCTTTTAAAAGCTATTGCTATGTGGAACAATTAAAATTAGGTTCTCTTTTCATGACTGGGAGAAAAACAAAAACAAAAAAAATGTTAAACGAAAGATAACTTCCCATTTGAGAAAAGTTTAAGCTCAGGGTGTCTATAAAATATTGGAGGATCTCATAAGAATATATTTTCATTAATACTTAATATACATAAATTATCATTACATCGGGGCTCCATCTTTATTCCATATGTCATCAGTGTTATCGCCTGCAGTGCCTAAGCAGTAAAAGCGGCCGTTAAACATTATCCACAAAAAAAAAAAAACAAAAAAAAAGTTTATGAGATCGCCAAATAATTTGTAGACACACTGTAGTTTTTTTGTTTTTTTATAGTGTTTAACGGCCGCTTTTACTACAAATAGCACCACAGGTGATGATTTTGGTGATACATGGAATGAAAATGGAGCTCCAGTGCAATGCGATGGTGGAGAAACCGGAGAAAACACGCCCCTGTGCCGCTTTGTCCACCAACTCTCACATGCGATCGCTTGGAATAGAACCCGGGCCGTCTAGGTGAGAGGTAAGTGGTCTAACCTCTCGGCCACGGCGCGGCCACACCGTAGTTTAAAATTGAAACGGACATCTTACAAAAAATGTACTATATGACATAAACAGTGCATTTTAACGAGATTTTCTTTTTTTGTGTATTAAGTTTTTATCTATCTCTTACGATTTACTAATTATGCAAAAGTAATCTAGAACAAAGAGGGCTTCAGAGGGTAATCCCAGAAAATTGAAAATATGCATTGTGTCATGTATATATCAATCAACACTGTTAGAGCTATTTTATAAATTTGCTTCATCTAAAGGATAATTTGGGGTGAGGGGATTTTCTTGGAAGATGTTGAACTGAAATATGAAGCTCGGTATTTAACCGACTTTTGGTTTTAGAGTTGACCTGTTCATGAACAAACATACACGCATGCACCTTTTTCCTCAAAATGCCTTTTTTGATAAATAGGAGTCTAACACATGTATTTCCAGTAAAATCTCGGAGTCTAATTTTTATACAATACCTTCTCTATTTATGCATTATTTACATGATAGAGAAAATAAAGCCGTTCTAGGAATACATTGCATATATTATATCTAGGTGCAAATAAAATTATATTTCAATAAATTTGAAAAATATGGCTTTAATTGTTGTGAAACAACTAAGATCTTACTTTGTTGAGACTTCCCTTTTAAGCCTCATATATAGAGTCGCTAAATGCACAAACTCTGAAACAAATTATTGTTAGAAAGCTTACGCTTATATTTACTTCATGCTAATCGAGAAAAAACTAGCAGGAATTGTCTTATTACTTCCTTTCTTGTAAGTAAAAACGAAATAAGGAAGTACCATAGGTTAAAGTGATAGTCGAAAGTTGATTGCTATGTGTCTGAAGTTTCTTTGTTTGTATGGACACGAATTGACAAATTCCTATATGAGAAAGGTATAAGTTTTTAACGCTGAAACAAAAAAGCAAAAAACAAGGAATGTCTAAAAAACGATCAACTCTACGAAAAAAGTGTATATAGCACAAAGTGTGTGTTTTAAGGTGCTCTATAGTTTTTGTGTAGTAAGTTTTTATCTAACTCTAGCGGTTTAGCAATTATGCAAAATTCTGTAAAATTCATCCAGAATAAACTACTCTTCAGAGTCTATTCCCAGAAAGTTCAAGATATACATTTTATTTGTAGGTAAATGTCTTTAATATACGACATTTTAATCAAAATCGTTAGAGCCATTTTTAAGAAAATCAAAATTTTCGAAAAAACCTTCATATAAAGAGTAGTTTGTGGTGGGGGGATTTTTCTCAAAATCTTCGTTTCGCATCCCTGGAAGATGCTAAACTTAAATACCAAGTTTGGTATTTTACCAACTTTTCGTTTTTGAGTTGTCGTGTTCACACGGACACACACACACACACACGGATCTTTTTCTGAAAATGCTTTTTTTTTTTGGAAACATGGGACCCTAAAATGTGTATTTCCGGAGAAATCTCGATATCGAATTTTGGGTGCATTACATACCCACTCTATACACTATGTACATAGTATGCGTAGAGAAAGTAAAAATATATGCATAAAGCGAATACTGCAGTTTTAAACAGTAACATATCAAGTATCAGTTATTTTTAAATGCTGCAAACATGACAGATGCCGATTTATGGCTTGAAACTGTTTGAAATCAGCCTCTGTAGTATAGATGGCGTGTCTTCCTCACTTTGAAGAGGTCTCGAGTTCGAATCTTGTTAGGGTGTGTTACGCAGATGTTTCTTCCGGAGTTTTCTTTTGTTCTGACAAGACGAATGTCAGGTAACTCTAAGCTCTGTGAGCATCAGGCTCATTTGAGCATCATTTCACCCATTTCATTCATCGTATATGTCCTACCAGATTAAAGGACGTTGCAATACAAAAAGACAGAAAATGAACTGTTCTCAACGTTACATCAATTAATTTTATGGCATTAACAGCTTCTTGCACTTAAGTAGTCCCAATGAAATTAATTTTAAGTATAGATTTTAAGAAACTATAAGCTTAGCTTGCTCTTCAAAAATTTCAAATCTTGTACTTTTTATAAATAAAGCATTCTATAAGCAGTACTCGCGGCTCTTAATACATACATTTTTTAATTTTTTCATGTTTCTTTGGGAATTTTCGCACTTCTCATTGAACTTAAATCTAGCATATATATTCAGAATGGTGTTATTTAATTATAAACGTTAAAGTAATTATATTAATAATAATATTAAAATAACAAAGAATAAAATAAAACAAACTAATCGTATCATTTATTTCCTTTAATTTATTTAGATAATTCTAAAACGCATAATATTCCCTTATTACTCGATATTTTAAAAGACACTGTTTGGAAACCCTAGTCTGAACTAAAATTTAAATGTATTTTCCTTTTTATATTTTTCCTATTTTAGAGTTTTATCGTCTGCATATTTTGTATCCATTTTAATACACTATTTGTATTTTTCAAATACCCTGTTTTGTTAATTAGCCCCTTAAAAATGTTAACTCTCAGTTGTATTAGTTTTTATACATGCATTTATTTTATTTTACGTTTTGGAGTTCATTATGATGTATTTTCCTATTTTTCTCGAAGAAACAAGCAACTAATTTAGTTATTTAGGCACATATTTTAGCGTCCAAAGTTATAATAATTTTCTATGTTTCTTAAGTTTGTGGAGTTTAAAATACTTATAACGCTATAAAAAGCATAAAATGTATAACAAATAACGCTGATTCATTAAGTAAAGAACGGAATAACCTAATCACGAGAAATTTGTAATGTTAGAAATGTTTACCTCACATTCTTTCAATGTAATTCAAACTTAAACTACTACTTTTTCCTACCTTACGAACTTGCTGCATGCTGCACAATTATATTTTGATAAATTTAGACATTAATTAAAACGATTAAAATATATATTCATACTGTTATTTGCGATTAATTATTTGACTGTTAATTAACCTATTTACATTTATAAACTTTTTACTTTCTCTGTACTTTGTATTCCATCCAGAAATTCAGTGTCGGGATTTCGCTGGAAATAATGTTTTGAGGTCCCTCGAATTCCAAAATAAGCATTTTTAGAAAAAGATGTGTTTATGTGTGTGTGTCTCTCTGTGGACAGCATAGCTGCAAAACTAAAAACCGTTAAATACCAAACTTGGTATTATCCACTTATCAAGAGAATGGCAACTCCTTTTCATTTTAAAGAGATGTTAAAATTTATACATAAGATGTTACTTAACTTCATAAATTTCGTTCGTTATTGTTGGATAGAAGCTTCAAACTTAAATATTTACAAATTCAGTTTAGTATGCTATATATTGTGGAAGTTTAACAGCATTTATTTCTGTCTCCACACGAAACTCTTTCTTTATACTAGGCCTGCAGTAACGTATACTTTAAAGATCCCTTCTGAGATTTTGCATTTAGGTTTCTAATACCAGTGCATACATTTCAGTTAATCCTTTGCAGACATCTTCAGAATTCCTCACAATCATATAGGACAAAGGAGAATAGCAAGTACACAGTTTTCATTATTTCTGGTATTGCCCTCATCGATGCTAGGATACCATACAACTTAATATGCATTCCATTCCCTTCGATGATTCCAACATCTCCTGTTTTTAGAACACATATATGCTTAAGCCCTGGAGGATGAAAGTTAATTTCCTTACCTTGTAATCTTACTCCACCCTCCGTTTTCCCGAGCGCGTTTACCGAAGCGCAAACATAGCCCCCGAAGTCATGCTTCTGCACATTGAGAATCCGCAGATTCATATGTACAGAATAATCGTTGATTGGCATCTCTGTAATCTCATACTTGCTGCTCTCCAACAGCTTTTCACCTGAAACATTCATACATCACATTTAATTCTACAAAATCTTATCTACTATATTTATACTTTATTTAATCACTATTCTTACAAAATATTTCCTTCTTTTTCTTCAAAGTAACTGTTTTCTACACGTTTACATGTTTATTTATAGGCTTAAAAATAAGAATACAATCGGTTAACGCGATAGTCAGATTTTGAAAATCTGGTTGTCATATACGACTTTAGAAAACTATGATGCTTTATATTAATACAACTTTCTGTACACATTCTGCTACAGGCTATTCTTAGAGAAGGATGTTCTTCAATCTACTTGATGCTTATTGAGATAAACATTGGATCTTAATGGAAAGATACAGAAAATAATAAGTTACAGGCAGTGGAAATGGATGTAATTCGTAGAGGAGTGAGTGTATTAAGACTTAAAAAAAGGAGGAGGATTAAGACGGATGATGAAAACGGAGGAGTCAGTTACTGAAAGATCTGAACATAGGATGTTATTATGCAACTGAATGGATACGGAGAATTGTGAGTAGAATAGGCCAATGAGAAAACGGTCGTCTTGTGGCAAGAGGAAAGGAGTGCAATTTAGGACTTCATAGAAATCCAATGCTAACTAAATGATGAGAGAGAGAGAGAGAGACAGAGAGAGAGAGAGAGAGAGAGAGAGAGAAGAGAGTTGGAAGATGGAAAATGGGAATTTGGGGTAACCACTGACAAGTGGAGAAGCCTTCAAAACGAAAAATAATATATTTTTCAGATAGGTAGAGTCAGGCTGAAAAATTCAATGTCATAGCCGGGATATGAACCACGGATCCCGCTGTCTCTAGCCGGTGAAAAACAATTGTGTGATAAACAATTAAATTAATATTATTGATAATTAATTATTTCTTCCACCCTAGTCAAATGTAGGAAAGGAATTACCAAGTTAGAATCACACTGAAAATATGCCATAGTAATTTACTTCTTTGTCAAGCGGAATAGTACAATACATTATACCAGGGCTTCTCAGAGTGCGTGTGGCGGTTTCAAGAAACGACTTCGCTAGATTGATAACAGTATAAGATCACGCTCATTGATTTTTATAATAGTCGGTTTCCCCCTTTCCTAATACTTGGCTCTCTCGCTCTGCCTGTCTTCCTCGTCCTCAACTTCTTCGCTGGTTCTTCCTCACTGCAAAATGATCAAGCCGATACGGGTTGAACCGATGCAAGGTGCACAGCTCTCATTCACTTCGGATTGCCCGCGTGAGCTTTTACGCGTGTGAGAGGTCCTGAGTAGGCTAAAACAATCAAATCCTTTACACGGGTAGCCGTGTGATGGAATTTAAATCTCGTTCTCTTTGTATGATTTTTCTTAAAATGAATAAAAATTATTTTTAAATTTAATAAATACTGGCCCATTACCAAGAATAATGATGTTTGATAGCTGGTTTTGATCCCTGTATGAAGGCAGCTCCATCCCTTAATTCTATGTAAAACATTTTGTACATTCTGTGGCTGTAAGAAGTTTGTTACGTATTACCTCAATAGCTTGCTTTGTTATTTCAATTTTGACAGAGTGTCCGAAGTAATTTCAATATGCTGTCGGGTGTGTATTATGGGATACTAAACAGATTCAGCCTCTGAGGTTTCATTTGCTTCCCTTAGCACATAGCAATGGAATGAAGAGGGAAAAATGAATGGTGAACAAAGAAAGGAGTATTTTGTTTTGAGGCCATGTTTAATATGAAACGAGGGAAAGAAAAGCTTCAGTATAAAGGGTTAGGGAAAATAAAAGAACTTAAAAATGCTACATAGGAAAAGAGCTTTCCCATGTGCATAATGGACGTGTTTAGGAAATATATTAATATTAATTTAACAACATTATTTGATAAGCATGAATAGCTTCTTTCTGGCAGGTATAAAATTAGTATATTACACCGAAATCAATATCGGAGTTTCATTTAAATACAGCTTCGAGGTTCTCGCAATCTGTTTGCATGTGTTTGAACCCCATAACTTGAAAACGAAATAAAAAATTTCGAATCAATATAAACCATTAAGACTCTCAAGTCGGTAACTTGCAACAACTGTGTTTTCATGGAAAAAGTGCCTTCGTTCTACGCCAAGGCCACAACTGCCTTATATTCGTATCGACCAAGATTCTGCTACTGCGCAGAAGTGGCGCAGGACATGTCAAGGGTAAGTTGATCAGCTATGGGTCTCTCAGTCATTGCTTTGTCTTCGGTTGGGAAGGTTTTGACAATACGTGTGACTGTGGGATTTTCTTAAGAATATTATCATTTTATTGGGCTACGGAAGTGCCTGCCAACAAATTAATGCTTGCACTTTTATGTGCGGTACGTGACAACTGAATAGCAACAATTTCCTGGTTATCTAGTTCCGGATGGAGACAATGTGAGATGTTTAATCAATGAATTTAGACTAGCGGATCGCTACACGCTAAGCCAAAGAAACGAAAACAACATATTCTAACAGAGGAAAAGCTAGACAAAATGTGCATGGGCACATTTCCTAAAGAAGTCTCTGAGCCTTGTTACACAGCAAGTGGGTGTTTTACAATCTCTGTTTCATACAACTGAAATCTTACAATGTGTCTATAGTGCAGAAATTACAAAAATGTTGCAAGCAGGATTTATGTTTGTGAATGGCAATTTTTTCCGACGATGTCAAAAATGTCCTCCCGCAGATGAATACCACTTTCAAAAACAATCATAACAACGTAACATATACGTTACCAACCCTCATGTGTGAGTAACGCGGGGGTTACGGAACGGAAAACCCCGCAGTGCAGTATACTGTGTGCGGAGCAGTCATTCGCGCGATCCCCGGCCTTGCCATAAAACGAAGGCCCTGTATTTTTCTCACAATTAGTTCTCATAATTAATATCGAGTAGTATGTCATTCTTTAGCTTGTGATATTTTTTCGAGGTGTAAAATCTATCTCTTGTATACAACCTCTGAATTTCTCTTCGGTTTTGTTGAATTCATGTAAGTACGTATTGGCTCTAAGATTCATACACGAACATTTTGATGCATTTTTATACATTGTATTTTTTAACTTGACTCAGTGACAAAATTGCTGTTGAATACATTATCCGTGCTCAGATAGGATAACCACAGATTAATTATAATACATACCATACCTATGACGGTGGTAATAAAAAAAAAATTGATTCTAATTATTATTGTTTTATTAGGCCTTTGTCCATTTTCTTCCAGAATTAGTACTCCCTCTATCTTTTCCTAGGTCTGCCAAGTAATCCTCTTCCATCTGTTGTCAAATTATCTGTTTCTGCCATACGGGATAAATGTTGGTTCTATTTGAATCTTGTTTTATCTACTTAGTTGTCTGCTACTTATATATTCAGCTACTTTCTTATTTCTTCATTTCTAGTTTATCTTTCCTTAATGCGTGCACAATTTTCCTCACAATATTCATGTTATTTGTTTCTAAGATTTAGTTTGTTTTAGTAGTGTTCGATCTTGTTTCAACATAATAGGTCAATCCTGGGCGAATGATTGCTTTATGGTATTCCTGTTTTAGAATCTTTATTTAAGCATATATTACCTTTTTACCAAGTGGTATGCATAGCCATAGTAGGTAGAACATGCACTGCATTCCACTTAAAATTTTATACCGATATTTTACGAGCAATACCGGGTTTGGGGACCCTTAAATAAAAACCATTGTTATAAAAAGGGAAGCGAATGTGTTTTTTTGTCCCTCTCTCTCTCTCTCTCTCTCTCTCTCTCTTTGTCTCTCTACATGGAAGACCTATCGAAATGTTACATTTCCTCAAAGATGGCCCCAGCGATTTTGATTAAAATGTCGCATATTAAAGATATTTACATGACAGATCAAATCCCTATCTTTAATTTGTTGGGAATAGCCTCTGAAGTGCTCTTTTTCTGAATGACTTTGCATAATTGAAAAGAGATGGACAAGAAACTTATCGCACAAAAATTTATATCTTGTTAAAATACACAAATTATTTTATACACATTTTTGTAGACCTAACCATTTCTGAAATACTATTTGTTATTGGTTTTAAAATTTATATTACTTAGATGTTTTATATGGGGAGTGGCTATTTACTGTTTTCAACCTGATCATGCAAATAGAAAGGAATTTTAATAATTTAACATAGCGACCGGTTCTTAAAGTAGTTGACAATCACTTTAGTTTATGTATTGCTTTATTTCCGTTTACTTAGAAGAAACTAGGTAATAAACCATTTCTGATTATTTTTATTTCGATTAGCACAGATATATAGAAGAATAAGTTTTAGTAATAAAAAATTGTTGCAAAATAGAGAAATTAATGTCTATAGAACAAATCAGATTATATTTTTCATATAATCTCTCCATACATTAGTCAGTTTTGCTGCTTTATTAGCCAGATATGTACACCTTCATTCTGCTTTGTGTTATTCGTAGGAATATAAAGACATTTTAATATCAATCTCATTCTTAGCAATACTTAAACTTTAAATAAACGCAGAGAGTGAAAGACAGAGAGAGGCATAAAGAGAAAGAGAGAGAGAGGTTGATAAATAAACTGACGAACTTTCAGAGGCTATGGAGAGATAGCAGCTGAGCACTTTGATGAATGGTGCCAATGACCAATAAGAATAGCCTTAAGTTATATAATGTAATTTTGAATGATTTAAATGTGTTAACATTTCTTAGTAGCCTAATAATGAGATCCATAAAAATAAATATTGCTGGAGAGCAAAATGCAGCCACATACTCCCGAGTTTCGGAATGTTAATTCAATACCGGGATATAGTACATGCTAAGACATTCCATTCCATATAGTTAGCCTGAGGAACATTGTTAAATTTTAATATTTATTTTATTTGAGTACTGCTCATACATTTTGTTAACTTTTCTAACTGTGTGTTTATTTTAGGCCGCGATGTGAAGAGCTCCATGTTATAATATTATATTAAGAACCTTTTGCTTAAGGGCACATGAGGGGAAAAAAAGGCTATAAGGCAAATTAATAACATACATTAACGAGTGTATAGTAAATGTATACAACGCCGCCTTCAGACCTTCTCAGTATTTTACATAATGCTTTTGTTTGAACTAACTTAACACTAAATAAAGTTACTTGAACAGTATTAAAGGAAAGATAATAATTATATGGTTTTATACTCTGCAAACCTAATAAAGTGGCGCCGTGGTAACGTGTGTGTCTCGCAATCTGGAATTCCCGAGTTCAAAATCTGGTGACAGCCAATCTTACAGAATAATTTTCCAGCTTGATTCGCTAGCTAGGCGAATCCTAATTTTATCTGTGACTTTTTTGTTATCTCTTTCATCAGTATATTTCATATTGTAATAGTGGCATGGGCTGTCAAATGGGAAGTCGTGAAACAGCTAGCTGACCTGCTCGGTTTGTTTAATAATAGCTTGAATGAATATAATAGCCGAACAAACATTCAAGAAAAATCATCCCAAATGTTTAACGTTGCAATTTAGGGAATCGTCCATTATTAGAACTAATTTCCCGTGGTTTCGATGATTGGAAACTTCGGGGCCTGGCTACTGGTGTATAAAGTGACAAATGTTGCCGCAGAGTCTAAAATGTCAGTCTAGTGAGTGACAAACTTAAAAGTAGTGTAGCGAGCCCAGTGAATAAGTGTGCAGTTGACATTGAATAGTGCGCAGTTTAGCGTGATTTGTATTTCAGCGACTGAATGATTTTGTGTCTTTAACTGCTGTGGTTCTCAGCGTTCCATTCTATACTGGGCGTGAAAGACTGCTCAGAGGCCTATCTATCAGGCTTGAGATTCTTTTATGTGCCGTAAATCTACGACACAGGACACAGGGCTTTACTTCCCTTCGAAAAAAATCCGAAAAAATCAATCTATTCCGCCGGCTTTGAACCCGCGCCTTGGAGCCATACTCATCAACATGGTTAATTCCTGCTCTTACCGTAAGTTTCTAAACCAGGGGTAACGATTACTCGAATAGTCCCAAACTCTTTATTCACCATTGTGTATAGAGCCCCTAATTTACAAGACCTTGTTTTCGTTGCAAATCGCATTTTATTCTTAAAGTCTTCATATCGAGGCACTGAAAATAATTGATCTAGATCAGTAAATCTGAGCAAGCTGTAACTACTCTGCGGACGATTGGTACAATTTGGTTTCTAAAATATGACAAATAATAAGCAAATAAACCCAGATACAGCTCTCTCATCTATAAAATTATGCTATATATTTCACAAATTTAATTCAAGTTTAATGAGATGCAAATTATATAAGCCGTTTAAAATTATATTTACACCTACCCGTTTTTGGCTACATCTTAAACTGTTTTCGGTGTAACTTGATTACATTTTGTTCTTTTTTTTTTCTTAAGAGAATAACGCCCATTTTAAGTCACTACTTTACGTTTTGCTGATCCCGGCTCTGCTGTTAAATACTGTTGATACTATGTTTAATACGTTCACAGTTATTGCAGTTCATTACTATAATATTCATTTATCAACATTTTACATTAATGATTAAGTTGTATTTCACGTATACAGCAAACGATATAATTGCAAAGAAGCTAGTAGAAATAATCTTAACTTTTATTGGATATTGCAGGTTATGTTCTGTCACAGACAGGAATGTCAAAGAAAAAATGTATATAACTTAATACGCGTTACAAAATCAATTTCATCGTAGTCCTAAAAGAATATGAGGCGCTTTCTTTAAACCACCTAGCACATTCTCGTTGCAGTATTCTCTGTAACCATCGCTTTCTGCTTCATTAATTAGATTCGCCTGCGGTGTCATATTGTAAAATCGGGCGTTAAACACTATAAAAAGAAATTCGATATTCCAGTCATTTAGGTGGCATTTTAATTATGTCTATTATCATAGATTTCCTATTTTATCGGTCAAACATTCTCTGGTATGATTTTAAACTCAAGTAATTTCAAATAATCACAAGAATTATTTGCTGAATAATAACATTGCCGTTATCTCGGATTGTAATGTTTAAAAACGGAAGTAACTGGATTACCGACTTTGGTGAAAGCAGAAACCGCAATTCACATTTGTAGCCGCGCCGTGGCCGAGTAGTTAGGCCACTCTCCTCTCACTAGCCGGCCGGAGTTCAATCCCAAGTGACCGTATGTGAGATTTGTGGTAGACAAAGCGGCGGAGGTGCGGGTTTTCTCCGGGTTCTCCGGTTTCCTCTTCATCGTATTCCACCGATGCTCCATCGTCAGTCCATTTATCATCAGTGTCATCGCCTGTGGTACCACAAGTAATAAAAGCGGGCGTTAAACGCTACAAAAATGTTTTCATTTGTTATAGCATTCATCTTTTTAACTGAATGAATGAATGTGTATTTATTGACATACCAATATTATACATTGAACTTCAACAATCGCACTAGTACACAGACTGTACATGCAGTATTAAAACAACAACAAGGAATTAAAATAATAAACACGAAAATAAAAATACAAAGATATTCAGATACAGCAATTTAAATTTACAGCACATAGTACACCTTCATATATGTACCCTCTTATAATAGATAAACACACTTAAAAGAAATATATACACAATATATAAAACATAACACAATAATGACCTAAGTATGGCATAAAATATATGTATGTAAAACATTATAGTAATTTTTGTTTAGTTGTTCATATACCCCCATCTTATATATTGGCAGCCTTCTCAGATCTCAGCTGACTTGTTTTAAGCATAAATTTAACTGTCTTACCAGGTATTGGGCTCATCACCCATCTTGGATAAGTTAAGAGTCAAAGTTCACTTACTCCTCGACAGGCTAGTCCTCCAAGGCATTGCTATTTAAGTAATTTGAGCTGGAAGCTATAAACAGAAGAGTGAAATCCGTTGAAGCTCACAGACTGTTTTATGATATAACCGTTTCATGCATGTTTTTTCATTATTGAATTTCGTAAAATGAAGTAAAAATAACATAATAATATTTAGTATATTGATACAGGTATACTGAAAAATTATATCTTGGTATTCTTTGGGTGAAAAGGCAGTTCCCATTTTAAGCTGTGTTTAATGTGGTAGCTCCAGTGGTAGCTACAAATACAGCTAACAGTTATTTATGAGAAACTTAAATACCTAAGGTACAATACTATAAGAGACATTTTAGTGTATAAGGAAAAAGACAAGTAAGCTGACTCTCCTTTCTGCCTAACTTTAAAATGACTGTTGAGGTACATTAAATCGAAAAAATAAACTGTCGATATACTGTTCATCTAAAAATCCTAAGGCAGCTAGAGTCTAAGTGAACCAAAAACTCGTATAAAATGAAAGTCAAATGTAATACACATAGAAGAGTATTCTACCAACAAATAAAAGTACGTTAAATACATTCAATTGCAATAAAAGAGCTGATGTATTGCATTCATATGACTTTCTCTGGCTATTACACATAGAAGCAATTCTTCCTAAGATTATTCTCTTACCTACATAGTGCTAATCGAGATAAACATTTGCAGAAACTGTCTTATTATCTGTTTCCCTATAAGCAAAAGGTAGAAAAGGGAATACACTAGTCAAATATTTTAAAAGCTTATCTCTATGTGAAATTGCTCGGTTGAAGTTCGGTTCGCTTTGTATGACCAGCAGTAAAGCAAGAGAGACGAAACGAAAGTTGACTTCCCTTTTCAGAAAACTTAGGTAGTTTAAAATTAAACAAATACCTAACAAGTAATATTTCATAGACTAGCAACTCTATAACAAAACAACAACAAAAAACGCATATGACATAAATTATGTGTTTTAAAGAAATCTGCACATTTTGTCGAGTACGTTTTTTTCTACCTCTTACGGTTTATCAGCTATGCAAAATTCAGTCAAATTCACCAGATTAAAAATATCTTTAGAAGCTATTCCCATAAATTTTATTTGTGTACTGAATACCTTTAATATAGGGTATCTTAATCAACATATTTAGAGTCATTCTTGAGAAAAACGAAATTTGCAATCATTTTTCCATGTAAAGAGTTGTTTGGGGTGAGGGTATTTTCTTGAAAATCTTCGTGTCACATCTTTGGAAGCCTCTAAACATAAATAAGAAGCTTGGTATTTAATGGTATTTTCGTTTTTGAGCTATGCTGTAGACACACACACATACACACACACGCGCGGAGCTTTTTCTAAAATTCTGATGTGCTTCATTCGTGTAAGTTTCTTTCTGTTGTTCCAAATGCAAAGTATTCCTACTAAAGATTATTCCTGTATATCCTTTATGATAATCGAGATAAAGATTAGAAGAAATAATTATATTTCTTGCTGCATTATAAGTAGAGGAGAAATAAGACAATAAATTATGCTAAAGCGTTAGTCAATTTTATAAAAACTGGTCAATTCGGTTCGCTTTGCATGATCCCGTATGAGAAAAGTTACGTAATTTAAAAATTAAACCAATAACAATGAATATCCAAAAACGGTAAACTCTACAAAACATATGTATATGGCATAAATTGTGTATATTAACCAAATCTATATTTTTTATGATATAAGTATTTGTCTATTTCTTACGGTTTAACTGTTATACAAGATTTTGCAAATCTCATCCAGAATAAAGAGTTTTGTAGAGACTATTCCTAGAAAACTAAAAAACACATTTTATTTGTGATGTGAATATATTTAATATACAGCAATTTACTCAAAATTAGTCGGGAAACTTTTTTTGAAAATCTTCGCGTCTTATTCTTGGAAAATACTAAACATAAATACCAAGTTTGGTTTTTAACGGTCCTTTCGTTTTTGAACTATGCTGTCCACAGACAGGCACACACGGACCTTTTTCTAGGGGCCACCAAAACATATATTTCCATTGCAATCTCGACATCAAATGTTGGGTGGAAAACAATGCATCCTCTACCTACTATGTACTTAGTACGTGGTAGAGAAAGTAAAATTATTTTGTATTAGCTAAATGTTGAGAGAGTCAGCCACAATAGCAAATAACACCTTACTGTAAAGTAATTATAAACGTTGGTATTTATTAATGATATTAATGGTAACAAAATCATCACAGATATTCTCAAGTTTTGGAATTTCATTTTCTCTTGCCAGATTTATGTTCTAGTTTCTGTACAACTAAGAAAATATGTACTACTTGGAACATTTCAACTAATGGTGTAAAGAGATGTTTATTTTCTAATGTTAGTAATATGGACTGGTATTGCGTTACACCATGAACCCCGCAAATCCTTACCGTAATGCTGAGCTTTGTTTTATGGGAAGAAGCATGAGCGACCATGCACTCTGAAGCCGAGGTAAGCCACCGTGTTATGGAAGAGCTCTAGGCAACTTCCTTCCTATCATAAACTGCACAGGCTTACTTATAGCAACATCGAAAACTATATGCAACGATCATAGTTTACACCTTGATTATGGGATATATTACTGCATTTAATGGAGAAAGTGTGATTAAATTTGAATAATAACCCAAAGCTGGAACATAAATGCAAATTTTAAGTACCAAGAAAGATAGATTAGCAAGGTCTCTAAAGATACTTTCTGGGCAAGAGGCTTGATGTAGCTGATTTACTTATGAAATAAGGTTTAGAACACCAAAATTTGGTGTGTTTCATTCGTATGCCTTTCTCTAACTCTTCTGTAAGAAATTATTCTTACGAAGGCTTGTTATGCTATCTGCTTCATGCTACTCAATAAAAATGTTAGCAAAACTGACGGTTTTAATTGTTTACTTTCCAAAAAAATGCAACGTCTTTTAAAAACTGGTCACACTATCTTTGCATGGCTAGGAGTAAAAAAAATGGAAAATGATCAGCAATATCTCGAAAATGGTTAACTCCACCACAAAAGGTTTCTTGACGAGATGTTCGTTTTTTGTATATCCCTTACTGCGTAGTCATTCAGAATGAAGACGACTTCAGAGATTATTCGCATAACATACAAGTATACATTTTGTTCGTTATTTAAATATCTTACTCATGTGGTTTTTGTATCAACATCGTTAGTCAGTTATGAGAAAATAAAACATTTTTAAAAATGGTCATATAAAGGTTAGTTTGGGCTGGAGGAATTAGGCTGTGAATCTTCTTGTAGCATCCTTAGAAGATGCCAACTTGAATATCAAGTGAGATACATCGGGTGGCCCAACAACCCCGTAGATATCCCTTGATACGCTGAAAGAGTTGCAGAACTCAAGTTTAACTCGAGTTAAAAGCTGCCATTTGGAAAAGGTGAGAGTGACCTTCGCTCCTCTTGCAATGAGCGCAAGCCGCTCGCATACTCCGTTGATAGGAAGACGTGATCCCACACTACCTAGTTCAGTAGGTGACGTATTGAGGTGTAAAAAATTGGAAACAAGATGTACAGTCTATGCTGACAGGCGTTATTCATCCAGTTAAGACCATGCAAAGCACATCATATAGTAAACTATACAATTGATTTAATTGCTTATTCACACAAGCCGTATATAGGTCAGGAGTTGGATAGGCTTAATGCCATAGCCGGAATATGAACCACGGATCTCCCAGTCTCTAGCCGGTTGCTCTACCACTGAGCTACCATGGCAACATGCTGGCATAGCATTGGATTTCCCAACTGACTCGCATGTTTCCCGAAAAACCACAAGGTGATCTCAAATTAATTTGAGATGATGTACCCCAAAGACAACTTACAATAATAGTTGGCTATACTTCGAATCTTGGGACTTAAAATACTTTGCATGGCCTGCAGTAAAACAAAATAGCTGAAACGAAGCGTCACTTCTCCTTTGAGAAAAGTTTAAGTATTTTAAAATTGAAACCAATAAAAAGGAATATCTCACAAACGGCCAGTTCTACACTAACGTATATGACCTAAACTATGTGTTTTAACGAGATCTACAATTTTAGTGTATTAAGTATTTTACTATTTCTTACGGTTTAACCTTATGCAAAATTCTGCAAAACTCATCCAGAATAAAGAGGTCTTCGGAGGCAATTCCCAGAAAATTCAAAATACACAGTTTTTAGTGATCTAGTAAATCTTGATACACTGAATTTTAATCAAAATCGTTAGTCCTTTTTTTTTAGAAAAATACCATTTTCAAGCATTTTTCCATGTAAAGGGTAGTTTGGGATGGAGGAATTTTCTTAAAGATCTTCGTTTCGTATCCTTGGAAGATACTAAACTTATACACTAAGTTTGGTTTTTACTGCATTTTCGTTTATGAGCTATGTTGTACATCAGACTCGGGGGATCTCAAAACATATATATTTCCGGTGAAATATTTACATCAAATTTTGGGTGAAATACAATACATACCTTCTCTATCCACTATGTACATTGAACATATGGGATAGAGAAAGTATTTTCTGAAATTTCACTCAGATTCCTTAAACCATATCGTTTACTAATAACAGAAAGAAATGGTTCCTAGTTGTAAGATTACCACATATCCCTTAATCTGTGTGTCCTACAGGTATTGCAGTTACTTCACGAGGACATAGCATTGTTGCACCAGTTCACAGCAAATTAATGTGAATTAACTGCAGCGTACGTAATTGGTTTACGCTACTGAACAGAATGGATTTGGAGGTAGCCATACATAACATTGCAGTCAGCTAAACTTGAATTAAGCAAGGTGTTATCCACCTTGGTCAAAACTTACACTGTGTCTTCTCAGCATGAAAATGCCAAGATTATCTCAGGTTTCCCCTCTAAGACATATGTGACCAAAATTCCATATTGCTGCTCTACCTCTTAATGCTCAATAAGGAAAACCCAATTTCAGTTTTCATTCTCATTAAATTAAATATGTTTATAATTTTCTATAGCGAGGAAACGAAAAATCTAATGTGTTCCATTCACATGACTTTATCTACATTTTTGCAACAAATTATTGTCAGAAAGTTTATTTTTCTGTTTACTTCATAGTAATTGAGAAAAAATTAGCAGAATTTTTATTACTCAAATGGCTCAAATGATTTCGATTATAATATTGTATATTGAAGACATTTATACTGCAAATAAAACGAATATCTTTAATTTTCTGAGAATAACCTTTGAAGACCTCTTTATTTTGGATGAGTTTTGCTAGATTTTGCATAACTGGTAAACCGTTAGAGATAGACAAAAACTTTGAGAAAAAGTGTAGATCTCGTTAAAACACACAATTTATGTCACAAACATTTTATTCGTAGAGTTGACCATTCTTTAGATATTCCTTGTTATTGGTTTCAGTTTTAACATTCTTAGAACCTGTTCACATGCGGGAATTTGTGAACTCTTGGCAATGCATAGAACTGAATTTCATCCACATGATAAGCATCTTTTAAAAGATTTGACTATAGTTTTAGCCTAGTGTATTCCTTTATTTAGCTTCTACTTACAAGTAAGCAAGTAATTAAGGCAATTTATGTTAATCTTTATCTCGATTATTATAAAGTAGATAGAAGAATAATCTGTTTAAAAATAATTTGTTACAGTTATGTAGAGAAATTCAGGTGAGTGTAATACATCAGATCTTTTTATGGTGTTTAACGTCCGCTTTTACTTCATATAGCACCACAGGCAATGACAGAATGCGATGGCGAGGGAAACCGGACATCCCGGAGTAAACCAGACCCTGCCCCGCTTTGGTTACCACAAATCCCACATGCAGTCGCCTGGGATCGAAACCGGGCCGCCTTGGTAAGAGGCGAGTGGTTTAACCACTCGGCCACGGAGCGGAATAATCTTAGTTATACTTTTATAAAATGAATGTTGCACTAAGAGAAGGGGTGACATTGGTGAGGGTGGGAGCGTGGTGAGAGCTTGAGAGAGAGAGAGAGAGAGAGAGAGAAAGAGAGAGAGAGAGAAAGAGAGAGAGAGAGAAAGAGAGAGAGAGAGAGTGAAAGAAGGAAAAAGTGGTGAGACGGATACTGAGGAAGAGATGAAAAAAAATCTGATGTGTACCATTCACTGCCTTTATCTACATCTCTGCAACAAATTATTCTTAAAAACCTTATACTTCTATTTACTTCATGCTAATAAAAAAAAAAAAAAATTAAAAGAAATAGTCTTATAACTTGCTTCCTTGTAAGTAGAAGCGAAACAGAGAACACCATAGGTTAAAGTGATAATCAAACGCCGGTTGCTATGTCACTGAAGTTCCTTTGTTTTTATGGACAGCAGTTGACAAATTCCTGTTTTTCAAAGCAGAAACCAAAAACAAAGAATGTCTCGAAAACGATGAATTCCACGAAAAAAATGCATATAACATAAATTGTGTCTTTTAACGTGCTCTACATTTTTCCTGTGTTAAGTTTTTGTCCATCTTTTACGGTTTAGCAGTTATTCAAATTTCCATAAAATTCATTTAGAATAAAGCACTCTTCAGAGGCTATTACCAGAAAATTCAAGATATACATTTTATTTGTCAGGTGAATATGTTTATTATACGAAATTTTAATCAAAATCGTTAGAGCCATTTTTGTGAAAAACAACATTTTCGAAAAAAGTTCCATGTAAAGGGTAGTTGCAGGTGGGGGGACACATGGATACACGGACCTTTTTCTGAAAAAACTTTTTTTTGGATACAGGGCGACCCTAAAACATACATTTCCGGTGAAATCTCGGTATCTAATTTTTTGGTGAAGTGCAATACCTTCTCTATACACTATGTACATAGTACGTATAAAGAAAGTAAAACTCTGATGTAATTCATTCACATGACTTTCTCTATATCTCTGCAACCAATTTTTGTTAAAAAGTTTATGCTTCTATTTACTTCATGCTAAGTGAGAAAAAATTAGCAGAAATAGTCTTACTACTTGCTTCCCTGTAAGTAGAAACGAAATAAGGGAGTAACATAGGTTAAAGTGATAGCAAAAGATGGTTGCTATGTAACTGAAGTTCCTTTGTTTGTATGGATAGCAATTGTTAAATTCCTGTATGAGAAAATTATAAGTTTTAAAGCTGAAACCAAAAACAAGGAATATCTCAAAAACGATCATCTCCACGAAAAAATATATGTAAAATAAATTGTGTGTTTAAATGTGCTCTACATTTTTTTTGTATGGTAAGTTTTTGTCTATCTCTTACGGTTTACCAGTTACACAAAGTTTCGTAAAATTCATCCAGAATAAAGTAGTCTTCAGAGGCTATTCTCAGAAAATTCAAGATATACATATTATTTGTCAAGTATATATCTTTAATATATGTTATTTTAATCAAAATCGTTAGAGCCATATTTTAGAAAATCAAAATTTTCGAAAACTTTTCCATGTGAAGGGTAGTTGGGGTTGGGGGGATTTTCTTGAAAATCTTCGTGTCTAATCCTTGGAAGATATGGAACTTAAATACCAAGTTTGCTATTTAATCGTCTTTTCGTTTTTGAGCTATGCTGCCCAAAGACACACAGACACATACACTGACATTTTTCTAAAAATGCTTTTTTGGATTCAGGTGGTGACAGAACATGTATTTCCGGTGAAATCTCGGTATCGATTTTTTGGGTTCAATGCAATATCTTCTCTATACACTATGTACATAGTACGTATAGAGAAAGTAAAAATAAACAGTGAGACAGAAATAAGGACTTATATATAACATAATAACGTGGGTGGAACTGGAATTGTGTTATATATTTCATCCATATTTGGCAAACATGAAATTACCTAAGCTTGCATTTCTCGCTAAAAATTCAACACTAACGTAAAGAGTGAAGGAAAACGAACCAGAATGATATTTCGCACACATTTACGATATTTTATATTCTTACTTCGGAAACTTTGGACTTTTTCGTCGTGTGTTACACGGTTCGTGGAGCATTTATACGTTTCAACTCTCTTCTCCATCTCTTGTTTTCACTAAACGCTCTATTATATATTCAGGCGGGCTGGTGAGGTGTTAGTTTCTCTTGTTTTTTCCATCCCATCCCTGTAGGAAGAAGAGGACCTGTAGAACACGGCGCACCCCCTCCCCCGAACACGGCCATTGGTCTCCGGAGATTTGGCCGTGGCAGGATACTGTGGTGAAGAGGTAGGTGCCTTGTAATCCCGGTCGAGATAAATACAGGAAGCGATAAATAACTTGAGGTAGGCCAGGGTGCCACTGCACCTTACATTTCGCTGCCAAGGTAAGCATAAAACGTGGTTTGTCCCGAAGTTCCTCTACCGTTTTTATTTAGACTGTCGCTTTAAAACACAGCACCCATAAAATCCTTAAGGTACATCGTTTCGAATTTCATGCTTTTTCTGTAAAAGGTTTTGTCTTGAAAAAGATAATACAAATTTAAATTGGATCACGGACAGTATTTTTTACTTTCTCTACACTTACTATGTAAATAGAGTATAGGAATGGTATTGTAATGCACTAAAAAATTTGACACTGAGATTTCAACAGAAATATATATTTTGGGACGACCTTAATAAAAGAAAAAAGCATTTTTAGAACAATGTTCGTGTGCGCGCGAGCGTTAGGACAACATAGTTCAAAAACAAATAGTTGGATAAATACCAAACTTGGCATTTAAGTTGAGTATCTTCCAAGGATGTGACATAAAGATATTCAAGAAAATTCCTCCACCCCAAACTATTTACATGGAATATTTTTCGAAAAATTTAGATTTTTTTAACGATTTTGATTGAAATACGTTATGTATAAGATATTTTATGACAAAAGAAATGTAAATTTTGAATTTTCTGGGACTAGCCTCTGAAGACCTCTTCATTCTGGATGAGTTTTACATAACCGGAAAACCATAAGAGATATAAAAAGCTTAATACACAACAAATGTATATCGCATTAAAACACACAATGTATGCCATACACATTTTTTGTACAGTTAACCATTTTCGAGATATTCTGGATTATTGGTTTCAATTTTAAGCCACTTTTCTCCAACTTTTCAAATAGCGACTGGCTTTTAAAGGACCTGTCTATCGCTTTAGGCATGAATTTCTTTATTTCCCTTCTACTTACAAGGAAACCAGTATTAAGGCTAATTCTGCTTGTTTGTCTTGAATAGCATGATGTAGACAACAGATTACTCTTTTGAATAAAAGGTTTGCTTTTTGAACTGCAAGAAGACATCATGTGAATAGAACTCATTATATGTTTCTCTTCTACTTACAAGGAACCAAGAAATGAGGATACTTTTGGCTAATTATTATCTCGATTATCATGAAGTAAATAGAAGAATAATTTGTAGCAGAGATGTAGAGAAAGTCATGTGAACGGAACACATCAGATGTTTCCTTATATGACTACTCTGCTCGAGTATTTTCAAGCCCTTGAAAGCTAACACTATCAATGCCATTTCTGATTGGTGATATTATTTAAGTTAAAACATTACTTTCTTTATTGTTTAACGACATTTTACTTTTCTTTAATCTATTTTATTTTATGTCGCTTTAGATTGTAGGTCATATCACAACGAATCTGTTTCGTAAGATACCTCCTTGACGGTATGAGATGGACAGTAAAAGTATCCCCGTACCATAGAAGTAATTAAAAATAACGTAATAAATTAATAAAAATATAATTGGTACAAAATAAGAGTTAATAAAATGTTATTGGAGTAAATTAATAATTCAGTTATAACAATTGATGAAGATCTAATTCTGACTACCTCGTATTCAACAAAATAAAATATATTATTTGGGAACTTGAATGTCACTAAAAGGAATAATTCTTATAGGAGGTCATAAAGAAGCAATATCAGTACCACTTTCCTTTCGTGCCAAGCAGATGACGAGAGAGTGGCCACTCTCTGATTACTTTCACCATCTGTAGTCAAACGGCGCTTAACGGCTAGACATCATGGTTTCTAATTTAGATACTTCCATTATTCATACTCAGATGGTAGAATTCAGCCACCCCTTTATGGCCCCATATCCATACAAACTTTGCTCCGCGTAAAGTAGATGATATTAGGGTAACATTCAGTCTGTTTTAATTAAGTGTGGATGGATGTCAGTATAACAATTTTTTTTTTGAATTGCTATGGTTTTAGAACTAAAGGTGGAATTTTAGGTCATGATATTGAATACACAATCTGGTATTTACTAAGGGAAGTCACGGGAAAACTCCAGTCAGATAGGTCAGTCGACGGGGTTTGAAACCCGAGACCTCCCGGTTCGGGCGACAAACATTAGCGCCTGAGCTATCTCGCTCGGTTCGTCTAGCTTATTAGTCCTATTGAGACAGTTTTGTCGTCTATTTATTGGTTCGCAGTTATGTCGCATTCTAGAAAAATGGTCTCAGTAGCGTAAATCATCTTCCTTTAGCGAAATGTCGGCTTTGTGATCGTAAAACTGTTGGTTTTGAGTATCTTTAGTCATTGTGATGCAGACCGAAAATAGTTGCGGGTCATCTTTCTTCCATCAGTTTTTACTTTGTCTACATAGTGCACTTCACCCAAAAATTATATACCGATATTGTACACGGAACACTGTTTTAGGAACATTAAAACTCAAACACGCAAAGTTGGTAAAATACAAAACTTAGTATTAAATTTTAAATGTGATATGAAGATTTTTGTGGAAAAACTCCCCCAACTCAAATTATCCTTTACATGGAACATTTTTCGAAATTTTTGTTTTTCTCAAAAATGGCACTAACGATTTTATTGAAATGTCATATGGTAAGATATGAGAACGAAATGTACATCTTGAATTTTCTGGGAATAGCCTCTGAAGACCTATTTATTCTGGATGGCCTTTGTATAACTATTTGGTAAACCGTAATAGATAGACAAAAGCTTACAAAGCAAAAAATGTAGATATTCTTAAAACACACAATTTATAGCATATACATTTTTTGTAGAGTTAACTGTTTTCGAGATATTCCCAGTTGGTTTCAGTTTTAAGCTACTTAAACATTTCTCAAACGGGAAGGCATCTTTCCTATCGTCTCTCTTCTATTGGCTCCTAACAGGCAAACAGAACCAAATTTCAAATGTTTCACTTAGGGATCGGCTTTTAAAATATTTGACTATCTCATTAGCCTAGTGTACTCCCTTAGTTACACTCTAATTTCTAAGTAGAAAGTAATAAGACCCATTCTACTAATATTTGACTATCTCATTAGCCTAGTGTACTCCCTTAGTTACACTCTAATTTCTAAGTAGAAAGTAATAAGACCCATTCTACTAATATTTGACTATCTCATTAGCCTAGTGTACTCCCTTAGTTACACTCTAATTTCTAAGTAGAAAGTAATAAGACCCATTCTACTAATATTTGACTATCTCATTAGCCTAGTGTACTCCCTTAGTTACACTCTAATTTCTAAGAAGAAAGTAATAAGACCCATTCTACTAATATTTATCTGGATTAGTACGATGTAGATAAGACATCTTTTGTAAGAAACGTTTGTAACAGCTTGAGAAAGTCTTGTAAATGGAACAGATCGGATATTTTCCTTCTTTGACTATTTCCTCGAGTAATTTAAAGCCTTCGAGCTCTAAGATTTTCATTGCAGTTATTGATTAATGATTAATGTAATGACTGGAGCTCATATTTAATTTAAAATTGTATAGATGAATAGAATGTAAAATTAAATGTACAGACGCATACACTGTTTCAAATCACTGAAATACACAGAGAAATTAACATACCAATTTGTATTAAAGTTATAGAATAAAATTTTTTAACTTGTTAACAGACAGCTATTAAAGGAAATATTATTGATAAAAAGAGTCCCAAATATGTTGTTAAAACGATACAAAGTGTGTATATTAAATACCATATAAATAAAAGAAAAACAAAGAGTTACTAGATTTTAGGGAAATATCACAGCGAGTAAGACAAGAGTGCGCCTTACTATCCACTTGTTTACCTTATATTAGGATGAACTCATAAGAGAGTGGCCGAGGTATACACTAGGACAACCACTCCCAAAAACACTGTTATTTGCAGCTGACCTGGCGGTTCTGGCAAATTCAAAAGGTAATATGTAAAGAGCAGTTTATATATTCAGCAATGCAGCAAGCAAATGTAAGCTAAAAATATCAATAAATAAAACAAAGGTTCTTGCTTTTAAAGGATTAGAATATGCTGGTGTTAAAATTACTATCTGCAAACAGAGGTTAGACCATGATTGATGTGTTCCGACTCCAACTAAAGAGGCTCTGTCCATTTTCTAGCAGGTCTTCCGACTGCGTAGTCCTCTTAACCTGTAATTTAATGCTCTTTGGGGAGTTCTATCATATTCCATTCTGCAGACATCTTTCCCTGTAGTCTGCTATTTTACCGGTTAATTTGAATATTCCCAATTGCTCTCGGATATCTACACTCCTCAAACCTAAAACATTACATTTCCACAACTTCAATCTGTCTCAAAATCCAACATTCAGATCCATATAATAGTGTGGCACTGCTAAGACTTTAAATAATGAAGTATAAAATTAACAAATAATGAAAAAATACAGGTAAATACTTTAAACTACGC
Organism: Hymenopus coronatus; assembly: GCA_030762935.1. NCBI lineage: Eukaryota > Metazoa > Arthropoda > Insecta > Mantodea > Hymenopodidae > Hymenopus > Hymenopus coronatus. The sequence goes on along the minus strand of CM060896.1, from coordinate 87,955,815 downwards.
ACACATATTTTAAGAATCAGGATATGTATATGAAACTAACCAAATTCCAACAGTTATTGGGCACAATAAAGAAAATGTAGTAGGAAGAGTTAGACCACACTGCCCTTAAATTTTATAAGGTCATGATTCTTGCAACATTACTCTATGGATATGAAACGTGACCAATGACCGATCAACAGAAATGGAGAATGAAGGTTGTGGATATGAGGTTTCTTAATACTCTCTGTTGGACTATCAGAGAAATGAATATAAAGACAGCAGTTGAAAACAGAAAGTGTGATGCAAGTTAAATAAACTTAAGAGACACTGGAAGTGAAATTTTGACTACAATCGGTCAAAAATCGAAAGTTTCTTTTTATTACAATCAGTTATTGGAACCTTTAGGATCTATAGATACTCAAGAGCGGCTCTCCTCTAACTGAGTGTTCTGAAATTACTTAAATATCGTACAATACATCGGTTTCCAAATATACTGTTTCTTTAAACAACAACAATTAAGTCCATAAGTACAACTAAATTTTCTCAGAATATGCATAAATATCTATTGTAATATTACAAAGCTCAAAACTATATTAACACTAATAGTATTTTTTTTAAAAAATATACTTTTATGAAAAAATGATTAATTAGAGAAATTAAACTTTCCAAACGGTTAAACCCTCTTCATTCTCGATGAGTTTTGCAACACTATGAACCGTAAGAGAGAGACAAAGATGTAGAACTTTTTAAAACACAATTTTTGTGTTATACCAGGTGAGTCAGTCGAGTTTTATGCAATCCGCATTATATATTCCAACATGAACACATTGACCCCATCAGTAGGTTCTACTCACGTATTTAACATGGATGTTAAACACTTGCTGAAATGAGTACTAATATAGATGTTATCGCATCGCCTATTAAAATACTGGCAATTTAGACAGCTGACGTTTGCACCACTGCAAAGGTTCACCTGGGACCAGCGAATACTACATGTTAAAGGAATGTTGATCTCTTAAAGTTTCTTGTTAGCACAAATTACAATTGTAATCTGAAGGGGGTTATTATTTTCATTTTAATTGTTTTATTTACGAGTTATTGTATTGTTTGATGTTTGTTTAATGGTGAACTACAAGTAGGTAAATAAAACGTAATGGTTTGTTATTTATGGACGCTCCTTAACTGCTGTGGTTCTCAGCGTCCCATTCTATACTGGGCGTGAAAGACCGCTTAATGTCGCAGGGATAGAAGCATGTTGGACGCTACTGGCAGGCACGGAAAACATGGACGGGCTAGGTAAATTTATACTTAAGGCAAGACAGCTGAGATCTGAGGAGGCTGCCAATAGAGAAGGGGGGGGATAAGATCAACTAAACAAAAGTGACTACAATGTTCTACATACATGTATATTATATCATACTTAGGTCACTGTTATGCTAGGGTTGTATATATTATGTGTATATGTGTCTTTTAAGTGTAATTATCTATTATAAGAGGGTGCATTTATGAAGGTTTACTCTGTGCTGTAAATTTAAATTGCTATATTTGAATATCTTTGTATCTTTATTTTCGGATTCACTCTTAATTTTTATTGTTGTTTAATATTGCTTTTGACGGTGTATTTCCTTTGTCTTTTTATTTTCGTGTTTACCTTTTAATTCTTTGTTGTGGTTGTTGTTTTAATATTGCTTGTAATGTGTATTACAAAAGCACGTACGGTCTGTAGACCCGTGCGACTGTTCAAATCCTATGTATGATATTGCTATGTTAATAAATACACTTATTCATTCATTCAGAGGCCTCTCTATCAGGTTTGAGGTTCTTTTACGTGCCCTAAATCTACGGCACGGGGCCGACGGCTTTACTTCCCTTCCGGAGGAAGCCATGCTAAGTATTTTTACACCCGAAAAAGTCCTTGGGTATTTGAAGTTAGCATGGTAACCATTACACCACGGAGGGCGACTACAAGTAGGTAGTTGTATAAACATAACTTATACGTAGGTGCAATTGAAGTAAGACTCATTTATACCTACATTTTACCATAGAAAAGAAGGAAATTACATAATCAGAGTTTAACATGGAAGTTAAACACAAGCTTACAGACAAAAGTATTGTCTCATTAGAAATTCGTTTCATATTGGTATGTTTTGTGGTTCTGGAATGACCCTATTTCTATTCCTGAAACACAACTTCTCTAACAAAGTAAGTGCTCGAACGGGTAATGCACTCATGGGCACACTGTTGAATGGAGCCTCTGACTTGGTGTAGCATGGCGGGTTGAGCAGATCTGCAGATCACTGTAATACGGTGGCGAAGGGTTTCTGAATTGCTAGTTCCTTTGCATAAACGCGTCCTTTTAAATAACCCCAGAGGAAAAAGCCAAGGGGTATCAACTCAGGTGATCTGGCAGACCAGGAGGCTGGTCCTCGTCTTCCTATCCAATGATCAGGATGTGCGGCATTCAAATGATTGCAGGCGATCCTCGACCGATGCGGGGGAACCACATCATGATTCGTTCCAGCAGTGGCACATTCTCTAATAATAAGGGTAGCTCATTGCGGAGGAATTCCAGGTAGAGGGCCCCTGTTAGATACCCCTCGAAGGATAATGGTCCAACAAGGTGGTCTCCCAAGATTCCACACCAGACATTCACTCCCCACTGCTCTTGGAATGTTGCCTCCCTTACCCAATGAGGATCATCAACTCTCGAACAGTGCATATTGTGGCAATTTACGGTTCCATTGTTGTGGAATCTTGATTCGTAGGAAAACAGGACCCTTAAACCCACATCATTTGATACTCGCTCCAGCAACCATTCACAAAAAATCACTCGAGCTTCGAAATCTCTCCCATGGTGTAGGTGCAAACGATAAGGATGAAACTTATTAGTGTTCAATGTTAGCACTTCAGAACACCTTTGTGTGCGATGTTCACCTTTGAACAATTGCCCGTGTACTAGTATGCGGGTTGTCCTGGATGGCGTTCAAAACAGCTTGTGCATTCACACCTGATGTTGCTGGTGCGTGTCTAACAGGAGGCATTCTTGCAAGTGACGTAGACGCATTTCAACATTCCAAAAGGTGTTTACTGTTGGTTGTCGCCTTTTCGGATACCACACCCGGTATAGATGCTGAACCGCTTGTGCATTTGTTCTTGCTTCTCCATAGATAAAAAGCATATCTACGTACTCGTCTGCCTGATTGGTACACAATATCGCGCGACACAATACGTGTTGAGAAAGAAAGGAGTCGGCATTCATAATAACACACTGCATCATGTCAGTGCAATGGGGCAGTCGTCACTAAGTATTCTACCCATTACAAACTGCATCCAACCAATAACGATTTAACTTATAAGTCCTGAACTCTCAGGGACTTCAAAATTAGATTAATGTAAATTTAGCTTCCAAGTTTTGATGAGCAATACAAAAAAAAAAATTGAAAAATGCCGAGACTCAAACTTGTGTCACCGGGGGTTAGCACACAGGACACCTCATAATCCTGTTCAGCTTTTTTGAGACTTCACTGAACGCACGTTCCGCGTTCAATTGTACATGTACACCAGGTGCTATGCCATTGCCATCTCGCGAGTTTTCGTGCTTGATTTAGCCTTTTAAGACCGTTTTAATCATTTGCTGAACGTCTTAATATTATTACTTATATAGCATAAGTTATTATGCATTTTATTTGAGATGCAGGAGACGAATTTCACAGAAAAATTACATAAACCGATGTTTAATAATATATTCGTTTTTACTGATCGGGGCCATGATGGATGAGGTGTGTCCCTAAATTTTTCCCAATTTTTGGCAGCCAACCCCTGCTCTCTAAGTACAAAAAAGAAGGAAATTACATAATCAGGCATTTTCTTTTCTTTTTAGCTGACCTTTTTTTTTTTTGATAGTGTTTAATCCCCGCTTTTATTACTTGTGGCGCGCATTAAATAACTTTGATAGTGTACTAATATGATAAGTCCATTTTTTCCGAGGCATTTACTGAATTACGATGTTATATTTATACTCTAGTAAAATGTTTGTAAAATCGGCTGGAAACCGGAACTCGCTCTCAGTATCCAGTTGTATCTTTTTGAGGTGTATTTTAGCGAGGAGTACGTTCTGTCCCTTAAACTGCTGTTCCTCTGAATTTTTTGCATTCCTCTCTCTAAGAACATCAAGCAATACGTTTAACTATACGCAAAACCGGATTACGGCACACATGTCTTTTGATGGGTGGCCCACCTTCCAAAAAATTAAGGGGCGGCTGACTCACCTGGTATAGGTGCTTACATATTTTTACTTTCTCTGCACGTACTATGCACATAGTGTATAAAGAAGGTATTGTAATGTACCCAAAAATTCGATACCGAGCTTTCACCGCAAATACATGTTTTGGGTCCTCCTGAATCCAAAAAAAAGCATTTTTAAAACATGTCTGTGTGCGTCTGTCTGTGTGTATGTGTGTGTCTATGGGCAGCATAGCTCTAAAACGAAAAGACCGTTAAATACCAAACTTGATATTTAAGTCTGGTATCTTCCAAGAATGCGAAGATTTTCAAGAGAATCTCCTCCACCCCAAACTATCCTTTACATGTACATTTTTTCGAAAATTTTTATTTTTTAAAAAATCGCTCTAAGATTTTGATTAAAATATCGTATATTAAAGATATTTACTTGACAAATAAAATGTATATCTTGAATTTTCTGGGAATAGCCTCTGAAGACTACTTTATTCTGGGTGAACTTTACGGAATTTTGCATAACTGGTAAACCGTAAGAAATGGACAAGGGCTTAGCATACAAAAAATGTAGAGCACATTAAAACACTCAATTTATGTTATATACATTTTTTTCGTGGAGTTGATAGCCTTTTTAGGTGCTTCTTGTTTTTGGTTTCAGCTTTGAAAAACATACGTTTCTCATACAGGAATTGGTCAACTCCTGTCCACAGAAATAAAGGAAATTAAGTCACATAGCAACCAGCTTCTGACTATTATGTAACCTATGCTACTCGCTTATTATGCTAAAAGCAAGCAATAAGACTATTTGTGCTAATTTTTTCTCAATTAGAATGAAGTAAATAGAAACATAAGATCTTTAACAATAATTTGTTGTAGGGAGTCAGGTGAATGTAACACATCAAATTTGTTGTATAGTAAACCATTTCAGAGATATTCCGTATTTTTGGTTTCAATTTTAAAATACTTATACTTTTCTCAAACAGGAAATTCTCATTCCGTTTTCTTTCTTTCTTTATTTATTTATTTATTTACTATTTTTTTTACTCCTTGCTACCTAAAGAGAATTTCAATTACATAGCAACCAGATTTTAAGCTATTTGAGTATAGCTTTAAGTTTGTATATTCCCTTATTTCCTTTCTGCTTATAAGGAACTAAATAAAAATATATTTCTGCTAATGTTAACTCGATTAGCATGAGGACATAGGATAATGTTCCTTTGTAGAATAGTTTATTACAGATATGTGGGGAAAGAATGTAGTTGAAACGCATTACATTTTAGATAGAAGTGCAATATTTTCAAGAGAACTGAAATGGATTAAATCGTCATCATGTACATTAAAGTAATTCTTTTCAAACAGTATTTTAAGGCGATTATAAAACCCCATTATTTACTTTCTCTACATGTACTATGTTGTACATAGTGTATAGGGAGGGTGTTTTATTGCACTTAAAAAGTCCATACCGAGATTTCACTGGAAACATGTTTTGGGGTCGCCTGAATAAAAAAAAAAACAAAACATTTTTAGAAAAATTTCCGAGTTCTTGGTGTTTATGTTCAGTATCTTCCAAGGATGTGCCATGACGATTTTCAATAGTCCCCCACACAAAACTACCCTTTAGTTGAAAAAAAAATCGAAAATGTTGTTTTTCTCAAAAATGACTAACGATTTTGATTAAAATATTACATTTTAAAGATATTTATATCATAAATAAAATGTATATCTTGACTTTTCTGAGAAAAACCCCCGAAGATGCCTTTATTCTGGATATATTTGCGGAATTTCCCATAAGAGATAGACAAAAACATACTATCCAGAAAAGGTAAAGCTCGTTAAAACATACAATTTATGTGATGTATATTGTTTTCGTGGATTTGACCGTTTTTAAGATATTCCGTGTTATTATTTTCAGTTTTAAAGTACTTTTCTCATACGGAAATTTGTCAACTCCTGGCCATACAAACAAAGGAACTTCAAGCAACCAGCTTTTAAAAGATTTGACTATCGCTTTAGCCTAAGAAGCATTCCCCTATTTCCCTTTTACTTACAAGGAAGCAAAAAAGTAATTCAATCTGCAATTTTTTTCTCGATTTGCGTGATGTAAATAGAAGAATAAACTTTTCAAGTATAATTTGTTTCACAGATGTAGAGAAAGTCATGTGAATGGAAAACCTCAGGTTTTTATAAACTGTAGATATAGCTAATAATGCCTTCTATGAAAGTGCTTCGTCCATATTTTAATTTCATGATTCTGCAGCTCTGAAAACTGCTCTATAATTCTTGGTTGTCACTAACAGATCATGATAATATTGTTATATTATGACCATAAAATGTCTCCGCGTTGTTGGCAATACGATTTGAACAATGGGATGTAACAAATGCTTCAGGTGTAACACACAGCTCTCTCAAATCATTTCTGTGACGTATGTGGATTGCTTGCTCCACCATTGAATGGTCAATTTATCTTCAAGTGTTGACAGATATTGTGCTATGGAGATTTAGCGTCCATCTTTGTAATGGGTGAATATCTAGGTAACATTGCGAGCTTCATTTAACAAAATGTGTATAAACCTCTGATAAAGGGTTGGAGGTTTCTTGCTTGGAATCCTTCATGGGGTTGTAGCAAGTGTATTGACTTTATTTTTTGCAACAAGACGCATCTCCGTTCATGCTATAGTTTTAATTGTGGAGATTAACCTCTATCTACACACAACTTTTTCCCCCCTTCTACACCTCCTACTCTCTTGCGCTAGTTCTCTCTTCCCTTCCCTCTTTGCTTCTAATTTCATGTAATAAAACTGTTTCTTCGGGGTCATTAATCTATGCTAATATTATAAATACAGGACATTTTTGTATGAATTGTATATATGTGTGAGTGGGAGGGGGGTAACCTTTGAGGAATAAAACCCATGTTGACAACTCTTTCATTTATGTTTAAGTGGTCAGCTAGTTGGCTTCCCTCCTGGAGATACAGGGTTGGATTCCTGGCGGGGGTTAGAAAATTTTGTTCATTAAAAGCTTTGGACTTTAAGGTCATTTAGGCTACACAGATCTATTGCTGATCCTTCCATCACTTTTGAGGTCTTCTTACTCTACTTCTACCCGTTGGAAGGTAATATAATATTTGGAGAGAACAGCGGTGATTCCATCATACAAAGTACATACATCATTCACCTAGCCAGGTGGCTCAGGTGTTTCATTTGGGACTTCATTGGGAAGGTTATGGGGTCGATTCCCCGCGGCTAATTCCTTTGAACCATGAGATTTTCGGGAGATTTCCCAGGGTCCCTTGGTGAATGCTGGGAAGCATTCTTCATTCCCCCGAACTTTCTTGTCCTTAATTTCATGCCAACTTGTCTCTTTCTGGGCTGTAAGTGTTGACGAGAACTGTAGTAGAGCCGCACATTCCGAAGAGGTGACTGCGCTCTGGAAACACAGAGGTGTCTGCAGACTCAATTGGTCTATTCGGGCCTGATTCACAGATGCCTGGCGCTCCCCGCGTCGAGATGAACTGCTTGTGAACTACTAGGGACCCTATATGGCGGCTCTCTCCCTGTCCGGATGTCGGCCGCCCTTTGAAATTACACTCATCTCATCCTTCCACCAGGGGTCTGACGTACAATAAACCAACGGCTGCAGTGTGGAATACCCTTCCATAACGTACACAAACACATACTCGCACACATACACACATTTACCATTCAAAGCATTGCTTCCTATACTTTGCTACTGTATAAATAATTGCTATTTTTTCTATACATCTTCATTCTTTTAATGATTCAGCAGAGTCTATCCAGCCATTGGACCCAGCAACGCGATGACGCAGATTTTTGTTTATATTTATTTGTGAGGGTCCATACTTCTGCTCCATATTGAGGAGTGGAATCTGCATAACTTTATGACATTTTGGATTTCTTTCTTTGCGTACCTTCTCACATAGGTAGACCCTGTTAGCCAATAATACTTATTGAACTTACCATTAATATCATTTTATACTGAACGAGAAACTATATACCCCAAAACATACGAATCTGGTGAGTTGTTGCTATTTAACTCAATTTTTGTTCTCATGAGTAATTTACTGCAATATACAATTATCTTCGTTTTTGTGGCAATGATTCCAAATTATTCTTTTCTCCTATTTTACTTAATAAATACTATTTCTTCTTCAAGTTTTCTTTCCTAACCTTCGAATGCTTCATCTGTCATCAGAAAACAGGAATGTATTTAAAATCATTCCACCTTAAAATATCTTGCCATTATTTTATAACTTCGTTAATATAAATATTAAGAACAGCGGAGGTAAAGAGCCCTCTTGTCTTACTCCTTTATTACTATAATTAATCATCATCAATAATAATAATAATAATAATAATAATAATAATAATAATAATAATAATAATAATAATAATAATAATAATAATAATAATAATAATAATAATAATAATGTAAAGCTTTCTAACCCACTAGTTATGTTAATACCTCTCTTCACCAGTATTTGCTATCTAGGTTTCTATTTAAATGATAAAATGCTTTAGAATAATAAGAGAAATTTTTACTTTTTCTAAATGCACTTGTATTTAGTAGGTATAAAATGTATTGTGTTTCAAAATGCGATGTCAAAAGACATATTTTGAGGTCCCATGAATCCAAAAAAGCATTTTAGGAAACTGTCCGTGTGTGTGTGTGTGTGTGTGACTTTGTAACGACAGCTGAGCTAAAAACGAAAACGTCGTTAAATACCAATTTTGGTATTTAAGTATTATATCTTTCAAGGATTCGACATTGACGATTTTGAAAATATTGCTTTTTCTCAAAAATGAATATAACTATTTCGGGTAAAATATCGTATATTAAACATATTTACCTCAGAAATAAAAATTACTTATTGGGTTTTTTGCGAATAGCCTCCGAAGATCTACTTATTCTGGATGAATTTTGCGTTACTGGTAAACAGAAAGAGATAGGCAAAAACATACAACACAAACAAGGTAGATTTCTTCAAAATACACCGATATACATTTTTTTGTAGATTTACCTACTTAAATTTTTCTCAAGTAACAGTAATTTTTCGTTTCATTTCACTTTTGTTTTATTCCTGGCCAAGCAAAGCGAACCGAATTTATTTTGTTTCACATAGCGACCTCTTTTTAAAAGGTTTGACTTTTGCTCTAGCCTAGAATATTCTTTTATTTTTCGTCTACTTAGAAGGAACTGATTTAATTACGATAATTCTTTATCTTCCATAGCGTGTGGGAGTGTGAGTATGAGAGCGAATGTGCAGACTACCTAATTTAAAAGAATAAAAATACCGATATTTCATTTAAGAGGCCCCATCAGTTAAGGAACCTAAGTGATGAAACACTTTCATCATTGAAGAGACCCATTCCTTCAGATGATCATATTATAGTTTGCCAAATAGTTGAAAACTGGGTATCTTTTTCTGTTGGTGTCGCAAAACTTAAATCTTGTTACCCTGAATATGGATATTAGAGGCTTTGTATTTTATTAAACTATGACAAAGTTTTATCTGGCCCAAAAGGAAAATAATTTTAAAATATTTTAAATTAAGTCATTTTAGTACAGTTTAGTGTGGTAGAGATCATATATATCACCACATTTTCCTCAAATTTCACCAGTTATCTAGTGAATTCTCTCTCAGTGAGTGGAACTGCATACCATCTCCGTCGATAACCAAGAGGTGTAAAACGAAGATCGCTCATACCACTTCTCCACTGACGCGTTTGAACTTGAAATAGTCCCGTTGAGTTCTTCAGCTCTTTTAACTCACGAAGGGATTTTTTATGAATGCTGTGACTACGCTCTATGACGTAATCACCAAAAATGTGTGACTGACTTGCTTCATAAGTCATAGTTGACTGTTGACATCATTGTTACCCTGCGTTAGTGGATACCTGGGTCGGCAGCAAGTTCTTTTGACTTCGCAGCTATGATTGCTACACTTGTGTGATATCTGAAGGTGAGTTTGTGATACCTGCGGTGATTTTACACGTGCGTCTGTTTTTGGAAATGTCCTGTCACGCTATCAACAAGGTATAAAAAGGGAAGATAGCCCTGCCCGGAGTTCAGTTTCAATTGGGGGTGTATAACGAGCAGTGAGTGAGTATCGACAAATTTGTAGCGCTTAGCCGCCGCAGCCACCGCAAAGGAAATTATACGGCAGAACTGTTACAGAAGGATCAAAACATTTGTAAGCATTATAATCAGTTTGTGGAAGAAATAAAGAGTTAACTATACATTTTCTTAGGCTTCTAACCAGGTAAGTAAATGGATTACTCCAGCTTTTCGAAGATCTGCATCATCTTATATCGTCAGCAAACCTTCAACTCTTACTTTAAATAAAGAGTTGTTTGTTAGAGTAAAAAGAGATTTTTTTGTTATGTGGATTGCTTGGTTTCGGAACAGAAAGGACTGTCCAATCCGAGAGTTGCATATGATGAAGAAAATCAATGTAACCTAAACCCTTCATTCTGACAACGTACAGCATAATCGAATCCAGCCTCAGCGTGAACTATTCTGTTCCTTAAGCATGCTTTGTAGGCAATGGATTGGCAGCCGCATTCACTCCTGAAAAATATGGTCAAACTGACGAAGGGTAGCAGAAAATCTCCTGATGTTCTTAATGGGGAGTACCATTATGTTAATGCTTCGTTGACTTTAGCACTAAAAAATAAAATTTAACATAAAAAAGCAGAAATAAATGCGATTTTTAACCTTCATCTCCATTCGCTATGAAATCTCTCATACAAATGTGGTAACTATCGTTCAGTTTAATAATTCTTCACCGCTTCGTATTGGCCTATATTTTCTGTGTATGAATTGTAGAGAAAGTATTACTTTCAGAGAAAATTCGCCTCAAAACTTCATTTTACATGGATTATAACATTGTTCATTGGTTAGTTTTGTATCTCTTATTGTTTTACAGGACAATGATATAGGGAACTGATACCAACAGGGTGGAGCCAGAGGTAGAAAACCTTAGGAGTAAATCAAAACACTGGTTTTGTCCACAATAGTCCTGAATTATTGAATCCAATTGCGATATACATGCAATATCCTATGAGCAAAGGTGAAGCCTAGGACTTAGGTGAAAGGGCGGATAACGGAAGTCATTCCTTAAATGGTTGACTGGTTTGCTTAGCATGCTTCCTCGATGAGTTGATCTCGTACTGGTTTGATGTCAAAAGCCTAGCCTATTAACATATGTAATACTGGACGGGTTTTCGTCGGGGACGAAGTATAATGGGACAGATAATTCAAAACTTAAATGAAGTTCTAGGACCAGCTAAGGGTGGAGATAAGTCGTGACTAAAAAAAAAAAGGCTGCGCATTATATCCGCATGATCCCATGCACTCAAACTACATACTTAAGTTTGAAATGTATTGATAACCTAATAGGTAATCAAAGTTATTTCTTTCTCTAGCACGTATATACATGTAGATATAGAAGGTATTATATTCCACCCAAACATTCGATACCGAAAACAGATTCACATATGCACAAGAAATATGTTTTGAGACCTCCTTCCGAAAAAAACTAAAAAAAAAAAAAAAAAAAAACATAACGGCATCACTCATAAACATTGTGTCAGTTAAATAACAAACTTGGTATTTAAAATAAGTATCTTCCAAGGATTCACTCGAAGATGTTAAAGAAAATCATCTCTCCCACAACTATGCTTAAGAAGAAATATTTTTCTAAAAGTTTCATTTTGTCAAAAATGGCTCTAACAATTTTGATTAAAATGCCATATGTTTAAGATATTTTGATGACAAACAAAATGATATCTAAAATTTTCTGGGAATAGCCCTTGAAGACCTCTTCGTTCTGGATGCCTATCCTACAACTCATAAACTGTAAGAAATAGAAAAAGACTTAATGCACCAAAGCTATATATCTCGTCAAAACACACATTTATGTATGTATTATTTGTAGAAATGGTCCTTGTTTTTTTTGTCAATTTTAACTTCTTCTCAAGTGGAAAGACAACTTTCATTTCATCTCCTTTATTTCACTTAAGAAATGGAAAGGAGAACCGAATTTCAAGTGTTTCAGATAGCGATAGCTTTTAAAATATTTGAGTATCGCTTTAGCCTAATTTATTCACTTCTCTTCACAAGGAAGCAAGTAATAACACCATTTCTGCTAATATTTATCTCAATTAACATGACGTATATTATTTTGCTGTGCCAATCTTGATAAACAACCTGCCGTTTTTGCTATGTTTGCTGTAATATCCCCTTATCTATGGCAATTAAAATTACAAAATTAATCTGAAAACTATGTGAAAGTTTCACAGAAACCGCTGATCAACAATATGGCTCAGCAAGTCCGTTAATTAAAGAGGCTATATTTGATTCCATTGGTCGGTCGGTTTCAGAACGAGTGGCTGTTCTCTTCGTGACTTCCTGCGATAAATTAAATGTAAGTGACCGCTGAGGGATATTGCTGCAGTGGTGACTTCAAATTATCGAGGTGAGTGTTAAGGGTTGGAAAGGAAGCGGAGGGTGCTTTCGATTTCCGATGGTCGGCTCCTTCCGGTTCTCTCCCAGATCGCCCCTAGCTGTTGTGGACAGTCCAGGGGTAATGAGGTCACTTATGGTGTTCCGTGGTTCGTATCAAGACGTATACCATCCAGGACATATTGATTGCAGACTGCTCTAAAAATGAGACAAATAGCATACCTGCCATCTCCTAGGGCGTAGCTGCTATAATTGACGTCATTAGGCGGATGAGGTGTGGCTGGTAAAGAAAGCATCAAAATGTTAAAAACGTTCCTTCTTTGAGGTGCTTTACAATTCCACTATAAATGTCTATAAATGTCTAGCAAACGATAGTGACCTATATCCAAATGTCAAAAAGGATCATTTAAAATTAAGTAGTGGTGTTTTCTTATGTCTTCATAAATTTACTTAAAAATTTAACCTTCTTACTTCAACACTGAATAGCTATAAATTTATTTGAATATATCCTATAATCTGCGATTTATTGAGCTCGATAGTAATGTCAGACTAAAATACTCAAAGCCAAAGTGGGATTTGAACCACTGATAACCGGTCTTCAGTCGGTTGCTCTTACAACGGGACTCCCTTACCAACATTACAATATTAAATCTTGTAATTTTATATTCTTGCACGATTATTTTCAACAACCCATAAAGATATCGGAACACTCTATTTTATCTTTGGTGCATGAGCAAGATAATATAATTAGGCTATTGGATGTAAAATTATATAATTTTGAGCTAAAATTGAATTGCAATTCACTTTGGGAGAAATCAGAAGTGACTCGTATTTTTCCTGGTAGATCATAAGGAGATCTCGAATTATTTTGAGAAGATGTACCCTAAGGCTGACTTACAGTATCGTTTCGTAATCGGCTTACTCTGCCCGTATTTATAAGATTGACACCCCCTAGGACTTGCAAGCCAATGCCTAGGGGTCAGAAGCCTGTCGGGGAGCCAACGGTACGAAACCACAGAATGGAGAACCTGTTACGAGGGGTCTGTCCGTAGCCAAGGAAATGTGATGATGAAGGAATTGGTGGAATAAGTAAGAAACCGGAGGACCGAAGAAAAGCCGCCCAGACGCCATTTCGTCCACCGCCAATACCAAATTCCAGCGCTCGGAATCGAACTCGGGCCGCCTAGATGGGAGCCGAGCGGTCTAACCACTCAACCACAGAGCCGCCCATGCAGTCGCGTATGTACTTTATATCCAGAGCCAGCCACAAAGGGCATAAACAGAATTCAAAACATCAGCAAACTCTCCCCAACACAGCAATGTCGTTATTCCATGCAGTTATAAAACCAATAGCCTCTTATGGCATAGAACTAATATGAGAGAAGCTAACGAGCAGCGACCTCTCAAGCTTAGAAAACGTTAAGGCATGATTCCTGAAGAAAATCTTAGGAGTTGGGAAGCATTCACCCTCAAGGATGGGCTATGCACTGGCCAAAGAATGTTTCTTCATAGAAGACCACAGGTTGGAGCAATTGCTGCCAAGCACACCTAGAGACACGACGGAGGAAACTGGAGGACATTTATCCAGACCCGCCTGCGGTGCCATTAGTAGTTAAAGCGGGCGTTAAACACTACCAAAAAAAAAAAAAAAAAAAAAAAATTTATCCAGACTTGTACGGCGCAAGCGCAGTGGCGGACCGGAATTGGACAGAGACGTGCCAGGACCAAACACATGTTCATTAACTGATCGGAAGTTCGAACGCTATCACAAAATAAAATGTGGAAGCAGAACTAAATCCATAAAAGACTATAGTGAAAACTAAACCTACACTTAATGCTCTTTCAAGTGCTCCTTATGTACTAATTAATAAATCCAAGGCATAATACAGGGGCGTTCAATAGGTCTTTACAAAAAGATAGAAAAACAAATTATTTTTGCTAGATTTCTTTTATTTTATATGATCTCGTTTTAGCTCGATATACTTTTCCAGCGATTTTCCAACTGCTTTAAGCCTTCCAAAAAGTAGGATTTGCTCAAAACAGGCATCTATTTGGGAGATGACCTCTTCATTAGACGTGAATCGTATTCCGCAGAGCCGCTTTTTCAAGTTTGGGAATAAAAGACAGTCTGGGAGCCAAATCTGGTGAATAAATATTGTTAAAACAGAAATTACCAACTAAAATGTCAATAATCATCCAGGAAAAGTACGGTGGATGTTGTAATTCAAACCTGAATTCTACAATGTTGGTCATCAAAACAGCGCAGGTGTGCACCCATGCATTGCCTCTTAATGAAAGAGAATATTTGCTTTGCCAGATGTGGGTGTTTTTCTTGATTTCTTCATGCAACTGGAGCAATAACGGTGCATAATCCTCTCCAGTTATCGTTATTCCTTTTTTGCAATTAATCAATGTTGATGATTCCGCGTGCTTCACGACCTTTGCCTTCCTCGGAGCCTTTAAAAACCCACTGTTTCGACTGTATTTTTGTCTCTGGAGTGTAGAAGTGCATCCATATTCCATCCACAGATAACTATCGACACAGAAACTCGTCAGAATTTCCAAAATGCCAAACCAGCTTCCGAATCGATCACACGATAGCGATTATTCTTCCATTGAGAGCAAACGCGGCACCCATGTTACCGAGATCTTTGTCAGACTAATTTTTGGTGCAAAATTTAGAACACTATATCTTGTGATATGCCTGTGACCTTTACTATTTTGCGAACCCTATCCTGGATTTTATCAATCAAGCCTCTTCTACTGAACGTCCGGAACTATTTCCATCATTTGTGATGTACGTCCAAATTTAAATTCATTTATCCAATTGTAAATTGTTACAAACGCAGGAACAGATGTGCTATGAACTCATCCAACTCGGATGAATTTAATCACCGCACAAAACTCGTTTTTGTCCATCTTTCTAAATAACCACAAGATTGTTGGGTAAATTGCCTATTGCAAAGAAACCACGTGATGGATATGGCTGAAACTTTAACTGCCATCCAGTAAAAGACGGCGGTTAATAAATACAAACTTTTTCGAGAATTGAACATATGAAATTTTCGATTGAATTTTCTAAGGACTTATTAAACGCTCCTCAATCAGCATTATCATTTTCCACATTTTTGTATGTACAACTCAGTCAAGGCCTTTGTGAATAGTCTACAAATAAGTAGCTAAATTATATTTCCCTCTCGTCTGTTTTAATTGCTAACCTTCCTTTCGAAATGCACATTGCTCTTCCGACAATAAGCACACATATGACCATTTTCTTACCTTTATTTCATAAGCACTGATTTGTATAAATATTTCCTGTGGTTATTGCACTTATTTATGTTTCCATTCTTATAAACTGAGCACACAAGTACGGTTTTACGTCTGTTTGAGATTTACAGGCTAATAATGCCCCCCAAAATAGGTTTTATTTGTTGGTTGCGTAATTTAATATTTTTAATTTCCTTGCAAGGGGATTTCTGGTTTTTAAAATCATTTCAAAATATCATGCAAATTCTATTTAATCTTCACTCTGAATTTCTATTAGTATACAGTTTATTTAATTTCTTTCTCCTTTTTCGTAGTTTCTGGTAATGTTTTAAGCATTCTGTTACTGTAATACAATTTATGTTCTTTATCTCTTGCAATATAATTTAAGAGTTTCAAAATGTTATTATTAGCTAAATGCTGTGTGAAGCACGGTACTAATGTACTTATATCATTCTCACTACTTACCCGTTATAACGTGATTATTGTTTGCCAATGGCACTTCTATAATTATATTCTATTTTATCTTCATTAGGTTTTATTCAAAGATATATTCATTTTTTAAAATATATTTTTCGTTTTTTGAGTTCTCTGATTCAATATGTTTAATTCTCTTTGACTGTCTTCTCCCCTAATGCTTCCTGCGCTGCTTTTAGTGACATTTGTTTTAAATATTCCAATTCTTTATTTGCACTCATCATTAAAGCTTCTTGGTCTAAATATGTTTCTGTTCTCGTTGAGTATAATATTGTTACATTCTCTTGCTTTAACAATGTGAAGGTTCAAACCCAGAGGAGGTCTATGGATTTTTTCGGTCGTACTTATCATGGCTTCATTAATAAGGGAAGTAAAGCCATTGCTCCCGTGTCTTAAATTTACGGCACGTAAAGAAATCTCAAGCTTGACAAAGGGGCCTCCGAGCAAAATTAAGCTGTCTTTCACTCCTAATATAGAAAAGGAGTCTAAGAACCGCAGCAGTTAAAGAGTGTCCATAAATAAGTTAGTACTTTAAAGTCAGTCTTTAAATTAGGAGTATGTTTCCTCTTTGTATATTTAGTATTCCATTTATATACCGCCTTTAACATCTAAAGTCATATCGGCAGGTTTATATCTTTGGAACAAATTGCTCAACAACAAAGTTGTTCGCTCGCTCTTGCGCTATCAATCTTTGGGTTAGTATTGCTTTTGGTTACTTATTACGTTAACTCGTGCACTCACCCATATTCTCATTTATACTTCCAGACCTTACAGAGTACGTCTAAAGAAAAATCCTACTCTCCAGTCGGGAGTTGAACCTAGCCTCTCCGTAGTCCAACCAGAGGGATGGCTCAGATGGTTTCATCTTGGAGTATTTAGGAGGTCATGTGGTCCATCTTCGACTTGCATTTTTAGTGGTTTTCCGTAGTCGCCAGGCAAATACTTGGGTTGTATTAATATTTCCGGGTCACCACTCCCATCATTACTTTTCATACTACCATTTCCGAGTACGGAGCCTGAATTGCTAGTTTGGTGGTGTGTGGTGGGCGGTGTCTCCTCCCGTGGTATGGCACCAGAACAATCCGGATCTGTTGGTCAGGTAAGTGTGCAATAACCGCTACTGATCCCTACAAAAATCTTCGAATTTTTCATCTCATCCTTCCTCCTGGAGGTTGACTACGGCACAATAGACCTCTGGCCGCAATACTTAAATACTCCTCTGCCTCTTACGAAAAAAGTAAAATACTAGCTCACAGGAACAATCCATTTGATATTTTAATGTGATCAGTTAAATTCATAATTAATTTTCTTTGACATTTATACATAGAGATTAAACGTGTACGCTTTTATTAAACAAGGATATCGAACGGAAAATCCCTATAACTCATAAAAAGAAACAAACTCAGTAATTTTATCACCGTTTGCCATTTTAAAAATGTTCTACTTTCCAAGTGCAGCATCATATTTTGCTTTTTTACTGTCGTTTTATTCTTCAAGTGTAGAATATTTTGCTATAGAGAGGTTGCGTGGAGTATTTTAGGACTCCAGTCAGTTTTATTTGGAAGTTTTATATAAACATTTCGAATATTGTCTTCTAAATTTTCCTTTCCTTTCACTGCATTCCTTGGCTCACCAGCCTTCGTTAGAGGAAGATAAACAAAAACCTGCTCTTTGAGCTCCTCGACAGTAAGAATACCCCCACGTCACTTCCTGTGTAGGCTGTTCATGCCTCCCAATCAAATTACATAAGTATTTAATATATAATTCAATAAAAGTAATTAGAATACACATCTTATGTATTTATTATTCCGACCTTTCTTTCAGTAAATAATGATTTACAGTAGTGGTATAATACTAATAGTAAATAATAATTTGTTACAGTGCTTTTAGATGGCCCTTACCAACGTAGTTTTAGTGTACATATAATTTGTACTCTTTAATCTAATGCTGCTTTATAGCTCGTTATGAATTACGAAGAATAGCAGCCAATGCTATTAGTCTTAATTAGGGAAATGAAATAAATAAATAAATGTTGGGTGTGAAGACAACAAGATGAACTTAAAATAGTGAGTTCAAGAACTGGAAATGAATAAATTCAATAAAAGAAAAAAAAATAATAAAACGTAACAGTGAAAAGAGACACCAATTAGGTCTTTATCTAAAACGTATGCATACAACTCTTAATTAATTACTCAGTGCGCAATATACTTGTACTGCACAATCGACTGAAGCTGTAGTATATTTTGAGGAATTTTATCATTTTACGCTAAATAATGTGCATAACTAACTATTTTGATTTTCTCCCTTATTCCTTAATCTGGATTTAAACCATGACAATCATGTTATCAAATCAGGTGACTCAGGTGTTTTGTCTGGCTTTTGCGAGGTCATGGGATCGATTCCCGCGGCTGACCTCTCTGTTCCATGTGTTTACCAGAAGTATTCCCGTGTCACCAAGCAAATGCTGGGGAGGTTTCTTCATTCCCCCGAATTTTCTTTCTCTTCATTTCATCTCCATTTCATCCAACAGGTCTCTTTTAGGGTTTTAAGTGTGCGGTGTTAGCGCCCTTTCGTGGAGGTGACTGCACTTTGGAAATACAGCTCTCGGTGGAGGAATGGGCGTTGGTAGACATCTGTAGACTCATAGGATTTCGGTCACACACCTGGGGTGCAGGGTGCTAGCGCTCCCCACGTCGAAATGAAGATTTACTTGCAAACTACTGGGGACCCTGCATGGTGGCTCCCACCCCGACGTCCGGTTTCGGCTGCCCTTTGAATTACTCTCATCTCATACTATTCTCCTGGGGTCTGACTTAAAATAAGCGAAATCACATCCACCAGTTCAGTTTAATGTATTATGTGTTCATGGGTAAATGTAAGTAATAATTAAATAGAAACATTTATTAGCTCACTTACAAAACCATTTTATTTTGAGACACCAGATGGCTTCATTCCACCACTAATGTAAGTCGCATTAGCGCCACCTATCTAAGGTTAATATTATACACTCTATTGTAAAATAATTCGTCTGATACACACATGAAATAAACTGTAACACAAAATTTAATTTCTTATACAAAATTACTGTTTATAGCATTTCATTTTAACGGCGTAAGTTTGATAATGTTTTCACAGTCTTTCAGGTTTTATGGCTACACTGAATCCTGACCAGCAATATTTATAAACAGCAAGAGAAATATTCGTCGGGGGACGTGAAATAGAGTCTCGGCAAATCAACGAATCCTGTAACAAATTTCGAAAAGCGTAAAATACTGCTAGCAGCTTAGCCTAGCATTTCCATAGCTGTTTCCTTCGCTACTCGCACGATAAATTTTCCGTATCTTTTCCGATTCTGTTATGAGGTCAGTGATTGATACTGAAGGGAAACGAAGAGGGTGGTTAAAGCGGTGGATTTATTCACCGCAAGGGAACATTTTCATCACTTTTTAATGTCGAAGCTGTGGTCATTGAAAAAGATTAATGAAGATGAATGACGTAGGGATGATGACGAGGTTTCTGCCGTTTTTATTTTGGATCTTTGACGAAGGAGTTCGAAGCAGGGTGTATAACGAACTTTAAAAGACATATTCTGATTATCTTGCTTCAGAAACAAAAAGAGGTTTCAGCTTTAATTATCTTGGAAATATGAATACTTAATCAACGAAGTAGTATCGCTGTAACGTGTAAGGTCGCAAACGCTAAGTCCCGGGTTCGAATCCCTGTGATCACCCAACCTGAACATTGTTTTTTTTGGGGGGCAGTTTCTGGTCGCCAAAATAAATGCGAAGAGTTCTGCATTATTTCCTTCATTTCTTCTTAATTCCCTTCCCTTTCATGTTTCAGGTGTACTTTCAGATCCTCCTGTGTCAGCGGTGCCGGAAAGATTGCGCAGCTGTTAGCGCTTTGGACAAACTTTTGCCCATGGCCGCTTGAGTAAGCTGTGTCGACTGATAGGATCACTGCGTCACCCTCTTGTAATTGCTCTCGAAATGTGCGTGAGTGTTCGTTGAAATTTCTGTGCATTTCTGTGGGATTATTTGTCAGTCCGGGACCTCCTCCGACTCTTTCATATCATCAATACCTCCTGAGCTTGTAGCCTGAATGGATCCTCATGTTATCTTATCGAGTTGTGTCCCCGTCCGTTACCACACTTTACACCTCACAACGAATTCGTACATAATAGAAACTAGCGCTGTTTATGTTATAAAAGAAAGACGGAATATATAAATAGCAATAGTGAATTCCCATACTGTTAAGGACTTTTGTATCTACACAGTGAGATATGTCAAAATAGAACACCATTCCGCTGTGGCATATCAGTGTGCCATCATAAGCTGAAAGATGTAAGACGAATTTTTAGTAATAAATGTAATAAATTAATTGGTCATGTGAGATGCTCTCTACTGTATGATCCCTTTCTAACAATAATAACGTGTTGGACTTAATTCAGGAACATGTACTACCATTAAAAACTGCATTATTTGAAAAAGGAAACCATGCTTTAGCTTTTCTATCGCTTAATAAACAAGGTAGCATTTTCATGAGCATGAGAGAAAAATCTGCGGCATAGTTAGGTGACAAAAGTGCCTGTATGACCTCCGTTTCTTGTGTGTATACATATTCTGTTTTATTTTGTAAAACAACATTACAAATCAGTATGCCACTTACTTAAAAAAAAATGTGCTTTTATATGTATTTGTGTATTTTTTATGCTTATCTGCATTAGAGCTTCACCTTCTCATGGAGTTATCTTTACTTTCTCTATACGTACTATGTACATAGTGTATAGAGAATGTATTGCACTCCACCCAAAAATTCGATACCGATATTTCGCCGGAAATATATGTTTTAGGGTCACCTGAATCCAAAAAAAAGTATTTGCAGAAAAAGGTCCGTGTGTGTGTATGTGAGTCCATATGTCCGTGTCAGTCGGTCGAAAAGTCGGTAAAATACCAAACTTGGTATTTAAGTTTAGTATCTACCAGGGATGCGACACGAAGATTTTGAGAAAAATCCCCCCACCCAAAACTACCCTTTACATGTAATTTTTTTTCTCGAAAATTTTGATTTTCTTAAAAATTGCGTTAACGATTTTGATTAAAATATCATTTATTAAAGATAAATGCCTCTGAAGACTATTTTATTCTGGACGAATTTTACGGAATTTTGCATATCTGCTAAACCGTAAGACTTAGATAAAAACTTACTGCACAAGAAATGTAGAGCACGTTAAAACACACAATTGATGTCATATACATTTTTTCGTGAAGTTGGTCGTTTTTGAGATATTCCTTGTTTTTGATTTCAGCTATAATAACTTAATTTTCTCATATTATAGGAATTTGTCAACTCCTGTCCATACAAACAAAAGGAACTTTAGCCACATAGCTTTTGACTATCATTTTAACCTGTGGTACTCCCTTATTTCGCTTCTACTTACTAGGAAGCAAGTAATAAAGACTATTTCTGATAATTTTTTCTCGATTAGCATGAAATAAATAGAGGCATAAGCTTTTTAACAATAATTTGTTGCAGAGATGTAGAGAAAGTCATGTGAATGGAACACATCAGATTTTTATGCAAAGATTCTGAACTTAAATACGAAGTTTGGTATTTAACCAAAACGTTTTGGGGTTATGCTGTTCACAGACACACTACCACACAGATAAAATACACGAAAATAGATACGAGTTCGTATCTTTGTCTACCTGTTCTGCAAAAAAACTTTCTGAACGTATTCTTCTAATGGTAATTGAGATGCCGTTCAAGTTCCTCGAAAGTATAAGAGAAACAAGGGAATCTAATAGAATATTAGACAAATTATGCAATCGACATTAAAATTCCGCTCTGTTAGATGACCAGGAATAAAAGAAAAAAAAATGTACGACGACTTTCTGTTTTAGAAGAGAACAACTAATTTAAAATTGAAACCAATAATTAAAAATATCTAGGAAATGTTATCCCACAACAAAAAACTATAAAATATATATTGTGTATTTAGACGAAATATGCATTTCTCTGTGGTTTTTGCCTAACTCGTAAAGATTAGCAGATATGTAAAGGTAATTCAGAATGAAGAAGACTTCAGTGATTATTTCCAGCAAATTCAAGATATATATTTTTATTTGTCATGTAAATATCTTTAATATGTATATGCTATTAAAATCTAAGTCATTACAGCCATTTTTGAGAAAAGTTTGGATAGGAGAAGTTTATTAAAATTATTCGTGTCGCAACTGACTCAAACATAATTAAATTCATAGCTTGTCCTGTTGTTTTGTAATTTATTATTACTTTACATCTAATGTTCTACGACATTCAGTTTATATATTCCTCTTTTAAGTCTTTTCAGTGTATGTTGTTAATACTTGATCATCTAAATAAAGAATAGACTTCATTTGCTCATTTTTAACACTGAAATGTTCGTTTACTTCCCGATTCCATCTGCTTTTTTTAACTTTTTAACGTATAATATATGCTGCAAAACTCCTGTCACCCATTCGCCGTATACCGTTTGCCGGTCCCACCTAGGATTGTTCACTCACTTTTTTTTTTGTAGTGTTTAACGCCCGCTTTAACTACTTATGGCACCGCAGGCGGTGCCACTGGTGATACATGAATGAAGATGGAGCACCGGTGGAATGCGATGGCGGCGAAAACCGGAGAACCAGGAGAAAACCCGCCCCAGCGCCGCTTTGTCCACCACAAATCTCACATGCAGTCCCTTGGGATCGAAACCGGGCCGTCTAGATGAGAGGCGAGGGGTCTAACCACTCGGCTACGGCGCGGCCTGTTCACTCACTGATTTATCTACTTTTATGTAGTCTAAAATTCATTAATATACAGAATCAGGCGCATTGATGTTCTTCTTTACTTATTACAATTAATACTTATGGTTTTGTTGTGTTCATTTCTTTATGGGTTAGTTAACACGCAGTCTGAAAATTATGAGGTTCCATTCTTAAACTTAAGTAATCTCATAAAACGACTCTCAGATGTATTAGAAGTGGTAGATATATGACAAAAAGCAGCGATTATTTTTATTTAGCTACATTTTCTGTGTCATCTATTCCACTACTATAATTGAGTCCCCAATTATACTGAATTATAATTTATAAGACAAGCAGACTCACCCGTATCTCTGTACCAACTGTTCATTGCCTTCGGAGAAGCTTCCACGTCACAGCCAATATCCACGTTGCTGCCCACTGGAGCTGCCACTAGCTGGTTTGTCACTTTGATTAGCGGATGAACTGAAAGAAGACATTCCCCAAATTAAAAAACAAAATGCGTTTAGGAAGGGCAATATCTGTTTAAAACAAATACACTGATATTTCTTATTTATTTACTTAAAGTTATAAAGCTAGATATGTAGAACATCTGAACAAATCTGCTGTTCCCTTCACATGACTCTCTCTACCTGTTCAGCAAGTAACATATTCTCCAAAAGACTATTCTTTTATCTTTATCATATTAATCGAGATAGACATTAGCGGAAATTGTCTTATTAACTGCTTCATTCTTAGCAGAAGGGAAATGATACACTAAGCTAAAGCGATAGTCAATTTTTTTTTTTTAAAGCTGGTCGTTAGGTTCGTTTTGCATTGCCGGTAAAAACAAAAGAGATGAAACGAAAGGTTGCCATGTTTGAGAAAATCTTTAGTTTAAAGCTGAAATGAATAATAAAGAATATCTTAGAAACGGCCAACTCTATAACAATGTATGTGACATAAGTCTTGTGTTTTAACAAGATCTACATTTTTTCTGCAGTAGGTATTTGTCTACTTCTTTTGGCTTACCAGGTATGCAAAATTCAGCAAAATTCATCCCGAATAAACAGGTCTTCAGGAGATATTTCAAAAAAATTCAAGATCTACATTCTATTTGTGATATAAATATCTTTAAAAACGGTATTCTATAAAAATCCTTAGAGCCATTTTTGAGGGAAAAAAATCAAAAATATTTCCATGTAAACGGTAGATTGGAGCGAGGCAATATTCTTGAAAATTTTTGTGTCACCTCCTTGGGAGATACAAAATTTATATCATAAAGTTGGTATTTAATGGTCTTTTCGGTTTAGAGTTCTGCGATCCACATATACACATACAGGAACCTTTTTGTAAAACGAGTTTTCCTTTTTTTGAACTCAGGAAACCTCAAAGCAAATATTTCCGGTGAAGTGTAGAGAAAATAAAACTGCCTGAGGTGAAAATGAACTTTTGAATGTTTATAAAATAGTGCTTCATATTTGATGGAACATCTCACAATATTTTCAGTTCCAGTAACTATTTACTATTACATATTTGGAACCTAGATCTGCAGGAAAAAGCCACAAAACAGAATATAATCGGTTCATCACAAAATATTATTTGAATGTTGACCAGTCAAAATTTTTGTCTTATTGCAAGCAACATTTGAATGATTTCTCTCTTCAAACACATTGATTGCATAGAAATTACTCCTGACATTGGCTAAGATAATTTTAAATAATTATCACTTCAATAATTAGTAAAATGGGGAGATTTGCAAAATTTGCAAAAAATGACATTTTTTAATTCTTACGCATGATATAAATTGTGATTTTCTCTTAAAGTTAATTGTATATTTAAATTATTGTAAACCCAAAACTTAGGTTTTAATTATAATTTTATACATGGTACTGTAATTTTATGCTCTGAATTCTGCACCATTTCAGAGCTGAATGGATGATGAATGGTTGGATGGATGAGAGGAGAGAGAGAGAGAGAGAGAGAGAGAGAGAGAGAGAGAAAGAGAGAGAGAATCTCCTAACCGCATAGTGAAAAACGTTAATCAATTTTCAGGAGAAATTATGATCTGTAAATTCCTGATCCAGTTAAGTTTGGTGAAGCCATGTGGTTTGCTTTTTTATAAATATATGGGAGTTGATTTTCTTCATATTTTGCTATGAAATTTTCATACTCGAATGATATTTTCTGTTATACATTTCCCTGGAAGGTATTGAGGGACTTTAGGATATAATACATAAATGATAATGTGTATCTACATTATCGACAACACGGTTGATTATTTGTTAAAATAGGAATTGAACACATATGTTTTATCTAATTAATGTTGTTGCCTGAGTAGGATGGTAAACTCGACAAAGCGATATCATTATATATTTTTAGCAGTTACTAATAGTAGTAGCAGATGCTGGTTACAACGACGACGATGACGACCAGAAGCAAGCAAGCAGGTAGCGGTAGCGGTAGCTGTAGCAGTAGCAGTAGTAGTAGTGGTAGTAGTGGTGGTGGTGGTGGTGGTAGTGATAGTAGTAGTTTTTGTTTTTTTTTAAACAGGGGAAACAATCCTACAAAAGTAGAAGGACTTTCCTGAATAAACTGTTTCATTATTTTATCAATCCAAAAAATTGCCCCATTAAAGACGCCTTAGGCGAGTTGGATTCTCACCAACTAAAAAAAGCCCTGCAAGAATCAATGTAAAATTCCCCTAGGAACTGCCCAAGACGGCAAATAGTAGCAACAGCAGCAGCAGCAGCAGCAGCAGCAGCAGCAGCAGTAGTAGTAGTAGTAGTAGTAGTAGTAGTAGTAGTAGTAGTAGTAGTAGTAGTAGTAGCAGTAGGTAATAGAGGTAGTGGTGGTGGTGGGTGTAGATATAGTTGTTTTAGTCTTACTGGAGGGGTGGTGATTTTGATAATACCATTCATTCTTACCTGGACCTAGAGGTATTTTGTGTTTGTTTTTTATTTATTTTTATCTATTTATTAATTTTTTTTTTTTTTTTTTTTTTTTTGTAATTCGGAATTGAGTTTCTTAGAGTTGGTTAGCATCAGATCTCTCTTTCCGAAGATAAGCTATATTGACCTATTCAATATTGAGGCTCCAAAGGGATGAAATCTTCTTCTCTCTAGTGCCTTATAATTTAATAGTGTATGCTAGGCTGTTTCTTCCTTCCGAATAGAGAGGTTATATAACCAGTATCTGGTTTCCTGCTACAACATAAGCTAACTGTACTCTTTGAAGTCAGTGAATTACATGAGTAATAGAGATGAGTTTTCTGAAGAATAGGTAGAGAAATTCAAGCGAATGTGAAATATAATAGTTTACTTTCTCTACACGTAATATGTAACTAATGTATAGAGAAGGTATTGCATTCCACCTAAAAATTAGATACCGAGATTTCACTACAAATACACTTTTAAGCGCCCACTGTATCAAAAAAAAAAAAAAACATTTTTTAGAAAAAGTTCTATATACGTCCGTGTGTCTGTGAACACGATAACTCAAAAGCGAAAATTCAGTAAAATATCAAACTTGGCATATAAGTTTAGCATCTTACGAGGATACAATATGAAGATTTTGAGGAAAAGTCCCCACTCTAGACTAGCATTTACATGGAAATATTTTCTAACATTTTCTCAAAAATAGCTCTAACGATTTTTATTAAAATACCGTATTTTAAAGATACACGACAAATAAAATGTATATCTTAAATTGTCTGCGAATAGCCTCCGAAGACCTGTTTATTCTGAATGAACGTTGCTGGATTTTGCGTAACTAGTAAACTAGATAGGCAGAAACTTACTACACAAAATATGTATACATTTTTTTGTCGTGTAGTTGACTATTTTTGAGATATTTCTTGTTATTGGTTTCAGCTTTAAAATAACAAAACTTTTCATATATGGAAATTTGTCAACTCTTGGCAATGCAAAGAAAGTGATTATGTCCACATGGCAATCAGTTTTAATTAGTTGGACTATCGTTTTAGCCTAGTATATTCCTCCATTTTCCATTCGATTTACAAGGAATAATTTCTGCTAATGTGTATCTCGATTAGCATGAAGCAGATAGAAGCAAAATGTTTAACAATCATATGTTAGCCCGCCTGGGTAGTGTAGTGGTAGCGTGTGTGTATATTATTCTACAGATCGTGAGTTCGAATCTCGCTTAGGGCGAGTTTTCCGGATAAAGGTTTTTTTTCGGGGTTTTCCCTTATTCTTAGAAAACAAATGTCGAGTAACTTTTAAGTTCCATGGACTCCGAGATCATTTGATCATCATTTCACCAATTTCGTTTACTGTCCGATGTGACCAACCAGGTTAAAGGTCGTTAAGCTACAAAAAAAAAAATAATAATAATAATAATAATAATAATAATAATTTGTTACAGAGATGTAGAGAAAGCCATGTGAATGGTACGCATCAGGTTTTTTTTTTTAATTTTGTGTATTATTTAAGTCTTCTTTCGTTATGACGTCAAATAGCAAAAATTGTTCCAAAATCTCAGAGATACATTGCGATCTATTCGTGTTGAATTGTCCCATTGGAAATCGTTCCCAAGGGGGAAGTGAAAATTGCAATGGCGTAGCCGTGCTCTTTGGTTCCAGCGTTGCGCTTCCAAACTGAATACAGCGGCAACCACACGCAACAATAAATTCAATTACTTCCGTGAGCCGCCAATTAGGACGCGGGCAGGGTGAGGTGAAAGTGGAAGGGGTCCCATGGTCGGTCGACGGTGGGAGAAGAAGGACTTGTTTTAATGTTGTCTAATTGGCCACTCAGCAGGTAATTATAGAGAAGGTAACCTGGACTACCTGTATAATGCGATTATAGAACACTGTACTTCACAATGTGCTCTGCTGACTATTAATGGCAGAGCAAGAAAAATGCCAATTCTGAAACTTTCAGTTTTGTTGTTCGCTTTATCGGATGAATATCGTCTTGGTATTCACAAAGTTCTATGTATAACGACATTAAGACTTTATTTGTTATACAGGCCGTTTCAAAACGACACCATCGATTAACTTACTCTTTGACTTGTCCGAAACTTGATGTCGCTACTTTCAAACTCCTCTATTTAAAGTTTTATCTGTGTTTAAAAAAGGCATACATTTAGGATTAGGCAACGAAGGAACTACGGTTGTCATACGCCACACCCACATTCTACGTTTTCAATCACTAAGGTGTGCCGGCCTATATCACGCGATTAGGAACTTCGCTACCAACCGGCATCTCTCTTGGAGTGGTCCAGGCACATGTCATTTGGTTATGTACGACTGCCTAATTCATGGTGGTTTTATGGCAGTTTTTGTATGTGCCGAATTTAGAGCTGAAAATTATATTCACCTAGCACCTAACAACAAAAACCACATCTTCTGTATAGTGTTTGTCCAGACTCTTAACTCTACAAACATCTTAAGGGTATATAATTAATTACACATAGGTGAAAAATGAATGAAATCATCGCAAAGACCAATTTTACTTTCTCTAGCACGTATGTACATAATAGCTAGAGAAGCTATTGTATTCAACCTAAAAATTCGATGTCGAGATTTCACAGAAATATATGTTTTGAGATCACCTGTGTCCGAAAAAAGAAATTTTAGAAAACGGTTTGTGTGTGTCTTTGGGCAACATTGCTCAAAAACGAAAAGTTGGTTACATATCAAACTTAGTATTTAAGTTTAGCAGCTTCTAAGGATGCAACACGAAAATTTTAAAAAAATACTCCACCAAAACTTTCTTTACATGGAATATGTTTCGAAAATTTTGATTTGCTCAAAATTAGCTCTAACGGTTTTTATTAACATGTTATATGTTTAAGATATTTTCATTAGAAACGAAATGTATATCTTGAACCTTCTGGGAAAAACCCTCAATATTGTTATGAAAATGTATTTACAAGAATTTCACCTATGGGTAGCCTTGATTGCGTTACTAGCAATACAGAACTAACGTGAACTAGTATATTTTGCAACACTGTAATGCTGACTCAGAAATGCGTGGTTCTATTATACTCACTAAAGGCACTGCACCAGGAAAGTGAAGTGCGTTGATTAAGCTAGGTCTTATGTCTTGGAAATACGTTTAAGGTACCGATTTCACATCACTTGACAAAATTTACACACAAAGGACTATTAAATGGAAATTATATAAAGTTTTATTGCATATTCAAAATGAAATTAAATGTATTTTGGTTTATGTTTCATGATTCTGGCTGTTAAAATAGTTTTTTGAAAAAATTCAGATATAAAAAATACATTGAAAACATTTTCCAAAAGCATACACAACTTGGTACCTTTTCCTTGGGAACTATTTGCAACACACTACTGAAAAAATGCAGGCAAGTTTTGAATATACTTATTCTGGGAAGCAGAATGTTTAAAATATATTAATTGGTGAAGTTTAAAAAAAATAATTAGTAAATTAAAAAATATGTGTAGATTTTAGTAGTATGTTACTGCAGGTGTTAATAGTATGAGTGCGTGATATATCCTCCTGCGAAATCTAAATATGATGAATAGCGAAGTTCAATAACAATTTCATCTACCGTGCAAGGTGACGGAGATAATTGAACATTACTGAATATATTATCTGTATAATTCTACAAGAGAGTAGGATTTAGGTGCCGAATGTTGTTGCTTTTGTTTGCAACTAGGTCAATGTTTGTTTTTTCCTCTTTTGTTTTTGAAATCCGATTCGCTATTTGCCTGTGTGTCTATGAAGGACGTTTCAGAGCCTATTCCAAGAACATTCAAGACATATTTTATTTGTAATGAAGATATCTTAAACTTATTGTAATTTAATCTGAGTAAACCCTTATTTTAGAAAATAAAAATTTTCGAAGTATTTTCGTAGTAAAGGGTGATTTTGTGTGGGGAATTTTCAAAAAATCTTCGTGTTGCATCCTTTAAATGTGCTGAACTTAAATATTAAGTTGTAGTTTTCGGTTTTGAGTGATGCTATTTAGAGAGACAGACAGACACACACAGACACACACACACACACACACACTCACCACTTGACGGTATGTTGTATCCTCCTAGACTGAAGTTGGGGGAAACAAGAGTGTGACCACGTTACCTCGCTAGAGCTACCTGTGAACATTCTCTATTGTAAACGCGTTTTAAACAGCAAATGTCAGGAGGTGTTATTTTGTGTTAAATTTTAAATTGTCAATTATCGGATTTTCATTTATCACTACATTTTTTTTATACTCCAGACAATGTGTTTCTCGGAATAAATCAATAACTTTATTTAATAGCTCCTTGCTAATAGTGTGATAAATAATTTGCATGAATTGTTATTGTTAAAATATTTTCTTGTGAAGTTATAATGTAGCAGTAATCAAGTAAATATGTTGGTAAAATTTTAATTCTCAAATTTTCTACTAAATACTACAATGGTTAAAAATATATATTGGTATAATGTGAAAGACTTTGATTAATTACGAATACGAACTGTATTTAACGAAGATGGTGAATGGATTTCTGGCGTGTTCTGTATTTTGAAGCTGCTTTAGGGATTCCGCTCCTGTGTTGTGATGCCTGGTTGTTTTGATTCTGATGGTCCACCAGATGATCCCGTCAGATGATATCTCTAAAAAAGTTGGGTTTGTAGTATGATGTTAATAGTTATTTTTCTGCCGCAAAAGTTCTGTTGCTGTTCTACGTCCCCCACGTGCTTAGAAGATATTTGTTATATTTAGTTCTGTTTTTAGCAGGGATCAGCAGCCTATAATGTATTGATATTTAATTATAGTTGTGTTTACCCTGATGGAACCTGATGGATGCTAAATTCCAGCTAATCTCAGTTTTTTGAGTAAGGGAATCTTAACATTAGCATGTATTTTTCATAGAACTATGCAAAAGTATATTAGCACGTTTTGTATTCTATTTCTTTAATTATTATTTTTCATATGTTTTGCATAGGAAATATATCTGCTTCAGTAGCCATGACTGAGCAGATCGCAGAAACAAAACATTGGGGTGAGAAGTTGCTATTGTATACGCCAAGGTTATTTCCTTTGTTAATCCAGCAACACAAATGCTTTTGTAACAGCAAAATTTTAGCGCATTAGAGGGCTAAGTAACAGGGAGTTTTATACACACAAGTCTTTTCCCTAAAAGTTAGCAGCTCAAGACTTTTCCATTATAAAGAGCGGTCACGTGAGTCTAATACAAAGAACTTCCATAATTAATCACATGACAATATTATTTTCGCGCTTCTTTTCAACCAATCAGAGATGAGCTCTAAGATTGGATATGTTAGGCATATCAGCGAGGCGCTCACAAGAAAATAGGCTTGTTATGCTTTTTATGCTGTACGCGGTACGCTGTAGACGTATGTTGAAAAGAAAATAGCACTAGTTATCAGCGTATATTTCTACTTCTACAAGAACTACTATGATTACTGCCTCAACAAGTAACAAATGTGTATAAAAAGTATCAATATTAAAGAATCTGAAGTGAAGTACTTCTGTTTGTAAGTCTACCCAGTGTGACATACCCCAGTCATTCTTCCCTCCCCCTCAGTGAGAGTCAAAGTTGTGTGTTCTACTTGGATGAGCATAGCCGGCGCATCATAAAACTTCAAAGAGGTATGTACACGCTCGTTTATAAAGTTTTCCCTGGTGCTAATTCAGACCGACTCCAAGATATAGCGACAACTAAATATTTTATGAATTACAAGAACATTTTGAACTGAAACTGTGTTTATTTTTCTAGAAATAATACGTAGCGGTTTTTGGTGATGCTCGATTTATAACTTTGCTTTATTTACTTTTAATTCATACTTACAGATGTGCAAGTTCTTTCTAGAAATGTTACAAGCTGTAATTACTATATACAACGGAACATAGGTTAAGACGAGTGCAATTTTACAATATGCGCGTCCCCTCAGAAACTTTATTGTGACTCCAACTTTTTAACCGAATGCTGTTCTATGTAAGAATTATATTATTTCATAGAGTGTAACCCTCGTCATATCAACGTCCGGTTTACTTTTATAGTTTCAGCTGTTTCTTTATATTTCTTCCAAATATATTGTACGATTTCTTTAAGTTATATACACACATAACACGTATTTTAGCGACTTTTCGTTTTTGAGTTGTCGTGTTGACAGACACACACACGAACCTTTTTCTGAAAATGCTTTTTTTTTTGTTACAGGGACACTAAAACATATATTTCCGGTGAAATCTCGGTTCGAATTTTTGAGTGAAGTGCAATACCATATTATGTATATAGTAAGTTTGGAGAAAGTAAAAATGCGTACACTTACCAAACTTGGTATTTAAGTTTAGTATCTTCCAGGGATGCGACACGAAGATTTTGAGAAAAATCCTCCCACCCCAAACTACCCTTTACATGGAACTTTTTTCGAAAAGTTTGATTTTCTTAAAAATGCCTCTAACGATTTTGATTAAAATATCAAATTTATATCTTGAATTTTCTGGGAATAGCTTCTGAAGGCCTGTTTATTCTGCATAAATTTTGCTTAATTTTGCATAACTATTAAACCGTAAGAGATAGATAAAAACTTACTCTACAAAAAATGTAGGTCTTGTTAAAATACACAAGTTATGTCATATACATTTTTCTCGTGGAGCTTACCGTTTTCGAGGTATTCATTGCTATTAGTTTCAGTTGTGAAGTACTTTTACTTTTCTCAGACGGGAGTGTCCGTTTTTCTTTTGTTCTACTCCTGGCCAAGAAAAGAAGCGACTTGTAATGACAATCGCATAACGATAGCTTTTAAAACATTTAACTATTTGTTTAGTCTAGCGTATTCCCTTATTTTCTTCCTACTTATACGGAACTAAACAATAAGAACATTGTGCAAATGAGTACCACGATTAGCAAGGTGCAGAAAGAAGAAGAATCTTATATATGAAGTTTGTAGAACAGCTAGAGAAAGTCATGTGAGTGTAACACATCAGATTGTTTTTTACTATCCTATAACCATTTGAATATATTCATATGTACAACAAAAACGCAGGGTGTGAATTTATCACATGGCTTTGGTTTATAATTTTAATATTATAGCATTTTATCAATAATAATACTCATATTAACTTCTGAAACTAAACTATCCTAAACGTAATATTGTCGCAGAAGTTTCCGATTTCTACGATTGTATTCTGAACGAAGTATACACAGACTATAGTTCAGTAAGTGGGTTGCCTGCAGTGTTATAGACTTTGATAAAGCCGACGTTCCGGGTCAAACCCTTGATATGTCTGCAATTTCACTGCTTTAGCGTAATGGATGCTTTACACAAGAGTAGGACCCAAGTGGGGGGCTTCTGTTGCCACAGGATATGTATATGTATCCATCTTTAGAGTAGACCAGTTGTCTTATCCGGCATTGTACCTATGCCTTCTGTAAGCAAAGTGTTTTTAAAAAAATCTGATGTGTTCCATTCATATGACCTTCTCTACATTTCTCCAACAAATTATTGTTAAAAAGCTAATGCTTCTATTTACTTCATGCCAATCGAGAAAACAAATAGTAGAAATAGTCTTATTACTTGCTTCCTTATAAGTAGAAGAGAAATAATGAAGTACCATAGGTTAAAGTGATACTCAAAAGCTGGCTGCTATGTGACTGAAGTACCTTTGTTTGTAAGGACACGAGTTAAAAAAATCCTGTATGAGAAAAGTAAGTTTTTTAAGCTGAAACAAAACGATCAGTTGCACGAAAAAAACGTTGTATAACATAAATGGTATGTTTTATGTGCTCAACATGTTTTGTGTGGTAAGTTTTTTCCATCTCTTACGTTTAGCACTTATGCAAAATTTCGTAAAATTCATCCAGTAAAGTAGTCATCAGAGAATATTCCCAGAAAATTCAAGATATACATATTATTTGTCAGGTAAATATCTTTAATATACGAAATTTTAATCAAAATAGTTATAGCCATTTTTGAGAAAATAAAAATTTTCAAAAAAATGGACCATGTAAGGGTAGTTGGGGGTGGGGGGATTTTCTTGAAAATCTTCGTGTCACATCCTTGCGAGATACGAAATTTAAATACCAAGTTTGGTATTTAACGGTCTCTTCGTTTTTGAGATATGCTATCCGCAGACACACACACACGGACCTTTTTCCAGAATTTTTTTTTTTATTCAGGGGGACCCAATACTTGTATTTCCGGTGAAATCTTGGTATCGCATTTTTGGGTGCATTACAATATTTTCTCTATAGAACTATATACACACATAGTAAGTTTAGAGAGAGTAAAAAAGAAAATCACTGATGTGTTCCATCTACATGACTTTCTCTATAAGGTATTATTGCAAAAGTTTATACTGTTATCTACATCGTGATAATCGAATTAGACATTAAACATTAACAGCTATTAAATTAGGCTAAAGCCATAGTCAAATCTTTTAAAATATCGCTTTGTGAATCAATTGAAATTCGATTTACTTTACACGGACAAGGTATGAAGTAAAGGTGAGATTAAATAAAAATGAGCTCCCGTTTGAGAAAATATTAACTAGCTTACTAGCAACAAATATCTCATATACGTTTAACGCTACAAAGTATAAACATATTAGAAATTTAAAAAAAATACAGGTATATGACATATGTATTTTAAGCAGATATACATCTTTGTGTAGTAGATTTTTGTCCAATTTTGACCAGTTAAACAATTTCATCCAGAATAAAGAGATCTTCAGAGGCTAGTTCCAGAAAATTCAAGATATATATTTTATTTGTCTTATAAATATCAATAATATACGATATTTAATCTAAACCGATAGAGCCATTGCTGAAAAAAAAAATTCAAAAGAATGTCATGTATAGGGTGCCTTGGATTGAGTTTTTTTAAATCTTCGTGTCACATACTTAGAAGATACTAAACTTATATATAAAATTTGACTAATAACGTCTCTTTTACTTTCAATTTCTCTAAGTGTACTATATACATAATGTATAGAGAAGGCACTGCATTCCATTAAAAAATTCTATACAGAGATTTCACTGGAATAGAACTGGTCCCCTGTATCCCCCCCCCCAAAGAAGCATTTATAGAAAAATGTCTTTGTGAATGTGCCTGTGTGTCCGTAAAGTGGGTAAAATGTCAAACTTGATATCTAAGTTCAGTATCTTCCAAGGATGCGAAGAAATGTTTTCAAGAAAATCCCCCCACTCCCAAATACTCTTTACATGGCAAAAAATTCGATAATTTTGACTATCTCAAAAATGACTCTAACGATTGTGATTAAAATCTCTTTTGATATTTACACGACAAATAAAATATCATGAACTTTCTGGGAATATACTCTGCAGACCTCTTTATTCGGCATGAATTTTCTGAATTGCATAACTGGTATACCGTAAGAGATAGACAAAATTTTACTACACAAAAATGTAGATCTCCTTAAAACGCACAAATTATTTCATTAATTTTTTTCCAGAAGTTTGCCATTTTTTAGACATTTCTTTTTATATTTTTGTTTCACTTATGTAGCCTCCTTTAACATCTAAGGTCATATCGGGGGCTTTACACTTGAAACATCTCGTTGTCTGTAGGTTCTTTTACGTTGGTTTAAATAATTTTATTTTCCTCAAACACACACACACACATACTTTCAGACTCTGTGGGGATAGGGGATAATTCTGGCTAAAGAAACATTTCCCGCTCCAGCCGGGAATCGAACCCGGAACCTCCAGATTAGAAGTCAGCTCGCAGTCCATTCGACCACGGAGGCAGTCATTCCTTGTTATTGGTTTTCTCATACGGTAACTGGTCAACTCCTGGCAACGCAAAGGAACGGATTTCAATTCCATAAAAATCATATTCTAAAACATTTGACTGTCGTTTTAGCCTAGTGTATTCCCTTATTTACCTTCTACTTACAAGGATTTTTTTTTTTTGGTAGTGTTTAATGCCCGCTTAACGCAGGTGGTGGCACTGATGATGCATGAATGAAGATGGAGCACCGATGGAATGCGATGGCGGGGGAAACCGGAGAACCCGGAGAAAACCCGCCACAGCACCTCTTTGACCACCATAAACCTCAAATGCGGTCGCATGGGATCGAACCCGGACCGTCTAGGTGAGAGGCGAGTAGTCTAATCACTCGGCCAGCTTATAAGGAAGGAAGTAATTAAGACAATTTCTATAATGTCTATCAGGATTATCATAAAGTAAATAGAAGAATAAGTTCATTAACAATAATTTGTTAGACTGCCTCCGTGGTCGAGTGGTCAGCGAGCAGACTTCTCACCCAGAGGTCCCCGGTGCGATTCTCGGCTGGGACGGGGAATTTTTCTTTAGCCAGATTTCCTATCGCCCACAGAGTCTGGAAAGTGTGTGTGTGTGTGTGTGTGTGTGTGTGTGTGTGTGTGTGTGTGTGTGTGTGATATAAACCAAACGTAAAATAGCCTACAGACGACGAGTTGTTTCAAGTGCAAGGCCCCCGATATGACCTTTGATGTTAGAGGGGGCCATATAAATGAAACAATAAAAAAAAAAAAAAAGAATAACTCATTTGTTACAGAGATGTAGAAAAATTCATGTTATTGGAACACATCAGATATTTAATTCCTTTTCTCTACACGTATTTTGTACATAGTGTATAGAGAAGGTATTGCATTCCACCCAAAAATTCGATACTGAGATATCACCGAAAATAGATGTTTTAGTGGCCGCTGTATCCAAAAAAAAAAAAAAAACATTTTTATAAAAAGTTCCGCGCGCTCACTTGTGTGTATGTGTTAGTGCATCTGTGAACACTCGATAGCTCGAAAACTATAATATCAAACTTAGTATATAAATTAAGTATATTCTAAGAATGGGACACAAAGTTTTTGAGGAATAAGTCCCCACTCCAAAGTACACTTTACATGGAAAAAAAAATTCGAAAATTTTAATTTTCTCAAACATGGCTCTAACAGTTTGATTAAAATACATGTATTCAAATATTTACACCGTAAATATAATGTATATCTTGAATTTTCAGGAAATAGCATCTAAAGGTCTCTTTATTCTGGATACATTTTGCATAAATCGTAGACCGTAAGATATAGACAAAACTTTCTACACAAAAAATGTAGATCACGTTGAAATACACAATACATTTTTTTTCGCAGAGTGGACTATTTTTGAGACATTCCTTGTTATTGTTTTCAGTTTTAAAATACTTAGAACTTTTCATATAGGGAACTTTATCAACTCCTGGCAATGCAATGAAATGGGTTTCATCCACATAGAAACCACCTTTTAAAAGAGCTTTTCTTTTTAGCCTGGTGTATTCCGTCATATTCCTTCAAGTTACAAACAAGTATTTATACTAATGTTTACCCTGATTAGCCTGAAGTAGATAGAAGAGTAAGCCTTTTAACAATATTTTTTCTTTACAGATAAGTAGAAAAAGTCATGTGAAGGTAACGAACGCATCAGATTTTTTTTCTTCAAGATTTGATACTAATTTCTATAAATTGCAGTATTATTACGAAAGAGTATACAGTGATTTTCTTTAGGGTCATTTTGAAAGGCAGTATAAAAGGTACAACAAATTTGTAAATAATTGGATCGTATGTAAACAAGGTTAGAATTTGAGTGTGGCTATTAATAAACATGCGTCGCTCCATTTACCAGTTCAGTTAATTGGGGTTATTTAGTGCAAAGTGGAAAAAGGATATCTTTTGCATAACATTTACAATTCATATTATTTTATTGTGAACAAATTAACTTGTACTTTCTCTATACGTACTATGTACATAGTGTATAGAGAAAGTATTGTATTCCACCCAAAAAAAATTGGAAAAAGGTTGCGTGTGTGTCTGTGTGTCTGTAGACAGCATAGCTCAAAAACGAAATGCCAAAATTGGTATTTAGATTCGGCATCTTCCAAGGATGTGACACGAAGATTTTCAAGAAAAACCCCCCCATCCCCAACTCTCCTTTATATGGAACTTTTTCCAAAAATTTTGATTTTCTCAAAAATGGCTCTAACGATTTTTCTTAAAATATCGTATATTAAAGATGTTTACCTTACTAATAAATTGTACATCTTGAATTTTCTGGGAATAGCCTCTGAAGACTACTTTATTCTGGATGAGTTTTACGGAATTTTGGATAACTGGTAAACCGTAAGAGACAGACAAAAACTTACCACACAAAAAATGTTGAGCACATTAAAACACATAGTTTATGTCATATACATTTTTTCGTAGAGTTGTTTTTTTTTAAATATCCCTTGTTTTTGTTTTCGGCTTTGAAAAACATACATTTCTCATACAGGAATTTTTCACCTCCTGTCCGTACAAACAAATGAACTTCAGTCACATAGCAACCAGCTTTTGATTATCACTTTAACCTATGGTACCCTTATTTCGCTTCTGCTTAAAGGAAGTAATACGATTATTTCTACCAATTTTTTCTCGATGAGTATGAAGTAAATAGAAGCATAAACCTTTTAACAATAATTTTTGCAGAGATGTAGAGAAAGTAATGTGAGTGCAACACATATTTTTACTTTCTCTAGCCCCATATGTACAATGTATACAGGGATAGAGAAGGTATTGTAATGCACCCAAAAATTCGATACGGAGATTTCACCGGAAATATATGTTTTGGGGTCCCCTGAGTCCGAAAAAAGCATTTTTAAAAAAAAAATCCGTGAGTGTGAGTCTGCCTCAAAACAAAAATACTTGGTATTTAGGTTTAGTATCTTCCAAGGATGTGACACGAAGATTTTCAAAAAAATCCCCCCGCTACAAACTACCCTTCACATGGAAAAAAAGTTGAAACATTTTATTTTCTTAATAATGGCTCTAGCGTATTGAATAAAATCCCCTATATTAAAGCTATTTATGTCCTAAATAAAATGTATATCTTGAATTTTTTGGGAATAGCCTTTGAAGACCTCTTTATTCCGAACGAATTTTGCTGAATTTTGCCTAACTGCTAAACCGTAAGAGAGAGAAAAAAAACGTACTACACAAAAAATGTACCTCATCAAAACACACAACTTTTTTCTCGAGATATTGCTCGTTATTGGCTTCAATTGTGAAGTATTTAAACTTTTCTCACATAGGAAGTGTCTGTTTTTCTTTTGCTCTCCTCCTGGCCAAGCAAAGAAGTGATTTGCAATGACAATCGCATAAGGGTATCTTTTAAAACATTTGACAATCAGTTTAGCATAGTGCATTCCCTTATTCCCTTCTACTTATAAGGAACTAGGTGGTAACATTCTACTAACATTTATCTTGATTAAAATTGTGTACAAAGAAGAAGAATCTTTTGTAACAGTTTTGAAGAGCAGCTAGAGAAAGGCATGTGAGTGTAACACATCAGATTTTTCTGTCTAATTTCACCTCAAAATTTGAATTTTAATGATACACCACTGTGTTTTAAATTTCAGTTTGGTTATTCCGTCGGATAATGAACATGCTTAACCGCCCGCCTGGGTAGTGCAGCATGTTTGCTTCACATTCAAAAGGTCGTGAGTTCAAATCTCGCTTAGGTTGAGTTGCCCGGATAAGGTTTTTTTCGGGGTTTCCCCTTATCCTGAGAAGACGAATGTCGAGTAAATTTAAGCTCCATGGACCTCGAGAATATTTGAACATCATTTCACCAATTTCATTCATCGTCCGATATGACAAACCAGGTTAAAGAACGTTAAAAAAAATTAACCAACGTCTACTTGTCGCTAATGAAAACTCTCTTTCTGTAAGTAGCGTAACTGTTGCACTGTTTAACAATTCCAAATACTTATTTTTCTCTTTCTCTAGAATGTCAAATACTGTTGTAATGATAGCCTTTCCTTATGTGTCGTCGTAGCGAAACTCCTTCAGAAAATACTATCTCTTTATTTCACAATTTGTTTTGTGACCAGTCACGCAGAGAATTGATACTGCCTGGGAGGAGGAGAAATTTTGTTTACCCAAAGGTGGAATCTTATCGAGAGCAAACACATTGAGATATAAGTGAATGGGCCACATTTAATGAAACAAAATATTTTATTTGTATGCCTTATTTGAAACTCAAATATTTCAGATTTCCTGTGCACGAGTAGGCCCTTTTAACTTTTTCTACTCATTACGTAGAACATAGGTAGAGAACGTATTGCTTTCCATCCATAATGCGATATCCATATTTCACTGGAAATGCACGTTTAAGGGACACCAGTATCCAACACAGCATTTTCAGAAAAAGGGTGTCGTAAGAACACGATAACCCGACAACGAAAATCGGTTAAATACCAAACTTGATATTTAAGTTCAGCATCATACAAAGATGTAACGCGAAGCTTTCTAGAAAATACCCCTACCCCAAACTGCCATTTTTGTGGGAAAAGAATTCTAAAATTTCGATTTCCTCAAAAATGGCTCAAACGATTTTGCTTAAAATACCGTATATTAGAGATAATTACATGAAAAATAAAATGTATATCACTAATTTTCTTGGAACAGCCTTTAAATACCTCTTCATTCTCCATGTCTTTTGCATAACTGGTAAACCGTGAGAGATAGATAAATGTTTCCTTTCGTAATCGGTTTACCCTCCCCGTAATTGCAGGACTGATAACCCCCTAGGACTTACAGGCCAATGCCTGGGAGTCAAGAGGGAGCTTACGGCTCGAAGCTACAGAATAGAGAACCTGTTACAAGGGGGTCGGCCCTCAGCCAGGCATGAACATGAGGAAGTGGATTATATGAAATGTAAGCGAAATTGATGATTAGAAAAGTGATGATGGAATAATTGGTGGAATGAGTGATCCGGGAGAAAACCCGCCCAGACGCCGCTTCGTCCACCATGAATCCCACATATGAGCACCTGGGATCGAACCCAGGCCGCCTAGATGGGAAGCGAGCGGTCTAAGCAATCACCCACGGCGCCAGCCCTAGGTAAATGTTATTAGACAATTAAAATATACAATTCATGTCATATAACATTTTTGTGTAGTTAACCATTTCTGAGATATTACTTTTTATTGGCTTAAATTTTCAAATGCTTAAACTTATACAGGAATTTGCCAACTCCTGGTCATGCAAAGAGAATACATTCCAATCAAATAGCAACCACCTTTTCAAATATTTGATTACATCTAGTGTACTCCTTTATTTCATTTTTTAATTATAAGGAAAAAGGAATAAGACGATTTCTGCTAATGTGTGTCTCGATGAGCACGAAGTAGATAAGAGAATAACAGTTTTAAGAACAATTTGTTACAAGAATGTAGAGAAAGTGATATAAATGGAATACCTCAGAGTTTTGTACTTTTATGTCGCATATTCAGATTTTTGGCAAGCCCTTTAATGTAAGCGCATTATATTTTTCTATCTTGACTGCATACTGAATAATAGAGATGACATCTAAGGAAGAAACATTGCAATGTTTAATTATTTATATTGTATTAAAACAGCTTCTGTTATAATTATTTTCTATTTCAGACCAGAAAAGTGTCAGAAAGTTAGAGCTACACCGAAAAATTCAATACTTTTTTAGATTTGAACTGTGGATCTCCCGGTTTCCGTCCGGTAGCTCTCGCCAACTGAGCTATCAGCTACATTCCATCATGATATTTTACCAGTATAAATGCTGGTCAAATGGGGAATTTAACGTCATATTGGCATGTTGTCATAGTATTGACTGGAGCAGCCGGACAGAAAACGAGCAATCTGAGGTTCAAATCCCGGTTATCACATAGAATCTTCAAGTATGACTAACTTTCAAACTTCTGTATGAACAACTTATGGACAAAATATTCTGAATTTACTCTTTTGATAATTTAATACATACACACTTTATGAAATGCTTTAATGGGAATACAGCCAAACATTATTCTACACCTAATTCATTTAGGTCATCACGTATTTTAGCATAGTACATTTTCTTCTTCCCTCGCTCCAAAATCTCTTGTCCCTTTGATTTTCCGAGGAATCTTTCCGGAGTCTGAATCCTTTCCCGCTTAATACCAGTCTTTCCATCTTCCTCTGTGACCACTAAACCCTCTGCTATGTTACATCTTCCTTGTGTGTCTTAAATCGTACATGTCCTCTCTAGGATAAATCTGAACAAATCTTTAGTTTTACTTTTGAAACAGTTCATTGTTGTATTTTAGGGCTCATCTTAAGAAAGGAGTTTCATTTGTTATCCTTACGATGCCTTTATCTGTTGTGGAATTATTATTTCAATGTTTTATTTGCGCAGCTAATATATGTCTCTACGCATTTTGTAGTACAAAATGTATAGAAAATATATTGTAATGCACCCAAAAATTCGATACCGAGATTTCACTGGAAATATATTTTTGAAACCCTCCTGGATATATTTATATAAACAGGTAAGTATGTATCCGTCTGACTGTGTGTGTCTGGACAGCATAGCTCCAAAACGAAAAGACCGTTTAACCCTCTATTGCATGAATAATTTTGTTACATATGCCGTTCTTCCTCTAATTCCCTTTAACGTGGTTGTTCTTATCGGACGATAAATGAAATCGTAAAATGATGCTTATATTATCTCTAAGTCCGTGGAGCTTAAAGTAAATCAATATTGGTCCTCTCAGCATAAAGGAAAACTCCGAAAGAAACTTTACTCACTCTAAGCGAGGTTTGAACTCGCAACCTATTAAATGTGAGGTAGACATGCTCCTCCAGACTAATGAGGTGGGCTAGTTCATATTTGCTCCTAACAGCTGATATGAATATAGAGATAAATCGGAAGGACAGAATGTTTTAATTTGGTTCCAAGGTAGATTGGTTTATATGTTCCTTTGTTAATAAACTAAGACATTTTAAAATACAGGAGGCTATTTTTAAAGAAGACGAATTGATGATGGACTAAGATAATTATGCCGTTGGTAACAAAGTTTTTGTGGATACTGATTGGGCTAGATTGATGATGATGACAACATGACAGCAAAAAAAGGCAAAAATATTTGGATAACATGCATTGGCTCTGGCGTGGAGGTGCGAAGTGCTTGTGTTACGCTGCCTAATTAGGTATTCGTTCAGGATCAATTAGTATAGTGCGTCACTTGTAGGCATTGTCGTCAAAGTCTTGCATCGGATATTAAATACGACTGCAATAATGGTTTTCATCATTAGTGCGAAATTGCAGATTGTTAATATTGTGGAAGAAAAAAATCAAATGTTATACTAACGGTCTTAATACTATTGAAAATATTAAAAATAAATCTCTCTGTGCAGTTTTTACTGGTTAGGCAGACGGCCAACATGGAGATTTACGGATGGTTTAGTTCAGGAAGTCTACAAATATTAGAAGTATATGAAGGAAAGTGATACTTAATAAACATTGTTTTATTGACATCATTATACCTTAGCAAGAAATCAAAATATCAAAGCATTATAAAGAAAACATGCAAACACGAATGTAATTAAATTTCACTGCAGTACGTGCTCTCATGATTGCATGCTTTCGTTATGAAAAGTTCAGTTTTATTTTTATACTGCCAAGCAAATGAATAATAATGATTGGAATAATAATAATATTAGTAATAAAAATAGTAATAAAATAGTAATACAGTGAAACATACGTGCTGTCATGCAAGTTTACGCTGATATACAAGAGGAAAACCGAGAGTGACCTTCGTTCTTATATCTTCACCAACGGCGCATGCTTGGATTTACCCCTTGGAGTTCTGCAGTTTCTAAACGCACGAAGGGTTATCTGCTTACGTGAAATGTGGCGTTGTTGGGCCACTTAGTATACAATTTGTTGAAGTATTTTTAGTTTTACAAGGAATACATAGTCCATTAAATTTAAACGGATAATTATTCTAGAAGTTTCTGTTGCTAGGAAGACCATGTTTTGCATCAATGGCCTGGTGGCCAGAAGGTCAAACGATTCACTAGCGGAACTGTGTTTATATGTAGGAAGCATTTCAAGTGAATGCTGTACAGGTATACGTAGACACCCATGCCTTTTAGTAGACTAGTTTCCTGGGACTATGTTTATAACTTTATGTAAAAATATATACATACTCGTTAAAGTTCTCGGGCTGATTCACAAAAATGTCAAGATCTGGACTTCCAATTCTATCAGTTTATTCTGTACGAAGACAAACACCTTCAATAAGTCGGTTTCCAACCATATATTTGCCTAGCTAGCGGTCCGATTAAATTAAGAGTTCAAATCTTATTTTGCTTGCCTAAAGAAC
This sequence comes from Hymenopus coronatus, assembly GCA_030762935.1. Taxonomy (NCBI): domain Eukaryota; kingdom Metazoa; phylum Arthropoda; class Insecta; order Mantodea; family Hymenopodidae; genus Hymenopus; species Hymenopus coronatus. Next base: position 87,911,467 of record CM060896.1, on the reverse strand, counting down.
ATCTAATAAAATATGATAATTGTATACCGCTTCTATTTCTAAAAGTACTGGTTATCTAATTCTGTTTTACTTTCTCTACACATGCTATGAGCACAGTATATAGAGAAGTATATTGCACCCAAAAATTTTATACCGAGATTTCACTGGAAATACATGTTTTGGGTCCCCCTGAATCCAAAAAACTCATTTTTAGAAGAAGGTCCGCCTGTGTGTCTGTGTGTGTCCGCCTTTTGAGAATTGCTCAAAAACGAAAATACCATTAAATACCAAACTTAGTATTTAGGTTTGGTATCTTCCAAGAATGAGACACGAAAATTTTCAAGAAAATCCCCCCCTCCACAAACTGGAGAAGAATTTTCGAAAATTTTGATTTTCCAAAAATTGCTGTAACGGTTTTGATTAAAATATTAAAGAATCTAAATTCCAAATAAAATGTATGTCTTAAATTTTATAGGAATAAGTTCTTATTTCTGGATGAATTTTGCCGAATTTTGCTTAACTGCTAAACTTTAAGATACACAAAACTTACTAAACAAAAATGTAGATCGCGATGAAACACATAATTTATTTCCTATACATTTTTTTCGTGTAGTTGGCGTTTTCGAGATGTTTCTTGTTATTGATTTCTATTTTAAAATACTTAAAACTTTCTCAGACGGGGATTTGTCAACTCCTGGCTACGCAAAGAAATGGATTTCAATCCCATAGCAACCACATTTTAAAACACTTGACTGTCGGTTTAGCCTAGTGTTTTACCTTATTTCTTTCTAGTTATAAAGGAACTAAGTAATAAGACCGTTTCTGCTAATGTTTTAGCATTAAAATAAAGAATAAGCTTATTAACAAGTATTTGTTACAGATATATAGAGAAATTCATGTGAATGGAACACATTTTTTTTGGTTCCATTTATACCCTGTCTTTAACTAGATGGCGCTATCCGCAGCATTTCCCTGTAGAACATATTCCCTATCGTCAATGGTGTTAATGTGTGTACTGTAGTCGTTAGGTTTATATCCATCTTTAATTTTCACCATTAGAACACACACACACACACACGCGCGCAATTACACTCACATTCATACTTCCAAACTCTGGGGAGGATAGGGAATAATCTGGACTAGAGGAGAATCCCTGCCCTGGAAATCTGAACCCGGGATCCCTCGCACAACACTACTCTACCGACTGAGCTATGAGCCAGCCCCCGAATTCTTAGTTTCAAAATTTTAAATTCACAACTATTCTCCAGTAATATGCAGCAAATGGAGTTATAACGTTTCAAAGATGGAGTATTCACGTTAATGCAAACTACTGTAGAACATTACATAAAGTAGGTACTACCAAAGATTTCGTACATGAGGAGAAATACAAGGAGGTATTTAGACAAAAACGTTTTTGGCTGTTATACGATGAACGCAAGTTAAATGACTAAATTCTTTGTTATCTTATACACCATAATTAAGAGTATATGCATAAAGGCTATTTTAATCAACTAATGGTGTAAATATGATATTTAAATATATGTTCAGTTATGGCAACTGAAATAGTCTACTTTCAGTAAAAATGAATAGACTGCCTAGAGTATTTTTCTTTTTTAATGTTGGCATGAATTCTTTTATCAGTTGTATTACATGTCTATCGGCTCTAATATTGTATTGAACAAAGTGGGCGCAGAACAGATGGAAAACGTAAGCATTTTATTAGCGGCTGTGATACACTTACTAGATAATCCCATCTTCAATAGGTTGTACGTACTTTAATCAAAATCATTAGTGTCATTATTGAGAAATCAAAATGTTCTATACTGATCAATGTAAAGGGTATTGTGTAGGGGAATCTTCTGAAAATCTTCATGTTACACCCTTGGAAGACAGGGCTCTTAAAATACCAACTTTTCTATTTAATAAAGTTTTTGTATTTACACACACACATACCCGCTGACTTTTGTATAATTGATAAATCTTAAATAAGAAACAAGCTTTTTACACAGAAATGTTGATCGTTAAAGCACTCAACTCACCATTTACATTTTTGTAGAATTAACTGTTTTGGTGTTATTCTTTATTTGTTTAAATTTTAAACCACCTAAGCTTTTTTTAAACAGGAAGTTGTCTTTCGTATCATCTCTCGTTTGTTTAACTCCTGGCCTTGGACAGGAAATTGAACTTCAATAAGGAAAGCATAGCGACAGCTTTTAAAAGATTTTACTGTTACTATAGCCTAATGTATCTCCTTATTCCTTTTTTACTTATAGGGAACTAAGTAATAAGACCATTCTGCTAATGTTTATCTCGATTAGAATTAGGTGTATAAGGGAATAATAGGAAAAGCATATTAAAATAAGATATTACTTACAGTGAACTTGAACCATGAATCGTTTGCTGACTGGCGGTGGAATGCCATTGTTGGCGATGCATAAATAAGCCCCCATATCTGTCCTCTGCACACTGTTCAGCAAAAGTGTCTCTCCGTCGAAGGATCGTACAGCTGAAATACAAGAACACAATATTTTAGAAAATATCAGATAAGCATTATTTATTTCAATAACCTCGTTTAAAATTTTCACATCATTTTGTGAGAAATTTTGGCACAGTCTAAGTGGGATTTCTCTACTCGCATTTGGCAGGAGCTCTATTACTAACTACTTCAAAGAATCATCTTTATTTGCAGTGGGGGCTCTACAGTATACATTTTTAGTATTCACAACATTTTAGTTCTGATATCTCTGAAAATATGAAATAACAAAAATGAATAATAAAAATGTTTCTGGTGAAAGAAATATTTTTTTAGAATTTTTGTTGTGTACGTCATTAAGTAGTGTGTAAATTAAATTGTACTTATATAATTTTTCCTTACATTACCCCGCATGTAAACAATATGGCAAACTTTATTCATTCTTATTTCTGGACTCGTTTTCTAATTAAATTACAATTTATTCTCTGCATTCTGAGTATTTCAGTCAAATTACTTTTCTTTAAAATAATGATGCTGCACTGCTTAAACTCCTGCAAAAAAGCTTACTGTTAGTAAGGTCAAGGTTCCAAATATAACATCAACGGATATCGACACAAACTAGTTATATAAAACAGGAATGTCTTCCACCAAAACACAGCAAGTCGGTTACTCTGTTTTATTGCATCAAATATTTAACAGTTCAAGCAAATATATCTAAATATGTTCATAAAACGTTACACTTCAAAGGTTTACATAAATAATTTCCATTTCCGGCCACCAATGCCAATGTAATATTATGTGCCAGCAGTTTGTAAGAACTGGGCCCACTAGAAATTTGTAATTAGCAACAAAACATGCAGGCCGTGGTATATGTGAACAAAATTACAGTTTTAAAACCAAAAGTTAAAAAGCACTAGCGTTAAATTAATATTTCAACAATGCAAAACAAAAAATGAATAAAGGAATAAAATCCGCAAGATTAACAATGATTTAATAATACTAAGTTCAACAAACCTTCTCTGAAAATCGACTCGGCCTTAACTGCATATTAATATAATTGAAAGCCCGGCTCTGTTAATACATTTCACGAATATCAACCTTTTCACGGTAAGCTAACAGCTCCAAGAAAAAAAAAATCTGATGTGTTCCATTCACAAGACTTTCTCTACATCTCTGCAACAAATTATTGTTAAAAAGCCTATGCTCCTATTTACTTCATGATAATCGAGAAAAAATTAGCAGAAATAGACTTATTGCTTCGTTGAAAGTAGAAGCGAAATAAGGTAGTACCATAGGTTAAAGTGATAGTCAAAACCAGGTTGTTATGTGATTGAAGTTCCTTTGTTTCTATGGACACGAGTTGACAAATTCCTGTAGGAGAAAAGTATACGTTTTTCAAAGCTGCAACCAAAAACATCTAAATATCAAAAAAAAGATCAACTCCACAAAAAATATTTATATAACATAAATTGAGTGTTTTAACGTGCTCTACATTTTTGTTGTAAGTTTTTGTCCATCTCTTACGGTTTATCAGTTATGCAAAATTCCGTAAAATTCATCCAGAATAAAGTAGTCTTCAGAGGCGATTCCCAGAAAATTGAAAATATAAATTTTATTTCTCAGGTAAATAACTTCAAAATATGACATTTTAATCAAAAGTATTAGAGCCATTTTTGAAAAAATCAAAATTTTCAAAACAATTTCCATGTAAAGGGTAGTTAGGGTTGGGGGAATTTTCTTGAAAAGCTTCGTGTCGCATTCTTTGAAGATACCAAACTTAAATACCAAGTTTGGTACTCAATGGTCTTTTCGTTTTTGAGCTATGCTGTCAACAGACATACACACACGCAAAAACTCACAGACAGACAGACACACACACGGTCCTTTTTGTAAATATGCTTTTTTTGGATTCAGGGGGACGCAAAACCTGTATTTCCGGTGAGATCTCGGTATCGAATTTTCGGGTGGAATACAATAATTTCTCTATATACTATGTACATAGTACGTGTAAAGAAAGTATTAACTAAATAAAAACACATAAATATTAACTAGGTACTTTATTCGGCCAAGGTCAGAGCTCACCCAGAGCACGACTCAAAGCAGGACGGCAAAGTCAAGACTACTGACTCGGTCTCTCGTCATCAGGTTCTGATCCCGAGAAAAGACATGGACGCCCTTAACGGAAAATTTAGAAACTGCAGCTAGGTAAAACCGCCTGCATCGGTTCAGCGCATTTGTAGATTATTGTTCTAAGATATTCAGAGAGCTTTATCCCTAGCGATGGGCAGAATCGATATTACTTTTAATAATCGAACATTTCATTCGATTACAAGGTGTCGAAAACAAAACTGTCACTGAATAAGGTTTTCGCTAATTGAAATCAGCTTGTAGTCGTATGTAAATTCTCAGATGCTGCGTTATCGTCGCTCAAGTGATGTTCTCAGTTCTCATCAAGTTGTTCTCGAATACTACGACGCGTCATTAATGTTTTTGCTAATCGAAATCAGCCTGTTTTGTATCCAAGTTCTCGGGTGCTACGCTATTGTCACTCGAGTGATGTTCTTCAGTTCCTGCCATGGCTGTTCTCGAATAAAGCATTCAGTTCAAATGATGGACGAAAAATACGACAATCAGGTTCTAGGTTTTACTATTTTCTGCACGCAGGAAGAATTGGATGACAAAGATAAATGACCGATAGATGGAACATAGCTGCTGTGCTAATTGTAATCTTGTATCGTGGACTTCAAAACAATTCACTGCAGCGCACGATCTTAATTGTTTTGCTCCGTATGTGAGGACGCTGTGCTGCAATGATTCTAAAGCTAAACATGACAGCAAAATATTCTATTGGAGCACAGGAATGTAAAGATATATTTAAGCAGGAACGTACTTAAGTTTAATTTTATACACTCTTTGCGTATTAACATGCACTATAGAGATAATTTAATTGCTTTCTCACAGAAACCATATGTAGGACAGGAGTTGGACAGGTAGAGTTATGGTGGACAAAAACGGCGCTGGGGCGGGTTTTCTCCGGGTACTCCGGTTTCCCCCGCCATCGCATTCCACCACCATCATTCATGTATCATCAGTGTCACCGCCTGTGGTGCCATTAGTAGTTAAATCGGGCGTTAAACACTACAAAAAAAGGTAGAGTTAGACTGAAAAATTCAGTACCATAACCGGGAGTTTAACCACGGATCTCCCGGTCTCTAGCCGGTTGCTCTACTACTATGATACTATGAATCCTGAGTCTTGTAATATTTACGACATTGTAAGTCACCTTTACCTCATTATTTAAATAAATAATTTACTTTATTTAGATAACTAAAGTAAAATAAAGCTAAACAAGCTGAAGCTAAGCAGGGAGCAGCTGAATTAATACAATAGTTAAGTCCGTAACAGGATGATAAGGTATGGTTATCGATAAATGACACCTTGATGTGTAGGTATCCACTTCGGTATGTTAGATGTTTTTTTCTCTTCGACAAACAATGTTCTCACAAAGCAATTACATAATTTGCTCTCTGATATTTTACACGGTATTAACTGAGCAGCAAAATCAACAACACTTGTTAGTATAGACTAAGCGTTTCGTTTCCACGTGACCTACTGTCTAGACTGTGAGGGACTATTGGCCTTAGAAATCAATTAACCTTAATTCCGGTACAACATTATTTACTGTGAGCCCTCCCCCATTCAACGTTTCGCCTTCTGCACGGCGCTCTCGGGGTATATACATATTGCTTGTGTGCACCACGTCTATTTGGAAATGCTATCCAACTTAAAAACTTACTACTTTTAATAAGTAACACTATTAGTTCGCTAATGAAGCAAATGTTGATGTAAAGTTGTTAATTAGACTGAACTGAGTTGCCAATACAAATATCTGCATTTATATCCCTAACAGACTGCGTGAATTTGTATATTTACAGGGTGGAAGGTGAATGTATGCAAATTCTTTTATCAGTGTTTGAGGACGATGGATAATCCGTATTTGTAGTTTTTCGCTACCTTCTTAAGCTAGGTTCACGAGGGAAATATTTCGATGTTTTTAGGAGACTATTATTCCCTATCTCAGATGTTCGAATGCTTACCTAACAGGTACATTGACCATTCTCTGTCCTCTTGTATAGGTGGTGTGATGTATGTAAACACCGCACATATATAGCTCAGGGCCGTACAAAACACATTTCTTGCTCGAATTTGTCTTCATTTATAACAGTGCTATTAGTAAGCAAACAAAGCTATACACACATAATTATTATTCGCACTACTCTTACCAAATATCAAATTATTTGCATTTATTCAACTACCATTCTATATTTATATAAACAAATAAATGCAATCCATATAACAAACGAAGACGTTATGTCGCCTGCATGGGGTGCGTTTTAAATGATATATCATCATCATCAACTCTTCATGGTTTAGGAAAATTCTCCTATTCCAGCCTCAAATTTCTTCTCATTTTTTACGGTCTTCCTATTGTTCTATAGCCTAAAGGTTTATATTTGTATGACTAATGGAATGCGAAAGTTATCTATTCTTTATAAATTCCTTTTTCATTTTTGTCTATTTATTTGCATGTTTTCTTTTAACTAAAATATGTTTAATTCTATCCTTATGCCTTCGTTTCAAAAATTATCTCGTCCTTTTACTGCTCAAATATATTTCATTTCTGCCGCTTGTATTTGGCTCCAATCTTTCTAAGTGCCCATGTCTCTGAATTATATAGCAAAACTGGAACAGCCATTGTCTTATAGAATTTTAGGTTTGTATCCTTTCGGATTTTTCTTTTCAAAGTACGGCTATTATTTCACAAATTTTATACTGGAACTTACTCACTTTATTACTTAATTCTTTTTTGTTTATTTAAAGGTTACATTACAGCCCAAGTAATTACATTTTCCCACTATTGTTTAACACCATCTTCGAAATCTTATTAGTTTTTATATAAAAAATTCACAGATTAGTATAATGTAACATAATAATGAACTGTGGTATAGTAATATAACATAATGCAATTCAATGCAATATAATGTATATATGCTTAGGCTTTCACGGCCGGCGTTAATCCAGTAAAATGTAGAAGTTTCCGTGTGTTTGTAGGCCATGACCCGTGACTCCGCCGAGCAACTTCAGAGGATGACTCTTGTTGGTTGAAGCTAGTCAGGTGACATTTCATTTAATCGACCACGTCCTACAAACCCGGAAACCTCTACATTTTACTGGATAATATAATGTAACCGTACAAGAAAGGAAGATGAATTTTCTTGCCAACTCAATTAATGATCGAATGGTGAACTGTAATAACTGAGGAGTAAGTTCATATGTCATAATACTACTCAGTAACCGCGCATGCACACAGTTGTACATACAGTTATTGCCTTGGAATTTTTACAGCTTTTGTAGGACTCAAAAATTACCAAAAAGATTACAACACAAAAGTATTAATCAGCATTGTTTGTTTTCCTTTAAATATATATGCTTCGCCGATACTGTTGTAACTTATTCATTCCGCAGTCGTTGACGCTGCTCACAGAATTCCAGTTCATTTGTTTCCAAAACCCTTTTGCTCTCCATACGCGTAGTGAAAATTTGTGCGTTTGTTTCACACTTTCCTAACGAAGCAAATCCGATTAAGTGCCGAAGAGTTGTAACAACCCACACGATAATCGCCTCTGATCTTCCTTATACTCGAAAACGTGCACGCCAACAAATCATATCATTTGAGGGGAGGATTATGAAACTTTACTGCTGGACAAAGACCGCTGATGGTAGCAGCTCCCCACTTTTATTTTTCACAGTTGTATTTTTAGAACAGTAACTACAAGGCAGTCTTAACGTTTATTAGTTTCGTTGTTGTAATTGACGCTACAGGCGAAAAAGGAGCCAATCTACAAAACGTGCTTTTCAATGACTATCCTTATTTGAATGGCGAACAATTATCGTAATTTGAGTTTGTGACTGTAAGTTAGACTAATTTTCTCCTGACCTAAAAGGAGCTTCATCTTTTATTTTACGCCATACACATCAACCAATAAATAGCAAAACTGACGTGTTCCATTCACATGACTTCTCTAGCTTTCTCCACTGCCTTACCAAAGCTTAGTCCTATGTTTGTTTCATGCTAATCGAGCTAAACATCAGCAGAAAATTCAGTTAGTTATAAGTAGAAGAAAATAAAGGAGTAAACTAGGCAAAGCTATAGTCAAATCGTTTAAAAGCCGGTGGCTATGTGATGGAATTGAAATTTCCTTCTCTTTGCATGACCAAGAGAAAAACGAGTAAATATGGAAATGCCATTTGAGGGAATCATTATGTACGAGAGTTGGATGAAATTACCTGGTTAACATTGTCATTTGAAACGAAGTATATGGACAACAACCAAAAATGAATACCTTTATATATCAAGTATTTCTTTTCTCGGAAGGGAAGTAAAGACGATAATCCCGTATCATAGATTTGCAGCACGTAAAAGAACCGAAAACCTGATAGAAGCTTCTGAGCAAACTTTTCGGTCTTTCTTAGCCGGTATAGAATGGGAGCAAAGAAGTAAAGTAGTTGAAGAAAACCACAAGTAAAAGCACTCCACAGACTCACCTGAAAAAAACCAGATACATTACTTGTAGTGAATGTCTAATCATACGGATGTTGTGGGAATGGATGACTAACATTTACGCTTCATAACATAAAATGATTCGATCCCCAGTACCGGCGAGGGTATCTTTCCCCCGCTGGGAGACCTGGCCCGGGGTGCACTCAGCCTCGTAAGGTCGCTGGGGGCCAATTGAGGAGCTACTTGATGGAGAAGTAGTGGCTCCAGGTCATTAGGACCACATTAACCGGCTGGGGGGCTCGAGGTGCTGACCATGTCTCACCCTCCAATTCTGCACCCCATCCATGAGGTCTGTAATGGACCGAGATGGGTGACGCAGCGGCCGGGCGGTAGGCCAAGATTCCCCGTGAGCTGTCGTGCCATGGAGCTATTAATATAAAATGAGTGTAACAGCAATAAAACAAAATCTAGTTTTTGAAAAATAGAATCCATCCCAGATTTCATTTAAAGGTTGTTTTGAAGGATTGGTTTAATTTTGACAGAAGGATGGATGAAGTAATATACATTTAAAGTATTTTAAAATTTTAACTAATAACAAGAATTATTTAAAAATGGTTAACTCTGTCAACAAAATATGTACGTATATTATAGAAATTGGGTGTTTTAACGAGAAATTTATTTTTGTAGTAAGTCTCTTGCGGTTTATCCGTTATACGAAGCTTATCCAGAATGAAGTGGTCTTTAGAGGCTATTTCCAGAAAATTTAAGATATGCATTTCGGTTGTCATGAAAATATATTAAACATATGGTATTTTATTCAAAACCTTAATCAATATTTTCGAAAAATGTTTTATGTAAAAGGTAGTTGGGGTAGTTAATTTTATTTAAAATCTTCTGTCGTATGATTCAATTCGTGTTTATAATTCAAACTCTTGGGAAAATAAATTGTAATCAGCCACTGTGATAATGATTAGGTAGAACATCAGGCCTAATAAACCTTTTATTCTCATCAATCCGCAACATTTTGACCAAAAATATCATTATTATATTCTGAAAATACGAGGGCCGTTCAGAAAGTAACCTCCGATCGGTCACAGTGCGGGTAGTGGGGGGAGTAGCGACGCCATCTGTGCATTCACGCACTCGGCAGGTCAGTCGGCATCAAGCCGTGGTCGAGTGAAAGTCGTACCTGCGCTAGTTTAGTGTTTGTGGCCGTTTGAAATGTGTACTGCAATAGAAAACCCCGCCAAATGTGAAGTGCGTGCTGTTATAAGGTTTTTTACAGCCAAAGGATATTCTGCAGCAGCTATTCATCGTGAGCTTTGTGCCGTGTACGGACCAAGAGTTATGAGTGAAGGAGTGGTCCGTGAATGGGTACGTTTATTTAAAAGTGGACGAGAAAACGTTCATGATGAAGAGAGGAGTGGTAGACCATCATTGGTCACGGACGAACTCGTTCAGACAGTTGATGCAAAAGTTCGTGAAAACCGACGTTTCACAATGTCGGAGTTGTCTACTGATTTTCCACAGATTTCTAAGACTCTCTGGTACGAGATAGTGACAGCAAGATTGGGTTACCGTAAGTTCTGTGCACAATGGGTGCCCAAAATTCTTACCGACCACCACAAAACTCAAAGAATGGCCTCTGCATTAGACTTTCTGCCACGTTATGAGGCCGAAGGTGAACCATTGTTAAACAGAATCGTGACCGGGGACGAAACCTGGATTAAGTACTTGAACCCTGAGGCAAAAGAACAATCAAAGATGTGGGCACATTCAAATTCGCCTACCAAACCAATAAAAGCCCGGCAAGATTTTTCTGCCCGAAAATTGATGGCAACGGTGTTTTGGGATGCAAAAGGGGTGTTGTTGGTTGAATTCATGGAACGTGGGACGACCATTAATCAAGACGTGTACTGTGAAACACTAAAACAATTACGACGGGCTATACAGAACAAACGCCGTGGTATGCTGACTTCCAGTATCGTTTTTTTTGCACGATAACGCCCGTCCTCACTCTGCTCGCAGAACAACAGCCCTTCTTGAGTCCTTCAAGTGGGACGTTGTCAACCATCCACCTTACAGCCCAGATCTGGCGCCAAGCGATTATCACCTCTTCATGCATATGAAGAAATGGCTCGGGTCCCAGCGGTTTGATGACGACGAAGAGCTCAAAGATGCAGTCACAGGCTGGCTCCAGGCACAAACGGGTGATTTTTATGCAGAAGGAATTTCAAAGCTTGTGAACAGATACGATAAGTGCTTCAATCGTTATGGAAACTATGTAGAAAAATAGTGCAAAGATGTAGTTGTAAGATGTATATATTAAAATATTTTTATTTAACTTGGTGAATTTCTTGCAATCAACTGGAGGCTACTTTCTGAACGGCCCTCGTATATAACTAATTAGCATATCACTTAAGTTTTACTTTCCCTAGAAAGTATGTATAAAGCACAGTAACTCCAAAAAGTATGTATCTAATGCATACGTTTCTGTTTAAGGGAATCAATGACTTGTTTTTATTCGATAACAAAGAGAATACAATAAATGATCACAGCTTTCTTTTTGAAGAAACATAGTTAAATGTTTAAATAGGATATAAAATAAGTAGCTATTCATGTGCAAAACATATAAGGAAATTATAAATATTGTCTCTTAGTCATTAGTATTTATTGGGCACTCCTTTCCTCTTTAGAACCTCTTGCATCCTCCTTGGCATTGTTTCACCAGAGATTCTGTTGTTTATACCGTGATTTATCTCCATTACTCCGTTAAAACGTTTCTTAGATCACCTCGATTAGATATGTTACATAATTTTTCACCAGTATATTCTTGAAGTAATGTCCGGGTATTGGGGTGTTTCTGCATCCAGCAGGGAGTGAAACACAACAACCACAGTGTAATAAAACATTTACAGCTGTACTATGTTTGGCATCATTGTCTTGTTTGAAGATATAGCTTCCAGAAATACCCATATTATTCACACTTCTGGAGAAATGTGTGTTTAGAATGTTGTTGTAAACTTTACAGTCCATAATTCAATCAATAAAACACAAAATTCCCACAGCATTGGCCCTCTACATCCACATATAAGTACTGAACCTCCTCTAAGTTGAACCGAAGTTGTAATATTTTTCTCTTCAAGTTCACGGTGTTTTTCTCCAAACTGTTACTCGCCCATTTGTCTTATATAGCTCAAATTACTCTGGTCAGGAAACACAACTTTCTTCCAGAAACCAAACCCATCATATTTATGGTCTCTTGCATATGCATGTCGCCTCCTTCCGATTTTATTGACTTATCCAAACTTTCCAGTATGTATTGGAACTGTAGTAGGAAGTTTTGAGTACTTAGTTTTGGATTTTTCTAGACTTCTCTGGTTAACCATCGTTTTTCTGTCTGGAATAGAGGTACATGCCGTCCAGTTCTGGTCTGGTATTGACTGAACATGTATGTAGTAGTCCTCTTTGTACTGATAGGTCTGTTAATGGTTTCTGCATTTGCTGAAAACAGTTTCCTTTTTGAAACAACCTGAGGATGATTTCTCTTCCATCTTTCGTATTTTCGCGACTTTTTGGACCCATATTACTTAAATATGGCTCAAAGGTTTTAAAAACAAAGAAAAAACTGTTAAATACAGTGGATGGAGCACAACTGCGCAAGGAAAGGAAGAAGGGTGCGAGTCAGTGAGGCACAATTCTTGGAATCCTGTTTATTAGACGAATATTTGTTTGTTATCAAATGGGGCAGGATTTTAAATAATACCCAATTTTTCACAAGTTAAGGAACATATCGACTAAAACAGTGTTTTATTTCTAAATTTAGATACTAACCGATGAAAAAAATAGTTATAGCTGAGTTATCGGCTGTATTTTTAAGATTGTTCTTGTTATTCCCTATTCACTATGATCAGACAAATATTTATTGGTATAACTTGTACATAGCATATAGAGGATAGATAAATATCGGGTATTGTATTCCACGCAAAATTTCGATACCACAGATCTCCTGGATCAAATCCCGGCAAGGCTTTGAATTCTCTGATATGATTCTACCATTACAACTCTTATCCTGTACAAGTGTATGTAGAAGGGACAATTATTTCATAAATCTGTAAGAATTGTTTGTTACAGAATAAATGTTGAAAGACGTGTGAATGTAATATGTTATATTTTAAAACATTTTTTTACTTTTATACATAGCTAGATGAGGCATTCCATTCCACCCAAAAGTTCTATTTAGAAATTTCACGGAAATACACGTTTTAAGGTCCTCTGTAACATAAATATTTTTGGAGAACTGCCAGTGTGTCTCTGAACACGATAACTAAAAAAAAAAGGTCAGTAGAGGATCATACTTGATATTTGAATTTAGTTTCTTTCAAGGATGCGACACGGTTAAGTATCTCCAAAGGATTTTGAGAAAACTCCCCTCAGCCCAAATTACCCTTTATATGGTAAAAGTTTTGAAAATTTTGACTTTCTCAAAAATATCTTTAACGATTTTGATTAAAATGCAGTATATTAAAGATATTTACATGGCAAATAAAATGTACATTTTTAATTTTGTGGGAATAGCCTCTTAAGGACCTCTTTATTATGGATGAGTTTTGCATAACTGGTAAACTGTAAGGGATGGAGAAAAACACACTTTATGTCATATGCCGTTTGTTTTTGGAGTTGACCATTTTCATCATATTCCATTTTATTGGTTTCAGTATTAAAACACTTAAGACTTTTCTCATACGGGAATTTGTAAACTGCTGGTAATGGAAAGAATAAAATTTCAACCACATCAACAAGTTTCAAAAATATTTGACTATCGCTTTAGTCTAGTGCACACCCTTATTTCCCTTCTGCATATATGGAAGTAAGTAATAAGATTATTTCTGATAATGTTTATCTTGGTTTGCATGAAGTAGATAGAAGAACAAGGAGTTAACAATAATTTATTACACAAATAAATAGAAAGTGTTTGGAACGGATCAGATTTTTACTTTCTCTACACCCAAAAATTTGGTACCGAGATTTCATATACAGGAACTACATGTTTTGGGACCCCTTAAATACACAAAAAAACATTTTTAGAAAAATCTCCGTGAGTGGTGTGTCTGTCTATCCGTCAGTGTGTTTGTGTGCCTGTGTGTGTGTGTGTGTGGGTGTGTGTGTGTGTGTGCGTGTGTGTGTGTGTGTGTGTGTGGATGGGTGGCATAGCTTAAAAACGAAAAGTCCGTTAAATACCAAAATGGATATTTATGTTCAGTATCTTCCAAGAATGCGACACATAGATTTTAAAGAAAATTCCGCACCCCCAACTAATCTTTACATGGAAAAATATGCTAAAATGTTGGTTTTCTCAAAAATGGCTATAACGATTTTGATTAAAATCTCTTTAATTTAAGATATTTTTATGACAAATCAAACGTAATTTACAGGGATTATTCTCTGAAGACATGTTTATTCTGAATGAATTTTGCGGAACTTTGCACAAGTGGTAAAGTGCAAGATATAGACAAAAATTTGACACAAAAAATGTATAGCTCGTTAAAACACATAATTTACGTTATATATATATATATATATATATATATATTTTCATGGAGTTATCGCTTTTGAGGTATTGCCCGTTGTTAGTTTCAGCTATAAAATATTTATACATTTCTCATTGCGGGAATTTGTCAAAACCTGTCAATTCAAACAAAGGCGGTTCAGCCAGTTTTTAAAAGATATGACTATGGGTTTAGCACATGGTTTTCCGTAAATAGAAGAATAAGATTTTTAACAATAATTTATTACAGAGATGTAGAGAAAGTCATGTGAATGGAACATATCAGATTTTTACTTTCTCTACACGTATCATGTACATAGTGTATAGAGAAGGTATTGTAATTCGCCCAAAAATCGATACCGAGATTTCACCGGAAATACATGTTTTGGGTCCCACTGAATCCAAAAAAATCATTTTTAGAAACAGGTCCGTGTGTGTGTGTGTATCTGTGGACAGCATAGTTCAAAAACGAAAATACCGTTGAATACCAAACTTGGTATTTAAGTTTGGTATCTTCCAAGGATGCGACATTGAAGATTTTAAAGAAAATCGCCCCACCCGCAACTACATTTACATGGAACATTTTTCGAAAATTTTGATTTTTTTTTAAAATTGGCTCTAGCAATTTTCATTAAAATATCGTATATTAAAGATATTTACCTACAAATAAAATGTATATCTTGAACTTTCTGGGAACAGCGTCTAAAGACTATTTTATCCTGGATGAATTTTGAGGAATTTTGCATAACTGCTAAACCGTAAGAGATAAACAATAACTTACCAAAAATGTAAAGCACATTGAAACACACAATTTATGTTATATACATTTTTTTTCGTGCAGTTGATCGTTTTTGAGATATTCCTAGTTTTTGGTTCCAGCCTTGGAAAACTTATGCTTTTCTCATACGGGAAAATGTCAACTCCTGTCCATAAAAACAAGGAACTTCAGTCACATAGCAACCATCTTTTGCTATCACTTTAACCTATGTTACTCCCTTATTTCGCTTCTGCTTACAGGGAGGTAAGTAATAAGACTATTCTGCTAATTTTTTTCGATTGGATGAAGTAAATATTAGCATAATTTTTTAACAATTATTTGTCGCAGAGATGTAGAGAAAGTCATGTGAATGGAACACATCACATTTTTTTTTCATTTTGAATGCCCTTAAAATAAAGCATTACAGTGGCTAGGCAATACAATTTTGCGGCACATTTTACTACTGCATTTGTCCTTGACCAAGTGCAGTAAGATTGTGCAACCGGGCGATGCTTTCATAGCACTTCTGCTTAAGCGTAATGTTGCCGGTTTATTGTTGAGACGTTGGCGTTTAATCTATATCAGCAGAAATGAGATTACTTTCTCTTATTTCAGTGCTAGGAGGGAATGGAAGAGATCGTAAGCAGAACTTGGAGGATCCTGGATGCGACGGACTAGAAGAAAGCAAGACAAATGTTGCGGCTCGTGGAGCTCGACGGCCCTTGGGCTGGAAGAGTGATCGTGGTCGGCCAGATAGAGGCTAGGGGCCTGCTATTGGCAGTTTTCGTGGGGGACGAACATAGAAGCAAGGAAGGAAAGAAAACAGCGATGACTTGTTACTCCCTCGAGAAACAGCAGAAAGCTTGCCCTGCGTGTATGACCACTTTATTGCTCTCCTTTTCAATATAATACGCAAAACATGTCTTTCTTCCACCATTCCACGGATAAAGAGAACATATGCTTTTTATGGTGAAAACAAATACAGTAAAGGTGTAGCTTTCAATTTTCTCTCTATCACTGACAGGTCTAAAACCACCTAAAGCTCTATACTCTTACTCTTGTTTTTCAGAATATTGTGAGTTTTGATATAATACCTGAAATATAGCTTGAAAGAGAAATTTTACTTTCTCTAGAACGTATGTACAATGTATAAAGTAGGTAGAACAGGTATTTTATTCCACCCAAAAATTCAATACCGGACATACAAGTTTTGTGAATCCCTGAATAAAAAAAAAATTAGATAATTGTGTAAATGTGAATATCTGTGAGAGTGATTGTGGGAGTATAACTAAAATACGAAAATTCCGTTAAGTACCAAAATTGGTATTTAAGTTAAAGTCTTCCAAGGAATAAAACATGAGGATTTTCAGCCTAACTACCATTTACATGACTCATTTTTATACATATTTGATTTAAAAATAGCTGTGAAAATTTTAATAGAATACCAGATATTAAAAATGTTTACATATATAAATATGATGAGTTCCAATTACATGACTTTTTCTACATCTCTGGAACAAATTATTGATGAAAAGCTTATTCAATTTACTTCATGCTAATTCAGAATAAGAATGGTCTCATAGCTTGCTTCCTTCTAAGTAGGAGAGAAATAAGGGAGTACCATAGGTTAAAACAATAGTAAAATCTTTTAAAAGATGGTTGCTATATGATTTAAATTCCTTTGTTTGTTTGGGCAAGGGTTGGCATATTCCCGTATGAGAAACATATAAGTATTTTAAAACCGAAACCAATAACAAGGAATACCTCAAAAATGTCAAACTCTACGAAAAAATGTATAAAGCATAAATTGTATGCTTTAAAGAGATCAATATTTTTATCCGGTAAGTTTTTGTCTATCTCTTACCAGTTATGCAAAATTCCGCAAAATTCGTGCAGAATAAAAATGTCTTCAGAAGCTATTCCCAGAAAATGTAAGATATATATTTTATTTATCATGTAAATATCTTTAATATACGATGTTGTAATCAAAATTGTTTATTTTCCATGTTAAGTGTAGTAGGGAGAGGGGGTATTTTCTTGAAAATTTTCCTGTTACATCCTTGGAAGATGGTGAATTTAAATATCATGTTTGTCATTTAACGGACTTTTCGTTTTTGAGCTGTGCTGGTCCACACATACACACATACAAACAATACAACATATACAAATACATGAACATTTTTCTAAAACCGATGTTTTATTGATTCGGGGGGTTTCAAAATATATATTTCCTGTGAAATCTCGGTATCGAGTTTTTGAGCTCAATACAATACCTTCTCTATACACTATATACATAATATGTGTAGAGAAAATAATAAAATGTAAATTTGGAACTTCTTGGTAAAAGCCCATAAAAACCTCTACATTATGGATTAATTTTCTTTAGCTGGTAAACCATAAATGATAGACAGATACCACACAAACTTGCAGCTGCCGTTAAGACACACTATTTATGTTATTCACAGTATTCAATTTTAAAATACTTTAATTTCTTAATTAGGAAATCGTCCATGTTACTTTAATGACAATCGCACGACAAGCGACGGCTTTTAGAATATTTGACTATCACTTGAGTCTAGTGTATCTCCTTATGCCCGTCTACTTACAAGGAATTAAGCAATAATCCCATTCTGCCATGGTTTTTCTCGATCAGCACGGATTAGAAGGAAGAATAATCTTTTCTATGAAGTTTGTTTTTAGAGCAGGCAGAGAAAGACAGTGAATGGAACACATTAGATTTTTGTTACTCAATCCACAACTTAAGAACCAATCCCGTTCACTCCTGTATAATACAGGGGCGCCAAATATTCCCTCTGTGTAAAGCAGAGAAAGAGAGAGAGCAGCTTTGTTTGATGCTTCTGCAAATCGCCTAATATATATACACACACGAAGGCCGTTCTTTTTTTCAACCTCCAATAGGCTATAAATAAAAGACAAATTCGTATAAAACAATTATTTTATTACTAAATGTTTTGTACTCTTATGGTTAATTTTCAACATAATCACTGAAAATATTGAGACATTTATCGTACCAGTGCACAAGCTTTGCAATAACCGCTTCAAAAAATGTTGCCGCCAATGCTGCAGCCGGATACCACTATCAATGCAACGTTTAGTGTGGAACTTTATAACATTTGCGGAGAGTCATTCAAAACAAACGCAGAGGAATGTTGACTTCAGGAATTGTGTTGATTCATGACAACGATCGTCCACACACTACTGGTACAACCCATCAGCTCCTTGAACAATTTCAATGGATGTCATACAGTCCTGACTTGGCATCCAGAGACTTTCACCTTTTCCCTGAACTGAAGACGTAGCCAGGAAAGCAGCACTATCAAACCAACGAAGATCTTCAAAACAATGTCAATGCTCATTTGAAATTATTGGCGGCAACATTTTTTGAAGCGGGTATTGCAAAGCTTGTGCATAGGTGCGATAAATGTCTCAATGTTTTCGGTGATTATGTTCAAAAGTAACCATAGTGTACTAAACTTTTAGCAATGAAATAATTGTTTTCTATGAACTTTTCTTTTATTTATTGCAAATAATGCAATTATTATAGTAATAAAAATAACAAAACATTAAGCTCCTTAACTTGATTAATACTACTGTAATCACCAGTAGCACGAAAATTAATTTGTAACAAAAACTATTACAATTATAGCAGTGAACATGGACATTTTGGTAATTATTGATATTGAACACAATCCGAAAGAGACAACTGTTGTACATATGTGCATGGGTTGTGCCATGACGCTGAAAATTGTATTTTCTGAATGCATAACTAGCGAAAACTAAACAGTTATTCCGCCAATTTCTACCAATATGAAAGATTCCTCCTAGCAGGCATAAACCAATACACGATGCGTTACTGTTGTCACGTGTTAATCCAGTGTATGCACGAAGCAACGAGTTAGTGACGCTTTGTATAATATATTATAGTTTTATTGCAAATAACTTAATTAGACGTCATTGCACTATGTTTGCATAAAACTACGAAGTCGTGTTGTTAAACATACTTGCACATCCCAGTAACTGCTAATTGTGTTAATATCTCATTTCAGAGGTTGGAATCAGCGCTGATCTGGCTTTTGCAGTTTGGAAGTTATAGTACCTACATCATAAAGCTACATGAATCCCTAAAGTGCAGTAAACAAACGGAGGAATCGAAAGCTATGAACCCAGTAAAAGATGATACAGTACCTGAGAATATTACGTTATCTTCTAGAAAGCACAATGAATCTGTTACAGCTATACTAAATTCTGAATTAACTCTAAGAGCTGAGTAATAGAGAAAAGTTTACTGAAACACAATATGACAATAAAACCTAGGTTAAAAGTATGATATGTGCCATTCAGTATTGTTACAAAAGATTATTCATTATCTACACCATGGTAATCAAGATAAACATTAACAGAAATAACTAATATTTCATGCTAAGTAGAAGGGAAGTAATTTAAACACTATGAACAGTTTGTCTATCCATTCCTACAAGTTGTACACCACATACATATGGTTATCTGTACTGACATCACGCATTTATGAGTAAACAAAACCTCCCCCTATCTCCAATTACGCATTCCTTCCACTCTTCGTCGGGCCACCGTGAGGGGACAGTTCTTCAGTCTAGCTGGAAGTTCGCCTAGGGACAGATTGTCCTTAAGAGCACAGCAAAGTTTCATTGCGTAGTCACCAAGGATGGACAAAAGTGGATTGTTTTTCGGCTTGATCAAAATTGTGCGGTTGAATTTGTTTCGGCAAGTCTAAATTATTATTATTTTGAATACCCCATTTTGTTTGTCGGGACAAAAAAGGGGTTTTATTGTAAATTTAGTTTTCACATTGTTAATCCAAGGCTCGTAGCTTACAAATGTAGTGAATGTAAAACTTATTCTAAGCAAAATGCATTAATAGCAAAATCAGTTATTCTTTTAATGGCTGCTTCTAAAACTCTAACATTGCTTCTTTAAACTGGACTCCTGCACCCTTTCTACTGAGGCCTTTAAGGAAATATGTTTTTTTTTTCAATAACCACAATAAGAACATCTTAATTAATTTAAGACTATTTAAACTCAACATATGCCAAATAAACCTGATAACGGGGTTATTAACGGGACATTGTAGATTAATAAAACATCTACATGCAATGGGATCTTTAAAGATGTATCAGTATATAGGTTGTACAATAGAGAGAAAAATAACCGTTCATATAATCCTCAATTGCAAAGCTCTGGGTAGGACATGGTATGAATTACTGATACCCAGAAGATAGTTTACTTAAAGAAACTTTAGTTAATAACCTACTGCGTCCCATTAGATGTATAGGAATACTTAACTAAAATTAAAGAAAGGACATAATACAATAAACCTATAGGTGACAGTGTTAAAAGCAAATAAACCGACTCATTCTGTGTGAAAAAGTCAAGTCAAGTCAAATACAGAAAACATTTGCAGCTCTTGGCTTCTGCTTTACAAAAAAATTCTAGAGAAAAAAATCAGTTGTGTTCATTCACAATACCTTCTCCATATCTTGATAACAAATTGTTGTGTAAAAGCTTATTCTTCTATCTATTTTGTGCTAATCCAGATAGACATTAACAGAAATGGTCTTATTAATTGCTTTCCTGTGAGTAGAAAGGAATTAAGCGAATACACTAGGCCTAAAGCGTTAGTCAAATCTTTTAAAAACTGGTTGCCATGTGGATGAAAGCCGTTTCTTTGCAGTGCCAGGAGTTGAAACATTCCCGCAAGTGAAAAGTGTTTTAAAACTGAAACCAATAGCAAGCAATATCTGAAAGATGGTCAACTCAACGAAAAACATTTGTACGACATAAATTGTGTGTTTTAACGAGATCTACATTTTCTGTTAGTAACTTTTTGTCTATATCTTACGGTTTACCGGTTATGCAAAATTCAGCAAAATTCATCCAAATTAAAAAAAGGTCTTCAGAGACTATTCTTGGCTAGAAATGTCAACATACGTATATACTTTATTTGACGTGTAAATATTGTTATTTTACGGTATTTTAATCAAAATAATTTGAGAAAATTAAAACTATCAAATTTTTTCTATGAAAAGGGTAGTCTGAAGTGGCGGAAATTCCTCTACATCTTCGTGTTACATCCTTGATAGATACTCAACTTAAATACCAAGTTTGGTATTTACAGAATTTTTGAGTTATCATGTACACAAACACACGGATCTTTTTCAAAAACTGTGTTGTTTTTTTTTTTTTGGATACCGGAAACCCTAAAATGTATATTTCTCGGTATCGAATTTTGGGTAGAGTGCAATCCTTCTCTACTGCGTACCATGTACTGTGTAGAGAATACAAAAAAGATGTGATTTAATTCATTCACATGGCTTTTTCTACATCTCTGTAGCAAACTATAGTCAAAAAGCTTATACATCTATTTACTTCGAGATAAACATTAGCTGATATTGTCTTATTACTTGCTTTATTGTAAGTAAACGGGAAATAACGGAATACCCCAGACTAAAGCGATATTAAAATCCTTTAAAAGCCGGTTGTTATCGGATTGTAATTAGTTTCTTTCCATGGCCCGGAATTGACAAATCCCCGCATGATAAAACTAAGTATTTTAAAACTGAAACCAATAACAATTAATATCTCAGAAGTGGTAAACCTCACGAAAAATATGTAAATGATCCAAATTATGTGCTTTAATGATATCTACTTTTTCTGTGCAGTAAGTTTTTATCTATCTATTACGGTTTACCTTTTATGTAAAATACATCCAGTTCATCCAGCGTAAAGAGGTTTTAGAGATTATTCCCAGAAAAGTCAATACATACATTTTATCTGTCATTTAAATATCTTTAATTTAGGGTATTTTAATCAAAATCGGTAGGGCCATTTTTGAGAAAATCAAAATTTTCAAAATTTGTCCATGTAAAGGCTAGTTTGGGGTGGGGGATTTTCCAAAAATCTTCATGTCATTGGAAGATACTCAACTTAAATACCAAATTTGATATTTTTATCCACTGTGTGTTTTTGAATAATCGTGCTCACAGACACGGACCTTTTTTTAAAAAGCTGATGTGTTCCATTCACACGACTTTCTATACATCTCTTTAATAAATTATTGTTAGTAAGTTTATTCTTCCACTCCATGATAATCAGATAAACATTAGTAGCAACGGTCGAATTATCTAGTTTCTTATAAGTAGGAGGAAAATAAGTGAATACACTAGGCTAAACCAACAGTCAAATATTTTAGAATGTGGTTGTTCTGGAATTGAAATTCATTTCTTTATGTGGCCAGATGTTGAAAACTTCACATATGAGATAAGAGATTTAAGTATTTTAAAACTGAAACAAGTAACAAGTAATATCTCATTTTCGTTTTGAAAGTTTTGTCTATATCTTGCGGTTTACCAGTTATGTAAAATGCAGAAATCTCGGTATCGAATATTTGAGTGGAGTGCAATAGCAGTGTCGCTATTTATCATCTCATCTGTGAACCACATTACTGAATGTGGAAGTAATATATTCCATGTTGTTTACATCAGCTATGTGATGTTCAGATCTCTGTTTTTGAGTCTGCTCTCTTTGTTTCTGCTGATCCAATTAATTTGATTTTATGTACAGTCTTGGTATATAACCAAAACTGGCAAGATCTCTTGTGGGGGCTTCATCTATAAAATATCGACTACAAACTTGTGAGTCCATTGTTTAATTTTATCGTTTACCATGAGGTGTCTGTTTGGAACGCAAATCTGAAATTTCCTTACAACATTTTCAAAACTCTACCTCAAACTTATTTTCTTTAGATAACTTAAAAAGGACATTTTGTTGAATATACCACGTGGTTTAGCTGCCCGTATGTGGCATGTTCAGACATCCATATTTACGTTAAAGAAGTTGTAGAACTAAACGTAGCTACGGGAAACTGGCGAGGGCGACTTTCGTTTTACCCCTCTCGATGAACACGTAGCACTCGATGTCTCCGTTAAACAAGAGAGGTAACTTGAAATTGCCTCGTTGAGTCCTGCAACTCTTTTAACTCACAAACAGATATCGGAACACGTCAAATTAGGGGACTTGGGCCTCCTGTTAAGCTGAATACAAATTTCTTAAAAATACATTCCAAAGTTCTTAGTCCACTTGAAGACTTTCGTGCAATCAAGGAAGGCTGTTGCGCTGAACTGTTGATTTGCCCCTACTACTTGTAAAATAAATATAATGGCACTAGAGCTTTCCGTTCTAAAAACTGAACTTCAGCCTAACAAATATTGGTTTTAATATTTTCGAAATTATTTATAAGCGCGCTCTTTATGACAATATATTTCACAGCAAATGACAAAATCTAAGTAAATTTAAACATAAGAATAGGTTCTTAGCCTAAGCTTTCGAATTACATACACTGCAATACATTTTCTATGCGTGGCATCGTAAGAGCACCCATTTAACCTTAAGGTATCATTACCGAGTATTCCTTTATTTCATGCTAAAATATCCATTTATACTCTCTCTAGGCATACTATGTACATATTGTATAGAGAAGCAATTGCAATCCACATAAAAGTCGATAGCGTGATTTCACTATAAATAGACGTTTTAAGGTCCCCTGTATACAAAAAGACTATTTTCAGAAAAAGATCTTTGTGTGTGTATCTGTGTGTTTATGTA
This sequence comes from Hymenopus coronatus, assembly GCA_030762935.1. Lineage (NCBI taxonomy): Eukaryota > Metazoa > Arthropoda > Insecta > Mantodea > Hymenopodidae > Hymenopus > Hymenopus coronatus. Next base: position 87,887,490 of record CM060896.1, on the reverse strand, counting down.
TCAATGTATCCCTGTGTTTGTGAACACGATAACTCAAGAACGGAAAATCAGTAAATTACCAAACTTGGTATTTAAGTTTAGTATCTTCCAGGGATGAGACACGAAGATTTTGAGAAAAATACTCCTACCCTTTACATGGAAAAAATTTCGAAAAATTTTAGTTTCTCAAAAATAGCTCTAACGATTTTGATTAAATACCGCAAATTAAACATACTTACATGACGAATAAGATGTATATTTTGAATTTTCTGGAAATAGCCCCTAAAGACTTCTTTATTGTGGATAAATGTTGCTGAATTTTACATAAATGGTAAACCGTAAGAGGCAGAACACACTTACTACACCAAAAATGTAAATCATGTTAAAACACACAATTAATACATAATGATTATATCACTTTTCGTTGAAATGACCAATTCTGAGATATTAATTGTGATTTTCTTCCAAGTTAAAATATATATCATATACATATACATTACTTTTCTCAAATGTAGCTTCTTATTCGTTTGATCTGTCCTGGTCATGCAAAGAGAACCAAATTTTAATATCATCGCATAGTGACAACTTTTAGAAGATTTGACTATCGCTTTAGCCTAATGTATTTTCCTTATACAAGGAACTAAGTAATGGGATCATTTCCTTTAAAGTTTATCCCGATTAACATAAAATAGGTAGATGAATAATCTTTTGTCGGATAGTTTGATTAGAGAAAGTACGGAAAATTCTGTGAAAGCAACACATCAGATTTTTTGGAATGTATGGATCTGCTATTCCTAAAGTCTGTTTTATTTAATAGGAAGGATTATGTGACTACCATAGGTTAAGTAAGCGGAGTAATTTCTTATCTATTGGGCCACGGAAATACAACTTTGCAACATACTCGTATTTCGAGAACTACGACCTATTATTGTAACCCTTCATGCAGCTTGACATTTAAATCTCCCTCGAGCATAACCAACATTACCTTTTCAGACAGCTTATATACAACCTTACGGTAAAGGATTCCGAAATATATATTTAATATCCCTATCAACTATAAAAATCTGAAGCATTCCATTCAAAATACTTTCTTTACGTATTACGTAACAAATCCCACTTACAAAAATGTATTCTTATTTCTATTTCATACTAACGCAGATAAACTTTTAAGGAAGTGGTATTTCTTTCTCTATACGCACTATGTACATAGTGTATAGAGAAGGTATTGTAATGCACCCAAAAATTCGATACCGAGATTTCACCGGAAATACGTGTTTTGGATCCCCCTGAATCCAAAAAAAAAGCATTTTTAGAAACATGTCCGTGTGTGTCTGTGTGGTTGTGTGTGCGTATGTGGGCAGCATAGCTCAAAAGCGAAAAGACCGTACTAAACTTGGTATTTAAGTTTGGCATCTTCCAAGGATGCGACACGAAGATTTTCAAGAAGCCCCCCTCACCCCAAACTATCCCTTACATGGACATTTTTTCGAAAATGTTAATTTTCTAAAAAATGGCTCTAAAGATTTTGATTAAAATATCGTATATTAAAGAGTTTACCTGACAAATAAAATGTATATCTTGAATTTTCTGGGAATAGTCTCTGAAGACTAGTTTATTCTGGGTGAATTTTACGGAATTTTGCATAACTGGTAAACCGCAAGAAATGGACAAAAACTTAGCACACAAAAATGTAGAGCACATTAAAACACACAATTTCTGTTATATACATTTTTTCTTGGACTTGATAGTTTTTTAGGTATTCCTTGTTTTTCGTTTCAGATTTGAAAAACTTATACTTTTCTCATACAGGAATTGGTGAACTCCTGTACACACTAATAAAGGAACTTCAGTCACATAGCAACCAGCATTTGACTATTACTTTAACCTATGCTTTTCCCTTATTTCGCCTCTACTTACGAGGAAGCAAGTAATAAGACTATTTGTGCTAATTTGTCTCGAATAGCATGAAGTAAATAGATGCATAAGCTTTCAAAGAATACTTTTTTACAGATAGGTAGAGAAAGTCATTTGAATGGAACCATAAGATTTTTTTTTTACTTATTTCCTTCTAAGTAGAAGGAAAGTAAGAGAACATACTAAGTTAAAGAGTTAGTAAAGTCATTTTAAAACTGGGTGCTATTTGCTGCAACTGAAATTCAACTCTTTGAATGACTAGGATGAAAAAAGTGTAAAACGACTTCCCATCTGAGAAAAATGTAGGTATATATTTGAAAGTTTAAAACCAATATCAAGAAATATTTGGAATCCATTCAGCCTTCACTAAAATATATATGATATAAATTGCGTATTTTAAGGTCTACATATTTTGTGTAATCGCATTTCATCTATCTTTTATAGTTCACCAGTTATGCAGAACTCCTACAGAACGGAGAAGGCTTCAGAGGATTTTCTTGCCAGCAATTTTTGAGAAGATAGAAAATTTGGAAAAATATTCCATAAGTGTAGTTTAGGGTGTTGGAACTTTCATTAACGTCTTCATGTCGATCCTTTTAAGACACTTAACTTAAATACCAAGTTTGGTACATAATCCGTCTTTGAGTTACACTGTTCAGGCACACCGACACTCACTCAGACGGTGAAATTTCGATAACGAATCTCTGAACCTTCTCTACCAAGTTTAAACATTGCACTTACATGGTTGAGAAATTAATATATCAAAAGCAAATAAAATTTAATCACTTTGAATCTGATAGTAAGATATAAGCAAATTACTATTTATCATTAAACCATTTGATCTATCTGGATGAAATCTACAGACCTCCCATTTCTCAACGGGTGATATAAGTGAATTAGTTATGATTGCCTTCGTTTGAATTTCTGATCTAATGTTTCGTCATCGTTAGACAATCCCTCTTCGCTTAGCTTGCGCCACCTTCAAGATGTGGTTACACTTCGAAACTTTCGCATAATTTCTTAATCCGGGATGTCGCTGTAACACTTAGCGACATCTATATACGTATTCCCTGCCCCACTGGCTGGAGACGATTGACATTAGTCCATGCTCCATAAAGGGGTAAATAGTGAGGTTCTATAACTCTATAACTAAAAGGCGTATACTTTTCGTTCTACCTCAACAGCAACGCTAGTATCGCAGTTACACGTATGCGCACTCGTTTCTCTAGTTCGTTGTCCACTGACGCCATAACAGCCGGATCGTGTTGTGTTTACAATTTATTGATGATCGTTCAAAATGTTTAAGATAACTTTTGGTCCCACTCACTGTGAAGTGTGTTCCGTAATGTGGTTTTTGAACACAAGGAATATTAAACCAATTGGAATTATTGTCAACTTTCAGAGACTTGCAATGAAAATAATTGACATATAGAATAGTGAGAAAGTAAGTTAGGCAATTCAATAATGGACGAAGCACGGAGTGGCCGGCCTTCTGTTGTCACTGATGTTTTAGTTGAACAAGTGGATGAGGTAACTCGTGAAAACAGACGGTTCACAATAAGAAAACTTTGCGATGAGTTTCCACAAATTTAAAAAACGACGACGTAAAACTCGGTGTTCAGCAAAACCTATCTATACTGGCGGCAGCTTTCTTTAAAGAGGGTCAGAAAAATTTATTCCTCGATATGACAAATGCACATATATACACAAACACACACATGATTTTGCTCTGACCACCTCGTTTTTAACCCTATACTCCAAACATTTTATATAATGGACACAACATTTTTATCCAGCTATGCCAAAACGCTGTTATGTTTTAGTCGTAATTAATACTTTTTGAATAGAAATATGAAATGATTTTTGCTCATTATGGTTAATTGTATTGCTCCAAATTGTAATGTGAGCTTAATAAACTGAGGTAGAGGTATTTCCTAGTTTTAATTTAAAAGAAAAAAATCTCTCATATTCACATGACTTTCTCTAGTTGTTCCACAAACAAGGCGCATAGACATCATCTGCATCAACAGAAAGAATGACGAGGCAAAAATTATAGACAATCAGGTTTGAACAAGCAAACACAGAGCCTGAAGAAGTTGATGCAGAAAAGAGGAACATATCTGAGCCAACAATCTCATTTTTTCTAGAAAAACAGTAATCTCAAAAAATTGTTGCAAGTGTTCTCCTCTTTGGCTCACGGGAAACTATTACAAAACATTTTGTTTCATGGCGGGGAAAATGTAAATTAGAAAAAAAAATAGAATACCATATTGTTACAAAAATAACCACGTATTCGGTAGCCATTTTCAAGTTAATAGGGAAACAATTTTTTAAATTGTTTAGTACCATCAAATAAAATGTAATTTAAATCCTTTATAGTATTATTGCCATCAGAATTTGTTCTGTTATTTTATTATTGGTTTATAAAGTTATCTTTTCAACGCTATATTGATTAATGTGATTATTTAATATTTTAAGTATTTTATGTATTTTGGCAAATCCTAAATAGGATCAAACGGTTAAATTCAATTTACAAAATATTATTTTTTTATTTATGTCATACTAATACAGATAAATATTAACAGAAATAGTCTTATTACTTGTTTTCATGTAAATATTAAATAAAAAAAAAGATGAAACGAGAGAAAAGTGGTTTAAAATTGAAACCAATAACAAGGAATTATCTCGGAAACAATTAGCTCTACAAAACAAAACAAAAAAAATGTATATGGCATATATTTTTTGTGTAGTATGTTTTGTCTATCTCTTACGGTTTACGAATTATAAACATATCTTCCATAATTAAGAGGTTTTGAGAGGCTATTCCCAGAAAATTCAATATAGGTATTCATTTTGTTTGGCACGAGAATAGAGGCAGTTTTGAGAAAATCAAAATTTTCGAAAAATGTTTCATTTAAAAGGTTGTTGGAGATTTCCTTTAAAATCTTCGCGTCGTATGCTACTTAAATACAATTTGCTATTTAAGGGATATTCTGTTTTTGAGCAATGCAGTCCCCAGACAGACACCCATATGGTATTTTTTTTATAAAAATTAATTTTTATTCAGAGATCTCAAACATATATTTCCAGTGATATCTCGGTATTGAATTTTTGAGTGAATATAATACCTTCTCTGTCTACTATGTACAATGTACATACGTGCTAGAGAAAGTAAAATATGTGTACTTCACATTGATTTTTTTTTTCAGTGTGAGATATGGAAATTAATTGAATCTTACATAAACTATTTAATATTTTAGCTAGAGGATGACATTTTTAAACCGTAATTTTTGAAGCAAACTGAAAGTTTCAAGGTAATGTGTTACAACTCGTGTTCTAAAGATAATTTTGAATAATGAAAAACGCTGAATGGAAGGAATTTGAGAAATAGAAGATGAAAAGTCAAATTGGTTACTTCTCTGATTGATAAAGAAACCAATTTATTACCATTTTGTTATGTAAAATTGTTATATTGAAAGCCAGTTGCACAACATGACGGTCCAAGTTTTAAAAGCGCACCGGAAAAATGTAGAAACAAAACTCACATTTTTACTAAGTTTCATCTATGCATTATCATAAAGAATATTTACTGTATTTCATGAGACTGATATCTACAGAGTGCTAGAGATCAATAAAATGCTTCACCCAAAAGCAGAAAGAAGAAGGAAAAGGCGCGAAAGAAAGATAGGCTTTTGTCCTCCACTGAGAGCACACTTCGCGGGAACAACCTTTCTTATTGTAAAGCCGTTACTTCTTTTTTGGCGTTGAAAGGTGCGAAGTGAAGCATAAAAAAGTGAGCCAAAGTTGAGATTCGAATCAAAGCTCTTTGCTTTGTTGCCAAACTCCTACAATGAGAGACCACCTGTCGCTTCTCACCTTGAACTAGCTTTTCTTGCAAATGTCAGGTTTTGTAAGGTAGACAGCTACCAAAAAGAGTATCGACTTCAAAAAGGTAAAACGTTCCATTTCACAGCATGTTGCTTGTATATAAACGCAATTTTTTCCTGTTCCAGTTCGATAGTGAACAGGATCGGAGTAATACAAAGTGATATTAATGGCAAACATAACAAATACAGTTCCCGGTTGCAGGGAACAATATTTAAATCATCTACTGATTGCCAATCAGTTAATCTCGGATCAATTTGGGTCTTCCTTGGTTTGCATAAGTCTTCATCAATGCTAGTTGAAGGATTGTAGATGTGGAATTGGCAATTGTGACTTTTAGGAATGCCACCTTGAGCTTGCTGGCATTGGTTTTAGGAACCACGATGCTCTTTTCTTTGTTTAAATCATCATGAGCGGGAGAGTGGTTCATTGCAAGTACCAAATAGCCGAAGTGAATCGCTCAAAGAGTATTAGGGACTCCAATTTCTTTACAAACGATACATCTCCTTTTAATATAGTGAGGGTTGCTTAAATAGTGTCGACTATTTGACACTATTATAAAAAGGTTCCGTCTACTTTAGGTTTACTTCTGGTACAGGTTAGTTTGGATTTATGCATTTTCCACTAAAACCTTGCAACCTTCTTAGTTCCGAATGGTCTTTGAAAATGTTTTTCACTGTTAATTCTTTATTACTATTTAACCACTTTCTACAGATCAGCTGTTCCTTCAATGATCTGTACGTCAATATTCTGATAGTAAAAGAATCTCATTTTCTCTTTCATTGCCATTGGGGTATGTCATTTAAAAATTATTAGAAATCACCTCGATTTAACCGGAAAATATACCATTCAGTTGATTTAATGTCGTGTCGGTATGTTGCCATAGTTGCTCAGTGGCTAGAACAACCGGTGGAGACCGGGAGATCCGTGGCTCAAATTCCGGATATGACATTTAATTATTACTGATAGTGAATATGTACCAAAGTGAAATGTCGCCGACTGGACCATAAAGTTCAAGGCGACGCTAAAATTGAACAATGTAAAAATAATCTGACATTTTCCATTCACATGTCTTCCTCTACATCTCTGCAACAAATTATTGCTTTAAAGGTTATTATTCTATCTTCTTCGGGCTAATCGCGATACACGCTAACAAAAATAGTCATATTATTTGCTTCCTTGTAAGTGAATACACTAGCCTAAAACGATGGTTAAATCTTTTAGAAACTGGTTGCTATGCGATTCAAATTTGTTTCCTTGCATGGCCAGGAGATTTCAAATTCCAATATGAGAAAGGTTTAACTATTTTAAAACTCAAACCAAAAACAAGGAATATCTCCGAAATTGTATAAAATGTAAATGACATAAATTATGTGTTTTAACAAGAAGTACAGCTTTTGTGCAGTAATTTATTGTCTATCTCTTATTGTTTATCAGTTATGCAAAAGTCATCCAGTATTCACTAAAAATTCCAGATATATATTTCATTGACCATGTAAATACCTATAGTATATGGCATTTTAATCAAAATCGATAGAGCCATTTTTGAGAAAAGAAAAATTTTGAAACTTTTTACACGGAAAGAGTAGTTTGTGTTGGGGGGATTTTTCTCAAAGTCTTCGTGTTGTATCCTGGGATGATGTCTAATACATTTAAATATCAAGTATGGTATTACCCTGACTATTCGTTTTTGAGTTATCGTGTTCACAGACACACGCACACACAGACACGCTGATATACGGACACACACACGGAACTTTTTCTAAAATATATTTTTATTTGGGATACAGCCGACTCGAAAGCGTGTATTTCTGGTGAAGTCCTGAAATTTTGAGTGGACTATCTGCCAACTATGTGCTTAATATAGTACGTGTATAGGAAGTATTAATACCACACCCGGTATTAAAATGTTGATTTCACTTAAAAGTATTTAAAATTTGTAACACATTTTTGACCTTTAATTCGTTTGGAAGGAAGCCATTGATATTGTCAGCCATCAGCCAGTCTCATTTCACAAAATAGTAATAACTTAAGAACGTAAGTAAATACCAGTTTTATTCAGTTTTTACTTTCTGTACATGTACCATGCACATAGTGTATAGAGATTTTAATGCACCCAAAAATTCGATACCGAGATTTCACCGGAAATACATGTTTTGAGTCCCCCTAAATAAAAAAAAGCATTTTCCGAAAAAAGTCCGAGTGTGTGCGTTTGTGTGTGTCTGTGGAAAGCATAGCTCAAAAAGGAAAATACCGTTAAGTACCAAACTTTATATTTAAGTTCGGTATCTACCAAGGATGCTAAACGATTTTCAACAACAACAAAAAAACCCACCCCCAACTACACTTTACATGGAAGAATTTGCGAACATTTTTATTTTCTCAAAAATGACTAATGATTTTGATTAATATTCCGTATATTAAAGATATTAACATAACAAATAAAACGTATATATTGATTTTTTTGCGAATAGCCTATAAAGACCTCTTTATTCTAAATGAAATGTTCTAAATTTTGCGTATCTGGTAAACCATAAGAGATAGACAAAAACTTATAACACTAAATGTAGAGAACATTAAAACACACACTTTATGTTCTATAAATTGTTTTCGTGAAGTTGATTGTTTTTCAGCTTTAAAAACCTTATATATTTCTCATATAGGAATTTTTCAAGTCCTGTCCACACACACACAAAGCAACTTCAGTCACATACCTACCAGGTTTTGACTATCACTTTAACCAATGATACTCTCTTATTTCGCTTCTATTTACAAGGAAGTAAGTAATAAGATTATTTCTGGTAATTTTTTCTCTATTAGCACGAAGTAAATAGAAGCATAAGCGTTTTAACAATAATTTGTTGCAGAGATGTAGAGAAAGTCATGTCACTGTAACACATTAGATTTTTGAAAACTGAAAACCAGTTTTTATTAGCTGTCATAAGTTACAGAGGCTAAGATTAATCGAAATCATGCCCTTCATGTTCGCCGTCGCTGTTAGAAGGTGACTTAATCGCCAGATACAGCGTGCTCGAACCCCAATATTTTTCCTGCGCTACTCCATAAAACAAAATGCTGAACCCCAGCTGGTTTTTTTCTTCTACATGGTCTTCCTTTTAACCTCATGCATTTTTCATAGCTCGACGTCACGGTGAGAAGGCTACTGGGGACTCATCTTTTGGCGTATGTCCTGACCACTAAGTACAGACTGAACGGCTTGAAAACTGCTGGCCGTGAACGGCAGGCCCCCAACGTGGAATAAAAAGGAAAAGAAGCCTTAGATCGTAAAGGGTAAGGAAAATCAGTTCGATGTTGTCTTGAAATATACATGTATCGCAGAGGAATCACGAGAAGCGTGTCGGGTTCTTCGGGAAAGCTTGAAAAAATGTGTGTAAGAATTTCTATATGATTATTATTCTGAAGCATTGTAGAGTACTTTTCTTTCGTCTACAGGATTAATGACCTCTACTGAGTGGAACGGCTCAGCTGAGAATGCCTGTTATCGGTATTCGAAGGTTCTCGGGCTCAAATACGGTTATTTTGTGGTTTCTCTTCAGTCGCTGATGTAAGAATCGGACTGAATATTTAATACAAGGGCAAACATTTTTTCCCTAGCTGTTCCGCAAAAAAAAAAAAAAACTTTTGTTACAAAAGATTGTTCTTTTATCTACATAATGATAGAAATTTACAGACTGAATTTAATTTTTTTTTATATACAAGCCGTGTGTAGGACAGGGGTTGGGTAGCTAAGAGTCAGACCGAAAAATTCAATGCAATAGCTGGAATTAGAACCACATATTAAGCTTCTTTCTGAATCTGTAGGTTGGCGTATTTTTATCTAAATTAAATGAAATTTAAATGAATAATTAGGAAATTAGTAGCTTTGAAATGAAACCTGTATATATTTTAATCCATTTTTATAAACATATTTTAATATTTCACAATTTTGGACCAAATTTCGCAGATGTGTTACTTAAATTCAGTTTATATCAGCTATCTGAATTGTAACCGAGAGAAGTTTATATTTCTTAATTTTTTACTCTCGTGGATTGTACCTGTGTAATTTTCAAGTACTAATTCTTAGAGATTTAATGAGTTGCATAAAATTATTACATAAACTATCTTGTACTGTCTGCTCTAACACTGAATACAAAACTATGTGGAACGCGTCTTAAACTGACACTAATTAAAGTGACTAATTAAACTCCATCACAGACATCCTCAGAAGAATCCTACTGTTAGAAAACACCTAAAGATGAATCCAAATAATCAGTCTGCAATTTTAACTCGATACTTCAACCACGCCAAGAAGTAAAGTAAGAAACTTTCTCCGCGTGTAAAAGAAAATTATCTTTATACCCCAGGTTTCTCTTTACTAAAAAAACGGGAAAAGAAAACAAACAGAGGCAATGTGCGCTGAAGGGAGATTCAAGGACCCATGAAGCTCGGAGATAACTTAATACAACCGTCACTTTATATCACGTCTTCCCGCTTCTCGTACCGGTTTTATTTGCAATGAAGGTTCTTTGTATCAGTACTCCTTTAATTAAGTTTTTTCTCTTGCGTTAAGAACAGAAGGGTTAAACAATACGAGAGAGAATTATAAGTGACATACACAACCTTGTATTTATCAAGCTTAAACATACTCTATCATTTTCAATATTCCTTAAAATATGTATATAAATACATGTCCAGCTTTTTTATAAATAAGAAAATTATGCAGTAGTAAAATGATGAAAAGTGAGGCAACACATATCCTTTGCATTTGTAAACAGGATAATTTAGCAGTTTTGAGAGCACATTCGCGCAGCGAGGGCGTGAAGCAGAGAGAAGCACTGTTTAATTTGGTGTACAAAAATAACAGTGCAGATATAATAGATTTTAGAGAACTTTGATGTTTTAAACTGTCTTTACGCAAACCAATTTAACTGAGTATGACAGTTACCAGGGCGAAAATGTTTTTTTCGAATTATGTTACATAGCTATTAATTATCAATATCCTGTTCTTATATCGCTGCTATAAATGTGAATGCTTTTCATAAACTAATTAGGGTTACAATGCGATTGATGAAGTGAAGAAGTATTTTTAATTGTTTAATTTTTATATAGCCTTCTTTAACATCTATGGTCATATCAGGTGCTTTGCTTTAGAAACAACTCATTGACAGTAGGTTCTCTTATGTTGGAATTTTTAAATACTTTTCCTTTCTTTAAACACACCACATATTTATTCTCACAAACATACTTCTGGACTATCTGAGGGATAAGGAATGATTCTGGTTAAAACAAATTTCCCACCCCAGCCGGGAATCAATCTCGGGACCTGCGGGAGAGAAAAGCGCTCGCTAACCTCGACCACGAGGTAGTGCAAACTGGTTTTATACTATGTTAATATTGGAATAACATCAGGTTTGCAATTATTTATGTTATGGCTTCCAATTACACGCAATCGGCGGTCCTGGATTCCATTCCAGTGACGGCCTTCTTGACCACTGGAGTTTTGGGGGATTATTCCAGGCGAGTCTTTGATCCCCCAAATTTCCAGACTATCAATTCCCATCACACCTTTTTCAGTGCTGAAGGACCAGGCAGTAGTGTTCGACGAGTTATGGTTGGAGCGTGACTCGCTTATTTTAGAGGCCGTCGTCGTAGGATCGCTCCATGGGAACTCGCTTTCGGTGCTTTCGCGCTAGGTTTCGCTCAGGAGGCTCGAGGCTTATGGGCTGGAACCGAGTGGTGTCGGAGGCGTTCAATCTGGAACCGTTAGGATTCCCGTCCATCTTGCGCCCGTCGATTTTCGTATCTGGTCGCCCATCGGGTCTTTCCCTCCATATCTATTTCCCTGGGGTCACGTAAACCCCAAGGGGCTCCAAAGACGTATGTGCGTCATCCATCCTCAAATAATCCTGATCCTCATCCAAAGATTGTCCATTTCTTGAATGGAAAGAACAGCACAGGCTTTCCAGGAACGTCTCGATATATATTTGTTGTACAAATACACTTAATATTTAAATTTTAATGAAAATAATCTGACCCGTAAAGGGTAGTTTGAGATAAAGATACCTTTTTATATTTATGTTTGCCTCCTTGAAGGATGCTAAACTTAATATACCAAGAGTCGTATTCAATTTATTCTTCGTTTTCGATTTTTTAGGTAAAATACCATGCTACCTCTAATTTGTAGATGTATTTAGAGAAAGTAAAAAAAATAATCCTTAAGTTGGAAAATGGGTTACAACTTTAACTTATAAGAGTCTTAGAGTCAAGAACTTAAAGGTTATAAACATAAGTTATATTACGTATAAACTCATTGAAGTTTCAACTATAGACCTTAAATAGTTTTTAGTTATATTTCTGTGTCTAAATACACGTATTTTTAAAATGTAAACCACTTACAATTTTAATACTGTAACAATTAATGATATTTCCAATTTCTGTTAAATTCACCTTACTGGTCACTAGAGCACTGTGGGGCTCTCACCTAGGTAGCCCGGGTTCAGTCCCAAGCGATCGCATGTCAGATTCATGGTGGACAAAGCGGCGCAGGGGCGGATATTCTCCAGGTTCTCTGGTTCCCCCCGCCATTACGGTCCCCCGGTGCTCCAATTCATTCCATGTATGATCAGAATCATCGCCTGCGGTGCCATATGTAGCAAAGCGGGCTTTAAACACTATAAAATACTAAAGTACCACTCGTAACATAACACTTACACCTTTGGCACACAAATAACTAAATCACCTCGTTAATGTCAGTTTCTGAGTATTCGACTAATTTTTTTAACTTAGTTCACTTCCTTATATAGACCATAGTGGGGCTCCAAATGTTCCAATCTTAGAAAAATACGGGAACATTGCGTTTTGTCTATTTTTCTGGAAGAGGAATATTCTGAGCCCGGGGGTAAAGAGGGTCCGAGAAGTCTTGTAAGGAAAAACACAAAGGTTTTGTTTGCCTGCTATGTATCCGTTCGCTCTAATGCTAGACCGGGCGAGGCAGCGATTCCTTCAGCGGTCGCTCAGTCTCCCGCGCCGCGGTTACAACATGTATGAGTCCCAAAATATTTTAGAAATTGTGATTGCTAAAGCTGTCAGAGTTTTCATCATTTCTTCCTTGCAAACAAAAAAAAAAAAAAAAAAAAAATCTGAGTTCAATGCACGAGACTTTCCTTACTTAACCCGCAACAACCTATTCTAAAAAAATGTGATCTTCCATATACTAATGCTAAGCAAGATAAACATTAGCAGAAAGGATGTGATTACTTATTTCCTTGAGAAAAATAATAAAATAAGCGAATGCACTAAGCTTACGCATTTGTCAAATCTCTTAAAAGAGGCCGCTATGTGATGAATAGAAATTCCGGTCCAGGTAAACCATAATGAATAATAAAGATATAATAAAGAATAATATATAAATGCTTCTATGCTACATTTCCTGGTAAATACAGGAATAAGGGGACTGTCAATATTTTTAAAAGGTGGTCGTTAGTAGGTAGTAGTTCTTATTCATTACTTGGCCAAGAGTAAGAAAATGAATTACGGCAACCCATTTTAGGAAAGCAAAAGTGTTTTAAAAATGATAGTAATAAGGAATAATTAGGAATTGGTTTACTCCACAAAATATCTAAAGTGTTCCATTCACACAGCTTTTTCTAACTGTTCCAAATACAAACTACTCTTACTAAAGATTATTCTATTATCTGCAGCTTATTAACCGAGATAAACGTCTGCAGAATTGATCCTATTACTTGCTTCATTGTAAGTTGAAAGGAAATAAGGGAACATATTATGCTGAAGCGATTAAATCTTTTGAATCCTTGCCGCTATGTGAAACAATAGAGGCTGTGTTCGCTTTGCAGGTGCCGTTTGAGAAAAGTAATTTAAAATTGAAACCAAAAACAAGATGTTTCTTCAAAACGGTCAACTCTACAACAAAAACGTAGATGCATAAATTATGTGTTTCAATGAGATCTATATATTTTGGTATTAAGTTTTTATCTCTCTGTTACGGTTTAACCGTTATGCAAAATTCTGCAACATTCATCCCGGATAAAGAGGTCTTCGGAGGCTATTCCCAGAAAATTCACAATATAAATTTTATTTGTAATGCAAATCTCTTAATATACGTTATTTTAATCAAAATCGTTACATTTATTTTTGAGGAAAACAATTCAAAAACTTTTCCATATAAAGGTAGTTTGTGGTGGGGGATTTTCTTGAATATCTTCCGCATCCTTGCAAGGTACTAAACAGAAACCAAGTTTGATATTCAAGCGTTTTTTTTTGTTTTTTTGTTTTTGTTTTTGAACCATGCTGACAACAAGTACCCAGACAGACATGAAAGGCACCTTTTGTCTAAAAATGTCTTTTCCAGACTCAGGGACCTCAAAATCCCGTCATTGAATATTTGAGTGAAATACAACACTTTCTCTAGCTATGCGCATTTTATGTACATACGTGTTAAAATGGAAATGGCGTGTTATTTATGGACGCTCTTTAACTGCTGTGGTTCTCAGCGTCCCATTCTATATTGGGGTGAAAGACCGCTTAATTTTGCTCAGAGGCCTCTCTATCAGGCTTGAGGTTCTTTTACGTGCCGTAAATCTACGACACGGGACTAACGGCTTTACTTCCCTTCCGAAGGAAGCCATGCTAAGGATTTTTACACCCGTATCCATTACACCACGGAGGGCGACACATACGTGCTAGAGAAAATAAAGTGTATCTATCATAAATTGTATGTTTTAACGAGCTACACATTTTTTGTACACTAAGATTTTGTCTATCTCTTAACGGTTCATTGGTTATGCAACGGTCCTCCAAATTAAAAGGGATTTCAGAGGTTCATCCTGGAAAAATCCACAAATGCATTTTATGTGTTATCTATGTAAGTTTAATGCATGGCATTTTAATCAATATCACTATATCCACATCCACATCTTTTAAGTAAAGGCATGATTGGGACGGGTGAAATTTTCTCGAAAATCTTCGCGATACATCCTTGATATATACTGAACTTAATACCAAGTTTGGTATTAAACCTGCTTTTTGTTTTGTCACACAGAGTAATTCACACAAACGCACACACAGATAGACACACAGGGATCATTATCTAATTGTTTACTTTTTAGAGAAGGTATTGTATTACACCCAAAAATTCGATTACGAGATTTGTCCGGAAATACATGTTTTGAGTCCCTCTGAATCTAAAAAGAACATTATTAGAAAAAGGTCCATGTGTGCATGTGGGTGTGTCTGTGGACAGCATAGCTCGAAAACGAAAAGACCGATAAATAAAAGATTTGGTATTTAAAGTTTGGTATCTTCCAAGGATGCAACTAAAATATTTTCAAGAAAATCCCCCCTCTTCAAACTACTCTTTACATGGAAAAAATCTTCAACAATTTTGATTTTCTCAAAAATTTCTGTAACGATTTTGATTAAAATCTTCTATATTTAAGATATTTACAAGCCAAATAAAATATCTTGATTTTTCTGGAAATTGCCTCTAAAGACCCATTTATTTTGGATGATTTTTATTGAATTTGGCATTTTTGGTAAACCGTAAGAGATAGACCAAAACGTACAACACAAAAATGTAGCTCACGATAAAACACACTGTTTATGTCATGTGCATTTTTTGTGAACTTGGCTGTTTTCGAAGTATTCTTTGTTATTGATTTCAGTTTTAAAACTTTTATAATACGGGAACTTGTCAACTCCTGGCCATAAAAAGAAATTGCCTGTCGGTTTAGCCTAGTTTATTCCCTTATTTCTCTTCCACTTATAAAGGAACTAAGTAATAAGAATGTTTCTGCTAATGTTTTAACATTAAATAGATAGAAGAATAAGCTTATTAACAATAATTTGTTACAGTGATGTAAAGAAAGTATATGGATGGAGCACGTCAGATTTTTCTTTTTGAATCAGAGGATTCGGCGCATATTTCCGGTGAAATGTCAGTATCGAATTTTTGTAAGATTAGTCATTAACTGTCATGTGTATACTTGGTAGAGAGGTAGCAGTGAAATGCCAGAACATTAAGTTTAAAACTTACATGCGAGGACAATTAAAGCTCATTTATTATTTGTTCACATCTGTTTAGTATTAAAAATAAATGTATTGAGGCTGCACGAATTTAATGCAGCAGTTAGAAGGTATCGAAAAGCAAGCAGTGCTGTTATACCATACAATTGATCAGAACTGCATTTCATTGGCAACAGCAGACTTGCACAAATGAAAGTAGTATCTAAAATATAGTAGTCGTTTTCCCTGAGTTACTCAAGGGGCTTCAGGCTATCAAAATAAAGAAGTTTAAGTGCAGGAGTAGATGGGAAATGCAGCAGACCGCACTAAATGCAACTTACGAGTAAGGATATGCGAAGAAGAAGAAGAAGAAGAAGAAGAAGAAGGTGTGGTTCGAAAGGCAGTATCAGATTTGAAGCACGTCTGGCTAGGAATGGTATGGAGAACGGAGGACATCGATCACAAGTAAAGACAGATAGCTTACACTGGTAAATGAAACGGTTAAAAGAGATGGGAGAGAAAGAAAGAGAAACCCCAAGAACAGAATTTCACTTTACAGGGAGTCTTTTCTACTTTATCATGTATTGGCGTTGTAAAAGTAGTAAGGTTACTATAAAAATTCACTTAAGAAATTGCGCTCTCTCCTAAAGAAGCAATGTTTACTCTCTTGAGCTTTATTTTCTGGATGATAGGTCGTATACTGGCGTTTCTAATGAGGTGGTGTTCAAACGATGTGCTTTTAGTATAAATAAAATGTGATATTTTGCAGGGAAGGTACTGGGCAACAATATATGTTACATAAAAGGAGATGTGAACTAGTAATAACCAGGGATAGCAGAGTGAGCATGGTTTGAGAGATTTCAACTTAACAGGGATCTTGGGGCGGAATAGGTACACTCCTTGTCCACTCTCGATGGAGATGATACTGCTCCGCCTACCTATTATTCCCTTATTTCTCCTTTACTGTTCATATCCGTATATGATCCATTTTTACTTTCCCTAGCACGCATGTACATATATACGATGTGCATAGTAGCTAGAGAAGGTATCGTCTTCACCCAAAAATTCGATGTCGAGATTTTACTGGAAATACATGTTTTAGGGTGCTTGAATAAAACAAAACATTTCTACTTCTTCTAGCACATATGTACTACGTGTATAGTGAATAAAGAAAGTATTGTATTCCACCCAAAAATTTGATACCGAGATTTCACATGTTTTGAGACCCTAAACCCAAGAAAAAACATTTTTCAAGTATGTCAGTGTATGTGTGTGTGTGTACAGCATAGCTAAAAACGAAAGGTTTGTCAAATACCAAACTTGGTATTTAAGTTCATTATATTCCAAGGATGCGACACGAAGATTTTCAAGAAAATCTCTCCATTCCCAACTATCCTTTACATGCCAAAATTGGAACTAATTTTCTCAATTTTTGAAGCGCAAGGAACATGTTCGTAATGCCACATATTGACGTAATATAACTTATGGAGGAATTTGAATTTTGCAAGTTATATATGCATTTTAATGACATTTGGTATTATTCATATTAGCATAACAACAATGCAATCACAGAGAAACTTTCAGAAAACTGTACAGAAATATAGATCATTGAACAGCTTACTCCCAGTGTTCCTTAATCTATTAGTTTTATGTGCCTGAATTTTTTTTCAGACCAGTCACATACGAATAGCAGTCACAGAGAGAAAAAAGGCGATTGCACTGTAGGCGGCAGGCCATTATTTATTCACCTCAGTGTATTTCTCGTTGTTTAATTATATCGTTATGTCGTTTACATATGTACTGACTGTGGCCACAATCGCGCATTTACTCTAAACTTTCAAAATTTCTATTGGAATGTAATACTCAGGTAAAGTAGTATACGAAAGAAAGTAACAACGATTTGGCATATAAAAATAATATCAGGATTATATTCGAAGCATAAAAGACTGAGATACATAGATTTTGCTTCTTATATTGTTTTACCTTATGTGTGTGTGTTTTTTTTTTTTTTTTTAACGAAACTCACTGTATTATACTTACTAAGGGACCCACATGCGAAACTGTCTAAACTAAATCCACTCGCGTAAATAAAGTCTTTATTTTTCCGTCTGCTATCGATTCGGTAGAAGTACTGTTGTGAGTATGTGTGTGTGTGTGTGTGTGTGTGTGTGTGTGTGTGTGTTTTCTATGGCGAATGAGAGAGAGTTTCTTGAGCAACAAGAGTGTGGGGTTTACGGAGGTGTGAGGAGATGGAAGGGGGACCAGAACGATGCTGGGGGCATGGCGTGGGATATGGTGGATGGAAGAAAATAAGGAAGGGGTTTATTTTATTCCCAATACTCACTTCGGTATCGGATATTTCCCTACTTCGTTTAAGCCTTCTTCATCTTCGTCCTTTCTCCCTTCTTTTTCCTACTTATTATTGTTGGAACCGAGGTTACCGCAGGCTACTCTACCACAACATCTTGGAACGTAATAGGGTTGATTCTGATTCTTTTACTTACACGAACATACATAATCCTGCAGCTGAAATACAAACACGTTTTATGTGCAGGGTAAATAAAAGCAAGAGATTACGAAGGTAATTCCCAGCCAACTTTTCTTTTCCTGCTTAACTTTCCTCTAATTTAGATGCTCACCACGTTGTAGGTGTTAAAAAGAGAAAACTAAAGTATGTTAGAGACTTTAGAAGAACGGAAAATGCACTTCTTTAGCCTTCTTTATTGCAAATATTTAACTTCAGAAGAATTGCTACATTTTCTAATGTTTCGTTTCGTAATCGGCCTGCCCTCCCCGAACTTGTAGGACTGACACCCCCCTAGGATTTACAAGCCAACGCCTAGGGAACAGAAAAGCCTGTCGGGGAGCCTACGGCCACAGAATGTAAAACCCGTTACAGTGGGTCGGCCCAAGCCAGGCATGGACATGAGGAAGTGGATGATATTAAATGTGAACGAAATTGATGATGGAGCAATTAGTGGCGAGGGAAAGCAGAAGACCCGAGTAAATCCGCCCAGACGCAGCTTCGTCCACAAGAATCACATGTGCGGGCGCTAATGTTGCTAGCTTTTTTATACACATTTGACAAATTATAATGGTAATGTGTAAAGAAAGCAAACATATTATAGTAAAAATAAATAAAAGTATTTAAACATTAGTATAATGAAGAAAAAGTTATATTAAAAGAAATAAGAAGACCTTTTAAATTAACTTTCGTGTGACAAGGAGGCAGTTATTACATATTCTATGTAAGATTTAAGCAATTCAGTAACTAAGCCGTTAATAGAGATGATGCAGTAAGAGAACACAATACACAGCATATATAAGGTATGTATAAATAATACCTTAAGATACATGCATTTCGGCGTGATAGTAGTTGCTTTTTTATCTTCGTCTAGCTGCGCCGCGAAATGAAAAAGGCAGGTCAATATAGACTATGGGGTTTTCACATCTCAGTACTTGACCTGCTGGTTTAGGTAGTATGGGTTCAATGGCCTTGTAGAAAGCATTGAAACTAATTGCGGCAGAATGTTTGTTATAGCGAGGGCCGCCCATTCAAGGTTACGCCTTCCAACCCACTGACTTAGAGGAAACAATTTGTAAGTCTTGCCAGTGCCACGCCTACTTGGAGGTACTAACCATCAAAAAAACATACTACTTTCATAAGTATGCAAATGAAGTTAATATTGATGTCATGTACTTTTTTACACTGTTCTAAATTATCGTTACTTGTATATGTTTACAAACAGTAAGTATAAGGAAATACTTTTAATATTATATTTTTAGGTATGTAAACGACTGTTTGATTATTCAAAACAATAAAAGTGATTTGTGATGACCCAATCCTAAAGTTTAATAAAATATTGAAATAATGTAATCAAATATTTACTTTCGTGCATTAATAAATATAAAGTAAGCATAGATTACAAATCCTACCTTTCAATTAAAACACTTGAAAGTTAATAATTTGGTCACAGAAACGGAAATACATTTTAAATATTATGCATTAAAATGAATTTGTATATGTATTACTAAATGCTTACAACATAAATAAAAATACAATCAAAATAATTTACTACCAATGTAGAGTTTCATTTCTAAATGTCTCTTCCTCAGAAACCATTTGATGGCTAATGTGCTATTAAAATACATAAAACAAAAAAGCGAAGAGAAATCGCAGCTCTAACATTGAACTTAATTGTTCGACTCTCTAAAAATTTGAAAGAGAGATTAAACTTATAACGGAAAATATTGGAACAAAATTGATAAACTTACATGATGTAAAAGTTGTTCTCCACAGAAAAGATAGAATGGGGATTAGTAAATTATTGTTAAAAAGCTTATTTACTTCATATTAATCGAGAAAAAAATTAGCATAAATGGTCTTATTACTTGCTTCCTTGTAAGTAGAAGGGAAATAAGAGAGTACACTAGGCTAAGACGATGTCAAATCTTTTAAAAGCTGGTTGATATGTGATTGGAAGCTTCTTTGTTTGATTGGCCAGGAGCCGCCAAATTCCTGTATGAGAAAAGTATAAGTGTTTTAAAACTGAAAACAATAACAAGGAATATCTTTAAAAAAAAAAACAAACAAAAAAAAAAAAAAAAACAACAACAACAACAACAACTGTGAACTCCAGGAAAAGATGTATATAATATAAATTGTGTGCTTTAATGAGCTCTACATTGTTTGTTAAGTAAGGTTTCGTCCATCTCTTGCAGTTTACCAGTTATGGAAAATTCTGCGAAATGCATCCAGAATAAAGATATTTTCAGAGACTGTTCCCAGAAAATTAGAGATATACATTTTATTTGAAATGGAGATATCTTTAATATATGATATTTTACTCAAATTCATTAAAACTATTTTTTTAGAAAATCAAAATTTTAAATATATTTCCATGTTAAAGGTAGTTGGGGTGGGGGGATGTTCTTAAAACTATTTTTTTTTCGCATCCTTGGAAGATACTGAATACTAAGTATTTCGTTTTTGAGCTATGCTGCCCCCCCCCGCCACTCACACTGCACAGTTTTTAATTCTTTTTTCCATTCAGGTTATGAGATAAGTAGTGTTCAAAAATATATGCAAATGTATGGTTTCTGTTTCTTTTCAGTTATCAATGAAACTGGATAATAATCCATTTCATACTGGATTAAAAAGTTTAAAACTTGATTATTTATACAAATTTGATATGCTCAGCTCCTAAACTACTTAACCAAAAGAGCTAAATATGTTTAATGGTTAGTGAAATGTTTGGAGAATAATGATAAAATTTAAGTAGCTACAATTCGTGGTAGTTATTTTTCCTGATTTCTTCAAACATTTGAACAATATTGCATCATTGTATCTTTTTTACATTTCAAATTAAAAAATTTTAAGAGGCAAATTTTAATATAGTCATTAGTTCTTTTTATTTATGAATTACTGCAATATTTGTAAAACCCACATTCTCCAAGACATCCTATTGAAATTTATATCAGTTTTATGATAGTGAATTTTTACCAATATAAAAATTGTGGCTTACATGTTTATTTATTAGTATCTTTTACTGTCCAATGTAATTTTTGGAATAAACACTTAATTAAAATATGCACACAAGAAAATTCCGTTTTACAGTAAATGAGTTCAGAAACAGAGGTCAGATTGCATATTTTTACTTTATTTACATAGTGCGTGGTACGTAGTAGAAAAGATATTGCACTCCACCTAAAAATTCGATATCGAAATTTCATCGGAAGTAGTATTATGTTCCTGTGAACGATATAAATCAAAAACAAAAGTCGTTAAAATACTAAATTTAATATTTAATTTTAGTATCTTCAACGTAAGATTTAGATTAAAATCTTTCCACCCCACTTTACTCTTTAGATAGAAAAAATTTAAAAACTTTTGGTTTTCCCAAAAATGGCTGTATGGACTTTGATTAAAATACCGTACATTAAATATGTTTACATGAAGAATAAACGGCGTATCCTGAATTTTATAGAAATAACCTCTAAAGACCTCTTTATTGTGGATGCATTTTGCTGAACTTTGCTTAACTGGTAACCCGTAAGAGATAACAAACCTTAACCCACAAAAAATCTAGAGCTCGTTAAAACCCACATTTTTTGTCATATACATTTTATCGTGAAATTGACCAATTTTGAGATATGCCATATTATTGGTTTCAGTTTTAAAATACTTAAAACGTTTCACATACCGAACTTTGTAAAGTCCTTGCGATGTAAACAAACGAATTTTAACCGTATGCCAACCAGATTTTAAAATAGTTGACTCGCTTTAACATAGTGTATTCCCTCATTCCTCTTTCACTTACAAAAAAGCAAGTAAAAGCATTTTTGTTCATGTTTATTTAGATTAGCTTTAAGTATATATGAGAATAATTTAACAATAATTACTTATCGAGATTCCGAGAAGCTCATGTGAAGAGAACATATCACATTTTTACATTAGTGTAGAAAAATATTACTTTCCGCACGCTCCAAAAATTTTGTTTTTCAAAATCTTATGCATTATTTCTCAAAATTCAGGCATTATTTATAAAATAATGAAATGTGTAGCATTCATATGATTTTCTCTACATTAGATCAATAAATTGTTGTTAAAAAGTTTATTCTTCTATTTACTTAAGCTAATCTAGAAACAATTGACAGAAAGGATTTTAATACCTTCTTCCTTGTAAGTAGAAAGTAAATAATGAAGTACCATAGGCTAAATCGATAGTCGCATTTTTGAAAGCTGATTGCTATATGATTGAAGTCCCTTTGTATGTATGGACAGGAGTTGACAAATTCCCTTATGAGAAAAGTATAAGTATTTTAAGGCTGAAACTAATGACAAAGAATATAAAAAACTGGTCAACTTCACGAAGAAATGTATATAACATAAATTGTGTGTTTTAACGAGCCCTACATTTTTCTGTGTTACGTTTTTGTCAACTGGTTTACCAGTTATTCAAAATTCCACAACATTCATCCAAAGCATGTCTACAGAGGCTTTCCCAGAAAATTGAAGATATACATTTCATTTGTCACATAAGTATCTTAAGTATAAGAGATTTTAATAAAAATCGTAATAGTCGTTTTTGAGAAGATAAAAATTATCAAAAAATGTTCCATGTTCAATGTAAAGAGTAGTTGGGGTGGGGAAATTTCTTGAAAATCTTCATGTCGCTTCCTTAAAAAATAGCAAACTTAAATACCAAGTTTGATATTTAACGGGTTTTTTTATTTTGATTTATGCTGCCCACACACACACACACAAAGGGCATTTTTTTTGTTCAGGGGGTCTCAAAACGTTTATTTCAGGTGAAATCTCGGTATCGAATTTTTGGGTGTAGTGCAATACGTAGTGCATACAGAGAAAGTGAACATACACGCCTTATTCTTGTAATGTATCTTTGAGAGGCAGTGTAAATATTTTGAGCAAATTCGTGTAAATTTGCATCACGTGGAGTATTTTGAACATGGAAAAGTATTTAAAAATTTTGCGAGAAAACCAGCTTTAAATTGGGAGCATGCACTTTCATAGTTATAGCTTCAGTTAATTGGTAGTTAAAGTGGAAAAACCATATATTTTATAAAAGTTTAGAAATCATTTCAGTATTATGGCATAAAAGATTTTTTAATTTTTCGCAAATTTTAGTCAAATTTCACGGTTACATCATCTTAACAAAATCAAATTACTATGTTGAACCTTTTTCACACTGAGCATACCTGAAGTTTTGAAAATGTCAGACAAAAATTTGATGTATTCCACTCACACGAATTTCTCTAGCTGTTCCACATATAAAAATGTTTTGCAAAACAATATTCTTTTATCCCCATCATACCAATCGAGTTAAATATTAGCAAATTGGTCTTATTACTTGCTAATTCGTAAGCAGAGAGAAAATAACAGAATATACTTGGGAAAGCGATAAACAAATATTTTAAAAGCGGGTCTCTATGTGGAACAATTGAAGTTCGGTTCGTTTTGTATAGCCAGCAGTTAAACAAGAGAGACGAAACGAAAACTATCCCGTTTGAGAAAAGTTAAAAGAGTTTAAAGGTGAAACAAATATCAAGGAGTAACACGAAAACGGTCTACTTTACGAGGAAAATGTATATGGCGTGTATTGTATTTTAACGAAATCCTCATTTTTTGTGCAGTAAGTTTTTGGCTATCTCTTACGGCTTACCAACTATGCAAAGTTCATCCAGAATAAAGGCGTCTTCAGAGATACTCCAGAAAATTCAAGATATACATTTAATTTGTAACATAAAGTCTTTAATATACCGATTCAAATAAAAATCGTTATAGCCATTTTTGAGAAAAACAAATATGTTAAAAGAATTTCTATGTAAAGTGTAGTTTAGGGTGGGGGGATTTTGTTGAAAGTCTTCTGGTCGCATTCTTGGAAGATACTAAACATAAATATCAAGTTTGGCATTTAACGGTCTTTTTTATATTGAGCTATGTTATCCACACACACACACACACACACACACAAACGGAGCTTTTTTTAAAATTATTTTTGGACACGGGGAACTCAAAACATATAATCCTGGTGAAATATCGACATCGAACTTTTGGGTGGAATACAATATTTTCTCTAGCTACTATGTGCATTATATGTACATATGTGCTAGAAAAAGTAAAAATGGTGTTAAAGAAAAACCAAACAGACAAGTAAAGGGTTGCAGAAGTATGTTTTCATAAGACTTATAGTGGTAGTTCAGGCTTTTTTTTTTTTTTTTCTTTTTATCAAAGATACATTTTAGGAGCCCTTTCGGAACTCCCAAGATTCCTTTGTTTTCCTATTTGTTTATAGTTTTATTTTTATTTAAAAATACACACAGATATATACATTTATAGCCACATAAACATCCATGCCCAAGGCGGGACCCGAACCGACGATCCCCTGCGCCACGAAGCACCAAAGCTAGGCATTTCAGCGAGCGCGGCCACGGTAACCATAGTCATTTGAAAGTCAGTGCACAGAAATTAGCCTCCCAACCAAATTGAAAAATTTAACTCATATTTAGGTTCCATATAATGGTCCCCATAAAAGTTTTGAAGTAGCGTCAATATTTTATATTAACACAGTTCATAAACAACAAATCGTTGTGAGTGAATCCAAATATTGGTATCGCGTTCTCTAATGAATCATTCTGCACAATTAAACTCTTACACTCTAGGTTTCGCATGAGAAAGTATATAAAACAATTTCTAACGGATAATATGGATTTATACTGGCATTTGACTAATGCCAGGCTCCAAAATTTTCCTCAAATACTGCTACATTGGATAAGCTTTCCAAATAAGCACTGGAGCTAAATTGCTTCTATTAAACTACTGCGGCAACGTTATAGTCCAGATAATAAAAATAAAATATATCTGCTGCAAAAGTATATATGTTATTGGCGCATCGAAGCTTTTTTCTGCAAAATGCTATAAAAGTAATCCTTTTGCTTGAATCTCTCTGAGATATTCTTTCATGATGTTACGACATGAAGCTATGATTTTGGACACAAAGGGGGGTCTGCAAGGAAGACGTCGAAGGATGAAATGATATCATAAGCCTATGTACATAGAGAGCAAGCATTTATATCACCAATTCGGTGATAAATGTGCAGTTGGTTCTCCGCACTCCATTCCACTGCGGATTAATGTATAAAACCATGACATAAAAGACTTTAAACCATTTGAAAATACGGGGTCAATTCCATGGCGAGCATGGTCCCTCTTTGAATTTTTACAATAATGGGCTGTGCCGCGCATTTCAAAAGCTAAAGCGACAGGCCATTAACATTTATCCTAGTCATATACAATGGGTAGGTGACGAATGTTTGGCTATATAAAGCGCAATATGGTGTAAAGGGCCCGTGTGGCACAAAACATACAACACACAGCTGGGCATCTGGTAAAAGTAACAGGTTATTACCACCTGCCAACATTGTTATGAATTGGCTCTCTTAGGGTTGCGATATAGCAAAAGCTCTGTTCACACTTTGCGCAGAATAGGAAGTAAAAATCTGATGTGTTCCATTCACTGACTTTATCTACCTGTTCTACCAACAAACCTCCTACAAAGGATTATTCTTCTTTCTACTCCATGCTAATCGAAAAAAGCATTAGCAAAATGTTTTATTAGTTCTTTACAAGTAGAAGGAAACAGCGATAATCAACTGTTTTAAAAGCTGTGGCTTTACAAATATCACTGAAATTCATCACTTTGCATAGTCAGGAGTAAAATAAAGGAAACAGGGACGACTTTCTGTAAGAGAAAAGTATCAATAACAATGGAATCAATAATAAGGAATATCTCGGAAAAGGTCAGCTCCACAACAAAACACTAAAATGCATATATTGCATGTTTCGACAAGATCTACATTTTCTGTATTGTAAGGATTTGTCTTTTTCTTATAGTTTACTAGTTTTGAAAAACTAATTCAGAATGAAGAAGACTTAAGACAGTATTCCCAGGATGATCGAGATATGTATTTTGTCATGCACATATTTTAATGTACGGTATTTTAATTAAAATCGTTTGGGATAATTTTAGAAAGTCAAAATTTAACAGAAAAAAATCCATGTGAAGGATAGTTTGGAATGAGAGATTTTCTAGAGAATCTTTGTCACATCACTTAGAGATACTGAACTTAAACCTAAGTTTGATATTTAACCTACCCTTCGTTTTTGAGCTGTGCAGCACACAAATACACCCGCACACAAGAGACGGACAGGCATAAATACGGACCTTTTGTAAAAAATGCCTTTTTTGGGTTCTTGGGGACCCTAAAGCGTGTATTTTCGGTGAAAACTCATCAATTTTTGGGTGAAATGCATTACTACCTCCTTTATCCACTATGTACATTGTACATACCTGCTAGAGAAACTAAAGTGTACATCACTATTGAGGCTGTAAGCGCTACCTGCTATGAGAAAAATAATCACCAAAATTTGATAATTATTTTATCCCCTAAGGATCTGACTATCTGCAAAATTGTAAGGCGGAAACATACTTGAAAAAATGTAATTTCTTACATTCATATGCCTTTCTCTGCCTTCTTTGCAACAAACTCTGTTTACAAAAGCGCATTTTTCTGTTTTCTTCGCGTATTCATATAAAAGTTCGCATAGATACTTTTATATTATATACTTCCTTGTTGATACAAGGAATAAGGCGAAAGTTACGCTAGAAAAAATGCAATGGCCAAATATTAAGTTGATTCGTTTGTCAAATTTGGAAATCCGTAAGCAAGATATTTTATTGAAATTTAGACTAATTATTATACACAACAATAAATAACCGTTCTGATAAAAATGTGCCACGTGGTGCATTTTTAAAAATATTCACATAAAAATAAGGTTTCAGAAAATATAATTTTACAAATATTAAATATTTTTATGTTAGCCCTAATTAGTATGAAAGTTATTAGTTTTCGTACTCTCCAAAACTCTTGCATTTTCAAAATGTAATAATTTATTTCTTAACATTGGAAGATTATTTTGAAAACGTATATCGTCATTATTTTTAACTTACTTCTGAGAGGTGGTATGAAAATTTTGAAACGTATTAATGAAAAATTACAACGTATAAAACATTTTCAGTATGGAAAAGTGTTAGAAAAAAGTTTGGGCCTGCATCTTGCTACAATTGATTGGTAGTTAAAGTCCACCAAGTCTGAGTAAGATTTTCTCTATGTGCTATGATTTACCAGTAATGCAAAATTCTTCTAGAATGAACGGAACTTCAGAGTAATTTTTGGAAAATTGAAGATATATATTTAATTAAGCATACAATATGCTACATATATGATATTTTAGTCAAAATTATTAGGGAGATTAAACATTTTTAAGAAGTATTCCATGTAAACGGTAGTTTGGGGCGAGGAAAGTTTCTTAAAAAACTTCGTGTCGCACCATTGTCACTCGTATGTGTGACATACACCTCTAGGACCTTCAAGCCAACGTCCGGGATCAGATGTTTATTGAGGAGCAGATGCTCTAGATCAGAGAGATGCCAGGATGGGTGATCAGCCCGATGCTTAATAGGAAAGTGAAGTAGTGGATGATTTGAAATGATGCTGAAATACATAACAGGAAAGGTGATTGTGGAGCAATTGGTGGAATGAATGGCGGGGAACTTCTCCCACACGTAAGGTCCCCTAGGATGGAACCCGGGATTATAGGTGAAACGGGAGCGATCGAATCGCTCAATCACGACGACGCCGTCCTTTAAATAATATAAGGTTTAGTATTTAACCGACTTCGTTTTTCGCTATGCTCTTTATACACACACATACATACACTTATTTCTTTTAGGTTCAGAAGATTTCAAAACATGTAGTGTCAGTAAAATCTCGCTATCAAATTTTTGGGCGGAATACAATTCCCTCTCATCTACTTGTTCCGTATAGTACAGTCTCGGGGGAAAAAAAAAAAAAAAAAAAAAAAACCTGATGTGTTACACTAACGTGACTTTTTCTAGCTGCTCTACAAACAAATTTCTTACAAAAGATTATTCTTCTATCCACATAATGCTAATCGGGATTAACGTAGCAGAATTTTTTTATTGCTTAACTCCTTACAAACAGAAGGGAATAAACACTAGGATAAAGCAATAGTCAAATGTTTAAAACGCAATCGTTATGCGATTGTCATTGCAAATCACTTCTTTGCTTGGCCGGAGTAGAGCAAAGGAAAACTGGACACTTCCTGTCTGAGAACTGTGAAAGTACTTTACAATCGAAACCAATAACAGGAATATCTCGGAAACGGCTACCTCCACAACAAAAACGTAAAGGATATAAATTATATGTTTTGACGAGATCTACATTTTTTGCAGCAAATTTTTGTCTCTTACGGTTTAGCATTTAAGCAAAATTCGGCAAAATGCATCCAGAATAAAGAGGTCTTCGGAGGCTATTCACAAAAAGTTCAAGATATACGTTTTATTTGGGATGTAAATATCTTTAATATACGGTAATTTAATCAAAATCGTTAGTTATTTTTGAGAAAATCAAATTTTTTCCATGTACAGAGTAGTTTGTGGGGGGGGATTTTCTTGAAAATCCTCGTGTCGAATCTCTAGGAGATACTAAACCTAGTTAAGTTTGGTACTTAACGTTTTTTTTAGTTTTTGAGCTATGCTGTCCACAGATACACAAACAGAAGACACACATTCAGGGACCTCTATCTGAAAATGTTTTTTTCGGACTCAGGGGGCGCCAAATCATATATTGCCAGTGAAATCTCGACATCACATTGCTGGGTGGAATGCAATACCTTCTCTATACAGTATGTACATTGTACATGCGGGCCAGAGAAAGTAAAAAAAAATGCCTGTATAGTCAGTTGTGTGTTAAGCTGCTCAAAATAAATTGACCACTCCTTTCACATTCACGTCTTCAACAAATTGGCGATATCCTTTTTCTGTGATGGTGGATGCACATTAGAGGCTAAGGTTTAAAACTGTTTTTCATTTTTTGAGAAAACGCAATCAATCCTGGTTTAGTATTTGCTCTTCGTAGCTCGAAAGTAAAATCAGAATGCACAGATATTAAGTCGATATAGAGTTCTATATCTTAAGAACGCCTTATGTTTTACTAAGAAAATTCGAGCCAGGTGGAAATTTTCATGATGTAGTTCTATCGAGTTCATGACTCAAATGATAGAAAAATGGCACTGGAGAACAAAGATCGGTGTTTGGAATTCCAAACATGGCACTCAATGTTTTATTCTGATTATATTTTTTCATAATTACCTAGGCATTAAGGTAATCTTTAGATGTTTGCAAGAAAATGAATATAAAGAAAGTTGCCATCCTCCTTTATGTTATGCGAAATTGCTACATTTTCAAATGCTTTTTCATTTCAAGCGGATCATATTTTGTGTAACTCACTTCTTTTACATATTACAGGCATTTTCATCCAACATCCGCTTCTAGTGTTTGAATGACAGCATGTTGACATATAACCAAGAGAAAACGGACACATCTATAGCACATTATTAAGCCACTAAGGTAAAATATTTCTGTTTCCACTCCATTCCCGTTAATTTTGTCCAATCCAATAAGAAGTCGGGTACGGTACAATATACAATTTTACTTTCTCTACACGTACTATGTACATAGTGTATAGAGAAGGTATTGTAAGGCATCCAAAAATTCGATACCGAGATTTCACCGGAAATACGTGTTTTGGGTCTCCCTGAATCCAAAAAAAAAAGCACTTTTGGAAAAAGTTCCGCGTGTGCATGTGTGCGTGTGTGCGTGTGTGCGTCTTTGTGTGCGTGTGTGTACGTCTGTGTGTGTGTGTCTGTCTGTGGACAGCATAGTTACAAACGAAAAGACCGTTAAATAACAAACTTCGTATTTAAGTTTGGTATCTTCCAAGGAAGCGACACGAAGTTTTCCAAGAAAATCCCCCCACCTCGAACTACACTTTACATGAAACTTTTTTCGAAAGTTTTGATTTTCTCAAAAATGGCTCTAAGGATTTTGATTAAAATATCGTATCCTATGAATCCTGGGTCTAAAGTAGTTACCACATTGTAAGTCGCCATTGGGGTTGTCATCTCAAGATAATTTGAGATCACCTTGTGGTTTACTGGGAAACATGCGAGTCAGTTGAGAAATTTAATGCTATGCAGGCACGTTGCCATGGTAGTTCAGTGTCAGAGAAACTGGCTAGATCGGGGGATCCGTGGTTCAAATCCCGGCTATGGCATTGACTTTTTCAGTCTGACTCTAGTTATCCAAAAGAAACTTCAGTCACAGAGCAACCAGCTTTTGACTGCTATCACTTTAACCTTTTGCTTACAAGGAAGTAAGTAATTAGACCATTTCTGACAATTGTTCTCGATTAGCATGAAGTAAATAGAAGCATAAGCTTTTTAACAATAATTTGTTGTAGAGATGCAGAGAAGGTCATGTGAATGGAACACATCAGATTATTTTAGAGGTGCTATATTCTGTAGTATGCGGAGAGATAAGGGAAGACCATGACTAAAGGAAAGGTTTATGGGAATATCATAGTTGGTGTTGATGCGTTCTCAATCCTCTGCTTCTTCCGTTTGAGGCGTAGAAGCACCTTATCCCTCATTCTGAGTAGAACACAACCGTGAAGAAACTTTATGGTCGCTTTTCAATTTCCTTCCAGACCCCTGTCCCCTCTCCTCACCATCTAACGTCTTTACATCTTATATGCCATTAATATTCAGGAGCAGCTCCAGAGACTAGCTGGGCAAGAGAAGATGGGTTTGACTTTTGCTACAAGTATATGGTGTCAAAATTTCTGCTATGGTCAGCAAGGGAAAACAAGAATTTCTCTCAGTTTTCGTTCCTTGAAGACAAATTTCAGAACCTCTCTTTGATATTGCATTAATGGTGCCTATTTATACTTTCTCTATCACGCATGTAGACGTAAGAGATACAAAAGAACCTACAACATAAAAATTTATATCTTGTTAAAACCCAACTTGAATCAAAAAAAATTTTTTTTAGAAAAATGTCCGTGTGTGTGCGCGCATGCAAGGACAGCATAGCTCAACAACGAAAATACCGTTAAATACCAAACTTGGTATTTAAGTTTTGTATCTTACAAAGATGCGACACCCCAAACTACCCTTTACATAGAAAAAGTTTTGAAAATTTTGATTTTCTCAACAATGGCTGTAACGATTTTGATTAAAATCTCTTATGTTTAAGAAATTTGCATAACAAGCAATACGTATATCTTGAATTTTTTGGGAATGCGCTATAAAGACATTTTTAATCTGGATGATATTTATTGAATTTTGGATAACTGGTAAACCGTAAGAGATAGACAAATACTTATTATACAAAAAATGTAGATCACGATAAAACACACAATATATGTCATTTGCATTGTTTTTGGTGGAGTTGGCCGTTTTCGAGATATTCCTTGTTATTGATTTCAGTTTTGAAGTACTTGAACTTTTCTCATACGGGAACTTGTCAACTCCTGACCACGCAAAGAAACGGATTTCAATACCATAGCAACCACATTTTAAAACATTTGAATGTCGGTTTAGCTAGTGTATTCCCTTATTCCCCTTCTACATATAAAGAACTAATTAATAATAGCGTTTCTACTAATGTTTTAGCATTAAAAAGATAGAAGAATAAGATCATTAACAATAATTTGTTACAGAGATGTTGAGATAAACATGTGATTGGAGCACATCAGATTTTTTTTACTCCGGCCTTTGAAAAGAAACTGAAATTCAATGACAAATGCATAGCGACAGCTTTTAACGGATTTAACTGTCACTTTAGCCTATATTCGCTTTGTAATCGGCTTGCTCTTCCCGTATTTGTAGTACTGACACTCCCCTAGGACTTACAAGCCAATTCCTAGGAGTCAGAAGCCTGTCGGGGGGCCACCGGCACGAAACCACAGAATGGAAAATCTGTGACAAGGGGTCGGCCCGAGGCTAGTCATGAACATGAGTACGTGGAATCTATAACAATTTAATCGAAATTGATGATAGGTAGGGTAATGATGGAGCAAAAAGGTGCAATGAGAGGTGGAGGAAACCGGAGGACCCGGAGATAACCCACCCAGATGCTGCTTCGTCCATCACGAATCCCACATGCGGGCGTTTGGGATCGAACCGGGTCGCCTAGATAGGTGACGAGGGGTCTAACCACTTACCCACAGTGGTTTCCCTTATTTCGCTTCTATTTATAAAGAAAATGGAAATGTGGTTCTTAGCATCCGATTGTATCCTGGGCGAGAAACGGTGTTTAATTTTGCTCAGAGATCTCTTTTTATCAGGCTTAAGGTTCTTTTACCTGCCGTAAACCTACGGCTTTACTTCCTTCCCAAAAGAAGCCATGCCAAGGATTTTTACATCCGAAAAAAATTCATCGTCCTCCGCCGATTAGATATTTATAAGAAACTAATTAATAAGGAAATTTGTAGTAATGCCTATTTTGATTAGCACTGTGCTGATAAACAAATCTCCTAAGAATAGTTTTTTTTTAATTATTTTTTTGCAGAAGAGGTACAAAAAACTATGCGAATGGAAAGAATAGACTTTTTCTTTAGATATATTTTTCTTTCTCTATAGTGTATAGAAAAGGTATTGTATTGCACCCAAAAATTCGATACCGAGATTTCACCGTATTTAGATTTGGTATCTTCCAAGGATGCGACACGAATTTTCAAGAAAATCTCCCCCACTCCAAACTACCCTTTACATGGAAAAAAATTCGAAATTTTTGAATTTCTAAAAAATGGCTATAACGATTTTGACTAAAATCTCGTAAATTTAAGGCATTTACTTGAGTAATAAAATGTATATTTTGAATTTTCTGGGAATAGCCTCTGAAGCCTACTTAATTCTGGATGAATTTACGGATTTCTGCATAACTGCTAAACCTTACGAAATGGACAAAAACTTACCACACAGAGAATGTAGAGCACATTAAAACACACAATTTATGTTATATACAATTTTTACGTGGAGTTGATCGTTTTTAAGATATTCCTTGTTTTTCTTTTCAGCTATGAAAAACATAGTTTTCTAATAACAGGAATTTGTCAACTCCCGTCCATACAAACAAAAGAGCTTCAGCCACATAGCAACCAATTTTGACTATCACTTTAGCCAATGGTACTCCCTTATTTCGCTTCTGCTTACAAGGAAACGAGTAATAGGACTATTTACGTTAATATTTTCTCGATTAGCATGAAGTAAATAGATGCAAGAGCTTCTTAACAATAATTTGTTGCAGATATGTAGAGAAAGTCATGCAAATGGAATACATTAGAATTTTACATTTCACTTTGTACCAAATTCTTCTTTCCGACAGTACTAAACCTTATAATTGAAGTAGTTGAAATGAGACGACCATTTCATAGAAATTCTAAACTTTACAAGATCTCACAGAATTCATAATAGCATTGGTAAATTAGTACGAACAGGTTAATCCAAAAAAATATGATTCATTGTGTTCATTCACATGACATTCTCTGCATCACTATAACAAATTACTGTTAAAAAGCATATTCTTCTAACTAGTTTATGATAATCGAGATAAACATTAGCAGATATTTACGTCATTATTTGCTTCCTTATAAGTAGAAGGAAAATAAAGGAATACACTAGGCTAAAACGAATGTCAAATCTCTTAAAAGCTGGTTGCCATGTGGTTGATATTCGTTTCTATGCAGGGCCAGGAGTTTACAAATTTTCGCGAGAGAAAAGTTTGAAATATTTAAATCTGAAAACAATAACAAGGAATATCTCAGAAAGGCTCAATTCCACGAAAAAAGTATATGATATAAATTGTAAGTTTTAACGTGATCTATATGTTTTGTGTAATAAGTTTCTGTGTATCTGTAAAATTCAGCAAAATGCGTTCAGAATAAAGAAGTCTTTAGAGGCTATTCCCAGAAATTTCAAGATATACATTTGGTTTGCCATATAAATAGTTTTAATATACGGTATTTTAATCAAAATCGTTAGAAACATTTTTGATAAAATAAAAATTTTCGTTTTTTTTTTCATGTAAAGGATAGTTTAGGTTGGGGACTTTTTCTCAAAATCCCTGAATTTAAATACCAAATTTGGTTTTTTTACCAAATTTGCGTTTTTGTGTTATCGTGTTCACAGACACATGGACACACAGACATACACGGACCTTTTTCCAAAAAAAGTTTTTATACAGCGGACCTTAAAACGCGCATGTCCGGTGAAATCTCGGTATCGAATTTTTTGGTGGAATACAATACCTTCTCTATACACTAAGTTCATAGTGCATGTATATAAAGTAAATATAATTTGCAGAACCTACTTCACAGCTATATTTAATTTGTTATTTATAAGAAACTGCTGGTGTTATTTCTAAGCACACTGTATGAAAGAGTTCCAAGTTCCTTTCTTATTGTTATTTTCTTTTCTTTTCTTTTTCTTTATCTTGAACAGCCACCAACACAATTAGTACCTTGGAAAGAAGGAAAATTATGGAAGGTAGTGCCTTACACTGACATCGTGGCACATGTATCTTAAGGAAATTTGCAAACTAATTGCATTTTACGCTTAGTACAGCCTTTCTCCTTATCTCAAAGGAAGTGTTGTACTCTCGGGCTTAGCTCCACAGTACCTCTGGATAACTCTTGTCGTCTTCTTTATTTCACGATTTAAAGAGGAAAAAGGGAACACAAAAAAACACGCATAAAAGAAATGGAGCATTTAATTGGGGGAAAAAATTCTCCAACGAAATTGGCTTTCAACATGGTGGAAAATAAAATGCTTTTATCCTATCTTATAGACTTTATGTATACATTTCCTGTATGCTAGAAAACAACAAAAAGAATCTGATGTGTTCCATTCACATTACTTTCTCTATATCTCTGTAACAAATTGTTGTTAATAAGCTTATCCTTTAATTATTTCATGCTAATCGAGAAAAATTAGCAGAAATAGTCTTATTTCTTGCTTTATTGTAAGTAGAAGCGAAATAAAGGAGTTTGTATAGACAATAGTTGACAACTTCCGATATGAGAAAAGTATGTTTTAGAAAGCTGAAACCAAGAAAAACGAATATCTCAAAAACGATCAACTCCACGAAAAAAATGTATATAACATAAATTGTGTGTTTTAACGTGCTCTACATTTTTTGTGTGTTAAGTTTTTGTCCATCTCTTACGGTTTACTAGTTATGCAAAATTCATCCAGAATAAAGTAGTCTTCAGAGGCTATTCCCAGAACATTTAATATATACATTCTATTTGGCAGGTAAACATCTTTAATATATGATATTTTAATAAAAATCGTTAGAGCCATTTTTTAAAAAATCAATTTTTTTGAAAAAAGTTCCATGTAAATGGTAGTTTGGGCTGGGGAGATTTTTCTCAAAATCTTGTGTCGCATCCCTGGAAGATACAAACTTAAATACCAAGTTTGGCACTTTACCGACTTTTCGTTTTTGAGTTATCGTGTTCACAGATACACGGACACACTGACACACGGACACACGGACACACACACGGACCTTTTTCTGAAAATACTTTTTTTAGATACAGGGGACC
This sequence comes from Hymenopus coronatus, assembly GCA_030762935.1. Lineage (NCBI taxonomy): Eukaryota > Metazoa > Arthropoda > Insecta > Mantodea > Hymenopodidae > Hymenopus > Hymenopus coronatus. The sequence goes on along the minus strand of CM060896.1, from coordinate 87,851,640 downwards.
CTAAAATATATATTTCCGGTGAAATATCGGCATTGCATTTTTTGGTGGAGTACAATACCTTCTCTATACACTATGTACATAGTACGTATAGAGAAAGTAATAAGCACTTAATTTCATTGTTAACTCCTTGGCAGCTTCCCTCCTATTCTTTATATAATGAAAATTTCTTGTCATATAAGTCCTTCGACTTGCCGGGTGACAAACTAAGTACAGCTTTTTTGAGCACAATCTAAAACTTCTTCGGGAATGCCCATTTTCATTAATTTATTTATTCATTTGGTGCAGTTTAAACAATCAGAATTGCAACTGTTTATTCCGGTGGGGTTACGCAGCAACGAACAAAGCACTACCTACGTCACGACTAAAATTCAACTCCCCGTAATGACGACACTAATAATATAAATATTAATAAATATAACAATAAACACGTGGCTTATTAGACTTTTTTTTTTGTAGTTTAACGTCCTTTAACCTGGTTATTAGACTATTGTTTTATCATATGAAATTAGAATATTCGCCCTTTCGTGCTCGTTTACAAACTTCCCACTGACAAAAAATAGTCTATTTAAGTCATTTATAACAGCACTGATTCTAAGTCTTGTATACAGACTCCACAGGATCTCTCCTCTACAAATGCATTAGTCCAAGAAATTTACAAATCGTCTAATTGTATAATGAAACAAGAAAGGAAAATAGTTCTAATGCGGATACCCTCACATCAGAGCGTTTTAGGTAATGGGTATGCAGACTCTGTAGCAAAGAAAGCCACAATATTTCCAATATATGAAGAGACACCTTTACCTCACAAAGATGCTGCAAAATATGCACCCAGAAGATTTTACAACCTCTGGAAAACAAAATGGGCGCAATCACCTACCAGTAATCTACACGAAATTAAACAGAACTCCAGAAAATCATATCCGCTGAGACGGAAAGATCTGAATAGCATCACCAGGCCACGTATTGGATACACCAAATTAACGCATTCCCCATCTACTGAATAAAACAGAATGCAGCATCTGTACGCCATTACTGTACGCCACATTCTCTCTGTGTGTCCTCAGTATCAACAACAGCCAGCAGAAAGCAATCTATCAGACATTCAAGAAGCTCTCAACAATTCATCACACAGCAAATCTCTACTTAAAAATAAAAAATCTGTATAAGAAACATTAATGTTACTTAAATATATGAAATTGCATTTCCCAATGCAAATTGTTTTTATACATCTAAATACCGTTAAAAAATGTCGTCAATGTCGAACAACCATTAAAGTAAATAACGACATGTATTTATTGGTTCTGATTGAAGTAACTATTTTACCTGTTGTGCGTCTTAATATCATATGGTAGAATAATTCACATTAATGGGTTTGTTTATTGTGACTACAGCAGCCGTAATCGCCAAACTTGTGTGAACGACTTGCTTCGTAAGTCATAGCTAATTTTGACATCCATTACGACCTGTATTTTTACTTTCTCTAGCACGAATGTACATACAATGTGCATAGTAGCTAGTGAAGGTATCGTATTCCACCCAAAAGTTCGATGTCGAGTTTTCGCGGGAAATATATGTTTGGGTGTCCCCTGAGTCAAAAAAAAAAGAATAGAAAAATGATTCGTGTGTGTTTGTGAGTAGCAAAGCTCAAAAACGAAAAGAATGTTAAAAACCAAATTGGTATTCATGCTTAGTATCTTCCAAGGTTGCTACTTTAGAAGCTACCCTTAACAAGAATAATCTGATGTGTTCCATTCACATGACTTTCTCTATATCTCTGCAACAAATTATTACTAGAAGGCTTATGCTCCTATTTACTTCATGCTAATCGAGAAAAAAATAGCAGCATTATTACTTGCTTCCTTGTAAGTAGAAGAGAAATAAGGGAGTACCATAGGTTAACGTGATAGACAAAAGCAGCTTGCAAGGTGACTGAAGTTCCTTTGTTTGTATGGACACGAGTTGACAAATTCTTGTATGAGAAAAGTATAACTTTTTTAAAGCTGAAACCAAAATCAAGGAATATCTAAAAAGCGATCAACTCCATGAAAAAATGTATATAACATAAATTGTGTGTTTTAACGTGCACAGCATTTTTTGTGTAGTAAGTTTTTATCTATCTCTTACGGTTGAGCAGTATTGCAAAATTCCGTAAATTTCATCCAGAATAATGTAACCTTCAGAGGTTATTCCCAGAAAAATTGAAAATATACGTTTTAATATTCATATTTTAATTAAAATCGTTAGAACCTTTTTTGAGAAAACCAAATTTTTCGAAAAATTTCAATGTAAAAGGTAGTTTGGGGTGGGGGGATTTTTCTCAAAATCTTCGTGTTGCATCCCTGGTAGCTACTAAACTTAAATACTAAGTTTGGTATTTTACCGACTTTTCGTTTTTCAGTTATTTTGTTCACAGACACACGGACACATACACACACAGTTTTTTTCTCAAAATGCTTTATTTGGATATAGGGTACCCTAAAACATATATATCATGTGAAATCTCGGTATCGAATTTTTTGGTGGAGTGCAATATCTTCTCTATACACTACGTACATAGTACGTATAGAGAATGTAAAATGTTTTGAAAATTTTGTTTTTCTCAAAAATAGCTCTAATGATTTTCATTAAATCAGCATATGTTAAAGATATTTATATCACAATTTTATATTTTGATTTTCTGAGAATATCCTCTGAAGAACAGTTAAACCATTTAAACAGTTAAACCATAAGAGATGGAAAAATACTTAAGACACAAAAAAATGCAGATCTCGTATAAACACATAATTTATTTCATTTACGTTTTCTGTATAATTGATCGTTTTAGATATAGGTTGTTATTGATTTCACTTTTAAAGTATCTAGCTTTTCTCAAACGGGGTGATACAAAGCGAACCGAACCTCAATTATCTCGCATAGTGACCAGCTTTTAAACGCTTGGACTATCACTTTAGCCTAATGTGTTCCCCTATTTTCCTTCTACTTACAATGAGTAAGTAATAAGACAAGTTCTGCTAATGTTTCTTTCAATTAGCATGATGCAGATAAAAGAATAATCTTTTGTAGGAATAGTTTATATTTGAACAGTTAGAATAGTTGTGAGAATGGAATACATCAGATTTTTTTCGTTCCGAACTTAATTTCACTTTTATTTCGTTTACTCCGGTTTTCAAGGTATTTGTTTTTTCGAGAACATTTATGTCCTTCATTGTGGCATTATTTTGTTCTCCAACAAAACTCTATGTTTCTTCCACAAACTGATGACAATCAGAACCTGTGCTGAAATAATTATGATTCTATAAAACTTTTTTAATAGTTTTGCCGTATAGTTTCTTTTCGACGTTCGCTGCAGCAACGGTTAATGCTCGCTGTAATTACCCATCGAAACTCATTCAACTGTTGCACGCGATGCATTACAAGGGAAAACTGAACCCTGAGCAGGACTTCATTACCCTTTTATACCTCTGGATCATGTGGCTGGAAACTGTTAGAAGGAGTCACACGTGCCAACCATCATAGGTGTCTCAATTGCACTCAGGTCTAACAATGCGGGCTTCGATGTCAAATAACTTTCCGACAGCAGTTATACCTATGTCGTCTCATACAGGTATAGCAATGGATGCCAACAATCAGCTATGAATTAAGCAATTCGTTTACACACGGTTACAGACACAGTGCATATTCACAATATTTATTAAAGGTCTAAAGAAAAAGGTGAGCAGAAAATATCTGAGGCTGCCTTATTTTTACCACAAATGTGTTATCACTTGGGCTAGTTTTGTTAAGCTGCGTGCTGTAAAATTTAAGGTTACTAAACTGATCATTATTTGAAAATGCTCAATATTTCAGTACTGTGTAGATTAATAATACTTTCCGATCTCAGAGATTAATGATTGATCAACTCTCAGAACGAGTAACCTAGTGCCTAAGTCAATATTAGTTTAGGTTATCTCAAAGGAAGATGAGATTTTTTCATTTTATGTAAAATTTCTTTAATGTCAACATTAACTTCGTAGCTCAAATGGAAGATTAGTGGCAAAATAAACGGATTGTGGGTTCACTGGATCCTAATCATAACATAGACTTTTTTTATTGTGGTCCTACTTTTTCAAATTCACTATGGATTTTGAATGTGCCTTTTTTATCGAAGTTTTACAGTAAACCCTTTATGTATAAAGTTGCCAACTCTTTTTAAGTAATTCGAAATTGAGATATTTTGTAATTGTTCTTCGTTTAACGTGGCTAAACTATATATAACACAATTCCCTACCATGATTTTTTGTTTGGTAAAATAAACTTGTCCAGTAACCCCGTTCGTCATATCTTCCACCAGTTTGACTCAGTTCTACACTCCTGCTCAATAAGGAGATATCCATATCTTTGTTCGTTTCAAATGACATTATATAATAAAGAGAGCAAAACTTACAAGGCAATTTCATGCAACCACTCAACATAATATTTGTTTCCATTGCTCCTTGTTCAATTGCTGGGATTTGTGTGCCAGCCTTATAACTTAAAACCAATAAGAGACGGGCACTGTTAGAAAATGTCTTTCAGCCACCCATGAAAACCGCATTAGTCACTCACTTAATCGGTCACTTTATTAAATCTCCTATGTGGCGCTGATGTTAAGAGCTTTCTGTCAACACTATCTAAAATAGAAAACTATAGGGAATAAAAACATCGGCACATATGCCTGCTTGCTCTACATTGACTAGAATCGTTCGATACTTTTGGATAATAATCTTATAGGTTGGACGTCCTCAAACCTTACTTCTCTCTCCCTCCCTCTCTCGCTTTTTAATCCTGCATTTTCTTTTTTTTTTTTTTTTTTGTTTTTTTTTTTTGTTTATTCTGTTCACACAAACGAATACACTCTGGTTTCGAGGTCGCGAATTCAAACTCAGCGGAAGACAGTAGATAATTTTCAGGAGTAAACATCTTTAGCATGCCTTACTTGGGAAGGAAAGCAAAGCCGGTTTTCCCGTAACGCAGATTTATGGCATGTAAAAAAACCTAAGTGTGATAAGGGCTACTAGCAAAATGAAGCTGTCTTTTACTTCCAGTATAGAATGGGACACTGAGAACTATAGCAATTATTTAAAATGTAATTTAATTTACATAACACGTGCGCGCTTTTTAAAATGCGCTTTAGGTTTAGGGTGTCTCAAAACATCTATTTGCGGTGTAATATTAACATTTAATTTTTGTATTGTTTAATTAATATAATCCCTTTACTTTATATGATTGTATCAAGAGCTTACTTTAGAAACATCTGCTTGTTGTTTTGTTTGTTGGACTGTAGCGTTTCTTGAACTGTTTTTCAATATTATGCTATTAAACACACACACACATTCACTCCCAAAATCATGCTTTCAGACTGTAGGGGATAAGGAATGCTTCTAATTAAAGACAAATTCTCCGGGAATCGAACCTGAGAAGCCAGAATGCTCACCACTCACCCTCAGAGGTTTGGATTTTTGGATGCAATATAATAGTACTTCCACGTATGTACTACAGGCAAGAAGTGTGGCAGAGAAAACCATTAGTACTTGCAACAATAGTTTTATATTAAAAGAAGACTTGAGAAAATAATGTGAACACAAGATATATGATTTCCTTTTTCTATTTCTTAGTTTATTTTTATTTAATTGCTTCCCCTTTAAAGAGTTTGATCTCCGCTAACGTTTCTTGACTTACAATACCCTCACAGTAGAACCATCAAGCTTAAAGACGCAGTCAGTACCTCACTGGCTTCAAAGACATATTCTCTGTGACTTTGCTCTAGTTCAGAGAACAGGTGGAATTTGGATGTAGCGAGGTGAATGGTCGGAGTAAAGCTATGGTGCCGAGTTTCTGAAAGTGTTCTATCTCTGGAAGGCGACTGAGCGTTATGAGCGAAAACTTGCTCACTTAGGGTGATGCCTAAGGGCGAAATCATCAAGGGTTCTGCAGTTTCTTTATTGGTTGTGTATTTCTCTCTGTATGAGTATAAGAATGCTGAAAGGAAAAACGTGCCTATTTGTTGGATTAACTACTTTGTAATGTTTACAACTGAATGGGACACCTCACACACCGCGGCCAATGATGATGTATAGTAAAAACAAATATATAATTTAGTAAGAGATAATGTTCCACCAGTTTCAGAAATCGATATCAGTTGCAAGCAGTCTTAATGCTGAAATCATCTGAGATATCTGACAGAAAGGACCTTTCTGGGTTGTGTGGGGATAACGTAGTGTAAAAATAGGTGTCCACTTTAAAAAGGCTACTCTTCTGTTCCAAGATCCGTAAAATATTATCCAAAAATAAATAAATATAATTATTATTTACTGTTTTTTATACCTTACAGATTTTTTATTACAACACATTTGTTAAATAAATACTATCTCCGCCATATGAGAATTTCCATTGCAAGATTTTGAGTCTGTGGAAGGGAGATATGGCAGCAGAGCTAAGGGCGGCACGTGGCCACACCGGCAGTTATAAGAAACTGCTGCTACGCGTCACAGACCTGGGTATCAAACACTCAACCTTAACTTTCCGCTGTCTCTAAATAATGTAACCAAATATACTAAGGAATGTAAATAAAAATTACATCTCTGATTTAGTATCAATCAGAGGAGATGGATTTTGATTATAATTAATAAATGTGATATAATTTAATGCATCAAGGATACAATACAATATTATTGATATTATTAGTTTTATACAGAGAATTATTTAATTGCTAGTAATGTCTGTCCAAAAGATTGAATTTGTGGTCTAATATTTTAGAAAATCATCTTTATCACTTCGGTTTTTCTTGATTAATAAATACTATATGCGCACCGTTTCTGGAACGCAAGTTTTACAGGTAGTGAGGGCGGGGTGAAGAAGAGAGCTGAGCAGTGTTTCAAACAAAGAAAGTTCCTTTATTTTAGGCTCTCAGTGATAACGTGAATAGGTTATCGTATTTACCGAAAACTGTATAAATTATTTAATGAACACTGATCTACAGACTAAGTAAAACCTTAGCAAAGCGTATAGTTTGCTTCATTTATCAATGTTTTAGCTCTACCCTGCTTCCGAATTCTGAAAAACCTACCAAATTAAGACTAGGGAGCCGAGCTAAGAATGAGAATAAGACCTATTTTAGCCCGCCTCGGCAGTGTAGGGGAGTGTGTGTATGTATAACATTCAAGAAGTCAAGAGTTTGAATCTCGCTTAGGGTGAGTTACCCGCAAAGATTTTTTCTTGGGGTTTTCCCTTTGTTACGGCAACGAGAGCGGTGAAACAGCGTATTTATACTTTTACCTGTGTAAACGGCGGCCCCAGGCCCTAGCCATTCGCCTTGGCAGTCAGCAGAGTAGAGAAAATGCGCGAAAAGTGTGGGCGCGAATCACTGGCTCCGGAGGAAAAGACAGACAAGAATGAACATCCGTTACCGCCAAAACTTTGGACGAGATGAAGCCAGCTAAGAGATACCGATAGGCGTTTCGGCAAAAGGTTGTTTAGGTAAGTTAAGGTACTTCTTTCGGATTTCAAAACTTTTGGGGGGTACATGTTTTCAATTTAATTTGGCAAATTACGAACCCCAGTGCCCTGCTCCTTTGTTTTAAAAAATAAACTTACAGCAATTAATCTTATGGGAGAAAATTGTGTAAAACTGTTAAAGAACTAAAAAAGGGTTTTCAGACAAGAAGCCATGTTATATGAAAAGCATTAACAGGTGTAAAGTTTTGTAATTTTTATTCTATTTTTATTTCCCAGGTGGAACTTGTTATGCAAAGTCAATATAATTAAGAATTCTTTCACAACATAAGTATGAACTACTTTGTCCCAGATTCTTTAATAATGAAGTATACCAAATTCCTTCCACTTTTGCTATGACGCAAGAAGTCTGCTTTCCTAATTGCATTCATGTAACGAGTCATGAGAAATATTACGAATTCCAAACAAAATCTTATCATAAAAACATCAAGTAGCTTAAGTTCCAAGATCATGTGGGCGTCATTTCACCAATTTCATTCATAATCAATTAGAAAATAGGTTAAAGGACGATAAGCTAATCTGCAAATCGCACCTTTCCACTACCAGATTTAATGCACTTTTTATTGCTATATACTCACCTTGTTTTTCTCGACCACCGTCGTGACGTAGCACGATGTTTTTGCTATCCTCTCGACGCCACATGACAGTTGGCTCAGGTATTCCAGTTGCTTTGCACCTCAATCTCACCGAACCATTCTCAGGGGCCACTCCACCATCGGGAGACTCGTCGTTCAAAATATCTGGTGGAATCTTCACGTCCAAGTTACCCATCTGTAACAATTGTTATTTTAACAATAACATTCTTATTTTATGGCCCATTGCATCTATTTCTGCTACGGGTACACGCCTCGAATGTTTTATGCATCAAGACATTAGAGCAAGGATGCAGAACTGAGAAAAAGAAAGAAAACTTTTATTTGCTTAGCTCAAGAACAATTGTATTGACTTAAAGTTTAATATAAAATAACACATTAAAATACACCAAGAGTTGTGATATTACAAGGTGTATACAGGTCACAATTAAAATAATATCAACATATTTTACGACACTGTACAGTAAGAATTTAGATCAAAATTGTATAGTTGTATAAATAAAATAGGTCGGTCAGTGTGTGTGTGTGTGTGTGTGTGTGTGTGTGTGCGCGCGCGCGCATGCCGATCCCGGTGGCCACGCTCGCTAAAGTGTCTCGCTTTGGCGCTTCGTGGTGCACAGGATCGTGGGTTCCCTTGGGCATGGGTGTTTCTATGTTTGTAAATGTGTCTATGTTTGTGTGTGTATGTATGTGTAAAAGGAAAACGTTACGAATAATAAGGTCTACTAAGGAAATATAGGAAACTGGAAAAAAATGTAGAAAAAAGGAATACAGCGCCGGAGTCCCGACAAGCCTCCGGAGCCTTATTTTTTTTAGTAAAAAAAATATAAAATGTGTGCGCGTGCACGTGGATGTGTCTTGGACAGCGCAACTCCAAAACGAAACATCGGATAAATATTCAAGTTACAAGCACTTTGCTTTCCAAAGATAATACATGAACATTTTCAAAAAAGAAATAAATAAAGAAAGAAATACCCTTCCTCCACTTAATCATTGCATGAAATCGAAATTTTGGTTTTTTAAACAATGGATTTTAACGATTTTTATCAAAATACTATATATAAACGTATTTACATAAAAGACAAAAACTATGTTTTGCACTCTCTGGGAGTAGCTTCTTTAGGAAGCAAAGTGATATAATCTTGTATTACTAGTCAACTTTAGCGGTACCTAATTATGAAAACGCCGATACTTGTTATCTTTGGCTTAGATAAATAAATTTGAGGGAGTGCTAATACATGTCACAAACCAATTTTATTTCTCTCTTTTCATTTTACGGATATTATTAATTATATCGCGTTGTATATATCCCTTACCAGAATTTTCAGTATTTTAAATTCGTATTAAATAATTGATTTTATATCAAGAATGGAAGCAATCATCAGCTATTAAGTTTGTTTTAAATTATTGGTTATAAAGGAAACAATTTTAAAACGTTTATCTTTTAACTGCTTTACAAAAAGAAACAAAAATTACTATTGCTAGCTCAATCCACTTAGTGAGTTACTTGAGCAAAAAACCAAATAGATAGTCCAGTTTAATTTTCAAATATTTAGAAGATTCAACATACAATTTAAGCTGCTTTGAACAAAACTGTGGCACTAGGAATATTTTATACATTATATATATATATATAAAATTGCGGCTTTTCTCACGTACTTTTTTTTAATTTAATATTATTCTCTGAAAGCAACAGCAAATTTTAAATCACTTATAGCTGACGGCACTCACGGACTGTTTTTTACGAATCCGAAGTGGTTTATATACCAGGGAAAAAAACTTCCAAATACTTTGGCCCGAGTTGTACTGAATTCTGCCGCCAAGAAAATCTCTACTTCATGGCGGGAAATATGCAGATATGTGGAGACGTCCGCTGGATGCTCTACCTCACCTGTGTGGTAGGATGGAGAGGACCCAGGTTAAATAATCGGTAGTATCCCATACCTGAATTATGATAGGGTAGGTGGAAGCATCTGGTATGAGACCTGATTTGTTAATTTCCGAAACATATTCCTTTTCTCTCTTTTTGTTATTTTTTTTTATTTTTATTTTTTTGCATTCCCAATGAATACAATGGTGGCCAAATATACTTACGCGGTGGATTTAAAATTGGAAATTATTGGAAAAGCTGGGGACTATGCAATTTATAAGACCACAGATTGGCCTAAGATGGCGTTTGGACATTAAAAATGCCAGACCGTTCAACTCAATAACACGATGTAATGAAGTGTGTGAAATTTCATGGCTAGCAGTTAAGTGTTCAGTTCTTTAACATTGGGCTATCGCTATTCCCTTTGTATTGCTAACGAAATTTGTAATGCAAGTTATTTCGGAAAGGGTTATCTCGGTTAAAACGAAATAGGAAAATAAATTTTCGTTAAAATTATTTGTATACACTCTAATAAGCCTGAAGAAAAGTAGTTTATTACAGTCCTTGACTGTCCACAGCTTTGAAGGACTGCCTCGTGGTGATACACATCACAATCATAAATACCATAGGTATTCCATAGGTAAATAACATATCTGATGTGCTATAATCACATGACTTTCTCTACCTGTTCTACAAGTTGTTCTTACAAGAGATTATTCTTTATCTATGGAACGCTATTCGAGATAAAAATTAACAGAAACTGTCTTCATTATTTGCTTCCTTACTTCCACTAGGCTAAAGCGAGAGCCACATATTTTAAAAGATGTCGCCATGCAATTCAGTTACAACGCTTCTCTTTGTATGACTTACAGCAAAAAGAAAAACAGAGATATGAAACGAATGACCCCTCCCAGTTTGAGAAAACTAAGTTTATTTTCAAATTGAAACCATATCTTGGAATATCTCAGAAACGGTTGACACCACAAAAAATACATTTGACATAAGTTGTGCGTTCTAACGGATCTGCATATTTTGTGAGTAAGATGTTCTCTTATCACTTATGATTTACCTGTCATGCAATGTCATAAAAGCGACTTTATAAACTTTTTCCAAATTCGAAATATAGCAGAATTTCATTTAATATAAGATTGTTTAAAACATAAATGATATTTTAATATAACTTAATTTTAATATAAGTAGATCCAATGTTTAAAAAATAAAAAGTTTCAAAAAATTATTCATGTTTAGGGTGGAGGAAATTTCTTGAGAATCTTTGTGTCGCATCAATGGAAAATGCTGAAATTAAATATCAATTTTGGAATTTTACCGACGTTTCATTTTCCATAGACACACACTTAGACACAAATATGGACCTTTATCTGAAAATGATTTTCTTTTTTTGGATTCAAGGAACTCTAAAACATTTTCGGATGTACTACAACATACACATGATTTACACATACGTGGTAAAGAAATAAAATACTAACTCTAAGCTGCTGCTTCAAGGTTGTTTCCGACATAAAGTTTTCATTCAGCAGTAGGAGCTACCCGCTGATTCTAAGCATGCACATGAGCAAAAAAAGGGACAAAAATACATTCGTGGGTACAGGTGTATTCGCCATATTTACACACTTAATATTCAGGATTTTTTAAATTGCCATCTTCTATATTTGTGTTTGCCATTGAGCAATAGGGTTGCACGTTATCGGAGTACAGAAAGAAGGGTTGCACCATTAGTTTAATGCGCGCCACGAGTTGTTGTGTTCCCTTTAGCACCTGCTCCATCCTTTTCTCATTTCTTTCCGGAGCCTCTGCTCCCCTGAAGCAAAAAACAGCCTGCTTGCTCCGTCACAACTGCGGGAGTTGCACTTTCTTCCCCTTTTTGATTTACATGCATTTATTTTCCCTCGGATGCCTACACATATTGTTTATCTTCAAACATCTGTCTTTGTATAGTCACCTACAAAAGATTCAGAATTATTTTTATAGTTTAATACATTAGTTAACTAAACCTTAAATTTTTAAATCTTATGAACTGCACCTCTTCACTTCAGGGTATGTATGCTTGAAATTTCATGAAAGATCACAAAAAAACATACAAAAGAATTTAAACATTCCTGAATACAAAAAAAAAAAAAAAAGGATTGTTGACCACCGGCCCCATTTTAATGCCTTAAATCTGGAGCTACAGCTACAGCAAAACATTAAAGCTGAAACTGTACTGGAATCCGCAAGAAAAACTTTAATTCCACGAGATCTCATTCGCATTATGCAACGTATAAACGAAGTTGTGCAGACGAAAAGCAGCAACGCAATAAGAAAAAGACAGAAAAAACAGCAGCAGAGAGGAAAAAGGAATATGGGTCATACCTACCATCCTGGTCGATTTTAATATGAGCCATGCATTTAAATCTCTCGTTTGTTTCTTGGTATTTATATTTTCAGCATTTTTATTCCTGTAAAATCCTCCGCGCGGGGCCCTTTTTGTGTAACAAAACTAAAATTTGCTGTACATGTTCACAAGGGTACAATAAAGATGAATTGCTGTAGTGTTTACTATCAGATGTATTGAAGACCATTTTTTTCAATTTTCAAATACAAAAATTATATTCTTTTGAAAAGAAAAGCACGTTAATAACTTTTAAAATGTTTAGCCTAAACCAAAGAATACACAGAGAAACCTAAATAAATTTAAAAAATAGAGGTATTGTGGACCTAGGGTTAAAATATCAGGCCACACTTTTTTTTTGTGAAGTGAGAAAAACAAATTTGACTACAGCCTCCAAACCATCAGTGTAAAATGGATGAAATTTGCACTGTAACTTATTTGCATTTAATTACATCTGAGGTTTAAATTTCCAAATTCTAGTTCATACGTCAAAAATGCAATATATCAAGCAAAACTACTAACACCACAAAGGTAATCTGCACCTAACGCAGATAACACCAATGAAGTTTAAATGTTTTCGCTATCTGACGTCTAGGTATCCAGGATTTTAATTCTGTCATGTGCAACAAGAAATTCCTGAGAAATACAAGTTCCACATTTACACTGATGGTCTGAGAAAACATTTTGTGGTGAAAATTATTTTTAAAATTCGCAATAATAATTTTAATTAGTGGTGTTTGTGTTGAATATTCTCGAGAAATTTCGATTAATTTCGGGCTGAATGAATGTGTAATGTCATGACTGAAATGAACATTTGTGGGTATTTAAGTAACGCTAATGTTAAAACACTTTATTTCTAAATTTAAAACATTTTATTTCAAATCAATATCATGAATATAATCAAATAAGAAATAATCAAACAACAATATACAGCAAGTTGTGACATTTTCGTTTTTCATAGCTGCCCTTCTGTCTGTTGCAATTAAGCTATTCCTAGAGGCAAATTTTTCCTTTGAAGACGTTGAATGGACTTTTCACCGAAAACGTGATAATGCCAAGATTGCTGTTGGTAATTTTAATTTGTTCCTATTACTAACATTACTTATTTCTCAGAATGATAACAAAAGAAGAAAATCAGATCTAATAAACTAGCTTAAAAATCTTCGTTAAAAGTGTCATCACATAATTCAATTCAGAATACTTTATTTAAAAACCAAGGCTCAAACAAAAGAGTTATTATTGTTATCTTGCATTATCAGTTCACAATGAAGCCCAATTTAGACTAGCATTGGCAGCAAGCTTTTAAATGGTCTAGTATTGCTAAGCATAACATTGGGTTTAAGAAGTCAAAATAATAAATACATAAGTTGTGTATTCCAATATTCTTTGTTAATTCTAATAAGGTATATATAATATATATTAAACACGTATTATATACTTTACAGGATATTTTTATACTCATATACTCTCCTTCCAAAGTGATCACTTATAAGGAACTAAGTAATATGACCATTTCAGGTAATGCTTATCTTGATTAGCATGATGTAGATAAAAGAATATTCTTTTGTAAGAACTCTTTTTCTTTTCCCCCCGAACAGTTACAGAAAGTTTTGCGAGAAAAATGTGTCATAATGTTAATAGTGGGAATTATTTCTGTTATTTTTAAGAGAAAAAAAAAATAAAACCCTAACATCTAGAAGCAAAGCGGTTATATCTGAACAATGGCACACTTTTTAAAAGGATACCTTGCTTCGTATCCTCGATGCCTTTGAAGAATGTATTTACGGTAGGATCACCAAAGAGCGAAGTAAACATTTCAAAGAACTGCACATCTAATGCCACAGAGCTCCGTTGCTCTTCTGAGAAAAACGAATGCATGAAGAAACCTTTGTTATAAAAAGCGATTGTGTCGGAGATTGGTTACTTCTTTGCAGTCTTTTAATCGAGAGTATACAGCCGAAGTGGGCGTTGAAGTATCCAGAAGAAAATCGGCATAAAAGAGGAGAAATACTTTCGCATACGTGGGCGGTACGAGCTTGAAGAGTTTATATATCGCCTTTTACTTTCTTTGCTTCGTGCAGAGTGCTTAGGTAGAGAAAGTATTGCATTCCATTAAAAAATTCACCGGAAAAATACGTTTTTAAACCTTCTGTATAAAAAATAGTATTTTTAAAAAAAGGTCTTCGTGTGTGTGAGTCTCTGAATGTAACTCTAAATCTAAAAGTCGGAATAATACCAAACTTGGTTTAAGTTTAATATCTTCCAAGAATACGACACGAAAATTTTCAAGAAAATCCTCCCACTCCCACTCCACTACCCTTTAATTAAACATGTTGATTTTCTAAACAATGGATCTAATGTTTTTCATTAAAAACCATATGTTTGATGTACTTTTATGACAAATAAAATGTGTATCTGGAATTTTTTTGGGAATAGCCGCTGAAGACCTCTTCATTCTGGATACCTTTGAATAACTGGTAAGAGATAGACAAAACTACTACACAAAAATGAAGGTAGACCTTGTTAAAGCACACGGTGTATATATATTTTTCGTGGAGCTAACCATTTTCGAGATATTATTTGTTATGGGTTTTAGGGTTAAAATATTGCGATTTTCTTATATAGGAGTCTTTCAATTCCTGGTCATGCAAAGAAACGAAAAGGTAGACCTTGTTAAAGCACACGGTGTATATATATTTTTCGTGGAGCTAACCATTTTCGAGATATTATTTGTTATGGGTTTTAGGGTTAAAATATTGCGATTTTCTTATATAGGAGTCTTTCAATTCCTGGTCATGCAAAGAAACGAAATACAGTCACATAGCAAACGGCTTTGAAAAGATTTGACTATCATTTTTATTTTCGTCTACCTAATTAAAAAAAATGAAAGCATAAAACATGAATTTATTCCAATGAACGAAAAATTTCCTAAAATATTTTATTATCTTTTACTACGGTACGAAACCTCAGAATGGAGAATCTGTTACGAGAGGTCGGACCGTAGCCAGGCATGAACACGAGGAAGTGGATGGTGTGAAATGAGAGCGAAATTGATGATTGGAAAGGTAATGATGGAGTAATTGGTGGAATGAGTGGCGGGGGAAACCGGAGCACCTGAAGAGAACCCACACAGACGCCACAAATCCCACTTGCGGGATTGCACCCAGGCTGCTGAAATGGGAGGCGAGCGGTTTCTCGTAGTAAATAGGCTGTAATTGATGAGCAATAAGTCTTTCTATAGCGTTTCATTTTAGAAAACGTTTAGCAATACTGAAGAAGAGTATGTTCAAGCGCAGCATAAATCCTTTTTTTCTTTTCCTATTATTATGAATGTCTATTTTATGGTAGCAATTAGTGGTCTGTTGTGTCTTCAAGGTCTTCCCACCGTCGTTTCCTGGGTCTCTGCCTGCTGATCCTTTTTCCTTAAGATTCTATTTCATAATATGTTTTGCAATTCTATCGTCCGGAATTCTTCAACATGTTAGCTTCGTTAGTTTTATTTTCTGTGTACCTATAGTGTATAGAGAAGGTATTGAATAGCACGCAACACTTCGAAAGGAGATTTCTCGGGAAATATATAATACCCCCTGAATAAAAAAACATCTGATGTGTTACATTCACATCACTTTCTCTAGCTGTTCCACAAACTTCTTACATAAGATTGTTCTTTTTTCTGCACCTTGCTAATCGAGGTACTCATTAGCACAATGTTCTTTTTACTTATTCCTTATATGTAGGAAGAAAATAAGAGAATATACTAGTTTAAACCATAGTCAAGTGTTTTAAAAGCGATTATAAATCACTTCTTTTCTTGGCCAGGAATAGAACAAAAGAAAACCGGACACTCCCGTCTGAGAAAAGTATAAGTACTTCACAATTGAAAATAATAACAATGAATACCTCGAAAATGGTAAGCTCAACGAAAAAAATGTATATGATATAACCTGTGTATTTTAAAAAGAACTACATTTTTTGTATAGTAAGTTTTTGTCTATCTCTTATGGTTTACTAGTTATGCCAAATTAAGCAAAATTCATCCAAAATATATTTTATGTCAGGTAAATATCTTTAATATGCGACATTTTAATCAAAATCAATAGAGCCGTTTTTAAGAAAATCAAAATTTTCGAAAAAATCTCAATGTAAAGGGTAGCTTGGAGTGGGGGAATTTTTCCCAAAATCTGCATGTCACATCCCTGGAAGATACTAAACTTAAATACCAAGTATTTTACCGACTTTTCGTTTTTGAGTTATCGTGCTCACAGACACACGGACACACACACACACACACACACACACACACACACACACACACACACACACACACACACACACACACACACACGGACCTTTTCCTGAAAAAACTTTTTTTGGATATTGGGGACCCTAAAACATATATTTCCGGTGAAATCTCGGTATCGAATTTTTTGGTGGAGTGCAATTACATTCTCTATACACTATGTAGTGAGTATAGAGAAAGTAAAAATTAAGGAATCGGAGCTTTAGTAAAATTCCTTTATACCTGAACAGCTACTTATTTAATTGAATCTTATTATGATTTAGATAATATGAGTAATAATAGTAATAGTGATAAGGAGAAACGAAAATAAATATCGTTCGTAAAGACAGAAATGTTGGAAGCAACAAAATGCTGCCGAAATAATTACACACTGTGAAAAATAAGGTTTTTTTTTCCTCGTAGAAATGTGGCCTAGCGACAAAGGCTTAGTCAATTACCTAGCAAGAAAGGGGAACATTTACAGTTACTTAGTGAAAACTCGACGCAAAGAGACAAAGTTTAACTCTTCTAAGCACACACGCAGATGTTTCCTAAAGGCATGGGAAACGAAATATCAGTCACGTGGTGAAAAAAGAACTAACAGGAGATCTGAAATATCTATTTATACATTATCTATGACTACAGTTAATTTCATAAGGTCTTCTCTTCCATTCTACCAGGCAATACATATAATACGATACAATAGATCACAGTTCAAAGTGAAAAAATAAGCAAAACAATATTACCCTAATAAAAATAAGATGTTTTCCATGACTTTATCTATTAAGCAAAGTATTCCTACAAATATGTATTCTTCTATCGATTTATTGTTAATCGCAGAATTAATCTTATTACTTACTTTATTTAAAGCAGAAGAGAAATAAGAGAACACACTAGACTAAAGAGATAATCAAATGTTGTAAATTTGACGATGTTGAAATTGGGTTTTTATTGCATGGCCGGGAGTAAAATAAAATCGATATGAAATGAATAGCGATTTCCGGTTTGAGGAAATTATATATATGTATATATGTGTGTGTGTGTGTGTGTGTGTTCAAATTGAAATAAATAACCAGGAATGTTTCTGAAATGTTTAGCAATACAAAGAAATATATAAGAAATAAATTATAAATTTAACGAGATTATACATCATTATTGGAACATTTCTCCGTGTAGGTTATTAATGATGATTTCACTACATTTTTTGTGCAGTAAGATTTCGTCTATCGCTTACGGTTTACTAATTTGCAAAACCCTTCCAGAATGAAGGTAACCTCAAAACTATTCTTAGAAAAGTCCATATATTCAGTTCATTTGCTATGTAAAAATCTTCAGCGCATGGCATTTACTCAAAATCATAAGCCAGTTTTTAGAAAACTGAAAATGTAGAAAAGTGGGAGTATTTTCCTAAATATCTCGATGTCGAATCCCTGGCAGATACTAAACTTAAATATCAATTTTGGTATTTAAATCGACTTTTCGATTTTGAGTTATGCTGTTCACACACACACACACACACACACACATATATATATATATACATGACATGACATATGTTCACAGACATATATGCGTACATACATGGGTCCTTTTCCTAAAAAAGTCTTTTATGGATTTAGGTGTTTCAAGCACATATTTCCGATGATTTTA
Source organism: Hymenopus coronatus (assembly GCA_030762935.1). Taxonomy (NCBI): domain Eukaryota; kingdom Metazoa; phylum Arthropoda; class Insecta; order Mantodea; family Hymenopodidae; genus Hymenopus; species Hymenopus coronatus. The sequence continues at coordinate 87,833,329 of CM060896.1, read as the reverse complement.
TGTATCGGGTTTTTGGGTAGAATACATGTCATCTCTACCTACTACTTACATATACATGAGTGTAAACAAACAAAAGCAAGAACCTATACATGCTTTCAATTACGCTTTTTAGTGGTTAAATAATCAACAAAATCCGTTGAATGGTTTTAATATTAATGTAGTAATATACAGCCACTCACATACACATGTAAATGCTCGTCTTGTAATTTTAATATACGAGGGCTATACAGAAAGTAACGAATGATTTGGAATAACATAATAATAAGTAAATATATCAACACAAAATTTAGTTACAAAGTTACAGTATCTGACTCTATTTCTCAACGTAATCTCCATTCTGTCAGGGTTTTTTTTTATCTACATGCCACCAGTTTATCAATGCCAATATAATATTTTTCTGCCACCAAAGAACTTTTTCATTTTTTATGGACAAAATGTTCGGACAGTCAAATTTTATAAGCAAATAACGTAAATGTATGGGATAATGCAATGAACGAATCTTCGTTGAAGAAATGGCGCATACTTTGCAAGTAATCAAGGAAGAAATAGTGTGCATGACAGAGGAAGTTCATTAATTCTTATGAAGGAGTTTAAAGCAAACGTTGATAAAGGAATTCTGCAAAATCCGGTATTTAACTTTGTTCACCCAACATGATTTTTTCCCAACCAATGAAGAATCTCAAAATGGCAGTGACGTCCTGGATCAGATTTATAGCGGGGAAGAGTAAGTAAAAAACCGGTACCAGGGGACAATAAATATCTTGATAGCAATGACGACTACGTTAAAAAATAAAGTAAATAAAGTTTTGTGAATTAGCTTTCGTTATTTGTTGCATTCTGGAAGGCCCTCGTAGATGGACTTTAGAACAAGGGTATGGTGAGATTATATACTATTATTGAAATGATGGCTGAAGGAACGGGTACTTTGTGTTTTCTCAAAAATATGCTCTTGTTCGAAATAGTAAGATAAGATGCTTCTGTACATAGAGACATTACTTGGTAGCTATAACACACACCGGCCGATGGCGGTAACCTTTAATTCTGGATTCAACACGGTGAAAGAACGTGGAATTTTACTGAGCGCAGATAATTACATCAGCCATGTTGAGTATTTAAGCAGCTATTGTCTGGTCAGGAGAGTTAAAATAAAAGAAATAAATAAAGAAAGAAACGAACAATAAAAGAAATCCGTGTTACACTCACAGCATAATCTTCTTCAGTCATTCTTCAATAAAGTTATTCTTACAAAAGCTTACTCTCAAAATGTTTATCTCAAACATTCGTAGCCCATCTCTACAGTGTTGCGGTAGCATTTCTCCTTCACTTTCAAGAGCCTCCCGAGTTCGAATCTCGGTTAGGGTGAGTTACAAGAATGTTTTCCTCATCCTGGGAAGACGAATGATGAGTATCATTAAACTCCATGTACCGGGGCTCATTTGAACATATTTCTTTTAAACGCCAGATATGACCTACCAGGTTAAAGAACGATACACTTAAAAACATTCTAGAAATTATTCTATTGCATATTTGCATGTAGCTTTTATAGGAGTAAGTGAATATAGCAGGTATAAGCGTTAGTCAAAATTTCAAGGGCTTGTCGCTGCATGGTGGTTCCAAGTCCCTTTGCATTATCAAAGAGTGTGGAGGAGGGGGAGTATTTCCCAATTGAGAATGAATATCTCGGAAATGAATAACTCAACAAAAACCATATTTGATATATACTATGTGCTTAAATGACAAACAGTAAGACTTTTCCGGGGAGCCATGGTAGAATGGTTAGATGACCCATGTTCAATTCCAGGCCACCGCATGAGGGACTCGTGGTGGAACGAAGGGGCGTCTGAGCAGGATTTCTCCGTACCCTTCGGTTTCCCTCACCACTCATTCCATCAACTGTTCCATTATCACATTTCCTTTCATACGCTTAAGCATTTAATACTATCTACTCCCTTGCTTTCACACCATTGATTAAGCTGATCCTCCATCTCTGGATACTCTATCAGGTCCCGCTGCTCTTCAGTAGCATCATATCACATTGGTTTGGGGGCCGCGCCGTGGCCGAGTGGTTAGACCACTAGCCTCTCACCTAACGGCCGGGGTTCGATCCCAAGCGACCGCATGTGAGATTTGTGGTGGACAAAGCGGCGCTGGGGCGGGTTTTCTCCGGGTACTCCGGTTTCCGCCGCCATCGCATTCCACCGGTGTTCCATCATCATTTATGTATCATCAGTGTCAAGGTCTGCGGTACCATTAGTATTTAAAGCGGGCGTTAAAGACTACCAAAAAAAAAAACAAAAAAAAAAAACATTGGTTTGTAAATTCTGAAGCGTGAATTCCCCATATAGGACCGTAAGCAGGTGGAAAATAAGATGCAGAAGAATAATCTACCATTCAGAAATTATAAATTTACAGAAATGGCTCCCAGAAAACTCAAGATAATAGAAAATAAAAAGGTGAATAATAATTTACCTATTACTTATAATTTACCGGCTATTTAAAAGCCATTCAGAAATTAAAATTTTTCTTAGACTACTCCCAGAAAACTCCAGATAATGGAAAATAAAAAGCAGAAGAATAATGTATCTATTACTTATGGTTTACCGGTTATGTAAAAGTCTTTCAGAAATAAAATTTTTCTTAGACTACTCCCAGAAAACTCAATATAGAGATTCAATTGCCATGAAAATCTTTTAAATATATGGGATATTAATAAAAATGTTCCATGGAAAGAGCAGTTTGTGTGAGAGAATTTTCTAGAAACTGTTCCTGTTGCATCTTTGAAAGATATCGAGCTTAAATACAGTTTTGTTACCGACTTTTGTTTTGAACACACACACACACACACACACACACACACACACACATATACACACACGCGCATGCGCGTGGAAGGACAGACATAGATATATACACTTTTTTTTTTTAATGTTCCTTATTATTCAGAGAACTTGAGATGTTGGTATACATTCCATGACGTCTGTAGTGGACCGAGAGGGGGGACGCAGCGGCCGGGCGGTAGGCCAAGGTTCCCCGTGAGCTGTCGTGCCATGGAGTTATATTGTTGGTAGTGTTTAACGCCCGCTTTAACTACTAATGGCACCGCAGGCGGTTTATATTGTTGGTATACAATACTTGTACCTTACAGGTAGTACTGAAATTAGAAAACATCAATGTATCTAATTGAAAAATAGATTAACAGGATAATAAAAAAAATCCAATGTTTTCCATTCACATGAGTTTCTCTACCTGTTCTCCAAATAAAGTATTATTATAAAATATAATTTTTATCTACATTATGTTAATTCACATCAACGTTAACAGAAATTGTTTTTATTTGTTTTCTTGTAAATACAATAGAAATAAAGGAGTAATAACTCCATGGCACGACAGCTCACGGGGAGCCTTGGCCTACGGCCCGGCCGCTGCGTCCCCCATCTCGGTCCACTACAGACGTCATGGATGGGGTGCAGTATTGGAGGGTGAGACGTGGTCAGCGCCTCGAGCCCCTCCCGGCCGGTTAATGCGGTCCTCACGACCTGGAGCCGCTACTTCTCCATCAAGTAGCTTCTCAATTGGCCCCCCAGGGACCTCACGAGGCTGAGTGCACCCCGGTCCAGGTCTCCCAGCGGGGGAAATATCCCCACGCCGGTACTGGGGATCGAACCCAGGTCTCCCGCTTGGTAGGCAGCTGCGCTACCACCGCGCTAAGGAGACGAAGAAATAAAGGAGTACACTAGTCTAAATCGATAGGCAAACTGTTTAAAACTTGTCGCTATGTCAGGGATTAAAGTTAGTTTCTCTGTAAAATACATTCTTAATCTATAATGGCTAATTTCAATGGGATATTGTGATTCAATTCTTTATTCAATAATATATATATTACATGCAATCAAATCCAAATTGTTGAAAGCTTTATTCAATTATAATATATTCCATTTCAATTTAAAGATTACTACTTTACAATTCAAATATTTAACATTATAGACCTATATCATTTATTTTACAGTATATGTCATTTATCTTCGCTCTTGCAATAGTTTGATTTCAAACCAATATTCAATCTTTTATCTTCCTCTGGAAAAATTAACGACTTCATGTTCAATATATTTCCTAACTTAAAGATATGTATAACAGAAAGTTAGAAACTCCAAACTAATAATGCTAACTTTTTGAAATGTATACCACATATGTAACATAATGCAAAAAGTTACGGTGCAAATTTTATTCTTTTTTCTAATGGTTTGGATGGTATGGTCAAATTTGTTTATGCTTGTGTCACGTCACTAAAAAGTTCTTGCGGCAAAAAATTAAAATGTTGGTATAATATTTTAACCTTAGGTTAACAATATATCTACTTTTTTAAATTTACCCTAGATTTTTCTGTGTCTCTTCGATTAAGGCTCCAAAATATTTTAAAGTTATGAATATGCTTTTATACTTTCCCTTCACGTACTATGTAATAGTGTATAGAGAAAGAATTGTAATGCACCCAAGAATTCGATACCGATATTTCACCGGAAATATATGTTATGAGTCCCCTAAATATAAAAAAAGCATTTTTAGAAAAATGTGTGTGTGTGTCTGTCTGTCTGTCTGTCTGTATGTCTGTCTGTGTGTCTGTGTGTGTATCTGTGGGCAGCATAGCTCAAAAACGAAAAGACCGTTAAAAACGAAACTTGGTATTTAAGTTTGGTATCTTCCAAGGTTGCGACACGAAGATTTTCAAGAGAATCCCCCACCCCCAACTACTCTTTTCATGGAAAAATTTTCGAAAATTTTGATTTTCTTGAAAATGGCTCTAACGATTTTGATTAAAATACCTTATATTTAAGATATTTACTTGCCAAATAAAATGTATATCTTTAATTTTCTGGGAATAGCCTCTGAAGAGTACTTTATTCTGGATGAATTTTACAGAATTTTGCATAACTGCCAAACCGCAAGAGATCGAGAAAAGCTTACCACACAAAAAAGTAGAGCACGTTAAAATACAAAATTTATGTTATATACATTTTTTTCGTGGATTTGCTCATTTTTGAGATATTTATTGTTTTTGGTTTCAGCTATGAAAAACTTACTTTCCTCATATAGGAATTTGTCAACTCCTGTCCATATAAACAAAGGAACTTCAGTCTCATAGCAACCAGCTTCTGACTATCGTTTTAACCTATGATACTCCCTTATTTCGCTTCTACTTACAAGGAAGTAATACTTTGTTTTTGAGTAGCATGAAGTAAATAGAAGCATAAGCTTTTGTACAATAATTTGTTGCAGATATGTAGAGAAAGTTATTTGAGTGTAACACATCAGACGTTTTACTATAAAATATAATTTTTATGTTTGAAAATTGAAAACATATACTTAAATAGATCTGACAGTGAAATTTAGGTAAACTCTTAGTCATTGTACAAAAAATGTATTTGTGTTGTTGAAAAACTGTTCCCTAAGGGGCATTTTAAAGGAAAAAATTGCTGAAATACCAATAGCGAGAAAGCAAGGGAATATTTGTATGTATGACTGATAATAAAATCCAATAGGTTGGTAGGTTGGACCATCAGCTTTCCTTTTTCTTTCTTCTGTTGCTACGTTTTCTGTACTTCATTTTTTATTTCCATGATCTCGTCAAACTGAAGTTTTTCTTACCGAGTTCAGTACAGTTTCACCTCTAATGCTTTACTATAGCTCTAGTTAAGGTATTTAAAACGGCGCCTGATGGCTAATTGTGTATTCTGTATATTCAGGAATCTTTAAATTATTTTATGTAGCTAAAATGAAAAAGTATTTTTGTGGGGAGATTTTCATAAAATTTGAACCATACATACCCTTAAGAAACAGTTTATATCGCCTCTTACTTTGTGACAGCGAGGAAGTGGATTGAATATGTGCCACGGAGTTAAATCTACTTTGAAGAGTTTTAGAGAAGAGTTGAGGCAGCTAATTTCAATGTTGGTACGCTGCAAATGGACTAAATGATTTTTGGCCCCCTAAAGGTCAGGGTCAATGATAATATTCCAATCACAATGTATTGACAGCTTTGACAGCTGCCTGTCAGCAGAGATGGAATGATATGAGTGCAATTAACATTCCTGGATGCTGAGTTATTTTTTATTGCTCTCTTCTGACCTGTTGGTGTTGGGAAATTTTCCCTTGGTAAAAGTCAGAATACACCCCTTCTTTCCTTATGACTGAAATTACTCTAGCAAATAGATATTCTGAGTTTAGAAGAACAGAATTTCCCAAAGAATCTATGCAAAATAATTGGATGTGTGGTTACATTGTAGAAAATAACATAAATCGGAAAAAAAAAAGGCAAATGAGTTCCATTTACATATATTTCTCTACCTATTCTGCAACTTCAGGCTAATCGAGATAATTCTTTTGTTTTTTCTCTTGTAGGTAGCAGGCAAACAAGGAAATATAATAAAGCTAGTAATGATTTACAAACTGTCTCTATATGATGGCTATGATTCCCGGTTTTGTTTGCCTGGCATGGCCAGTAGTAAAAACTAAATAAAGAAAGAAAAATGAAGAAGAAAAGCAAGGACGAAGAAAACTTCTCCTTTTCAGGAAATTATAAGTATTGGACAATTTGTATATGTGTATATGTGACACATTCTGTACTTTAAAGACGTTTTGCACTTGTTGGGTAGTGACAATTTTTCTAGCTCTTTACGGTTTACCAGTTAATTAAGTAAAGACATTCAGAACGAAAACGACTCCCAGAAAATTCCAGATAACAATCTCATTTCCTATGAAAATCTCATAAACTTATAGCATTTTAATCAAAATCATTAGAAATATTTCTGGTTTTGGTGGATTTTCTTGAAACTGAAGTTTGGTAATATTGGGCTTTTTGTTTTTATTTTCTTTAGTCCGTATTTGCATTGTACATAGAAGATAAAATTGGTGTTGCATTCCACCCAAAAATTTAGTATCGAGATTTCATCGGAAATACATGTTTTGAGAAATTAAAAAATTAGAAAAATGTGCTCAGCATAGCTCAAAATGAATACTTGGTATATAAGCTCAGTATCTTCCAAGGAAAATACTTACAAGAAAATCCCCAATCCCCTCTCAATTTTTTTTAAATGGTACTTTTCTCGATTTTTTTTTATAATAACACATGTTTAAGATATTTTTATGAAAAATGAAAAGTAGGTATATCCTGAATTTTCTGGGAAAGGACTCTGAAGAACTCTTCATTATGGATGAGTTTGGTATAACTTTTGTATAAATGGAAAACTATTAAGAACTGGTATAACCAGTAAGAAACAAACAAAATGTAGATATCATTAATACACACAGTTTGTGTTCATAGGAATACATTATTTTTTATTTTATTTATTTATTCATTAGTTTTTGTTTTGCAGAGTTAACCGTTTTCGAGACATTCCGAGTTATTGGTTGCAGTTTTAAGGTACTTGTGATTTTATGAAATAGGAGACATCTTTATTTTCATCTTTATTTTGCTTATTCCTAGCAAGGAAAGAGAACTGACTTTCAATTGTTTCTCTTAGGGACAGGCTTTAAAAGATCTGAGCATTGCTATAGCTTAGTGCATTCCCTTATTTCCCTCCTACTTACTAAGAGGAAAATAATACCTATTTAGGTAATATTAATTAGCATGAAGTAGATAAAAGTATAATCTTATATAAGCAAAGCTTGTTTGTGGAAAGTCATGTGAATGGAAACCTTCAAAACTTTTAGTTATGTTGTCATAGAAATTTCATAATCACACAAGACCTTTTTCCGTTTCTATTTAGGGGTCCTTAAAGCATGTATTTCCGGTGAAATTTTGGTGTCGAATTTTTCCGTGCAATAAAATCATTTTCTCTATTCACTCTGTGCGTGCCAGAGAAAATAATATTTTTTCGTTTCACAGAGCAAGCATATTTGTTTTATTAAAATGCATGTGAAGAAACACAAGTTAATCAAGCTTTCAAGAAAGTAATTTTTTTTTGTCACTGAGCTTTCTGAAAATAAACAGAATCTATTTTAGCCTTAAAACCATTAATATCTTTCAGAGCAGTTAAATAAATAGCCTTCCTTTCACTAATTCTAAACGTTACTACCCTTCTCCAAATAGAAATGTCTACTCAGCATGTCTTAACAAATGACAAACATCGTCTTCTCACTGATAGTGTCCTTTGCTTTGCAATCCGTTCATCTTCTTTTGAGAGGAAGCAACTTCCTGCATTTAGTGCTGGTAACCTAACCTATTTTCAAGTTCCGTCTATTGTACGGCATGCATGTACAGGAGGTATACTAAGTCTTGTAATTCTGTATAATTATTTGAGTGAATGGTATTTCTGACATTTCTCTGAGACAAAACACAGATACACGTATCACTACGTTTGTGGAAGACTTTCTTGAAGCATGTCGCCCTCCGTGGTGTAATGGTTACTATGCTAACTTCATATGCCCAAGGTCGTGGGTTCAAACCCGGCGGAGGACGATGGATTTTTTCGGGTGTAAACATCCTTAGCATGGCTTCATTCGGAAGGGAAGTAAAGCCGTTGGTCCCGTGTCGTAGATTTACGGCACGTAAAAGAACCTCAAGCCTGATAGAGAGGCCTCTGAGTAAAATTAAGCGGTCTTTCACGCCCAATTTAGAATGGAACGCTGAGAACCACAGTAGCTAAAGAGCGTCCATAAATAACACAAAAAAGAAAAAAAATCTTGAAGCACACCTTATGGTAGAAACCGTAAACTGTCAATCTTGTATCACATAACTCATTTCATAGTCACCTGCGTCCATCCTCTCTCTTACATCGCAACAGGTTGTATTCAGTATTTTTCAGAACATGATGACCCTACCCCACTCTTCATCCAAAGACTTTAAAGTTTGGATTTAGGGTGTGTGCTGTTGGAAACCAACCCTCGCTGTTGCCAAGTCTTCCATTACTTGTCCCATAGCTGAGGCGCTGTGTCTTCAGGAAACATATTTCACTACGTTGTCTCTCGCCCCTAGTACAGCGTCGTCTTTTGTTTGCTAACGGTTACTGCCCAGTGGTATGGGGGGGTGGTTCCGTTAGTGAGCCAATATGATTTGAAGAAAAGTATAGAAGTCCTTTGCCATGTCATTTTTCTTTTCTCGCAAGTCGGGTAGAAGTGCACTGTAGGCTTGACTAGAAGGCAGTAGCAGTATCGTTCGCAGATCCTTTATTATGAACGTTTCTCTGGTAAGTTCGTCTGTGATACTCCTAGAACTTTCTTGAGTATCTGGCCTTTATGTTTTGTATCTCTTCTAATTGTCGCCGGGAAAGTGGTGCCGGCAAAGGCCCTCTAATGTAGTATCTTAAAATAAATTACGAAAATGTTAACCTTCTGCTCATATACGAGCAGCACAATTTGCGAAACTCGTCTAAGCTTAGCAGCAGAAATCCTTGTGATATCTTGCATGATGTTATCACTATGTTTCTGTATATTACACTAGATTTCTGCTGCTGAGCTTAAGTGAAAGAACGAGAACATTTTTAACTTCTGTTTGGAAGCAGGTGGTCAATATTTTCAGCATTTATTTAACGTTAGGATTTCAGTGAGCCTTTGCTGGCATCACTTTCCTGGTGGCTCTCGGATCTCTCGTGCAGTGGAGAAACGCCGCGAAAGAACTTCATATTAATCGATATAAAATTTAGCAGAAATGGTATTCTTATTTAGCTCCTTATAAGTACAACTAAGAAAATGCACTAGTCTAAAGTTATAGTGAAATCTTTAAATATCTGGTTGTTAAGTGACTGAAGTTCGGTTCTCCTTCCATGGGCGGGAGTAAAACAAAAGAAACAGAAATTGAAAATTTCCAGTCGAGAAAAGTTTAACTTTGAAGAACTTCATTTTAAAAGCCAATAAGAAGGCATGGATTGTAGATTGTCAGTTCACAACCAAGGTCAGGATTGGTCACCGCACTACAGTAACAAAATTAAACAGGGGTTAATAATTAAATTTGTCTTCGCATAAGTACAATTTATATTATACATTATCGTTGAAAAAAGAATATAGAATGCAAATGCGTTAATTGTATTGGGGAGTTTTGGACGCAAAAAATACGTATTTTCAAACTCTTCTTCGTTCCCTAATAATGGACTTACCGCATTTATAATCGCAATATATTATTCCACATTCCAAAAAAAATACATCTGTTTTGAGATTGTTCGAGAAAGCGTAAAACATATTGATACGTCGGTAGGTATTATATAACCATGGCATAACTGGTGTTTATAGGGTCGTTAAATTATAAGGTAACCTCTTTCGAGGCTACTCTCCACCGCGCGAGAGAACCGATACTTGCTGGAACAATGGTGCCGGCAAAAGCGCACCTTGCTGGAAATGTTGACCTTTGCTTCTAAACGGGAAACATATCAAGTAAAACTGTTCTGATACACTCGCCTGAGCTCAGCAGGAATCGTTGTGTACACTACAGGAACTGAGTGATAACATCATGCAAGATATCACAAGGATTCCTTCTGTAAACCTTAGGAGAGAGCGAGAATACCTTACTATCACTACTTAGTGCATAGGACATAAGCAGAGAAGGTATTGACTCTAATGATTTTGAATTAAAATACACCATATTAAAATATGTACATCCAAATAAATTGAACATCTTGCATTTTCTACCAATAGTTGCAGAACACATCTTTATTCTGGATGGCATTCTCATTACAAGTAGATCGTAAGAGACAGACAAAAACTTACTGTACAAAAATGAATATGTCGTTAAAAACACCATTAAATGGCATTTCATTATTTTTTGTAGATTTAACTATTTCCAACATAGTTCTTGTTATTGGTTTCAATTTTAAAATAGTTAAAGTTTTTCCTTTGTGAGTTTGTCATTGCTTTTACTTTACTTCTGGGCATGTAAAGAGAACCATATTTCAATCACATAGCAATAAGCTTTTAAAAGATTTCGTATCATGTTAGTTTAGTCTATTCCTTTATTTTTCTTCTGCTTATAAGGAACTAAGTAGTTGGTAATGCTCAGAACAGTTAAGAGAAAGTAAAGTGAATGTAACGAATTACATTTTTGCAAAATGTGTTTTAGTTTGGGAGTACAATGTCAGCTTTTCCAGCACTTACCTTACGGTAAGGATTTTAGCTCACCTTTGCCGGATTCGTGTTCTCGGTGACTGTTATCTCGCGCAGAGGAGAGAGCTTGTGAGAACGGTTACTTTATAATTGAATGACCGTATATAATATTAAACTTTAACAAATTCACTAAAACATTCTCTCTCAATAATATAAAATATGTTGTCAATTTACCTTCTTCTTTACTGTTCTGCAAACAGACTATTCTTACAAAATTTGTCTTTCATCTACATGATACTAATCGAGACAAACATTAAAGAAATTGCCTTATTAATTGCTTCTTTAAATGAAGGAAATACACCAAGCTTAAGTGATTGTAAACGCTTTTAAAAGCTGGTCGCTTTATTGTACAATTGAAATTACCTCTCTCTCTTTGCAAGACTAGGAGTAAAACAAAATATATGAAATATATGGAGACTTAGCGTTTAAGAAAATATTTAAATATTTTAAAATATAAACTAATAAAAATGAATATCTTGTGGTTAGAGCATTTTTGAGAAAATCAATATTTTGAAAAATTGCCAATATAACGAAAAGGGTGGGGAATTTTATTGAAAACCTTCAAGAAGCATACTTGGAAGTTGTCGAACTAAAATAACAAGTTTGGTATCTATCCGACTTTTCGTTTTTGTGTTATGCTGTTCAATGACGCATACAGACACATGGACACACACCTTTTGTTAGGTTCACGAGATATTAAAATATGAATTTATAATAATATCTTGTTTTGAATTTTAATGGAATATAATAAGTACATAGTACATGTAGAGAAAATAAAAATCCAGGTTACAGAACAATACTTTACAATTGAATTGCAAATCTTAAAATCGTATTTGCTTTAATAAACATGATTCTACTTATTATTAATGACTGGTAAGTTAAAATGGGACAGTTGAGGAGAAAAATGAACTTCAGTTTACAACCATAAGTAAACATTGAAGATAAATAAATTAAGAATCATAGTACGAAATTTATCCTATAATCGTGACACAAAAATACAGGGAAAGCAACAAAATGATTGTCCGAAAGCAGAAATGGTACAACCTGAATCACCCTTTTGGTTTGTGGTCCATAAAGCATTTCATTAAAACAACAAACGGAAACGGAAAAGCCTCGCAGGGTATATACCGTCCTTTTCATGTTCACTATTTCTTTCTTTTCCGAATTCTACGCGGCTCGGTTAACCGACGCAAAAGTCAGACATCCAGAATTTATGTTCCATTTTGGTCTATAAGCTGACATATAAATGACTGGAAAATCCCGCGTAATTAACTCTGGTCCTGTATGTCAACTGGTGAACCAACCTGTCTCATGGCGGACTGTCATCACACAAATACTAAAACAAGCAAAGACTCAAATTGGAATGAAGTTGCCATTTCTACGCTCTGCCAGGTTGAAACAAATTATATTTACATACAAAGATAAATTGTTTTATTGTAATAAAAAAGCTTAAAATTCACTTTTCATTATCTCTGCTTTGTTAACAGCTTTCATGTGTAGATATGACAGAATCCATGCAAGCCTTGTTATTTGTATGATGAGAATCACATACATTAAAAAACTTAATATAATTGTCATTTGCAACTTGCAACAGAATCTGATTTCCGAATTAAGTTCGTTTATTAAAAAAACACATATCCTTAAAAACGATAAACATTTCATTACCAATAAAGCGTTTTTATATTTTTGACACAATAATTCAAATACCTGATTTGTTTCATTCACATACGTTTCTGTATCTGTTCTGCAAAGACCTATAGGGTCGCTAAATTATAAGATAACTCCTGTTGCAGCCTCTCTTGGGCTGCTCTCGAGATCCAAGTGTCACTGGGAAAGAGGTGCCGCAAAGGCGCACTAAAATATGCATTTTAAGATAAATTTCGGAAATTTATTGTCCTTCTGCTTCATGTACGGGCTGCAAAATATGCTAAATTAATATTCATGCTCAGTCGTCTAAGATTAGCAGGGAGAATTCTTGTGATGTCTTGCATGATGTTATCACTAGCTTCTGTAGATTACACAGGGATTTCTGCTGCTGAGCTTAGGGGAATGAGTGAGAACAATTTTAACTTGTTATACTGCCTGAGCAGATGCTCAATATTTCTGGGATTATTTAAGTTAAGGACTCCAGTGCGCCTTTGCCGGCACCACTTTCCCGGCGACTCCCGGTTCTCTCGCGTAGAGCAGAGGCCGCGAAGGAGATTATAAGGTAACCTCCCCAATAACTTAATGACCTATATATTTACAAAAGCTTATTCTTCTTTCTTCGTGTGCTAATCAAGATAAATATTAGAAGAAATAGTTTTATTGCCTAGTTTCTTCTAAGTAGAATAGCAAGAGGCTAAATTGATCGTAAGATCTTTTAAAAGCTGGTCGCTATATCATGCAATGTAAATTCGCTTCTCTTTGTATGACAAAGATGAAAACTTTTCCATTCTCATGACTTTCCTACATTCTGATACAAATTATTGTTAAAACGCGTATTCATCTATTTATTTCATGATAATTGCGATGAACATTAGCAGAAATAGTCATATTACTTGCTCCCTGTAAGTAAAATGGAAATAAAGTAATACACTAGGCTAAAGCGATATTCAAAGCTGTTAAAAAGCCTGCTTACCACGTGGTTGAAATCATATTTTTTGCATTCCCAGGAGTTGGCAAATTTAAGTATTTTAAAACTGAAACCAATACGGTCAGCTCCACGAGAAGATAAATTATGAGTAGATCTACACTGTTTTGCGTGATAAGCTTTTGTCCATTTTCTTATGGTTTACCAGTTATTATAATTCAGCGAAAATTCATCCAGAATGAAGAGGCCTTCAGAGCCTATGCCCAGAAAATTTAAAACATATGTACTTTTATTTCAATGTAAATATGCTTAACATAGAATATTCTAATCATAATCGTTAGAGCCATTTTTGAAAAAAATCAAATTTTCGAAAAATTTTCCATTTAAAGGATAGTTTGGGGTGATACTTTACCGACTTTTTGCTTTTAAGTTATCGTGTTCACACACACACACACACACACACACACACACACACATTCATCCTCCATCCATTACATACATACATACATTACATACATACATTACATACATACATTACATACATACATTACATACATACATTACATTCATACATTATATACATACACACATTCACTCATGCTTTCTTTTTGGATTTAGGGGGCCCTAAAACGTGTTTTCTGGTTAAATTTCAGTATCGAATTTTTGGGTGGAGTTCATTACCTTCTATACCTACGCACTATGTACCATGTAGAGAAAGTAAAAAGTGCATTAACTATTTTCCGTTTGAGAAAAGTTACCCAATGGAATTTTGAAACTAATAACAAGGAATTTTATGAAAATGGTTAACTACAAAATGCGGGTTCTAACGAGATCTTAACTTTTGTATAATAAAACTTTGTCTATTTCATACGTTTTTCCGATTATGCAAAATTCCTCAAGAATGAAGACACTTTGGAGACTATTCCCAGAACATTCAAAATTTACGTTTTACTGATATTTAAGTAGCTTTAATAAATGATGTTTTCATTAAAAACTTTGACTAATTATTGAGAAATTTGAAAATTTATAAAAATCTTCAATATAAAGTATGAGGATTTTCTCAAAAATCTTAGTGTAACATTCTTGTAAGCTACTGAACTTGAATACCAATCTAGGTATTTAATCGACTTTTCGTTTTTAAATTGTGCTGCATACACAGACGTATACACGGACCATTTTCTAAAAATCTTTATGCTGTAAATTCATGTAATCTTCTCTACTTATGCTGGAACAAATTATTCTTACAAAGCTTATTCGTCCACGTACTTCACGCTTACGAAAATAAACATTAGCGGAAATGTTTGTAGTACATAGCTATTATAAGAAGAAGGAAGTGCAATAAGCTATAGCAACAGACAAATACTTTAAAAGCCGGTAGCTATGTTAAGGTGTGTAAACGCTTTTCTCTTCACTTGAACAGAAACAGGAAAAAGAATAACGACAGCCCAGTTGAGAGTATTTAAAATTTAAACCAATTATAAGGAATATCTCAGAAATGGTCAACCTCAGAAAAAATGTATGTCACAAAAATTACGAGATCTGCAGTTTTTGTATAACAAGATTCAATCTAACACTTACGGTTTACCAGTTACACAAAAATCCTCAAGAACGAAGTGGGCTTTGGAGGCTAATGCCAGAAAATTCAAAATTTAAGTTTTACTTGCAATGTAAATAGCTTTAATATATGGGGTTTCAATCAAAGTTGTTAGAACATTTTTTGAGAAAATCGAAAATTTCCAAAAATCTTCATGTAAAGGGTAGTTTGAGGTGGGAAGATATTCCCAAAAATCCTCGTGTTACATGCTTAGAAGATACTAACCTTAGTGCAAACCGAATTTTGCACGCACACATACATACTCACTTTTTTCTACAAACGATTATTACTATTCAGGTGCCCTCAAAAGAGGTATTTCCTATGTGCTCCGGTGGCAGTTTTTGGGGGGGACGCAACATTTTCTACCTACTATGTATCGTGCGGATAAGTGGTAGCGGAAGTAAAAAAAATACACATCTAATAAGCTCTTAAAGATAAAATAATTAGGAATAAATCAGATTATGACAAATGATACCCATAAGCTTCAATAGTGAAAATGAAGAGCATCCTTAAGTGATTTCAAATTTTAACCAATAACATTTGTAGGTGGGTAAAGACGCTTCTCAGCACAATTGTGGTCATGACAAACACCACAAACTTATACCTGACCATTTGGAAAAAACTGATGCAAACAAATTACAATTGGGATGAATTCTAAGCAAGAATGCACATTGGAACAAAAATTATAAGCCTAAAGCTAAGGATTTTAGTACATGGTTTCCTAATTATAGAGTAATTTATTTTAACATTTTGAATGTATAAATACATACTTATTTCTAATATTTTAGCTCATATAAATTCAATGTCTATTTATAAGATTAGGTTGACATACTGTACGGCACTGCATCGCAACAACTAACCTATTTACAATGAAAAGTATGAGAGATAGGCTTCCCAATTCTGCATTGCGCTCTCTAAACCTCCAGCCCAGTATTAAAGAAATCTGCGCGACAGTTGGTCCGCTGGTAATCCTACTTTTTGGGGTAGCTATGGAGTGGAGGTAAAAATTCACAATTGTCACTCAAAGACATTAAAAACGTTTTGGAATACTTATCGTAAGATGGGGTATTTTCCCTGATTCTCCCATGTCTTCCACCTGTTTGTTATGCTCTTAAAACCGTATTGGACAACCCACGTTACCGAAAGGAAGGGGATTAACATGAAATATAACTTGCGACAAATGAAATTCTGAGTTGCGAACTGGTTATCCTTAAACTTTCTGGTTGGACAATAATCCACCCCACACCGAGTAATGCATACGGAAGTTCTAATGCCAAGGTAATTCATACACATAGTGGACTAAATTAACACACTCCTTATACAAGTCAACCTGTTCTGAGGTAGGTTGAAGCGAGATTGGGGGAGGAAGGGGTGGATTGTCCAATCGGTTTTCCTTCTCTTACTTGCGTAGCATGTTGTACCAGAATGGCACCAATGAATATATTGGAAAGATCCGAGTCCCCATCGAACGTTTACATTTTTAGCAAAATCACAGCCTAAGGCGTGTACATCTACTTGTGTACATCCACCATTCTGTCTGTCTACTTGTCAGTTAATATAAAGGTTGTTTGTTACCAGTCATTATTTATCGATTACCAGGAAATAAAATGGGTGTAGCTTTTACGAGTACAGAGAGGAAGAGAGAAGAATAACAATTAAAATAAACGAGAAGAAATGTATGCATATGTAAATTTAAATGTGATAAGAAGCGTATCTGGAAAGTAAGTACCATTTTTTTTTCTAACGCCATCGCAACATTAGTATAGCAGTTTCACATATAGGTATGTCCTCGTCTCTCTGGTAATTTGTGTGTCCTTTGACGTCATTGCAGCCGGATCGTGATGTGCTTACAAATACTAGTGATGGTTTAAATGTTTAAGATAATCTCTGACCCCGCCGACTATGAAGTGCGTTCCGTTATACAGTTTTTGAATGCATGGAATATTAATCTTGCAGAAATTCATCGTCAACTTGTAGAGATTTATTGTGAAAATGTAATTACAGTTGGGATGGTGAGAAAGTGGGTTAGACAATTCAATGATGGGCGATCCCAACCGTGAGAAAACAATAATTAACATTAATTATATTGACCTAATAATTGGCTAAACCATAAATCCCGGCACTTACGACATTGCAAGCTGCCATTTGGGTATATCATCTCAAAATAATTTGAGATCATCATGTGGTTTACTTGAGTGCCAGTTAAGGAATTTAATGGCAAAGCAATGTGTTGTCAAAATAGCTCAATGTTTAGAACAACCGGTTAGAGTTCGGCAGATAAGTGATTCAAATCCCGGCTATGGCATTTAATTATTGGTCCGTCTCTGCCCACCCCACTCTTGTCCCACACACGACCTATATGAAAAAGAGTTAAATTATTAGATTAAATTTTAAACTACCTATTTAAACTTTTCTCAAACGGAAAGCTATCTCTCGTCTCATAACTGTTGTGTTTTATGCCTATGCACATGCGAAGGACAGAAATTCAATTGTATCACATAGCGAGTAGCTTTTAAATGACTTGACTATCACTTTAGCATAGTATATTCCCTTTTTTCCCTTTTACTTACAAGAAAACAAGTCATATTTCTACTAATGCTTATCGTGACTAGCATTATGTAGCTAAAAAAATATTATTTGACAAGAATAGTTTGAGAACTAATAGAAGAGTCATGTGAATAGAAAACTTAAGACTTTTTAAGGAAAGCTTGTTGAAGAATAGTTAAAGAAAATTATGTGAATATAACGTCAGATTTTTATGATAAATATGACCAATTGGGTTGAACAATAAATGTCAATTGTTATTTCATTCGTTGTAATTTATGACTATTTAAATACTTAAATGTCACATTGCAATGAAGTTTAAGTCTACTTTGTTTAACTACAATTAAGAAACTAAACTATATGAATTAAAAAGAGCGAAAACTACCATAGATCCCCAAACCCATTGTGTTTGATGTGATGCCTCTCGAAGCATCTTGCGCCCAATGGAATATTAAGAAAAGAAGGATAAAATAATGGCAATCATATTACTTTCTCTAGTACGTATGTACGTACAATATTGATACAGGTATAAAAATAATTTTTGAACCGTATATTGTTGCAAGTTAACTGAAAATTTTAATTCCTGTTGGCACAGCGATAATTATAGTAGTTCCTGTAAAATAAGCTCGTGCACCTACATCCATTCCTACTGTAAATATATGATGGGCTCAGACTAAAAATCCTAAAAATCCAATTAAGTTAGCAGCTTTTATTAGATTAACACAGCCTCTTAATTGGAATAATTTATTCAATTCTATCATTAACAGTGATATACCTCTATTTTGGTTTCAACTAAATAAGGATAATATGATAAATGTACGATAAATGTCTCAATCTTTTCCGTGATTATGTTGAAAAGTAACCATAAAGTACAAAACCTTTAGTAATAAAATAATTGTTTTCTATGAAGTGGTCTTTTATTTATAACCTATCGGAGGTTGAAAAAAAATGGCCCTCGTACATGTTTTGAGGCTTTTAGGAAAAGTTCTTTATGTATGTGTATATGTTTGGTGCCTGTGAATAGCAAAGCTCAAAAAACGAAAAGACCATTAAAAACTAAACTTGATGTTTATTTTAGCATCTTCTAAGTGTACGACTTGAACATTTTCAAAAACAATTCTCCCACCACAAACTTCCCTTTATATGGAAACAATTTTGAAAGTTTAGTTTTTCTCAAAAATGGCTAATTATTTCATTAAGATATCGTATATTGAAGATACTTACATCACAAATAAAATCCAAATTTTGAATTTTCTGGGAATAACTTCTAAACACCCCTTTATTGTGGAAGAGTTTTATAGAATTTTGCATAACGGTTATACCATAAGAAATAGTCAAAAACTTAGCACACGAAAATGCAGATCTCGTCGAAACACACAATTCATTACCTTGCTCTAGAAGTACCCGTTACCGAGGTATACATTTTTATTGGTTTCAATTCTGAAATACTTAAACTTTTCTCAGGCAGGAAGTGTCCGTTTTTCTTTTGTTATACCCCTGGCCAAGCAAAGCGGCTGTTTGTAATGACAATCGCGTAACGATAGCATTTAAAACATTTTATTATAACTTTAGACTAGTGGATTTCTTTAGTTCCCTTCCAATCATAGGGAACTAATAATAACATTCTGCTAATGCTTTTCTCGATTAGCATCATGTAACAAGAAGAACATTCTTTTGTAAGAAGCTTGTAGAACATCTAGAGAAAGTAATGTGAGTGTAACACAGGTTTTTCTTTCTCTGTACGTACTACGTACATAGTGTATAGAGAAGATATTGCATTGTACCCAAAAATTCGATACGAGATTTCACAGAAAAATATATGTTTTCAGATCCCCTGAATTCAAAACAAGCATTTTTAGAAACATGTCCTTGTGTGCGTCTGTCTGTCTGTCGGTCTGTGTGTATGTGTGTGTGTGTGTCTGTGGGCAGCATAGCTCAAAAACGAAAATACCGTTAAAAACCAAAGTTGGTATTTAAGCCTGGTATCTTCCAAGGATACGACACGAAGATTTTCAAGAAAATCTCCCACCCCAAACTACCTTTACATGGAACTTTTTTTCGAAAATTTTGATTTTCTAAAAAATGGCTCTAACGATTTTGATTAAAATCCCGTATATTACTGACATTTACATACCAAATAAAATGTATACCTTGAATTTTCTGGGAATAGCCTCTGAAGACCTCTTTTCATTCTGGATGAATTTTGCTTAACTGCTAAACGGTAAGAGATAGACAGAAAATGTAGAGCACATTAAAACACAGAATTTATGTTACACACATTTTTTTTCGTGGAGTTGATTGTTTTTAGATTATTCATTGTTTTTGATTTCACCTTTCAAAAACATATTTTCTCATACAGGTATTTGTCAACTCCTGACCATGCAAACAAAGGAACTTCAGTCACATAGCAACCAGCCTTTGAGTATCATTTTAACCTATGGCACTCCCTTATTTCGCTTCTATTTAAAAGGAAGCAAGTGATAAGACTATTTCTGACATTTATTTTCTTGATTAGTATCCACACAGCATTAGTATGACGCATTATAGTTTATCACAATAAGTGAATTTATATCGTGATTTGCAGATGTACATCTCAGTTATGCAACCGTTCGCTGTATAACTTGTTGCTGGTGGAAAATCAGGTTCAAAGTAATTTAATACAGCTCCAGAAACTCATTATTACACTTTCCATTCCATGATGTTCTACTTTGTGCCGAAGTTGGGGAGGTTGAATCAACAGGTATGCCTGGTCTCAGAGCACAGCCAAAGAAAGACGCTGGATAATAGATTGGGGTCTTCGCTCGTGGCTTATCGAGTGACCCGAATCTGACCTCGTCCCACGCCATGAGACGAGTAAGTTTTCCGTCTTCATCTGGGAAGAAATCGCAAGCTTTTGTGACCAGAATGCGTTTAAGAGACACGCGGGGAAATGAATAGGGGTGATGTTCCGGACTGAAACAAAAGAGAAAATGATTAAGCTATTCTTTTGTGCTCGGCTGAAAGTTAATTTTCTGTAATTCAGTGGCCCATTCTCGGTGTAACATCAAGATTCAAAAGGACAAGCAACAAAATTAGATGCTGGAATTTCTGCATCTTGGTGTTTTCATGACTACAAGAAGTTTACATTTTATCTAAAATTCTTTATGTATATTGATGTTCATAGAAGTGTCCCATAATAGAAAGAAGTTGTTTGTGTTAGTACTGTCAAATCTAGCAACCACCCTCTCCAGGGTCCCCGCCTGTGTGCATAACTTTAGCTATTGGTCTAATATATTATTTTACCTTTCCCCAAAAATCCCAAATATCTGATATGTAACATAACAACCGAGTTGTCTTATCCTCGCACTTAATATAAACCTTAATTGACTTTGGGTGCAATAATAATAGAACATAAACAGTAAAAACGTAAACGTAATGCCATTGTTGAAAGAATGACTATAGTTGTGCACTCAAAGACAATAAAAATACGCCTAGAGCTGCAATTATGCTGAAAATATGAATGTGTGAAGGGAACTCCGGTCCTACAACGATTTTCCTTGCTACAATTCTGGTACAACATACTAGGCGAATAGGAAAAACCGATTGGGCAATCCACCTCTTCATACCTCAACCCCTCTCGATGCTCCATCAGAACAGATTGACTTGTATAAGCAGTGCGCTAATTTTTTCCACCACGTGCCCCAATTACCTTTGCATTAAAACTTCAGTAAGAAGCGCAGAGAAAATGGTAATTTAGTTTTGTATTACCCGGTGAGAGGGGTGGATTATTGTCAAACCAGAAGGTTTAGTGATCACAGTTCGCAACTCAGAACTTTATAGCAGACAGGTGAAAGACGTGGGCGGATTCATCGATAAGATCCCGTCTTACGATAAATATTTCCAGACGTATTTTTAATGTCCTTGAGACTAAGTGACCATGGTCTAACTATCGAGAAAGGCAAACAATTCCTCATCCTTCCTTAGTTGGCTGAATTATGTTGTACTGTCTAAGCCTTTTTTTTTTTTTTTTTTTTTGCGTACCAATCATTAAACTCATTCATAGAGTCGGTATCCGCATCACCTTATTTCACAATGATTATAATATTGTTCACTGATTCCTTCGGACGTTTCTGAGGTGTTTCTAGAAGGTTCTATATAGAGCTAATACCTACTCATAGAGTCGAAGATTGGTTATCTGAAGGTGTAAAATCTTAGAAATCTAGGTACGATATTGTGTTTTTCATTAGTTTATTTATTACATTATTGATAATATTATTAAATTATTTAAAATATTAAGTTGAAACAATTCTACAAGGTTACGGTTGTGCCTACTCTTGTATATGGTTCCAAATCAAGGACAATAACAAAAGAATTTGATGTGTTCCACTGACGTGACTTTCTCTACATCTCCTTAACATATTTTTGTTGAAAACATTACTCTCCCATCTACTTCATGCTAACCGAGATAATCATTAGCAGAAATGTTCTTATTACTTTCTTTCTTGGAAACAAAAGCATATACTAGCATAAGCGATAGCCAAATCTTTTAAAGGCTGGCTTTCATGTGTGTGAAATCAGTTTCTCTGCATGGCTAGGAATTGACAAATTCCCGTAAGTGAAAAGCTTTTAAGTATTTTACAACTGAAACCAATAAGAATACATCTCAAAAATGGACTATTCCAGGAAAAAAAGTATAAACTTTTGTCTATCTCTTGCGTTTTACTAGCTATGCAAAATTTAGTAAATAGAATAAATTCAGAATAAATTCCCAAAAATTCAGAATATACATTTTATTTTTCATATACATATCGTTAATCTATGGCATTTTAATAAAACTCGTTTGATATTTCAGAAAATAAAATTTTCGAAATTTTTTCAATGTAAATGACAGCTTGGAGTGGAGGGATTTTTCTCAAAATCTTGTCTCATCCTTGGAAGACATTAAACCTAAGTACCAAGTTTGGTATTTTACTGTTTTCGCTTTCAAACCATCGTGTTCACAGACACACGAACACACACACGAACATAAAAATATGATGTGTTCCATTCACATGAATTTCTGTACATCACTATAACAAATTTTTATTAAAAAGTCTACTTCATGCTAATCTATATAAACATTAAAAGAAATTGTCTTATTACTTGCTTTCTTCTAAGGAGAAGGGAAATAATTTAGTACAATAAGCTAAAACGATTGTAGTGTAATGGTTACCATGCTGACTTCATATACCCAAGGTCACGGGTTCAAACCCGATGGATTTTTTCGGGTGTAAATATCCTTAGCATGGCTTCCTTCGGAAGGGAAGCAAAGCCGTTGGTCTCGTGTCGTAGATTTACGGCACGTAAAAGAACCTCAAGCCTGATAGCAAAATTATGCGGTCTTTCTCGCCCAATTTAGAATGGAACGCTGAGAACCACTGCAGTTAAAGAGCGTCCATAAATAACACGCCATTTGCATTTCTAAAAAGAGAGTCAAATCCCTTACATGCTGGTTGCCATCTGGTTGAAATCCGTTTCTTTGTATTACCAGAAGATGACAAATTCCCCTTCGAGGAAGGTTTTAACTATTTTAAAACTGAAAGTAATAACAAAGAATATCTAAAAAATGGAACTACAGAACAAAATGTATAGACTTAAGTTCTTAACGAGATATACATTTTTGTGCGGTAAGTTTTTGTACATCTCTTACGAATTAAAAGCTGGTTGCTATATAGCTGTAACCCGTTTCTTTGCATCACCAGGAGTTGACAAATTCCCGCACCAGAAAATGGTGAAAACTAAAACCCATATTAAAAAATATCTAAGAAGGTCAACTCCACGAAAAATGTATATGACATAAATTGTGTGTTTAACAAGATCTATGGGTATAAAAATAAACTAAAAGTTAAAATAAGAACTGAAGCTTTCCTGGCGACGTGTTAATTCAAAATCTTCTCGGGCTTCTAGCCAGGTAAAAACTTGGCTTGACACCAACGTTTCAAAGAAGTGCATCTTCCTCGTCTTCAGGGTGAAAAAAAAATAAATAAGAACTGAAATAAGAACTGAAGCTTTCCTGGCGACGTGTTAATTCAAAATCTTCTCGGGCTTCTAGCCAGGTAAAAACTTGGCTTGACACCAACGTTTCGAATAAGTGTATCTTCCTCGTCTTCAGGCTAGAAGCCCGAGAAGATTTTGAATTAAACTAACAGTTTTTTTGTAGTAAGTTTTTGTCTATATCTCATGGTTTATTAAGAAGCAAAATAACTGTAATCAGTTTCGACCTGAAAGTAGGATAAATAATTATTCTTATTTAGTTGAAATTAGGTAAGAAGCAAATTATTGATAATCATTTTCGACCTAACAGTTTTATAATAAATTATTTTTGTTTATCATTTTAATATTGTTAGTCATATTTAGTTATGTAAAATTCAGTAAAATTCATCTAGAATAAACAGATTTAGAGACTATTATAAGAAATTTTAGGATATACATTTTGCTTGTTTTGCAAATATCTTTAGTGTATGGTATTTTAATCAAAATCGTCAGTCAGTTTTGAGAAAATAACAAATTTTGAAATTTTTCTATGTAGAGAGTATCTAGTTTGGCATGGGGGGATTTTCCTCAAAATCTTCATGGCACATCCTTAGAAGATAATACACTGAAGTACAAAGTTTGGTGTTTTACCGACTTTACGTTTTTGAGTTATGTTCACAGACACACGGACACGTGGGCACACGACATACATACATACAAACACAGACCTTTTTCTAAAATGTATTGTTTTTGTTACAGGGGACCCTAAAACGTGTATTTCCGGTGAAATATTGGTATCGAATGGATGGAGTACAATACCTTTTCTATCTATGTACCATGTACTACGTAGAAAAAGTAAAAAGAAAGAGCATGCATACAGACAGCAAAAATTAAGTCATGCGCTATGGAAGACGACGGCTAAAATAGATAAAAGGGGGAATAAAACAATAAATAATGTTTTAAAGTATTGTAACTAATGATTATAGAGAATAAAATAAAATGAAATCGGAGGAGCATATTGACATAATAACAGAAAATAGATTAAAAGATAAACAAATAAATAAATAAGGAATTATCGGTCAACTAGAAAGAGAGATCTGGGTAGATCTCGTAGGAGTTGGATGGTTGTTAGACCGAAGCAAATGAATATAACACCTAATCCTTAAAAGGAAAATAAAAAGAAGGTTGAAATAATTTCCTGCAAAACAATTTTTCATTTTCATTTTGTTTCGTTTCGTAATCGGCCTATCCTCCCCGTATTCGGAGTGCTGACACCCCTAGGACTTACAAGCCAGTGTCCAGGGGTCAGAAACCTGTCGGAGAGCCAACGGCACGAACCCAAGAATGGAAAACCGGTTACAAGGGGTCGGTCCGTAGCTAGGCATGAACATGAGGAAGCGGATGATATGAAATGTAAGCGAAATTTATGATAGGAAAGATGATGATGGAGCAGTTCGGACCCGGAGAAAACCGCCCAGGCGCTGCTTCGTCCACTACAAATCCCACATGCGAGCGCTTGAAATCGAACCCGGGCCGCCTAGATGGAGGCGAGCGTTTACATTTTATATGGTAAATACTGAATTTGACATGCTCTTCTAGCTTTTTGTCGATTCAAATACAATGAAGGAAATGGATTTTCTAAACTTGAAAACTTTTTCTGGAAGGAAAACAAGTTTTTGTATCCTGTGATGTTTATTCGCTAGTAAAAAGAGCTGATCTTGATAAATGCGCTTCTGAACAAAATTACCAATCATTTTCACATCCCGCAAGACCCGCTAGCGCCATTAGTGACACTATTAGACAGTTGACTGATTACAGAAAAAGCTCATTATAGGTCCTCATATGTCTTAGCGAGACGACAGGTTTTATGATGAACCAGGTATAAAAAAATCCAAGAACGAAACTTTGATAATCGAGTTTCAGAGTACCATACTGATAACTAGAGCCCGGATTTTCATGTAATATCAAGGTGCGAAATATTTACATATTTATGTAACAAAACATCTAAATATGTAATGAAATATGTAATATCAACAAAATATGTAAAAATATGTAATATTCTAAATGCGAAGATTAGCTCCTCAAATCTAAATGCAGACTGCAAATGACCCAGAATTTTGTAATTTGATAGGTCTGTAAGTACGTAAATTAATTACAATGAGTAAAAATCTAAGGACTAAATTTAGAATTTATTATAGGGAAGATGTTTTGTTTTATGCAGAATTAACCTAAAATTTATTTTCAAGTAGGAAATCACGAAATAGAGATATGTGTTTTGGATTATATTTATTAAAATCACTCATTTCAAATAATTATTTTACTTAAATTTTAGACGGTAAAGCAATGTTGAAATACTCAACCAATTTATCAATGAGTGAAACAATCAATTCAAAATAATTAAAGTTTATAATGAAGATGCGTTTTCAGTTTTCTATCTCTTGACATACAATGAACAAGCAGGCATCTTCATTTTGAGTATTTTACTTCTTTCAACGTACAGTGAATAACCATATACTTTTCCATATTTTAGGGGGTCATTAGTTGTCTCCTGACGAATAAACTGTTCTTATAAATAGAGAAGCTTCTCTCCACGTTACACGTAACAGGAGCATATTTTAGCATAGGAATCTGGTTTGCAGAAAAATGTTTTGGTAAATTGACACTGTCACCATTTAGCACTTGAGACACGGACACAAGTGTAGAGTACCCTGGATTCCTGAAATCCTGGATTCCTGTTTAGCACAACTTTGAATTTTTCACCTACCTTCCTTCCTTCCTACATCTCCTGCAACTACATTAAGCTTCTGTGATGCACGTTCCCTTAAATCCATAGATTCGTGAAGAAGGGAACCTGATGTTTCCAATTGCTTGATGGTGCTAGACAACCAGCCGAAGTTACTTTTGATATAAGCACAGGAGTCTGCCACTTTCGGATTTTTAAAGATGTCCTGAGATTCACTTATGGAAACAAGCTACTTCTGAAGAGAACATGTTCACCACTGTCTGGACATCTTCAAAATGTCTACAATAGAAGTTCACAGCTTCTAATCACGTACCCCATCATGCTAATACTGGCTCAGGAGGCAAGGGGACATGTTGGAGATGATTTTTATAGCACTGAATTCTGTGCGGGGCTTTCACAAATATCTTTTTTGTCGCCGATATCAACTTGTTCACACAAGGGAAAATTACTTCTTACTTCTTCAGCAACACGTTGCAATGCATGGGCCAAGCAGGTGAAGTGAAGTACATTTGGGAAGAAAATCTTAAGAGCAGTAGCAGCTTTAATTATGTACGCTTAGGCATCTGAATACATAATTAAAACCTTCTCCTCACACATAACCTCTGGCCGCAGAATCTTCATCCCATCATTTACGAATCTTGCAATTGTAGAATGATTTGTTTGTTCTAACACCTTGCAACACATTAAAAATGGTTTAGCTGGACCTTTGAAATAGTTTTCCTACAACTAAATTTGTTCTGTCCGACCTATGTCATCTGTAGTTTCATCGACACCAAACCAAATGCAGGAGTCTCCGATTTCATTCCGTATATGAGCAAGTGCTTCTCCATAACACAATGAAGATACTTTTTCCTCCGAATAGATTTTTCAGGAATAGCCTTCTTGCAATGTTTTTCTAGAAAGGAGCGATATTAAGGAATTTGAAATTTATGCCACGGAATATTAGCTGCAACCATTGCACTGCACAATCATTCCTGTTGCATTTGGGCCAACAGAACTTGCTTTCTAGAAGACTGTAAGTGTTTGTTGCGTATGTGAAGAGCACTCTTGATATGTTCTTCCAATTGAGATTTCATGGAACAGCCAATTCTTTTACCGCATGCTTGACAATTATTTTTCCGTCGGTTGTAAACGCGGAATCTAATTTCACCCATGAATTCAACTTGTAGAATGGCGAGGACGCAATTTGTGCCATTTTAGTCAGACTACTTGCAGTATTATCGCCTCGCGTTATTTTGATGGTTGTCCAGCGGCTCCCTTTGTTTCCTCGCAGCTATTATTATTACAAGATGCTGACTATCGCAACAATGGTAACAACCAATTTCTCCAGTCCTTGTAAATGCCCAAAGTGCTACGAGAAACGTGACACTGGAAGTCAACATTGTCGAGCGGCACCTGCTTTGATATAATCGCACAACAATCAGAACGAGGCGAGGCGGCTATTAAGATAATATCGCATTCTTAATTTAATTTGTATCCAATTAGATTAATTTTTGTTGCTTTCAGCAAAACTTCTGAAAACAGTAGTTTATAATGTGACTATAATATTTTTTAAAAAATAATAAAATTGTAACGAAACCCAAAAAATATGTACGTTTTATGCAACATCTTTAAACTATGTAGAAATGTGCAAAATATGTAAAAACAAGTGTAAAATAAAAATTTGTAAGGGAGTCCCAAATGACGTAATTCGCCAACATCTTTACTTCTCATTGAAATATTATGCAGGATTTAAAATATGTAATTACATAAAAATCCCGAC
This sequence comes from Hymenopus coronatus, assembly GCA_030762935.1. Classification (NCBI taxonomy): domain Eukaryota; kingdom Metazoa; phylum Arthropoda; class Insecta; order Mantodea; family Hymenopodidae; genus Hymenopus; species Hymenopus coronatus. Next base: position 87,805,035 of record CM060896.1, on the reverse strand, counting down.
TCTGCTGATAACATTAGCAATGTAACAATTTGCTAATCGCCTTCTACGCGACCATGAGCTATGATGTTATGTAATATCTACTTAGTTGTATAAAATCTCCAATTTGAACAACTTTTAAGCTTCAGCGACGAAAATGACATGGTTGCCGAGGAAGTTATGTCAGCAGGGCAAACCCAATTTCCAATGGTGCGAATCCACAATAGACATGGGGCGATTCATGAACGAATCGTTCATATGAACGAGTACTAGAAAAGAATCGTATGAATCGTGTCAACCTTAGCATGAATCGTCGTTCAAAAAGAATCGTAAGAATCGTGCTAGTCTTAACATGAATCGTTGTTCAAAAAGAATTGTGTGAATCGAAAAGAATCGCATGAATTGAAAAGAATCGTATGAGTTGAAAAGAATTGCATGAATCGTGTCAACCATAGTAGGTGTCGTCGTTCACAAAGAATCGCAGATTTGAAGAATCGTGATCAGCCATTGTTATTCTTTTGCTTCGACCTTTCGGAGTACCAAACCGAGCTTCGACGGAAACTGCCGAGTGAGCACGATGTGTTAACCATTTATGTTAATGTGAAAACCCTACAGCGCTGAGGCCACGAGGCTAAAGAAGAAAATGTGTTTAAGAAAACGAACACTACCGATTATTGCCGAAGCCACCACGAGCGTCTTTATTTTAGATGAGTTATTGTACAGGTTAAAGTAAGTTTATAATTTACAACTGCTTTATATGTACACACACAGAATCTTAAATGTAACATATGCGCAGGTAAATCGTCACTACGTTAGCAAGATATATGACTTCAGAAACTAATTTTACGTAAAGAAATAAATAAAAAATGCTCCAACATATTACAAATAACTTTTGTGTAGTGTATCCAAAGCAGTAACCTTTTTTGTTCTCTTTGTTTGACCAGCATAAAGAAAAAACGAATAACGACTTTCCATTTGAGAAAAGTATAAATATGGAAAGACTGAAAAAATAACAGAAAATATGTAGGAAATTATTAACTCTGCATCGTAGGTAGATGCAGAACTTAAATATCAACTTTGGCATTCGTCTTTGTGTTATTCTGTTCATTCACAGCTACATAAACACACACGCATGCACACAAACATAGTCTTTTTTCTGAAAATGCCTTTTTGGATTCAGGGGATCTCAAAACATAATTTCCGATGAAATATCAACATGAAATTTTTAGCTGGAAAACGATAGTTCACCGTGACACATACAGAATAGAGAACGTTAATAATAGAAAACATGTTTTTGTCAGGTTTCTGAGGTACCATTAAATTGATTATTCAAGGAATATGAAGGAATTTTCTCTAAAAGTTAAGCTTCACGTTCCTGATCATTTACCAACTTGTGAATTCCTCCGACAGCTTCTCAGTATGAGGTAATATACCATCATGTGGTGCAATTAATATTGCCATTAATAATTCTTTTGAAATTAGATGTCCTTACAATCCAGCATGCTGTACGTTGAATGCAAACATGAAATGCATACACAAATTTGCTTGTGGCCTAATCGGTAAAGTCAATGAAATGAAATTGAAGTCTGGTATGCAATGTAAGGGGTAACTCATGCCTCGCAATTTTATAACCTGCCTCTTTCATGACACCTTTTAGTAATTGATGATTTGCTAGGTGATTTTCTTGAAATTCATGACGCTTCTTTGGAAAATAAGAGAATCTAAATACCAAGTTTGCTATTTAATTGACTTTCCATTTGTTAATTATGCTGTTTAGAGGCGCCCGCGCGCGTACGCACACACACTTTTTAATTTTAATTAACGGGGCTTCAAAAGATGCTCCCGGTGAAATCTCCATTTCCAATTTCTAGGTGGGTTGCAATACATTCTCTATATAATATGTATGCTTATATGGTTGGGAAAGTAAAGAGGAAAACAATCTAAATAGGTATCTATAAGAGATTCCTGGAATTTGACGAAAGGAAATCGATACAATACTCTGTGTTCTAACATTCATAATAATAAATTGATATACTTTGCAATATATATCTCATGTAACACAACTAAAGTGGAATTTCATAGAGTAATTTTATTGTAAAATTCAGAAAACTCCAGAATAATGGGGAAAGTATACATTCAGTTTTACATTGTTTTTCTTTTATGCCAAAAAAAGCTCCTAGCCCTTATCGTAATAACAAAGTCGGGATTACAAGGTTGTTTGCATAGCAGGGCGATTCTTGCAAGAATCGTGAATCGTGCACCTAGGCAGGCTAAAAGACAAGGCGACGATTCATGAACGAATTGTGAATCGTGCACCTGGGCAGGCTAAAAGACAAGGCGACGATTCATGAACGAATTGTGAATCGTGCACCTGGGCAGGCTAGGCGACGATTCATGAACGAATTGCGAATCGTGCACCTGGGCAGGCTAGGCGACGATTCATGAACGAATTGTGAATTTTGCACCTGGGCAGGTAAAAGACAAGGCGACGATTCATGAACGAATTGTGAATCGTGCACCTGGGCAGGCAGGCTAAAAGACAGGACGATTCATGAACGAACTGTGTATAAGGTTACTGCGTTTAGCCGAGTGAGATACTTTGCCAAGCCGAGTGCGGCCGATATTCCGTAATTGCCGTGCCGAGTGAGTACTGAAAATTACCATGGATTCTGATGTTCTATCATCTGTCTGGCTCTGGTTAGCGAAAACAGAAAACCACTGCCATTAAATAGAATATTGTTGAGTTCTGACGATACGGAGTTAACGATGAAGGTTAATTTTTTAAAAACAATAGCGTATAATCGAAAGCGCAGTAAATCGAATAGTAAACATTTCCACTGAAACTACAGCACCACATTTAAGGAAAGGATTAATGTCCAGTAATTATTTTACTGAACATTATCAAATATCTAATACGTTGTATTGTATTGTATGACTATGTTGTAGATATACCAAGTTGTTAACGGAGGAAAAAACAGAACTTTTAGAATTCCAGGATTAAATAAATTAATATCTACGTTTAAATTATAATTTAACGGCACCGATTTATACACAATAACCTACAATAAATGCAGGTATAGAAACATCTTACTTCTAATATTAAAATTACCTCGCAAGAAAATAATAATTATTCTGGGTACTAGCGTTGCCTTTTAATGATGCATTTATAAAAATTATACAACTTACTAGCGTGCAACCGCGGCAGTGATGAATAATAATTACTCTGCTTATTAACATTACACAAATACCGCTAGGCGCCATGCAATCGAAGCTAGGTGTCAATTTTAGATTTAAACAAACTCTTATGTGGTTTTTCTTTTTTCGTTTAATGGAAGACATTTAACAAATTACAGTTTTTATGCCATAGGAGCTGCCATATAACTACCATCCCCGTGTAAAAACGAGATAACTTAACATGAACACAAGACGACATGGCGATGATTAATGAATCGTGAACGAATCATATGAATCGATTCATATTGCATGAACGAAACGTATGAATCGGTTACTGAAAATGAATCGCTCGACCCAACTCTAATCCATAATGGTATTAAAGTTTGGTTCGTGATGCGGCTTGGAAAAATAAATATTTCTTGTACATGTATATTGCTAAGACCTTCAATCGAGATTCTTTCTTCAATTCTTAGGATAGAGACAATGAAAATTAGTGCATCTGGCTACCAGGCTCATTTGAATATTATTTTATATTTTCTTTCAACGACTTATGCATTCGATGGCGGATTAATAACTTTGGCAAATCTCAACAATATAGCAGGAGACATTGTTAAGCACCACAACATTAATAAACATGATTGTTGAACATGTTTTGTTAGAATTTAGAGAACAATGCGGCGTTCGGTTCTCTATTGCCAGGCAGGTTGTTTTGGCATAACGTTATACCAAAAAAATAAAGAAGTATTATGTAATAATAACACTGTAGGCTAAAAATATATAAAGAGCTCCTTTCACATGACTTTCTATATTTCTTCTGCAAACAATTTTCATGCAGAAGATTATTCTTTTGTCAGCATCAAGCCAAACGAGATAAAAATTAGCAGAAATGGTCTTGTTATTTGCTTACTTGCAATAGAAGGGAAATAAGGGAATACACTAGGTTAAGGCGATAGTGAACTGATTATAACACAGAACAGATATGCGTGTGTGTGTGTATGTGTGTGTTTTTTTTGTAGTGTTTAACGCCCGCTTTAACTACTTATGGTACTGCAAGCGGTGACACTGATGATACATGAATGAAGATGGAGCACCGGTGGAATGCGATGGCGGGGGAAACCGGAGTACCCGGAGAAAACCCAGCTCAGCGCCGCTTTGTCCACCACAAATCTCACGTGCGTTCGCTTGGGATTGAACCCCGGCTGTCTAGGTGAGAGGCGAGTGGTCTAACCACTCGGCCACGACGTGGCCATATATGTGTGTGTGTGTGTGTGTGTGTGTGTGTGTGTGTGTGTGTGTGTGTGTGTGTGAGTAACGAATTACGTCTTCCGTTTGAGAAAAAGTATTTTAATATTGAGACCGGTGACAATTAATATAATTTGGGAAGGTTAACTCTACAAAAAATGTATCTGACATAAATTGTGTGTTTGAACAAGACCAACATTTTTTGCATTCTAAGATTGCGCCTATATCTTACACTTTACCAGTTACACAAATGTCATCCAGAATGGAGAGGTTTTCTGATAGTACGCCAGAAAATTCTAACATATGCACATTTCATTTTTCATGTATATATCTTAAAATATTATTTCAAACATAATCCTTAGAGTCATTTTTCTAGAAAATTTAAAATTGTTAAAACTGTTTCTTATAAAGTGTAGTTCAGTGTGCGGGATTTTCTTGTCCTTGGAGAGAGCTTAACTTAAATACAAAGCTTGGTATTTAAAGTCTATTTCTTTTTGAGTTATCATGTTCACATACTCTCGAACAGGAACACACAGAACTTTATCAAAACATATTTTTTGGTATCCATGGACCAAAATACGCTTATTTACGTCTACTTAAGTAAATTTAAAATCAAATTAACACAACATCTCTTTTTAAAATTAATAAATTTAAAGGTAACCTATGAAACATAAGTAATAAATATTCACGACAATAACCTCTTACTCTTCTATAAATACCAGTATAATAAACCTTGGTATCAAACTTTTGAGTGCACTCTTCTCTACCTATGTACTACGTACTAAGAAGAGGGAAGTTCATGGTGAATGTGTACCAGCAATCGAGACCATTAAGTTATATAATTAAACGGCAGTCTTATCAGCATTGTAGATGCGGTAAGTTTGGAATACCCAATTGAGGTTTGTTCTGAAGAAGTGATGGATAAACTTCAGGCATTGTGATAGAAGGCCACAAAATTCAGATTTGCTAGATTGAGATGATACGAACGAGTCCAACATATCCTGCATGAAGTTCTTAGTGTCTGCTTGGAAACAAATCAGTTGTGAGCAATTAAAAACTAGCAAACATGTGTCTGGGATTCTGCCCAATGGCAATCCCGATTGCGTAACTAAGATCTAATTTAAAATCCAAGTCTTAAAACCGAGTGTCTTTTTTGTTTTAATCTTCTGTTTTCTGGATCTGGTGGGTAGTTTGCAGGGATTTGTTGAACTTGCGGGCTGCTGTGGTGGTCCAACGTTTATTGAAGTCTTCTGCAAGTTCTGTTGAGGACAACTGTTACTGGAAGTTTGAGTTCTGAGTGAATAGGGGAGATTCTGATTGGCGATTCCGAGTGCATTGGTGATTAACCTTTTCAGTGCCACGGTCGAGATAACTCGATCGCGGAGAAACATCCTTTGGTTAACCTTTTCAGTGCTACGGTCGAGATAACTCGTTCGTCGAGAAACATCCTTTGGTTAACCTTTTCAGTGCTACGGTCGAGATAACTCGTTCGTCGAGAAACATCCTTTGGTTAACCTTTTTAGTGCTACAGTCGAGATAACTCGATCGCCGAGAAACATCCTTTGGTTAACCTTTTCACGAGTTAACTCGATTAGCTCGACCGTAGATTTGGGCGATTATAAGTCTTAGAATTTGATATTCTCCTGCAGGAATTTTTAAATCAATTATATCTGTCAGCTCTCACGGACTATTTACACTTATTCCGAGTAATATATAAAGCAACAGAAAATTGCAAATCATTTAGTTCGAGTCAAACTCCACTCTGTCGCCAAAACAATCTCTATTTTATGGCCGGAAATATGTTGGTGGGGTGTGGGGAGGCCCGCCGGGTGCTTATCTCGCCTGTGGATGATGATGGGGTAGAAGCATGAATCCAAAACACCTTTTTTATAAACATATCCGTGAGTGTATCTGTAGGTGGCATTTTTAGGCAAAAACTAAAAATCGGTTAAATACCAAAATTGGAATGCAAGTCCACTATCATCCAAGGATGCGACATGAAGATTTTCAAGAAAATTTCCCCTCCCACACTTACCCTTTACAAGGAAACAATTTTCGAAATTTTCTTTAAAATGATTCACAGGATTTTTATTAAAATGTCATGTTCAAGTTACGAAATGTATCTTGAATTTTCTGGGAATATCTTCTGAAGACCTCTTCATTCTGGATGACTTTTGTATAACATTTTTAACTGGTCAACGTAAAACATAGATAAAAGCTTACTACACAAAAAATGTATATCTCGTTAAAAAAAAAAAAACAGTTTATGCCATACACATTGTTTTTAGAGTTAACCGTTTTGGAGAAATCCCGAGTTATTGTTTTCAGTTTTAAGATACTTAAACTTTTCTCAAACTCCTTGCAAGCAAATTGAACCTAACTTCAATTCTTTCACATAGCAATCGGCGTTTAGAAGATTTGACTTTCGATTTAGCCTTGTGTATTCTCTTGTTTCCCTTCTAGATACAAGAAGTATTGTTGATTTTGATTGGTATGACGTAGGTAAAACAATAATCTTGTGTAGGGAAAGATCATGAATCGGCTAGAGAAAGCGATATGGATGGAGTGCAACAGATTTGTTTTTCTATTATTTGTTGAAAACAAAAATGTTTTCACTGAATGACCTGCCTCTTGGAAACTGCACAGATAATATATAACGAATACATAGAGAAAGTATTGCACCACTCCCAAAAATTCAATACCATGATTTCACTCAAAATACGCGTTTTTGGCTCTCCTGAATAAATAGACAAATAAACAAATGAATAAGAATACTTTTTCAGAGAAAGGTGCGTGTGTGGATGTCCGTGTGTCCTTGAACACGATATTTAAAAAGCTAAAAGTCGGAAACATACCAAACTTGGAATTTAAGTTTAGTATCTTTCAAGAATGCGACAGGAAGACTTTGAGGAACATTCCTCAATACAGAACTACACTTTTCATGAAAAAATGTCAAAAATGTTGTTTTTCTCAAAAATTGCTCTAACGATTTGATTAAAATGGCGTATATTAAAAATATTTACATAAAAATAAAATGCATATCTATTTTCTGGGAAGAGCCTCTGAAGACATATTTATTCTGCATAAACTTTGCTGAATATGGCATAAATGCTAAACCGTAAGAGATAGACAAAAACTTACTACACAACAAATGTAGGTATTGTTAAGATACACAGTTTATTTGATATGCATTTTTCTCTAACTAGCCATTTTCGAGATATTTCTTATTATTGGTTTCAGCGTTAAAATGCTTTTCTCATGCGGGCATTTGTCAACATCTGGCCATGCAAAGGAACCGATGTCAAGCACAGGGCAACCCACTTTTAAAATATTTGACAATCGTTTTAGCCTACTAACACCATTTCTGGTGATTTACTTCGATTAGCATGAATTACACAAGAAGAATTAGCTTTTTAACAATAAATTGTTACAGAGATGTAGATAAATGTTTGTGAATGGAACACATCACATTCTTAGTAATACAGCTTATAACACTGGATTAAACCTGAGTTATTTTACGCAATGTCCTGCGCTGTGATGTAACTATGATACCACCGGGCGACCCAAAAAGGTCCGAACCAGCTGCGCGGTGTTTTGCCCGTCCGCGTCCTCGGTGCTCAATGCCGTCTGCCGCTATCATAGAAAGGCGGGGATGAAACCAGGAAATATTTTTAAAACTGCTTAAAAAGACTTTATTTACAAATTATATTAAAAAATATGCTGGCCATTGTCGTTGTCCATACATTTTGGCACTTCTTTAGGAAACTATCCGTCACTCATAGTAGTTCACGTTGAGACTACTGGCAATTTCCTTGTGGATATTTTGTTTTAATTCTCCCAAAATGTGCGGGTTTGTCTTGTACACTTCATTCTTTAAGTTACCACAGAGATAGAAATCACAGGGGCACCGGTCGGGGGACCGAGGAGCCCACAAATCTCTACTAATAATTCTGTCTTGAGACACTTTCAATTGCTCTCATCGAAAGAATGGCTGAATGTGTTGTTGCAAAGTCTTGTTGAGGAGAGGACAAATCTCGCTCCCTGTCGTTTAATGCTCTAGATAAGGGCAGAAAAGTTGTATTCACGTATGTATGGGCGTCAATTGTTAACTCGAAAAAAAAAAAATGGGCCCATAACTGTTTCCCCACTAATGGCGCACCATATACTATTTTTTTCTTTATGAAGGGGTATTCCAAGAACAATATTAGGAGTATCAGAACTCTAATAAGATTATTTCGTGTATACATATATCCATGAAGGAGTAACCAAGCCTCGTCCGTATTAAATATTAAGTGTGGGTCAATTTCGCCATTGCAAACACTATTGAGGGTCTCTCACAAAATGTGTTGACACTTACGAATCATAAATATAAATACATGCTGTGCCGTAGAAAACAAATACTGAGCCATAACCCAAGAAAAGTACAAGAAAAAAAGCACACTGATAAAAACTCAACCACACAATACCACCGTCAACTCAATACTGTACTTTCAAATTTGAAAAAAAAAAGTCAGCACCTTGTGTACAATAGTAATGTGTTATCATGCTTCCATGTGCGCAATGGAAAAACACCGCGCAGCGGTTCGGATGTATTTTGGTTGCACTGTATGGTGATGGTGACGACGATGATGATGATGATGGTAATGGTAATGATAATGACAATAATAATAATTATCATAATAATAAGTATAATACTTATCATAATAATAATAATCATAATCATAATAGTCATAATCATAATAATCATAATAATTATAATAATAATCATAACCATAATAATCATAATCATAATAATAATCATAATAATCATAATTATAATAATAATAATAGTAATAATAATAATAGTAATAATAATAATCATATAATTAAAAGCACATATCGGGTACCCCCTCTTCACCAAGCTATAAATTAATAAGCAAACACAGTATGTAACATTTCAACCAAATGTAAGGACTGGATACAACATTAGTAAAATAAATATAAACCTCACATTGATTTACGCGTAAATATATGCAAAATAAATACTGCATATTCACTGCTAAATATTCACTGACTAACTGGGTATGTTGAGTGGACGGAATGCGCGGGAATGAGACGCATGCGCAGTAGTGAGGGCAAGAGATTAAATAACGCTATAGTAGTGGTATTGTAGTGGTATTTCTTATAACTTCTAAATTGAGCATAGGACATTTTACCGTGTTTTCTTAATCGGATTTGAATTTCTAGTTCGTGAGTTCGCCATCATGACGAGAAATCAGCTTGTCGCCTACAGATGGCACTGTAGGATGAAATCACGACTTGCGTACGCAAAATGGGGGATTTTTGCCCAGAAACCTTCTTCTTACAAGACAGGACGTTCCTTACGTGCAAATAATCACTATACGGAACCACCTTTATTTCCTTTATGAAGTAAGTTATGCTAAGGAATTTTGCGTACCAAAATATAATTCTATGATTCAGACATTCCTTGGTGGCTCTTTTTTACATAGTACAAGTTTTTTTAAATATAATTAAAAACACTAGGTTTATTGCTCGTACATTTCTTAATTCACATTTGCTTTATAGAATCTTCCCTAATATAATACCTTGCGTTTGGCGGTTTAAAATATCGCACCCGTAACATTCATCATCATTTTTTCCGAAGCAATGACGTAATTAAACTTAACATAATGAGTCCAAAAAGTATTCTCGACTTAAGGAAAGTATGCTATTTCTTTCGGAAATGTAGGCACTATTAGTTTTTCTTAGCTTTCCGGGTCTGTTGCCAGCTATTCTGTATGTTTGAAGTTATTATTTATCTACGTAAACCGTCTATTAATCGTTGCTTTATTAGATGATTTTAATGGTCTTTAAATTTTTTTTAAGATATTGTACAAGTTATTTTAGTGAATATGAACAAACAGAAATTCCACTTTAACTTAACTTCCACCTGAAAAAATTCCTGCAAAAAGGAGTGAATAATGTATATGTATCAAATATTTTATTTATGTTTCGCTAAATAATATACGAAGTAAAATGCTTAGTGCCTTATATTGGCTTTTGTCTTGTAAGAAGGTGGAAAACGTATGTTCCCTCGCAAACTTTATTGAGAATATCAGTCCAAGTAGTCCCCTTTCGTACTAAGCATAATGGCTCAAGCGTTACGTCCTGGACCGGCATTCCAGAGGACGTGGTATTGGTTCCCCGTTGCCGATCTCTCTGACCATTGGTTTTTCGAAGGTTTCCCGGGTAACTGGGTGAATGCTAGAGATGTTTCTACATTCCCCTGAACTTTCTGCCCCTTCATTTCATCTTCATTTCTCCCCAATCTTTCATGGTTGTGTCCACGAGGACTAAGACAAGGCGCCATTTCGTGGAGGTGACTGCGCTCTGTAAATACAGTTCTCCGCGGAGGAATGGCGTCAGTGGTTGTCTGCGGAATTAGGTGGTCTATCCGAGACTTAGCGAACTCCTGGCTCTCCCTGTGGCGAAATGAAGAACTAATAGTGAACTGTTAGGGACATTCCACAAGTGCTCTCTCCCTGTCCGGATATAGACCACCCTCTTATTTAACACTCGTGTTATGCTTCTTCCAAAGCTCAGACGTACAATAAGTTCATGTCTGCAGTGTGGAATACTTCTCCGTAACGTACACACACACATACACACACGGGAGCGAAAGGTCTGTTATATACCAAAACCAGTAATTAAGTTTAGTATGTTTCTTGATGTGATACGAGGATTTTCAAGAAATCCCCTCACCTCAAACTATTCTTTACATGGAAAATGTTTTAAAAATATTATTTTTCTCAAAAATGGCTCTAGGGAGTTTTAATTAAAATACCATATAAACATATCTAAAACAAAATAAAATTATCTTGAAGTTTCTGGGAATAACCTCTGAAGAGTCATTCTGAATGAATTTTGGACAACTGGTAAACCGTAGATCTCGTTAAAATACAGAATATAAAGTTTCTTTGTAGAGTTGACTGTTTTGGGGATATTTCTTCTTGTTGGTTTCAATTTAAAACTACGTAACTTTTCTCATCTTTCGTTTCATTTCTCTGTTGTTTTACTGCTGGCCATGCAAAGCAAACTAAACTTTAATTGTTCACATAGTGACTAGCTTTTAAAAGATCTGCTTAAACCAAAATCTTTTTAAGCTTCAGCTTAAGCTAGCCCCTTATTTACCTCTACTTAGAAGTAAACAATAAGAGCATTTCTGCTAATGTTTATCTCGATTAGAATGATATAGATAAAAATACCTTTTGTAGCAATAGTTTGTTTGTGGAACAAGTAGAGAAAGTCATGTGAATGGAACACATAAGGATTATTTTTTAACCTGCAACGAGTATAGATGTGCAAGTTGCAGTTATCGGATATGTCACGCTTGGTAGGTTTTCGTTTCCTTTCAGGCAGGGCATTAAACTGTAACCAAATATTTAAAAAAATATAGTTGCTAGGGGCATAAATATATGTAGATATTTTAATAAAAGCTACTCTCGTATATCCACTTCGGTGTCGTAGTTGATATTTTCTCTTTGTCTAACTGTTTTCCCACAAACCAATCGCATCATTTACCATCTGATATGTTTTCATGGTCTTAACTGGACGACAAAATGAACAACGCCTGGCAGTATGGACTTTCACGTTTTCACACCTTAGTATGTAATTTGCTGGCTTAGGTAGTGCGGGATGCAGTTAGCGTTCAAACTCAGTTCCGATACAACATTCGTTCGCTGGGGCCTGCCCACCTAAAATTACAGCTTCCCACCCGATGTATGAGGGAAAATAAACATGTCTGTCTTGTATGTGCAACGCCTACTTGGAGATCTAACTAACCTCAAAACATACTTTTAATAAGTAACATTGAGGGGCTCAGCGCCAGAGGGAGCTATCCCACAAATAGGTGAAAAATGTAATATTGAGGTAAAACTTTTTTAAATCCAGTAATTTATCCACAGTTTGAAATGTCCTAGAAAATACAAAAAAGTGATATTTAACAGTTCTTTTTTATTTATTTAGCACTGCAAACCGTATTATTTACTAAAAATTTACTTATGCAGAGAGAGAAACTAAACATTATATTATTCATATTCCTCACCATTGTTTCTTTTTCGTTTAGCAACAATTTTTTTCCATATGTTCTGTTGCATATTCGTTTCTTTCCTTCACTAGCTATACTATTTACTTCCATTTTGAAAAACAGAATAATCTGCAGCATAATATAATGCCTAAAATTTCAACTATTTACACAGTATTCTTAATGTTTAATAATAATCTTGCATATTATTCTGTTTCACGTATTAAGGCCCAAAATCATTATTTCTTGGCCTATAGTTTAAACAATAAACAATACTATTAAAATAGTTAAAGATCTGTAAGTTTGGTTCTTTAAATAGCAGGCAACTTCATAGTGGGATATCCCCATCTGGCACAAACTTTCTCACTTTGAAAAATGACAGTTTCTGTAAGTTACTGTAGATGGCACTCTAAAACAGTTAATATTACCAAGATTTCTACAGACATGAGGGATGGCAGAAGCTGTCTAAAAACAAAAAAATCTCATTTTTTCACCTCCCTCTTTCACTGAGCCCCTCAATTATAACTTCGCAAATTAAATATATATTGATGTAATGTTCATTACTCTGCTCTTAGTTACTTATACAAATAGCTGTATTTATTCTACCCTGTGTAAGGAGCAATACAATTGTGATATTTGAGAGTCGCCAGAGTGTAAGGAAGACTTTGTATAACTAGATAATAATGGAAAATATAGACACAAAACTTTAAAATAAGAACTGAAGCTTTCCTGGCGACGTGTTAATTCAAAATCTTCTCGGGCTTCTAGCCAGGAAGATGCACTTCTTCGAAACGTTGGTGTCAAGCCAAGTTTTTACCTGGCTAGAAGCCCGAGAAGATTTTGAATTAACACAAAACTTTATTTACAAACTTACAGCACCTTACTTTACATCTCAATGTTATGCTGATTGTTGTCAATACATTTATTGTAACGTGTTACCAGTTATTCAATGCCGATTATATCACGAAAGATCACGGCCAGGATGTCACTGCCAACTGAGGTTTTGATCGGTTAAGAACTTTTCCTACAAAAAAGTAATTTAAGGCGTTCCAGTGAAATGGCGAATTTGTTGAATTGTTTCATCAACGTTCGCTTTCAATTCCTTCATAACGAGTGATGACCCTCCACTCCGTGCAGTGGCTCTCCCTTGTTTAAACATATAACATGTTTTCTTCTCTAAAGCCGCGTTGATTGCATTATCATACAATTGCGTTATGTGTCTATAAATTTCGATTTGTGCATTCAGAGTATATCATCAACATTAAAAAATTAGTATAGACAGCAACTTTAGTAAAATCTAAGGGTATTATGATTATATAACAAGGTCTTGGTAGCTTTCTTTCCCTCTCGTTGCCTAAGCGGTATTAATGCTACTTCTGTGATGCAAGCTATAGTAACAATAATGGTATGAAAGAGAAGGTCTGATTACTTCTGATGGCTGACTAAATCGTTACTCATTAAGCTACGCCTGTTGCTTGTTCCACATCATACCGTACAAATCAGAAACTGTATGTAGCCAGATTTTGGTCTATGTCAAGCTGGTTACAGAATTGGACAAATTTTAGATACTGTGTATTTTCACAGAAATGTAAACAGAAACACAGCATCGTTTAATTTAATGAATGCTACTTATTTAAAGCAACACTTACAATATTTTCCATTACAGACATTAAGAATTTGAAGATGAATCTAAAGAAAATTATAATATTGCTTTGCTGCTAGGCCAGACGAATCTTCGCTTTTCCCCCATCTTTCCTTGTCCTCGTTAGAGCGCCTCTAGCCACATATTGCAACTATCAGGGGTTCATTGATGCCTCATTTACTTACGAGACCCCCGTAAGATGGTAAGAAACTGAGAGATGCACTTTACTTAATTCACTTTCTATACCACTTCAAATAATGCCTTGACAAATACTTAAACAACTTATTGTAACTGTAAATAACGCTTTTGTTGATATTTTCGGTACTATTTAGTTATACCAAATCTTTCTTTAATTATTAGAAGGCCATTGTATAAGCCTAAGGACTAAGCTACCTTTCACTTCCCACACATTCTAGGTGAACGTCTTGACTTTGGTCATCTGTCCTTTAGGTGGCACCCTAAATTGGTGTTTTATAGTACATATGGAAATAAATCCAATATATATTTAGATCATGTGGAGGTTTTAAACTGACCTGGCTCCTCATGGGATCGGTGTTGATTTGGCACATGTAGGTGCCCGAGTCGTTCATTTGGACATTGGACACGTGAAGCTTCCACGTGTTGTGACCATTGTGAGTGACAGAGAGCCGAGAGTTGTGTGCTACCATATGGGTGTGAATAGCCAGAATGGCTTTAGAATCCGATTTGATCCAAGCCACCTGCAAACAGAAAAGAGAGCAGAACATAAGGTTAAAGATTAGACTTCAAACAACAATTGGTTGTTATAGCTATAAAGGAATAGGTCTTTTGTGATCGTTTGGTAAAATATTACAAAAATTCTGGAATTATGTCAGAAGCAACTGTCTATAATGAGCATAACACGGCTTCTAAAATGTCGATCTACCTTCTTACTGCAATAACTGAATGAAAACAAAAATATGATGTGCATTTACATGGCTTCCTCTATCTGCTCTGCATACAAAATATTCTTACGAAAGATTATTCTTTTGTATAAACATTAGTAAAAACTGTCTTATTCCTACTTCCCTATAAATAGAAGGGAAGTAAGGGAATACACAAGGCTAAAGCGGCAGGCTTCGCGAGTGTATAGCCAGAGCAAAAAAAAAGGCCACTCTCAGACCAGGGAGAAAATTAATCTCCGTGGATTTTATCATTAGGCATTATCTAGGTTACTCAAAGCCGCCTGAAATGGGGACAGAAGTATATACGCCAAATATTTTAAAAACTGGTTTCTATGTGACTCGAAATAGGCTTTCTTAGCATAACCAGAGTATGGTATGTCAAATTGCCGTTAAAACGTTTTCGGGTATTTCAAAATGTACACGAATAACATGGAATCTTTAAGATATGATTAACTTCATGAAAAACATGTATATGGCACATGTGTTTTAACGAAATCTAGACTTTTGTGAGTAAGCATTTGCCTATCTCTTACGGTTTACAGATATTTCAAAAGTCATTTACAATAAAGAGATCTTCAGAATCTATTCCTAGAAAATTCAGAATATCTTTAATACACGGTATTTTAATCAAAATCGCTATAGCCCTTTTTGAGAAAGTAAAATTTTCAAAACTTTTTTCATGTAAAAGGCAGTTTAGAGTGTGGGAATTTTACTGAAAAGTTTCGTATTGAATCCTTAAAAAATGCTGAACTTATAGGTAGATCAATTTTGGTATTAAATCGACTTATTGTTTTTGAATTATTCTGTCCTCAAAATACATACACATATTTCCACACGCACGCCCTATTTCAAAACAGGCATTTCGATATCAAATCTTTAGATGGAATGTAATACCTTCTCTATCTATTACATACAATGTACATATGTAGTAGAGAAAGTAAAAATGTAACTCATCTATATAAGCATACGTTTAGGAATATTAAAAGCATTTTTCTAAATTTGGGTTCTAAACTATGAAAACTACCAACTGAGAAATAATATTATCCCACTATACTAATGGTAACTAACAAAGGGAATAAAGAATACATATCCTATAGGAAGAAAAATGGCGATAATACTGATGAGGATGATGACGACGACTAGGTCGCAAAGGATAAACTTATCACCATACAGGACAGCCGGAACAATGAACAAACGCTTAAGTTCCTTATTATTGCCTATGAGCTTTAAGTTGGATCTTTTCCTTGTGTCCTTGACTAACACAGCTATGAAAAACCCCTTGGGATTCTTTCGTTTAAGAAATCATCATTTTAAATATCTATTGTATTTCCTAATTACCTACGGTGATACAAGGGATGAAGAAATCAGTGGTGTAGCAACTCTTTTTAAAGGAAGTAAGATGAAGACCGAATGAAGAACAACCATTCGTCACAGGCATTACTATTCTACCTGGTTTGTCATAAAACAAGAAAATATTACAAAGAAAGATATGGTAGGTATTTCACATTTACTTTCTCCACACGTAGATATTGTATCCCACCCAAAGATTAAATACCGAGATTTCAGCGGAAATAGTTACATGCTTTAGGACCCCCTCATTCCAAAAAGAGCATTTTCAGAATAATGTGTGTGTGTGTGTCGGTTTAGTCTAATGTATTTGCTTATTTCCTTTCTATCTATGAGGACCTAAGTAATAAGAGTGTTCTGCGAATGTTTATCTTGATTAGCTTGAAATAGAGGAATAAGCTTACTAACAATAATTTGTTACAGAGATGTAGAGAAAATCATGTGAATGGAACACATAAGATTTTTATTGTAATAACCAAGGGCCAACTTACACCTATATGAGGGAGGGAGGCCCAGTGACTTCCCCTTAGCGGGATGGATCGAGGGTACACCACAAGTGATGGAGATTCGAGTCAAGAAGTAATTCTAGAATTCAAGGATGTAATGCCCTACATCAACGTCAATGAGACCTGCAGTCTGAACGAGAAAGATAAAATTAAATAAGTGGTAGACTACATCATCCTGGCATTCGCCTAGCCAATCAGGGGAAGCCATAAAATATCTACGTTAAGAGTGGACACGAAACCTCAGACGTTAGAGTGGAGCCTTCTCGCACGTCTAGAAAGGAAAATAATCCAGAAACAAAATGTATAGAAATCAATAAAAGAGCAAGGCATTTATTTTCAATGTATGACTGAATGATGCCACTTAGTAAATGATAGAATAATTATGATGCACATTTTATGGTGAATTGAATACTCTAGTCAAAACACGCTGTCTATAAAATGTAGAATTTAAGATTCTTGAGCTTCTAAAACCACTTACCCTTCCCATATGGAGCACTAACACTCCTAGAATTCATGACTCAGTGCCTGTGGTCAGAAGCCTGTTGAACATCACGAGGATCGGGTAGAATATCCAGGGGTGATAGTTCAGCCCAATACCTGGTATGAATGCGAAGAAGCAGATGATAGGATAAATAGACAAAATGGATAATAGGGGAGGGGTGATTGAGCAATTGTGGAATTATTGGCGGAGGAACCGCAGAAAACCCATCTAGACTCCGTCTCAGTGACTCCTAAACCCACATGGTGTTTTGGGAATGAACCCGGGTGCCTCTAACCAAGATCGTGAATTAAAGGTATCAGTTATACAACAAAACCCAATAATGGAAACCAATATAGAAAAACAGAATTTGAAATTGAATCAGTAGAGAAAAGTAAGTACATTACTTCAATTATTTAGATTTTATTATGTCGTATGCAAAGTATCAGCATTGAAAACATTAGAAAACTTTCAATGAAATTACGTTTCAATTAAAAGCAATGAAAAAAAAAATTGATGTGTTCCATTGACATGACTTTCTCACATCTCTGCAATAAATCATTGTTAAAAAGCTTATTCTTCTATTTCTTAAAGCTAATCGAGAAAAAATTGGCAGAAAGAATCTTATTACCTGCTGCCTTGTAAGTAGAAAGGAAATAAGGGAGTACACTAGGTTAAACCGACAGTCAAATGTTTTAGAATATGGTTGCTATGAGAATGAAGTACCTTTGTTTGTATGTATGGACCGTAGTTGACAAACTCTTGTATGAGAAAAGTATAAGTATTTTAAAGCAGAAAATAATAACAAGGAATTTCTCAAAAATGGTCAACTCCAGGAAAGAAGTGTACATAACAAAAATTGTGTGTTTTGGCGGGCTCTAAATTGAAGATAATTGTAAGTTTTTGTCTATCTATTATGGTTTACCAGTTATGCAAAATTCAGGAAAATTCATCCAGAGGCCTACAGAAGCCATAGCCTTCAGAGGTTATTCCCAAAAAATTGATGATATACATTTTTTGTCACATATATCTTAATTATAAGAGATTTTAATCAAAACCGCTATAAAAATTTGAGAAATAAACATTTTCAAAAATTTGTCCATGTAAAGGGTAGTTGGGGCTGGGGAGATTTTCTTGAAAATCTTCGTTTCGCAACCTTGGAACATACCTAACTTAAATACAAGTTTGGTATTTTATGGTCTCTCGTTTTTGAGCCATGATGTCCACAGACACACACACACATACACACACGGATCTTTTTTTAAGGATACTTTTTTGGATTCAGGAGCCCCAAAACATGTATTTCTGGTGAAATCTTGGTATCGAATTTATTACTTCGCTATATATTATGTATGTACATAGTATGTGTAAAGAGAATAAAACCTCTGATTTTTTACACTCACATGACTTTCCCTAGCTGCTCTACTAACTTCATACAACATATTATTCTTCTTTCTACATAATACAAATTTAGATAAACATTAGCAGAATGTTCTTATTACTTAGTTCCTTATAAGTAGAAGGGTACTAAAGGAATGCGCTATACAAAGGTGATATTCAAATGATTTAAGCCATCGATATGCGATTATCAATGCAAATCGCTTTTTTGCTTGGCCAGGAGTAGAACAAAAGAAAAACGGACACTTCCTGTCTGAGAAAAGTATAACTACTTTACAACTGAAACCAATAACATGGAATGTCTCGGGAACGCTTACCTCCACAACAAAATACATAACGCCCATAAATTGTGTGTTTTGATGAGATCTGCATTTTTGTGTAATAAGTTTTTGTTTATCTCTTACAGTTAGCAGTTAGGCAAAATTCGTTAAAATTCATTCAGAATAAAGAGGTCTTCAGAGGCTACTCCCAGAAAATCAAAAATATACATTTTATTTTTCATCTAAATATCTTAAATATAAGAGACTTTAATCAAAATCGTTAGAAGCATTTTTTAAAAACAACATTTTCGAAAATTTGTACATGTAAAGGGTAGTTAGTGGTGGGGGGATTTTCTTGAAAATTTTTCGTTTTTGAGCTATGCTGCCCACAGATACACACACAAACACCGACATTGTTCTAAAAATGTTTTTTTTTATTTAGGAAGTCCTAAAACACGAAATGTCGGTATCGAATTTTGGTGCATTACAATACCTTCTCTATACACAATGTACATAGTAGTGTAGAGAAAATAAAAATGTGCTTAATGGAACTTTTGAAATTTTAAATTTACTGGATAGTGAATTTTTATTGCATTTCGAAAATTAAATACTCCTCACAAGTATACAGTTATGGTTTTGCACATATGGCCATTGCAATAACAAAATGTAATATTTACATGTGTAGATGATAGCATAAAATACGTACAATTTGAAAATTCATTTTCTTCCATTATATATTTTTCCTTTTAGTAGCATATATTATTTTGTTAAAAATGTACTATATTTGTAAGTTTTCAAACTGAATTTTACACCAAATATAATTTATGGTTGTAAAGAAATATATTCGAAGAATACTTTTGTGAGCAAGCGATTATACCCCAATCTTACCGTGAAGTTGGCCTCACCGACGGGTAGTTGGAGAGATAAATACAGATAAGTAGACGCAGCAGTTTGTCCAACGTAAACACAAAACACTCTCGGAACAGAACCTTCTTTAAGCTAACTTCTCCCCGCCTCTCGAAAATCTCTAGAACTACCGGAACATTCCAATTAATGTATAAAATGTCTCACGTTTAACCAGTTAGAAATTTAATGCATTTCTTTTTAGTTTAAATCAGTACGAGATGGACTAATTTATACTTCGTTGTATTAACGTGGTTCGCGCTCTCACATGGCTTGGTAATTTTTATTCAGTTTGTAGTTTGTCGTCTTACTGAAGCTGACATGGTATTTTAACTAAAAAAGCCAAAATTATTCTAATATATAAAAATAAATTCATAAAATTATTTATATATAACAATGAAAAAACTAAATAATTTAAATTAGTATATATATATATATATATATATATATATATATATAATACCTAATAATATGTATAAACTGAACAGAGGATAAGAGAAACCGATTATTCTTGGTTCGGATTGTGACATAGATTTTGAATTTTTCCTGTCCAACACGAATATCACTTACCAGTTTTAATAAGCTTATTATTTAAGTTTTGCAGAAAAATATCTATAAAGAAGTTTGGCAACGCTTTTAAAGTATTGTAAAATCACAACTTATTTTTCTAATGTTTCTTCGATTTATTTAGTTAATTTTATTATAAATAAATTTCTTACCATGCTTTTATACTTTTGTCCAGGAAACCCGGTTGTATGTTCTCCAGTAAGCCCACATATAGCTCCACAAGTGTGCACTTTTGCTCCATAAGGATAATAATGTTTGGTTTGTTGCACATATAGTTTGTTGCTTTCAAATGAAGAAGACAATTTTTAAAAACAGCTTAATGCAACCATTCCCTCCTGTCTGACCAGATAAGTGGCATGAGCTTTAGTAAATTTAACAATCTTTTACTGGTACCACATACCCAATGATTAATTAAATCGGTTAAATGCTGTTCAAATGAAGTCAAGATCCATAAAACATAGGGTTACTCGATATTAGTCTTCTCCAAGTAAGGCAAAACCTCGAAAGACCCATAAGGGTAATTACCCCTCCGAGATTTGACCTCAGGTGCTCTTGCATTTGAGAGAGACACGTACCCCCACAATATAGAGGTGGGTTTCTGTTTATTACTTAGGATTAGCGAGCCAGACTTTCGACATTTAACTAAAAGAGACGAACATATCTGAGAGAATATTCCACTCATTCAGGCCGCTGCTTCCATTTTCAACCCGTTTCGACTGTTACTTTGTTCGGTCTATTAAGAGAACGGATAGGTGTGAAGCTCAACTGATAAGTTAATTCTGCCTACATTAAATAATGAAAAACCCTATACAGAACAAAAAGAATCGCCATCCACCATACAGAGTATGTAGGTAGAGAGGGTATTGTACCCCTCCAAAATATCCATAACACTTATTTTGAGGGCCCCTGAATAAAGTAGCATTGTTGGGAAAAAGGTCCATGTGTGTATGTGTGTCTGTGAGCACGCGTGAATTGAGAACAGAATAGCTCTTAATCTAAATATTGAATTAGGTAATGCTGGTACATATGTTCAGTATTTTCTGAAGATACGACACGAAGAGTTCAGGAAAATCCCAAACTGATGTTTTTCAGGAATAATGTGTTGGCCACTTCATTTTTAGGTAAGGCTGCGTAGTCTTATATACATATCTGAAATACGTTAAGTGAGACGTAAATTTACCATAAAATATAGATCGCTTTCTTACATATAGATTATTGAATTAAATAAATTACATTTCTTCTTAAATAAATACATTCGGAGATAAATACTGTTAATTCTTCGAATTGTTAAATATTTGTCATACTTCCGTCGAATTCAGCTGTTTCTTTCGATTGTATGAATGTAATATCGAATTTTAAGGCCAGCATATGGCGTTTAATTTTTAAATATTTGACTGACATTCTCTTTATATGTATTACGAAACATAAAATGTAGCTATTTCTCGATTAATAACCAGCTGCTGTACAAATAAGCTTTTGTGGGAATAATTTTCATAGCCATTGATAAACGATATAGGATAGGGAAAGTGCTATGAATGTAAGACATATCCAAATATATTCAAGATAGAAGTTCAAGTTTAATGTCATATTTAAATTACAACTATGATTGAATATGGTGTGTTTTAATTATGTTACGCAGTTACTTTTTAATTTCTCCATTTAGTACATAATAGAAAAGGTATGGCACTCCACAAAAAAAAAAAAAAAAAAATAGATACCGAGATTTCACCAGAAATACACTTTTAGACTTCCCTGTATTTAAAAATGCATTTTATAAAACGGTCCGGTGGCGCTTGTATCTGTATAAGTCTGTCCGAGTGCCTTTGAACACAGTAACTCAAAAACTAAAAGTTGGTCAACAACCAAGCTTGGTATTTAAGTTTAGTGTCTTCCAAGGATACGACACAAAGATTTTTGAGAAAAATTCCTCATCCCAAACTACCCTTTACATAGAAAGAATTTCAAATATTTTAATTTTCTCAAAAATGGATCGAACTAATTTGATTAAAATACCGTAAATTAAAGATATTTAAATTATAAATAAAATGTATATTATGTATTTTCTAGGAAGAGGCTCCGTAGAGACTCAGAGAATAGCCTCTTATTCGAGATGAATTTTACATAACTAGTAAACCGCAACCGATAGACAAAAACGTAAACAAACAAACAATGTAGGTCTCGTTGAAACACACATTTTATATCACACACATTTGGAGTACTATACAATGGAGTTTCCCATTTCCGATCTACTACTGGTTATTCGTTTCAGTTTTAAATTACTTTTCTCATACGAGAATTTGTAAATTCCTGGTCATGCAAAGAAACGGATTCCAACCATGTGGCAACCATCTTTTAAAACATTTAACTGTCGCTTTAGCCTAGTAAATTCCCTTATTTTCGTTCTACCTGCAATAGAACAAGTAATAAGACAACATCTGCTAAGTTTTATCTCGGTTAACATGAAGTAGATAGAAAAATGAGTTTTTGAACTATAATTTTTTACAGGTGTAGAGAAAGTCATGTGAATGGAACACACCAGATTATTGTTTTGTACAGCTAAACATTTCAGGTTTTAGTTTCAAAATAGTTTTAAATTTTATCATACGGAAAGCTCTCAACTTTTTAATATCTCTTCCTTTTTTATTACTCCGGGTTTTGGAAAGATAACTTATTTCAATGACAGGCACATAGTGACAGTTTTTAAGTGATTTGAATATCGTTTTAGCCTAGTGTACTACCTTATTCCTGTTTTACTTATAGGGACCTAAGTAATAAGATCATTTCTGGTAATGTTTACCTTCATTAACATTAGATACATAGAAGAATACTCTTTTGTAGGGCTATTTTATTTGCAGAACAGATAGAGAAAGTCATGTAAATGGAACACATCACGTAAGGTCAAATAGTTTTCAACTGAAATGGCATCCAGCCTTAGGAATTTTGAGGGCCAGTGAAACATGTTGCAGTACGCACCAAAATAAACTGCAGCTGGGTGGAAAGGGGCAAGCTGACAAACGAAGATAGAATACCACTTTGCAACACAGTGAACATATGTCGCTGTTCACAAGACACAGTTTTTGAAACTAAACAAACATGTGATAAATTATATCCAGATGACTTTGTCTAGTCAATATATTTTATGTAGATTCTACAAACTAGGACTATAAGCGGTTAATTTGTTAAAAAACCTCTGTAAAATTAGTTTTAATTAAACATTTTGATTGTTCCAGTTAGCCTTTAACCGCAATGTAAAACTGTCGGGGTCTCTCTCTCTCCCTCTCTCTCTCTCTCTCTCTCTCTCTCTCTCTGGTAATTGTATTGACCCTGCTATTGCTTAGTCAACACTTCTGGTCGTCTAGAAGCTCCTCTCACCTCACCCCTCCCTCAGTCGTGGCGCATAAGCTTTATCGATTCACTGCCGAACCCCATATCATCCGGCCTATATAGCGGCCTTCTGTAACAGGGTAATGAAAAAGCTGCGCAAAATTTTGTGGGCGCAACTATTGCCGATTACGTCACTCTCCCTTCTTCCGCATGTCAATTTGACATCAGACACGCATGCACATCGCGAGGTTTTTGTCAGTGGTGGCAGAGAGGGCTTTGAAAGTAGCAGTGATTGAACACAAAATCATAGTCGACTGTTAATTGTAAAGTATATAAATTGAGAACTATTATCAGTAATGTCGGAAGCTTCAATATCTAAGAATTAACACTAATGTCCGGATCTTCAACATCCAAGTTTTCCTCTGTAAGTCGCTTAGAGGACAGGCTAGGGAGATTGTTTACAATGTTGCTTTTAATTGTGAAACAAGTACTCGTTATCATCGTACATTTAGTCATGCACGCGAATGTTGTACCATCGATATAGCGGTGATGGCGAACTCTCCTTCCATTTTCACCTTTCCTACTATCTATGAACGTGGCCGGCCAAAGCGGGAAGAGTGGAACTAGTTGAAGGCGTGAGCTGCACGGATCAAAATATGGCAATATTAAATTACCTTGACCTGCAAAAATATTCTAAAGCGAGATTTCACGAAGACTCGAGGTTTGAGCTCACCTGAATAAAAAATATTTTTTTTAGAAAAAAACCTTCATGTTTGTTGGCATGAGTTTTCTGTATGCCAGTGTGTGTCTAAACGGCAAAACTCAAATAGTCAAAGTGTGATACCTACTTATAAAACTCGCATTTAAGTTCAGTATCCTCCAAAGATGCGACACAAATATTTTTAACAAAATCCCACCACTTCCAATTGGCTTTTATGTGGAACATTTTTCAAAGTCTTTTATTTTCTAAAAAATGTGTAACGATTTCGGTTAAAATATCATATATTTAAAACACCTACTTGACAAATCAAATGTATATTTCAAATTTAAAGGAAGTTGTTGGAGAGTCCACATTCATAAGAAGAAACTTTGTGCAATCCTGTTTAACCAGTAAACGTTAACTTTTACTACACATAAAACGTTAACTTTTTAAACACAATTTATATGAAATACGTTTTCATGAAACAAGCTATTTCCAAGATATTGACGATTAAAACTCTCAATTGTCTCATAACTTTTTTTTTTTAAATACTGTTCACATTCACTCATTTCTCATGATTGCATTGAGTTTTAAGGACAGTATACAGCGTCCTCTTCTTAAACATCTGTCTATCTCTATTATGTTATTCCTTAAATGGAAGCAGATGGAAAAATATTTCGTAAGAATGGTTTGCATACATATAATAGACGAGAGATTAGAAAATGTCATGTGAATGTAACACATCATATAACTTTATTTGAAACCGTCAAAATATACACCCTATTTTCGAAAACATCTGTATATACAATTGTGTATGAAACGCAATTCCTACTCTATTATACTCGTAAGTAAGGCTAAATAAAGCAATAAAAGCACCAGCATTAAAAAAGAAAAACTTGTAAAATATTACAATGCAAAAATGAGTCCCTTCTATTCTCCAGAAGGCATTTGTTATAGAGCTGAAATAGACGGTCGAACTTACGTCAGCGTACGTGACCGCTTGGCGTCTCGAATTGGCAATATATAATATCAATATTCTCTAGAAAAGGTATTTCAAAAGCCCGTGCACTCCTTAACGAGAATACCACTGCGGTACCAGGAGTATCCTTAAAATGAGTTTCTTTTAAAGACAAGATGGAAATAATTCTCTTTCTCTCTCTGATTCGCCCTTACTATTCATTTATATTTGCTCGAATATTCAATCTATTATTGAAAACGACACTGTCATGTGGTGGGTTACTTATTATTAAGTCCTGAAAGTTGCGGAAAAATCAATTTCTTTTCGAGTATCCAAAGACGCAGCCAAATATAGGTTCCTATAGTTCAAAAATCGCTTTTATTTGCTTGTTAGGCACTTTTCTTCTGGTTTGTGGGGTGGTACAGGGTTCGTATCCCGGGAGCGGGTTATGGTTATTGGGAATGGTGTGGATATTTGGGTGGCCTATCTCAGGGTTTTTATTAGCATGGAAACTCTTTCAGGTTGTGGTGAGACACAAGTGCTTTATTAATTGAGTCCGGCCTTTTTCCACCGTCGAACACACGCGTATATTTCTTAATTTTCTACTATGAGGTTACACTTTATCCACCCGCGACTATTTCCCCCTCTTTTAGAGGTAGCCTGTGCGGCTCCACCACGGACTCTAAAAATCACATCTTAGCCGTGCGGAGGTTCTTCGTCAAGTGCCTCACAATTAAAAGGAGGCCTGTTCGGCTCCACCAACAATTCTAAATATCACATCTTGGCTGTGCGGAGGTTCTTCAACAAGTGCCTTAAACAGTGTTGCCTGAACAGCGAGCATTGTGTTCTGTCCCGTTAGGTTCCTTGGGGCAGTGTCCTTCCATCCCCTTCGGGTCAATGCACGGCCGTAACGGGATCTTGTGCCAAGAGCTCGTGACCTATACGTATTTAAAGTCTTTCTACCCTTCCCATTTTCACTGCACATTTATATTTTCTCTTCTTGACATAATTTACAATATTAGCTATGATTTATATTTCCCTTCTGAATAATTCTTTGCCCCGCGATAAGACATAATACTGTCTCATTTGTTAGGAATTAAATCTTCTTTTTCATTTCTCTATTTTTTTATTTCTCTTTTACTGCTCTTTCTCAATCATAAGACTACATTGTTTTACAGATTAACCTGTGGATTGCAAAATTCACGATATGTAATATATAAAATATATAAAATTTTCTTCACACAAGATTAATACTTTCGCCATATTTAAAAATTCTAGCTGGAGTGTCTTTGACGGCATATTTATTTTTGTAATAAAATGATCCATTAAAACAGTTTAAAAATACCAATATAAGCAATCAGATTTTACAGTAAATTAGTTTAAAATATCAATAACAATTTCGATATTATTATTAATATGTTATTAACTCCAATTATTTAGCAAAAATATATGCTTTGAAGGCTTTTCAACAAAAATTATAACAAGGTACGCGTGTTTAGCTGTCTAAATGCCTGTGTGTTTGTGTATGTGTGTGGAAAGGGCATAACTAAAAAAGAAAAATTTTTTCACCATTAAAATTTATATATAAGTTCGGTATTTTCCAAATATGCAATACGGAGCTTTTCAAGAAAACTACCCTTTACATGAAGCCTAATTAAAAAATTGCACTTTTCTAAGAAATGGCTCATGATTTCGATTAAAATGCGTATATTAAAGGTATTTACATATCGAATGAACTTTATATCCTGAATTTGTTGGAAAATCCTCTGAAGTCTCCTTCATTTTGAATAATTTAGCATAGCTGTTAAAATGTAAGAGACAGGAAAAAAGCTACTGCACAAGAAATTTACATTTCATTAAACACAAATTTATGTATAATATAATTTTGTATAGAGCTACTTATATCTAATTTTCGAGATATTTTCTGTTATGGTTTCAATTTTAAAATGTGTACACTTTTCTCAAACCCCTCTCCATTTTCATTTCTCTTTTGTATTATTCCTGACATTGGAAATGGAACCAAATTGCAATGACAATCGCATAGCGACAGCTTTAAAAGATTTAACTCTTACCATAGGCTAATGTATTCCATTATTCCCTTCAACTTTTAAGTAACTAACTAATAAGACGTGGTAATGTTTCCTTATGTAGGTCAGGAGTTGGAAAGTTAGAATCATACTAAATAATTCAATGCCATGGCCGAATTAGCATCACGGATGGGTACAGTAAATTCTCCAAATGACTCGCGTTTTTCCTAAACAACGAATTATTATTTTCAGTTGATAGCCCTGGCGATTTCACAATGTAGTAAGCACTTTAAGTACCGGACTTCATAGTAACCGACTGTTAGATTAATTATTGTAAATGATGAAACAGTATTTAATTTCATTGCGCAAGTCAAGGAAAACTAAGTGAGTTAATTCAATGAAACCATTTTAAATTATCATTAATACAAAGAATAGTATGCGATGTATGTACCCGACAATTTGTCTTTTCGGTAAGAGCCTGTAATTTTTGTTGTTGTTCTTTTTAAACATACAGTCCGGAGTCTTATCGGGACTTCGGCGCTGTATTTCTTTTTTCCTCCTTTTTTCTGTTTCCCTACATTTCCTTTCTTTTTCTATTTGATTATCGTTTGCTTTTTGCCTCTAATGCACACATATGTACATTTACAAACACACAAACATCCATGCCAAGGTGGGACTCGAACCCACCATCCCCTGCGCCACGAAGCTCTAAAGCCGGGCACTTTAACGAGCGCGGCCATGATCATTCTGTATGTCAGGGTATCCCCTCCACATCGACTGCCAATTCTGACCGCGCGAGATGATCCGGTACTTGCGATCGTCACCATTTTAAAAGAAACATGCGTTACTATTGTCACGTGTCACAAACATTGTGAGTGACGTGTGCAGAAGAGAAGTTCCCCATAACCTAATGCAATTCTGCACGTGACCTGTGGAAGTAAATGTTATTTTAAAACCCAAAGGGTTTTGTCATCGTAAGGGGTTAACAGTAACTTCCGTTTAGGAATGAGCCAACTCAAGAAAAGTAAGTAAAATTGCACAATACAGCATTTCAAAATTATTCCAAAATTATGTAGCAACTCTGACTTTATAACCATTATTTTTGGCATTTATGTATCCATGTAGTTATCTTAAGTTAATTTGTGATTTGATTGATTTTGTATGTGTATTTATAGCCCTAACATGCCATTTGATACAATAGGGTTCAAACAATTCTTAGACAAATAATATTAATAATAATAATAATTATAACAAGTACATCAATAACAATTTAACAATACTTTAATAATAATCATAATAGAGTTCGTGTCAAAGCTACTGCATATGGCGGTAGCCAATAAGAGCGCGGTACAACGTAGCCATATCGTGCGCTTGTGCGAGAGAGAGAGAGAGAGAGAGAGAAAGAGAAAGAGAGAGAGAGAGAGAAAGAGAGAGAGAGAGAGAAAGAGAGAGAGAGAGAGATAGCAGGGTGTTACCGAGGGTTTAGCCGAACTGTAGACTAAAATCTAAGTAAAATTTGCTTATTTATAACACTGAATAAATGAAAATAGAAACTAATGTACTTGCTTATTCCAGAGGGATGACCAGGGGCTTATCGTCACTGCTTAACTACGCAAAACATTATATTTTGATTCTCTTTTTCTCACTAATAAAATCCCTTGCTTTACTTAGCGACATGTTGTAACCTTCAACTTGAGACGGTACATGTTGTGTTACGGGGTTAAAAGTTATCTATAAAAGATATACAAATTATAGGCAATATATTATAGATTATACTAAGAAGGGACAAATGTACATTGAAAATGGCCAGGGAAGAAATAGTATAAAATACGACTGAGAAGCCGAAGACAAACAGTTGTCACGAGCTGACAAGTGGCCCACGCAGGATAGTACCGTTAAGGGAAGCACATTGAACTGAAGGGGTGAGGTTAAACTGGCCGAGGGTTGACATAACAAAGAAAACAGAAACTATTCTCTTGTTGGTATAGCGACAGTTTTGCCATAGGCATGAAACATTCGCGGTAAGATGTGATACTTGGGTCAGTTAAATTCGAATGGCTACCCGGGGCCAGAGGCCCCCCATTCTGATGCACCAGGGGGATAAACTCAGTGGCGCTTTCCTTTAGGCCAAGACCTAGAGACTAACAAGGCCCCCTGGCATGGACGGAAGTGGATACGCCACTTACGCGCGTCTACCAAGATGCGTAGACTACCAATAACCTTGGTGAGACCGACAGCATTACCAGCTTACTGTCTACTAGCTTTCGTGTGTTAGTGCCGGAGATCTTGTGGAGTCTCACACCCCCGTCAAGGCAAGCCTTGACATACCCAATAACCCATGGGTATCAGGACCACTGCCACGTCGAGTCCAACCCAATCCGAACAACTCCCTTGCGGGAAGGGTTCGTGTGTTCTGCCCGACTACTTCTAGTAACGTCAGAAGTGATACTTGGGTCAGCAGTGGAGCCGAACGGGCTATCTTGGAAATTGTGTTAATTTAATGCGCCAGAATACGGACGAAATAACAAGCTCTAGAAGATCCGCCGAGGTAAGAGGTGATACTTGGGTCAGCAGGGAAAATGAATGGGCTACATATGGCCGCAAAAGTAACAGTGTTTAATTGTTGCATCAAAAGACGAGTAAAGCGTAGTTGAAAAGGGGAAAATTTAGGAGGAATGCGTGTGTGTTCGACGGCAGAAAAGTCCGAACAAAATGAATAAATAATTTCAGTAATAATGTGGAACTCGAAGTAAAGCACTTGTGTCTTACCACACATGAAAGAGATTCCATGCTGACAAAATCCTGAGCTAGGAAACTCACATCTCCACACCATTCCTAAATATCCTAAACTCGCATGCGGGATACGAACCCGCTACATCCTAAGATTACCACCGCAAACTATATAGAACTGCACATTAACAACCTGTTTTTCCATTGGTCAGAGTGTTTAGGGGTATATTAGGAGAAAAGGGAGGCATAATGGTACATTAGCAACAAGGTTGTTTCATTTCTGACAAAATACACGTAAAACACAATTGCGTATATGTATCGAACGGCTGAAGCTAAAATTACACTCTTTCTTAGTACATGCTTGCTCGAACATTCTCTTTATATCTGATATAAGTTTTAAGGTTGTAATAAACTATTAGTATCCGAGCGTTAATCTAGTAATTACTAAGCGAAACATGGCTCTTTTTGACTTGGCAACGTTACACGTTGTGATTGCTACAACTTTGCAGCCTCTGAAAGTCATATGCAGGTGATTTGACGCGAATAAATAATAATAATAATAATAATAATAATAATAATAATAATAATAATAATAATAACAATAGCAAGCTAACGATCGTATTTGTCCTTATATGACAATCAGACACTGCTCTGCCAAATGATATATATGGAAGATGCATTTCTATGCACTGTTGCGCCAAATTCAAAGAGTTCTACATTTTCTTCAAGTATTGGTGAGCTGAGGATGAATAGAATTATCAGCGAAGGACCTTTTAGAAGAAAATAAAAAAGAGGAAAAAAAAAGAAAAGGAAAAAGAGTCAATTCTGAATGGATGATACAAAGGAGAAGATACCGCTCCCAAAGTTAGTACAAGGAAAGGAAGCGAGGGGCGCCTTTGTGTGATGCTAGTATTGGGGATATCGTACGTGATCATTTGATTTTCTCTTGTTCCCTTGAGCTTCTCTTCACTGACCCTCTCTTCTCATCTCATTCTTCAGTTTCTTGAACAAAGTTGTCAACTCCACACATACACACGGCCTACCGGAAGCAGCAGGGTTGCGAACTTCCTTTCCTATCTCCCCCTCTCTTGGCGAACAAACTGAGTTACCTTGTAACTGAATCACAAACCGCTGTTGCTAGGAAGTATATATACGAGCCTTCCTCGCTACGGAATATGATGGAAGTGGTCTTAATAAACTCGATAAGAGAGATGGAGGGAGTTGAGGACTGAGGGGGCACAAGTGTTCCACTTCATCTTCTGCTTCTTAGGGCACCAATCGGAAGAGCCGCAAGGTGCGACTGATGAGCTATGCCGAAGGTTCCGGAATTATCTTACCGATGTTCTATTCTATCCTGATGTTCTGAACTACTCTTTTATGAACTAATTCCCCATATAAGAGTGACAAAGCATTTTACTTTCTCTATACGTACGATGTACATAGTGTATAGAGAAAGTATTGTATTGTACCCAAAATTTCATAGTGTGTTTTCACCGGAAATATATGTTTTTAGACCCCTGAATAAAAAAAGAAAGCATTTTTAGAAAAATGTCCATGTGTGTGTCTGTCAGTCTAATTGTCCGTGTGTGTGTGTGTGTGTGTGTGTGTGTGTGTGTGTGTGTCTGTCTGTCTTTGGGCAGTATAGCTCAAAAACTAAAAGTCCGTTAAAGACTAAACTTGGTGGTTTGGTTCATATCTTCCAAGGATCCGACACGAAGATTTTCAAGAGAATCACCCCACCCCAACTACCCTTTACATGGAAAAAGTGTCGAAATTTTGATTTTCTCAAAAATAGCACAAACGATTTTTACATTTTATTACAAACAAAATGTATATCTTGGATTTTCAGGAAATAGTCTCTGAAGATATCTTTATTCTGGATTATTTTTGCGAAATATTGCATAAAGGGTAAACTGATAGACACTTACGGAATAGAAAAATTTAGAGCTCGGTAAAACACACAATTTATGTCATATACATTTTTTCGTGAAGTTGATCATTTTTGAGATATTCCTTTTTATTGGTTTGAGCTATAAGATACTTAAAACTTTTCTCAAACGGGAATTTTTTCAACTCATGTCCATACAAACAAAGAAACTTCAATCACATAGCAACCAGCTTTTGACTATAACTTTGCTTATTGGTACACCCTTATTTCCGTTCTACTCACATGTAAGTAAGACAATTTCTGCTCATTTTTTCTCCATTATCATGAAGTAAATAGAAGAATAAGCTTTTGAACAATAATTTGTTCTGGAGATATAAAGAAAGTCATGTGAAAGGAAAACCAGAGGTTTGGATAGTGTTTAACGACCGCTTTTATTACATATGGCTCCGCAGGTGATGACACCGATGATGAATGGAATGAAGCTGGAGCACCGGTGATATGCGATGGCGGGGGAAACCGGAGAACCCCCCCCGTGCCAGTTTGTCCATTGTTTCACATGCGGTCGCTTGGGATTGAACCCGGGCCGTCTTATTGGCGGGCAGTCTATCACTCGGCTACAGTGCGGCCCAGATCGTGAAACATTTTATCATATTGAAAAACAACAGCAATGCGACCAGCCCAAAATTTGCCGATCTCTTGGGCAGAGACCATTGTTCCATTAATTTTAGGTAGAGAAAATTACATTTTATTACCTCAACTAAAAGCAAATATATTTAAAAATTCTTAACTTATATGTAAGATCATTAAAATCACAAAATCTGATTGAAAAAAAGAACATTGTTGATGTGCTTCCCTTAGAAAATAAAATACATGGCATAAAACGGTTTTGAAAGTTCACATCCAATTATAAATGTCAGAATTAGACACTATAAAATGCCTAATGTAAGATCTATTTCTTCCCGTAATTTTTGATGCAAAAATTAGCGATGGAAAAATACCGGTCATTCTAAATATCGAGAAGATTTTCTTTAACATTTTCTAAACCAAACGGTATTTAGAAAGCTAAAATCAGGCTGAAAAATTTAATGTCATTGCCGGGATTTGAATCACTGATCTCCCGGCCTCTATCCGGTTGATATATCCACTGCACCACCATGACAAGAGGCAGGACATTAAATTCTCCAACTGACTCGTATTTTTTCAGGTAAAACAACGGGAGCTCAAATTATTTTGAGATGATGTACCCCAATTGTCGTAAATACTGTGCATTTTCCGCACTCGGTTTGTGCGGATAAAAAAGTAATTACTGTAAACGGTATTTGTTTGAACCGAACCACAGAATCTTGTCCCTTTTCCATCTTTCTGTTACATTATCTACAATTGCAAGATACATGTAAATATATTACTTACAGTTCACTAGAAAAAGAGGGGCACAATAACCATACATTAACAGCGTATAATCGGACTAAAAAGGTACACCACACAATTTAAGAACCCTGTAATAATTCACACGTGCTATACCTACATGCCATAGTGCCTCGCTTTTGTGCTTCGTGGCGGAGGGGATCGTGAGTTCAAGTCCCGCCTTGGGCATCTGTGTTAATGTATTTGTAAATGTGTGCGTGTGCGTGTGTTTGTGTGTGTGTTAGAAGTAAAAAGCAAACGGTAATCAAAGAAAAAAAAAATACGGATTGCATCTTAGGTTTCGTGTGGCACGATTGCTATTGAAGGCTGAAGGTGGTGAAAACACAAATTCTTGACAAATGCATTGAAATCTGCGCTGACTTGACTTGCTTAAAACATTGTCTCTATAAAATAGAATCAATGATGGCAACAGGTCAGTCAGAACGCATACTATTCGATGCAGTGAGAATAGCGAATATTTCACCGGTTTCCTCATATATCATAGCCTCTTGACTACTTATGGACGCTTGAGATTT
Source organism: Hymenopus coronatus (assembly GCA_030762935.1). Taxonomy (NCBI): domain Eukaryota; kingdom Metazoa; phylum Arthropoda; class Insecta; order Mantodea; family Hymenopodidae; genus Hymenopus; species Hymenopus coronatus. The sequence goes on along the minus strand of CM060896.1, from coordinate 87,770,990 downwards.
CCTTCTAACTTAATTTAGCCAAATATTTTATAATATTACTAAAAGCACACCTTTCTACTATTTTTCTTATTCTTCCTTACAGGAACATCAAAAAATGTTTAGAAATCTTAAAACCACTTTATACACCATTCTAAATATGTGAAGCCTTGCTCGAATATTACATACCTATATGAGATCAAAGCTGTTACGGATACAAGTACACATTTTTGTATTTATAATTAAATAATGAACAAGGTTACATCAATATTTGCTTTATTTGCGGACTTATAATTTCACTTATTAACAGTAGTATGTTTTCAGATGTGTTAGTACCTCTAAGTATACGCGGCACACACGAGACATGCGCGTTTACTTTCCCTGAGAAGGCGGGTCAGAAGGCGTAACGTTGGGTCAGCAAATCTCATGGTAAAAATGTTGTATCGGAACTTAAATCGAAGACTTAGTCAAGACTGACGCAAAAAGCATTATTGATGTGTGAAAACGTGAACACAAAATGGGTTGACAATAGTGACAGGCATTATTTGTTTCATGGCGCAGTTAAGATCTTGTAAAAAAGCAGGTAGTTCTGTCAGTTACGTTAGGTATGTGATGTCTTACACATGGCTTGTGTAAAAAACAATTAAATAAACAATTACGATATCGTTGAGAAGTAGAGTAAGACACAATGTGTTTGTAAATAAGGTTTTGTGTTAATATCGTTTGTAATTGTGTAGTTCTGCTAAATGGTCTTTACCTTCTATACAGTCCTTGTATTATTTTCAGTGAAATTTCTATCTAAGTTTCTCGCTGAAATGTAAATTTTCTCCATGTAAATCTTAGAGAAAGCAAAAGTGTATCTAAATAAATAGAAAACTTAGAATATTTGTATTATGACAACAGTAAATATTATAATATTTTGATCAAAATCTCCTCTTTAAAGCTATCTGGGACTGAATAGTACGCTGTGAACGCACTTGCACTCGGAGGCACATCGTAGCCAGGAAGAAACGCGACTTTAGAAGAATTAAAACCCGGTCCTCACACCCCAAAATCCTTGGCTTTACTGCTAGACAGCAACGATGTGACGTTAAAGGCGGAGTTAGAGAAACTTCTATTGTCTTTTCATCCGCTAAGTTAATTCAGTTGGTGATTCAGAAACTGGCTCGCGTAGACAATGTGGGGAACGAGAAAGAGAGAAGAGGCAAGAAAAGCAAGAACACTTGTCGCACTTTACAAATAGACGTTATTAAGGCTTCCTCAGCTTGGCAAAAACCACAATCGAACATCGCAAACAAAACGGCGGGGCGATGCGGGACGAAGTGTATGGCTGGGTGTGGTGTACCTAACCTCAATCTACTGCAGTTAAACCAGAACCCAGCCCAAGCAATACCAACCAAAGGAATGCTGTTTTCCCTACCAGACACGCCCACTAGAGGTAGAGGGAAACAACGCTTCGTCTCTTTCCAACCGACACTCACTCAGATTTACTTCAAATGAATTAAGAAATTAAAGCATTTAGTCACTTTGTAGCATTGTTAAATGGCTTGGAAAATGAAGTTCTTGGCCCCCAGAAGCTCGGAAGACAAATAGCGTTTCTGTTTCCAAGACTTCTTTATTTCTCTCCCTCTTTCTCGCCCCGTTTCTTTCCCCTTACCCCTTTCCATTTCCTTCGCTGACGCTCCGTTTTTTTAATCTGCCGTTTTCTTTGCGAGTAAAATGTTTCTACAAGAAGATTGAGTTAGATATTGTAGCGCCTGAAATAGTTCAGTTTGACCATTTATCACAGCCTCAGTCACTTCTCTTCTGCGACTCGAGAGTAATCTCCAATGTCTAAAATTAATTTGTCCGCCTCTCTTGGTGTATGTTAGCGTACATGCAATGAATCTACCATGGGAAGAGAAGAAAAAATAATTCCAGACACATAGTGCTTAACTGTTTGCTGCTTCAGAATGTCGAAAACTGTTAGGCAACCACAAAGTAAAACAAGCTCTTGAAGAATATTTATTTCAAATTAATTTAATTTATTACTACTATATTACTACATGGTAACGGTTAATTTCTAAGGTTACTCTTCAGTGAGAAAATGTGTTCTTCTTGAGAGCTTCCTCATAAATAGTTTTACACTAACGTGCATAAAACGTGGCCAACTCCGCTTGACCACATTACTATTATCTTTACGCCATTAGAGGGGTCCGGATATGTATATTACGCCACTTCACAATTCTTGGCGATAATAGTTCATTACTATATTGCGTGTATTACCGCTTATTCTATACATTTAAGTTATGAACGGGCTGAATAAGCACTATAACTCTACTTTCAAAGCATTTGAACTTTAGCTTAAATATTTATCGTCACTTGGTCGGTACGCCCCCGACTGCGTTATTTAGTGCAGTGTTCTGGTGCCCATCCTATTAGTAATGGGTTGTACGCGTGCAGGTCAATAATAATGGTGGTGTGTGCAGAATCTAATACTAGTGTAGAGAAACATAAAAGCTGCAAGCATTTAAAAAGTGGTGAATGGGTAACTATATTAAATGTGTTTAGTTTTTAAACGTTTTGACACCTTGACTGTGAAAGATATAGACCTAATTGAAGTCAGAAACAAATGGTGTATCTGTGAACAGTGTTTCCAATGTGAGAGCAGAAATTAAAAAAAAAAATCTGATGTGTTCCATTCACATGAGTTTCTCTACTTCTGTATAACAAATTATTGTTAGTAAGCTTATTCTTCTACTTACTGCATGCTAATCGAGAAAAAATTAGCAGAAATAGTCTCATTACTTGCAAGTCTTCCTTGTAAGTAGAATCGAAATAAGGGAGTACCATAGGTTAAAGTGAAGTCAAAAGCTGGTTACTAGGGGACTGAAGTTCCTTTGTTTGCATGGATAGGAGCTGACAAATTCCGTATAAGAAAAGTACAACTTTTTCAAAGCTGAAACCAAAAACAAGGAATATCTCAAAAACGATCAACTTCTCAAAAAAATGTATGCATCATAAATGATGCGTTTAATGTGCTCTACATTTTTTGTGTCCTAAGTTTTTATCCATTTCATACGGTTTAGCAGTTATGTAAAATTCCTCCAGAATAAAGTAGTCTTCAGAGGCCATTCCCAGAAAATTCAACATATACATTTTCTTTGTCAGATTAATATATTTAACATACGATATTTTATTCGAAAGCGTTGGAGGCATTTTTAAGTCAAAATTTTCGAAAAAAGTTCCATGTAAAGAGTAGCTGGGGATGGGGGGGGTTTCTTGAAAATCTTCGTGTCACATCCTTGGAAGTTTGGTATTTAACGGTATTTTCGTTTTTGAGCCATGCTGCCCACAGACACACACAGAAAGACACACAGGAATATTTTAAAGTGTTTTTTTTTTGGTTTCAGGGGGTCTCCAAATGTGTATTTCCGGTGAAAACTTGGCGTCGAGTGCATTACAATACCTTCTCTATACACTATATATAGTACGTGCACAGAAAGTAAAAATCTAACATGTTCCATCGACACGACCTTCCAAAGATGTTCCACGTATAAACTATTCTTAGAAAATATTATTCTTTTATATGCATCATTCTAATATACATAAACATTAATATAATTAGTCTTATTACTTACAAGTATTACTTACAAGTTATTAGTCTCTTCTTTACAAGTAAAAGTGAAATAAGGGAATATACTACGCTAAAGCGATAGTCAAATCTTTTAAAAATGGTCGCCATGTTAAACAATAGAAACTTGGTTCAATGTGCATAGCCAGAACTAACACAAGAGAGACGAAACGAAATATAGTTTGCTGTTTGAGATGAGCGTAGTTTAGCATAGAAACTAATACAAAGAATTTCTCTAAAACGGATAGATAACTCTACATAAAACACCATATGACATAAATTGTGTTTTTAAAAATAGATCTACAATTTCTGTTGTAAGCTTTTTTGTTTATCTCTTAGGGATTACAGATCCAGTAAATTTCAATCAGAATAAAGAGGTTTCAGAGGCTATGTCCAGAAAATTAAAAATATACATATACGTTTTATTGTATTTCTCATATGTAAATATGCTTAATATCCAATATTTGAATCAAAATTGTTAGTAATTCAAAAGAAAAATTAGACAATGTTTCCATGAAAAAGTAGTTTCGGCCCGAGGAAGTTTCTTGAAAATCTTTTTATATTATCTTTGAAGGACACTAAAGCCAATAACCCACTGGTATTTGTCGGACTTCTCGTTTTTGAGCTATACCACCATCATTCAATTACAATTTTCCTTTCACTTTCTCTACTTCTAGTATAGTATATAAGTAGAGAAAGTATTGCATTTCAGCTAAAACTTCGATACGTAGATTTCACGAAAATAGTTGTTCTGGGGTCATTTTTGGAAAAAGGTCTGTGTATGAACAGCATATCTCTAATATGAAAAATCGATTAAATACCAAAGTTGTAATAAGTTAAACTTCTTCCAATAATACAACATGAAGATTTTCAAGAAATTCCACCCCCTTCAAACTACCCTTTATATGGAAAATATTTATAAATATTTGATTTTCCCAAAATAGCTCTAAAGATCTTTTTTATTAAAGTAATGTATATTAAACATATTTTCATGACATATAGCATTTATACTTTGCATTTTCTTGGAATGACCTCTGAAGTGCTCTTCTTTCTGAATGACTTTTGCATAACTTGCAAACCAAAGTTAAGAAACAGACAAAAAAATTACTGCAAAAACGCAAATCACGTCAAAACTTGGATTAAAATACGTTTAAAAATTCCAAATTAGAAGTCGTTATTCCTATCTAAAGTCCTAACCAACCCAAAGAAACATAATTTCTGTATCATCACATCGCGATCGGCTTTTAAAAGAGTTGGTTATCGCTTTAGCTTATGTCGTTCCTTATACTCCATATACAAGAAAACAATATCATTATAAAACATTTTTTGGAAATGCTTATCTTAGTAAGCATGAAGTGATAGAAAAATAAACGTTTGTATTAATAGTTTGTTGCAGCATATGTAGAAAAAGGTATGTGAGTTTAGCACCAGATTTCTTCGAGTTCATAAATTTAACGGTCATTATTCGGGAATTTAACACCATACCTTTCTAATTTTAAAATCATTAAGACCATTTTCAACTAATTACTTTTCAATATAGAGAACGTATTGTGTTCCAACCAAAATTTTGATACCGAGATTTCATTGTAAATATGTTTTGAGGTCTCCTGAGACCCCTTAAAGTCAGTTTTAGAACAAGTATATCTGCGCGTGTGCTGTGGATGTGTGCGTGTGTGTTTGTGTACCAAGATTGGTATTTAAGTTTAATATATTCCAAGAACGTGACAAGAAAATTATCAAGATACTCGTTTTTGAAAGTTTCGATTTTATAAAACAATGGCTTTAACGATATTGATTAAAATGCCGTATATTAAATAACTTTTCTTGACATCGTTATGAATATCATTTGTGCATAACTGGTTAAACCGTAAGCGATAGACAAAAACTTCCCACACAATTTTTTTTTTTTTTTTTTTTTTGTAGCTGATTGGACATATCGGACAATGAATGAAATTGATGAAATGTTGCTCAAATGATCTCGGGGTCCATGGAGCTTAAAGTAACTCGACATTCGTCTTCTCAGGGTAAGGGAACCCCCCCCCACCAAAAGAAAACTTTATCCGGGTAGCTCACCGTAAGCGAGATTCGGACTCACGGCTTGTTGAATGTGAGACAGACATACTACCACCACACTACCTAGGCGGGCATTTAAGTCGTGTTAAAAAAAACGCAACTTATGTCATACCTACAGAGTTTTCTTTTGTAGAGCTAACAATTTCGACGATATTCTCTATTATTCTTCTCATTTACTCTCACATAATTACTTCCAGACTTTTTGGGAGATAAAGATTTAAAGAAAAATTCCCCGTCCCTGCTGGGAATTGAACCTAGAACTGCCTCTAACCCTCGCTGACTGCTCGACCTTGCAGGCATAGCTATGTTTACCTATTCTGCAACGACTTATTATTATAAAAGCTTATTACTTTCTCTATTGGTACTATGTACACAGTGTATAGAGAAGGTATTGTATTGTACATAAAAATTCGACACCGAGATTTCACCGGAAATATTTGTTTGAGTCCCCCTGAATTCAGAAAAAGAAAAAAGGTCCAGGGGTAGGTGTGTGTTCCTGTGTGTGAATCTGTAGATAGCAAAGCTCAAAAACGAAAACACCGTTAAATACCAAAACTGGTATTTAAGTTTGGTATCTTCCAAGGATACGACTCGAAGATTTTCAAGAAAATCCCCCCATTCCAACTACCCTTTAAATGATTTTTTTTCGAAAAATTTGATTTTCTCAAAACTGGCTAACAATTTTGAACAAAATATCGTATATATACCTGAAAAATTAAATGTATATCTTGAAGTTTCTGGGAATAACCTCTGAAGAATTCTCTATTCTGGATGAATTTTACGGAATTTTGAATAACTGCTAAACCGTACAAGAGCTTATTACACAAAGAATGTAGAGCGTTAAAGCACACAATTTATATTATATACACATTTTCGTGGAGTTGATCGTTTTTGAGATATTCCTTGTTATTGGTTTCAGCTTTGAAAAAAAAAATGAAATGGACGTTCTTTAACTGCTGTGGTTCTCAGCGTTCCATTCTATACTGGACGTGAAATACCGCTTAATTTTGCTTCGAGGTCTCTCTATCAGGCTTGAAGTTCTTTTACGTCCCGTAAATTTACGATACGGGACCAACGACTTTACTTCCCTTTCGAAGGAAGCCATACTAAGGATTTTTACGCCCGAAAAAATCCATCGTCTTCCACCGGGTTTGAACCCGCGACTTTGGGTATATGAAATCAGCGTGGTAACCATTACACCACGGAGGGCGACTTTAGCTTTGAAATACTTATACTTTTCTGACAGGAATTTGTTAACTCCTGTCCATACAAACAAAGGAACTTCAGTCACATAGCAACCAATTTTTGAGTATCACTTTAACCTATGATACTACGTTATTTCGCTTCTACTTACAAGGAATCAAGTAATAAGACTATTTGTGCCTATTTTTTCTCGATTGGAATGAAGTAAAGAGAAGCATAAGGTTTTTAACAGTAATTTGTTGCAGAGATGTAGAGAAAGTCAAGTGAATGGAAGATATACATTTTTTTTATTTACTTCACACACGTCGAAATGAATTTTTCCATAAAGGCTTTTATTACATAATTCTTGTAGATAAGCGCGAATAAGGGAATACACTGGGTAAAAGACGTAGTCAAAAATTTAAAGAGTTGGACGTAATGTGATGCTTTGGCATTCCGTTTTCTTTGTCTGGCCAAGAGAAAATGAAATGAATACAAATTTCACATTAGAGAAATATATGAAGTGTGTTAAAATTGAAACCAATGACCAGGTATATCTCGGAAACGGGCAACCGCACGAAAAAAGAAGCATTAGCTCAGACTGTGTAATTTGACGAGCTCTACATTTTTGTGTTGTAAATTGTTTATGTATCTCTTACGGTTTACCATTTATGCAAACTTCATTGAGATTTTACAAGAATTTAAAAGCTAAGCCCAGAAAAAGTTTGATGTTCATTGTATTAAACAAAAGTTACTTAAACATGACATATCCATAAAAATCTATAGAAACACTCTTGATAAAATCAAAACGTTTGCAAAATGTATAGTTTGTTTTGGGGGCATTTCTTGGAAACCTTTGTCTCGCATACTTGAAGATGCTAAATTTAAATATCAACATTAGTATTTCATGGACTTTCCGTTTATGAGGTATGCTTATTACAGACACACAGAGACTGAAGCACACCAGACAAGTGGTTTCAAGGGACATCAAAATATGATTCCGGTGAAAAATTTTGGGTGGAATAAATTACTTTCTCTACTAATTATATAGAACATTTTATTAACTATCTTTTTCACAAACGCGCAAAGGGTCGCCTAATTCTCAGGCACTTCTGCAGAGATAGTATGAGAATGACATTTGTCATATACTTCTTCCTGTTCAAGACCAAATGACAGTCAGTCTTTCACCGTACAGTTGGAACCAATATTTTAGCAATCATTATGAACTTACGAGGAAATGTTGCTAATTCACCTGAAGAAAATGTGTACGAGTACTTTGATTAGACAGTAAACCAGAAATAGAAGCTTCTAGTGCTGGGTGATTTGCTTACAAAGGTAAGTTTAGTCAGCAGCATAATCCAGAGCGATTACAATAACTGTGTTATTTGAAGATGGCGAGGAAGGAAGAAGAGGTGGATACATTTCAGGTTATATGTTTCAAATATGTTAGAAACTGTTACTCAATTCTTGGAACATGAAGATCTGTACTTCTAATATCACTTTTGTATCTTGATGATCGATATAAATCTCTTGGAATATCAATAATTGGAGGAAATGTTTCTTACAGCGAAGTATCTCGCAAAACTCTCTGAAAATATCTATTAACTAATGAACTAAACATTGAGTTTTTTCAAACTGGAGACTCATGTGTACTTCTCTACCACGTAGTACTTATACATAGTGGATAGAGGAGATACTGAATTTCACTCAAAAGCTCGATACTGAGATTTATCTGGAAATACACGTTTTAGGTTCCTCTGAATAAAAAAGACAGAAAAATATCAATGTGGACAATAACTCAAACATGAAAAGTTGTTTAAATACTAAACTTAGTAACTAAGTTCAGTATCGTTCCAAAATGCGACACGAAGATTTTCAGGAAGATGCACACACCCCCCAAAACCTTATACATGGAAAATGTTTGGATTTTTTTTCTTCAGAAAATGGCTCAAAATGACTTGTAATTGAATACCTATCATACATTTAAGATATTTTTATTACAAACGAAATGTGTATTCTGAATTTTCTCTAAAGTTCTCTTAATTATTTGTATAACTTTTGTATAACTGGTAAACCAACCGTGCCGTGGCTTAGTGGTTAGACCACTTGCCTCTCACCTAGACGGCCCGGGTTCAATCCCAAGTGACCGCATGTGAGATTTGTGGCGGACAAGGCGGCGCAGGGTGATTTTCACTTGCTTTTACTGTTTCCCCTGCTATCATATACCACCGGTACTCCATCTTCCTTCAGTGTCATTGCCTACGTGTCGTAGTAGTAAAAGCGGTTAAAAAGTATAAAAAGAATAAACAATAAGAGATAGACAGAAACTTACTATAGGTACAAAGGGTGCAGATCTCGATAAAGTGTAAAATTTATGTTACAGACATTTTTTTTTAGAGTCTACCGTTTCAGAGATATACCGCATTTTTTGTTTAAATTTGAATTACTTTTACTTCTCTCAAGTGCAAAGTCACCTTTCTTTTCGGCTGTCTTTTTTTTCCATATGGCAAACAAAGAGAACCGAATTTCAATTTTTATACATAGAGATCGGATTTTAAAAAAAAAAACTTCTATTACATTAACCTTGTGTATTCCCTTATTTCCCTTTCAGTTACAAAGAGGCGAATAATAAGAATACTTCTGCTAATGTTTATTTCGACTATCATTATGTAGATAAAAATAATCGTTTGTAAGAAAAGTTACTTTGCGGAACAACTAGAGAAAGTCATTTGAATGGTAAACATAAGATTTCTTACATTTGTTGATCCATTTAAAAATATATTAATCATTAAAATAATGCATTAAGCATTTAAATACATTAAACACTCTTTCACTGTCTGAGCTGGAGAATCCATATTCACTGGAAAAATAGTGGCACTTGAGGCATATTATGAACGTAATACCCTACCTTAGAGTAACCACTTAAAGTGTTGGTTTCGGCACTCAAACAAGAAGCATTTATTGGAGTAGAAGTTCCTCTGGTTTATTGCTGAACAGAAATTAGAAGGATCAGAGCGTTACACTGTCACATTTAAATCATGAATAGAAATTGAATTATATATGTCAGACAAATTGAATAAAGAAACCCATAATCCCGATGGAACGTAACAAAAATCTAATTTGTTCCATTCACATGAATTTCATTGGCTGTTCCACATTAAACCTTTTCTTACAAAGATTATTATTTTACCTACGTAACACTAAGCGAGATAAAAATAACCAGATTTGCTCTTATTTCTTGCTTCTTTGTAAGTAAAAGGGGTATAAGGGAATTTATTAGGCTAATTTACTGTTAGTGTACTTTAGTAATATATACTCATGAATTATGGTATTTGACTTTTCCTATACTAATACGCTTCTTATTTTACAGAATTTCCGCAAAAAAATGCAATGTAAACTTAAATGAAATTGGAATCCTCATTCTTCCTTGTATCTATATTTTAAATTTTCTACTATATATTAAGAAGAATATACAAGATTATGATTCCTGTGAAACTGTAGATAGCTATCTCACAAGTAGCGATTATATTTTTATTAAGATATGTAAATATGGTAAAACATAAAACAGTTTTGAAATTGTATCCATTATTTGATTGAATAGTTTACCTGACAAAATTAAGAAACTTAATTTAACAAAGTTAAAAGAGAGATTCGAATTATTTTGGAAAAGAATCCTCTCTATAAGGTCCAGGAGATTTATATCATTGAATTTTTGTAAACTTTAATTGACGTTTCTATACATATATAATTTCTTGGCAATAAATATCTAATGTAATGTAATGTAATCTAGATCTAATCTAATCTACCTACTTACCTATCTAAAGTAATAGACAAATCTTTTAAAAGTCGGTTGTTAAGTGAAGCTATTGAAGTTCGTTCTCTTTGATTCCAGGAAGTAAATAAAAGAGACACGGTAAGAAAGATGTCTTTCCATTTGAGAAGAGTTTAACATTAAAACATTTTAACTCAAAAATCGTTAACTCTACAAAAATGTATATAACATAATTTGTGTTTTTTAAAGGGATTTAATTTTTTTTTGTGTGGTAAGCTTTTGTCTATCTCTTATAGTTTACAAGTTATGCAAAAGTTATACATAAGTCATCCAGAATGAAGAGGTCTTCAAGAGGTGTTCCCAGAAAATTCTAGATAGGTATTCATTTCATTTATCATGAAAATATCTTAAACATATTAGTGCCATTTTTGAGATAACCAAATAAAGGTTATTTGGAGTTGGGGCGGATTTTCTGGAAAATCTTTGTGTCATCCTTGGAAGATACTGCTTAAATACCACGTTAGTTATTTAACTAACTTTTCGTTTTTGCATTATGCTGTTCACAAACACACACACGGACATGTTTCTTGAAATTCCTTTCTTTTTTTGATTCAGGGAGTCTTAAAAAATGTATTTCCGGTGAAATCTGTGTATCAAATTTTTGGTTGGAATACAAAACTCAGTTTATCCACTGTGCACATTTTACATAGGTGTTAGAGAAAACAAAAAGCGCAAGGAGGAAGCCATATAATATGTCACAATACGAGACTTTCTGTGTGCAAATATATGTACCAATGCCACTTTTCTGGAATGCAATCATCATCATTGGGCTCACTGATCTACTTCATTCTTGATGGTATTGAGACACTCAAGCTAGATCGGGAGGTTGGCGATGGTTGTCCATTGCACTTGGAGAGAAAATATACATGATGGCGCTCGAGCGCAGATTAAACACCAGATGCGTTAACAACAGATAACAAGAATAGTGTGTACTTTCCCTTCTCCCTGGATCCAGAACATTCTAGAGTGCTCTATGGAAGTTACCAATGACTATTCAGACTGTTTGAGCTATACATACCTATATATTGTGATAAATGGTATCTTAATATATATCACTTCAATGTGTTAGTTATTTTTATTTTGTCTACATGTACCATGTGCATAGTGTATATACACTATACTGTGATTTCAATGGAAATGAATGTTTTGTGACAAAAAAATAATAATTTTTAGGGAAAATCTCTGTGTGTATCTGTGGGCAGCATAGCTCAAAACTGAAAGTACTAAGTTTGGTATTAGTTGGGTATCTTCCAAGGATGTGACACCAAGATTTTCAAGAAAATCTTCCACTTCCAACTACCCTTTACATGGAAAAACATCCGAAATTTTTTATTTTTTCAAGAATGACTCTAAAGACTTTGATTAAAATACTGTGTACTAAAGGTATTTGTATGACAAATACAATGTACGTCTTTAATCTCCTAGAATTAGCTCTAAGGACCTCTTTATTCTGTATGATATTTGTATAACTGGTAAACAGTAAGAGATGGACAAAAATTACTACATAAAATGTAGATCTCGTTAAAACGTTTACGAGATATTAATTGTTTTTGGTTTCAGTTTTAAAATACTTAAGCTTTTCTCATATGGGAACCTGTTAACTTTCAATCACATAGAAACCAGCTTTTAAATTAATAGACTATCGCATTAGTCTAGTGTACCCCCTTATTTCCCCTCTACTTACAAGGAGTAATACGACTATTTCTACTAATGTTCCTCTGGGTTAGCATGAAGTAGACAGAAGAATAAGGTTTTTAACAATAGTTCGCTAGAGAGATGTAAAGAGAGAACACATAAGATTTTTCTGTTCATCTTATCAGTTTTTCCACAAACAATTCATATAATTTATTACTAGGTGTGTTTTTTATGGTCTTAACTGCGCCAGAAATGAATATCGCCTGTCAATATACATATCTGTTTCACTTCCACGTTTTCACACCTCAGTAAGTGACTTGCTGGCCCAGGTAGGTCTTTGGCCGAGTAAAAAGCATTCGAGCTTAGTTCCAATAAAATATTCGATAGAGCTTCAAGGTTATGTCTTCCGACTTCAATCTCAAGGGTATTCTTGTGTGTCACACCTATGTGAAGGTACCTACCAACCTAAAAGCATGCTACTCCTAATAACTAAAATTATAAGTCTGTAAATGGAGACTATATTGCTGTACTGTTTTTTATTACATTTTTCTTAATTACTGATACAGATATCAACACTAATATCAGCCTGTATAAGTGAGCATCCTCACAGAGAGCGGGTTATTTAGTAAGCGAGTCGGTGATTGCGTTTCTGATCACTATTAATGACAATTTTGTTACGACCGCGACTTACATCTAGTACAGCTACAGTAGGGATAATAGATGCCGTGTGTTCGTTTTTCAGCAAATGAAGAGGATCAAAGAGGGTTCTTGGGGTGTTTTTCATTACTCCGCTGGGTCTCGAAGAATGTGGAATGGCATTGAAAATTGAACTAGATCATAATAGTGAAATGAAAGTGCGAATTAAGGAAAGTAACAGTTAAATTAAAAAGATCACAGTCAGAAAAATCACAAAGTATACCTCAGTGGCGTATGTAATGGATAGCATTTTAATGTCTCATCTCCGTACCATATCTACTACTTGACAGGGCAACTGAGGTCAGAAGTGGTTAATAGGCTAATCCTTGAATAGAAAGTAAGTTATACAAATTATCATAAATAAATGTATTAATATGACACTGAATCCTTCAAGTATTCTCATAAAAATAGCGAATTATCAGCATTGCTTAGAACATTTTCACTTGTGATAGCAAAAAATAAAACACCTTTCACTTCCTCAAAAACATCTTCTAGCTTTTTAGCGTAATATCTAATATGCCTTATTTTTTCTTCTCCTTTCAATGATTAGGTGTTATATTCATGTAGTATCCATCCAACTCTTACGATATTTTCCAAGATGTTTCTTTCCAATAGCTCGTTAGAGCGTTTTGGGGGGCATTATCTATTTTCTGTAATTTTATATCATTCTATTTTCTCCTATCTCATTTTAGTTAAAATATTTTAAAATATGATGTAAAAACAGCACTAAAGTACCGTTTTAATATGTTATCAGGCCATTTATTTAGCCAAGTTCTGTACACGTAACTTTGCACATTATTTTTGTTAAAGTTCACGCTCTTTATTTGGCAGTGGTATTTCTGTTGATTTGCTATCAAATGGCTAAATCCTCGCGAATAATTCGAGGCCTGAGAGAGTTTTACTTGAAGTCATTTGCACAGCCGATTTGTCCTAAAACTCTGCTGTGCAAATATGAAATTGTATTTATCATAATACATATAAATTAATGTTAATTATTCAACTATTACTCAGAAACCGGACGAAAATTAATTACAAATCATTGTTTTTATATAAAATATTAGTAAATATATGTATAACGTTAACACCGCCAGGATATTTTGTAAATGAGATGATTCTAAATTGTGTTTCCAGATTTGTTACCATAATTCATGTCACTTATATAGTAGTAAGTTAAAAACATAATGGTAAAAATGCTTGTAAAGCATAAAATTGTAATAATGAGCTCTAAAAGGAACAGGAAACATGGGAAAGTTAATTCTCAAAATCGGATATTCACAATTGTGCGGCACCAACATGTTAAAAATAATGTAAATATTATATAAAATATTGCTTACAAAGCATTAGCGAAATAGCTAATAGATGTATGCTTGAAATGATTTATAATATGCTATGTAATTCATTGATGTTAATATTATGTTAAAGAGTTTTTAGCCATTATATTGATGATAAAACAACCTTACTCATTTTAAAAAGGCAAACTAACATTTCTGTACCTTCCGGGAAGAAAAACGACTAAAAGAGATAATGGCATAGTTATGTAAAAGTATGTCGTTAATCAAAATCATAATAATACTAAGATATTATACTATAACATTATAACTATTCTAATGCAGAAAACACTGAACCTGTTAGTATTATATTTCATTACATTTACTTATTTGTTGTATGAAATAACTGAAAAGAAAATCTTTGTATCATCAAGGATGAATGCTAACAGCAAAAGTTAACCAGAATAAAACAGTTCGTAATGTTTTAGAAACAAATTACTGTATACCTTCCTTTATCCAGATTCCTATGCACCAAACAAGGAGAAAAGAGAACTCGTATTTACCACTAGAAGCTAGTAACATTATTCTGTATACGTCAGGAAACATCCAGGATATAAATGAAATAAAATTTAGTTTACATTCTATGTGAGAACCACATACAGTAATTCCGAGCCAGGTGGCTTAGGCGTTTCATCGGAGACTGGCATTCGGGAGTTCGTAGAATCGATTCTTGCGGCCGACCCCTCTGACCCATGGTATTTACTTGGGGTTTCCCGGCTTATTAGGCAAATGCTGGAGGGGGGGGATCTTCATTCCTCCGAACTTCCTATTCGTTTATTGCATTTCCATTTTATCTAACCATTCCCTTTCAGAGCTGTAAGTGTCGGCCATGACTGCGGTGGTGGCGCAATTCTATGGCGGTGACTGCGCTCTGGAAATACTGCTCTCGGTGGCGAGATGGCGTTGGAAGTCATCTGCAGAGTCAGGGAGTTTGGTCACACCCCGTCGGGATGAAGAACTGCTAGGGGTATATTAGAGACCTTCCACGATGGCTCATCCTCTGCCGCTCGGTTTCGGATGCCTTTGAAATTACTCTCATCTCCTCCTATCCTCTGGGATCTGATCTAAAAGGCTGCAGTGCGTAATACCCTTCCGTATCACACACACACTCACACACACACACCAACTATACGCAACAATTGCCGAATTAAAATCAGAAGTATAGAGCAGACACATCAACTCAACTAGCATGCGGGGTGGAACTACAGTCTAGTATAGCAGACGCGAAACTCCCCTTGATTTTTTTCGACTGACGCGATATCAGCGCTCCAAGTGGCAAGCAAAGAAAACTTTAGTCTTGTCGTCTGGTAAGTTTTCGTTCGTTTGTGTTATGTGATTAAAAACGCCGACAACGTATGGAAATGCTTGTAGTGCAATAAATTGCAGCAAGAACCCGAAGAATTCGCCTGGTTTATAATTTTGTAGATTTACTAAAGATCCTGAAATTTATATTCATCGGCCATGAATTTTAATTATTACAAAGCAGTAGCGAAGCGTGCCGTTTTGCAAGGTGTTTCCACCCAATGTGGGCCTAATAGTTTAACCAGCTTCTTAAACTATCATAGTTTAAAATTCTTCTACTGTTTATAACAGTCTGTTCAAATTGTCACGGTTTGTGCTTACTTTCATTGTTAATATACCGAGGCCTACACTAGTGGTTTGTGTGAAAGCTGAATGTACATGTTTTTTGCTTTCAGGAGCAGAAGATGGCTTGTACATTTCAGAAGGGATACTCTTTATAATAAAGATGCTCAGTATTTATATAATTACATAAAATTCTGATAACCCGTTCATGAACACTGAGAGAAAGAATTTGGTGTGGAATGCAGTTCGTACTGTGTTCTATGTGCCCAATAAACCGTCTTAGATAACTCTAAAAAGAAAACTTCGTACAAGAATCGAAATATCTATGTGTCTAAAGAGGTCGATTGTTTTAATCCTGTTCCAGACAGGTCTATATGCAGGCTTGCAGGTTCTTCTACATGCCCAGGTAGACCTAACCTAGCACAAACATGTGAAAATGAAATGATTAATAAATTGCTTAAAACAATTGACGTCTTAGAACGACAGTGTAAGTATAAGTCTGCAGAAGTGATGCGTTTAAGGCTAAAGTGTAGAAAACTTAAAAAGTGTAAACGTGTTTGCAATTGTAACCTTAACACAAGTAAACTAGATCGCAGGAAAGACATACGGGCAGACAGAAAACTTAAATATGTGGCTACAAAATATATGACAAAGGAAGCAGCGAATATGTAGGAGAGTCAAATTTTGAACGTACAGGTGGAATGATGACATGAAATTGTTTGCTGTAAGAAATTTGTATTACAGTCCTCAGGGTTATAAGTTCTTATCCCATTATTTTCACTTTCCATCTGTACCTAGAGTATTAGGCTTCATTGTGGCATAAAAGACAACATTTTAAAACTTTTAAGAGAAGAATTTCAAAACCCTCCAGAGCAGAGTAGTTGTTTTCAATGTTTTTCTTGGTTGCCACATGGAACACCAGTGTTCTTACGTCTGCCAAACGGATGAATGTTCTTTATAGCTTCGCGAATGTTTATATTAGACTTTGTATTAAAGCTGTTCCCCCAAACCTAATATAGTGGTCACTTCCTACCAGATCCACCAAACAACCACTGCTCCCAATTTTGCTACAATTGGTATCACATGTGTCTTCTTCAACATCCCACAATTCTGATACATATGTCGCCACAACTTTGGGCTTCAAAAAAATCACAAGAGCATCTTTACTACAAACATATTTCAAGCAATTTGTGCAAAATGCAACAACGCAAAAGTAACCGCTCCGGTCATTATACAGTGCAAAATGTGGCAACAACATTCTTGACGGAAACCAAGGACTGCTAATGAAATGAGCGCACAAAACTTGAGTGGTAAATTAAATGTAGAAATTAAATATCTTTAATAAGTTATTTTTTTTAAATTTGGTAAAATATAAAGTTTACAATTAATGGCGCTTTTGAAACGGAAGAATTAAGCGCTCAAAGACTTAAATGTGTCCAAATAAACTAATGACGGTTTTAATGTTAAATAATCTTGAATTAAGTCAAGCAGATAACGGTTTTTTTTCTAGTGCGTATTTCGCTGTATATAGCATACATAGCATTAAAAAATTCGGTACCGAGATTTCATCGAAAACACGTGTTTTAGAGTCCTAAGAATAAAACAAAAGGATTTTTACAAAATAAAGCTCTGTATGTGTGTGTGTGTGTGTGTGTGTGTGTGTGTGTGTGTGTGTGTGTGGACAGCATAACTGAAAAACGAAAATATCGTTCAACACAATACTTAGTATTTAAGTTAGGTATCTTCCAAAGATGTAACACGAGGTTTTCGAGGAAAATCATCCCAGCCCAAAATTAACTTTTACATCAATTTCAAAAATGTTTAATTTCTCAAAATTGTCTAACGATTTTGACTAAAATACAATATTTTAAAGATCACGACAAACAAACTGTATATATTGTGCGGTAGCTATATAGTCGTTTTGAGTAAATTGTTTTTCATTTAGTAAGAAGGTAATATGGTACCAGTTTCCGTATTCGTTATTAGTGGATAGAAATCGAAAAGCTGACTTAGGTGTGCCCTCCTACGCAATGCTTTATAAGGATGTATTTTATTATAAAAGCTTGACTAAGTAGGGCAGAAGGGCCCTTTTGCCTTTTGTCCAGCTTTCTTCATTGAGCTATGAAGCCCAGCGTATGATCGACGCACAGTTTTTTATTTTAAAGTGAAACTACCAGCTTCATAGTGTACCAGGTGAGTGGAAAGAAGTTTGTGTAACCCTTAGGTTTCCTCTTCCTAGTCCAGCACCAAAAGCTCTGTGTCTCCTACAACCTTTATATCTGATCTCTTCTACCCAAAAGCATTCCCCTCTGTACCTTAATTGCTGAAGTTAGCCGCTTCCCTCTAGCAGGCCCCTACAGCTCTACCTCAGAAGCACCGTCCGTAGTATGCGCAGTGTAGGGGTAACACCTACCCCTCACTGGTACCCTACATTACTAGTTGGTCGAAACAGAACACCCCGTCCAAAAAAATGTAGATTTGGGTGCATAAAAAACAGAAAAAATTAAACGCTCTGAATTAGTTTTGGAGAGAACGACGGTATAACAAATGCTGCGGCTCAGTGGGTTAGGAGAAAACAAAGTTTTAGCGAATGGGAAGTCTAGATTAAGAACTAAGATGCAAGAAAGAAGTTCTATACTAGTATATAGCGAAATGAAAAATGGTGCTGGAACCTTTTTAAACGTCTCTTTTAAGCAGATGGGTCTCATTGCGTGACACCCTGACGATTGAGTTCTGACTTTTTAACAGTTATACTCGTACACTGGGTACCCTACAATATTCTAGGAATAGCCTGTAAAGACCTCTTCATTCTGGATGGTTTTTCTGAGTTAAGCATAACTGGAAAAGCGTAAGAAGTAGGGAAAAATAAAAGGATAATCTTTTCTAAAAAAAAGTTTGCGGAACAGCTAAAGAAATGTTATGAAACATTTGATTTGTGAATGGAACACTGATTTTTTTTTCTAATTTTAAATCTAGCCTCGTAAAAAAAAACAAAAAAAACAAATAAACACACACACACTCTTTCTCTCTCTCTCTCACACACACACACTCTCTCTCTCTCTCTCTCTCTCACACACACACACACACACACACACACTCTCACACTCGCACACTCACACACTCACACCACACACACACTAAATAGATACATACATTACATACATTACATACATACATGCGCGCGCGCACACATACACACACACACACACACACACGGCATGCTATAATATGCAGCTCAGAGAGCATAAACTAAAAAAAACAAGTTGTCTACCCTTAACTGCCCAAGACAGAAGGACAACAGGCTGCCCAAATAAGTTAACGTATAAAGGCCTTGCAACTGAAAAAAATCTTATGTGTTCGATTCACATGAATTTCTCTCCACCTTTGTAGCAAATTACTGTTAAGAAGCATATTCTTCTATCTACTTCGTGCTAATCGAGGTAAACATTAGCAGAAATGGTCTTACTTCTTGCTTTCTTGTAAATAAAAGGGAAATGAGAGAATACACTAGGGTGACTAGGCTAAAGCGATAGTTAAATCTTTTAAAAGCTAGTTGCCATGTAGTATAAATACGTTTCCTTGCATTGCTATTACCTGAAGAATTTCCACATGAGAAAAGTATTTAAAAGCTGAAACCAATAACAAAGAATGTCTCAAAAATGATCAACTCCACGAAAAAAATGTATATGACAAATTGTGTGTTTTAACGAGATCTGCATTATTTGTAGCATGTCCTCACAGTTTACCAACTATGCACATTCAGCAAAATTCATTCAGAATAAAGATATCCTTGGAAACTATTCCCAGAAAACTCAAGATATAGGTACATTTTATATGGCAGACAAAATATGTGTAGGTCGTTAGGACCTTTTTGAGAAATCAAAACTTTTGGTTTTTTTCCATATAAAAAGTAGTAGTTTGGGATTGGGACAAACGGACACACACACACTAAAATGTGTATTTCACGTGAAATATCGGCTTTCAAATTTTTGAATGTAGTGCAATACCTTCCCTACGTACGTTCCACGTACTATGTAGAGAGAGTAAAATTAAAAGTTAAAAACCACTTTTCAACAATTAAAACTCTTACATAGACTGATTGTAGATGATATCTTATTCGTTTTCATTCGACTGCCCTTCAGTTTTTGGCAGTATTTTGGAAATGAGTGGTTCTTTGACAGAAGACATGCTTATGTTATTGGCTGTGCTGTCCTGTAGCTCGTTAACTCAACTTGCAGTCGACTCGACTGAACTGAACCAGCTGTCGCACCGTAAATGGTGTTTTAGAGTGCTAAACAAATGCTGTGGGAATCGAATGTGCTAATTGTTTACATTCGCATAAGTAAATATGTTCAAAATAACACATATGCTCTGTCTGTCTTTGTACACAGAAACACAGAGAGTAGTTTATATATTGTCACGTGTGTCATTAGCAACAGTTTAACTGATATTGATGTAGTAATATTTTTTTTTTAAATAGTAATTAATCAATTAATCTGAACTAATTGTGATTTCATTTTTAGATATTCTTGGAAGAATACAAGCTTTTTATAAACTAATTAATTAACCGGATGGAATTAAGATAACCTCCTCCGATGGCACTCCCAGTGGACTTATCAATGACACCAGCTTCTGCTGGGCTACGTGCACATTTGCAATTGTCATTTGAAAGTTTTGCTCACATCGAATATTCTAGAACATTTAAACATTCGATGTTGATTGACTAAGACTACCCACTATCAGGGTGCTGATTCTCCATGTTGGAAAGCCCTTCCGGAGCGCCGCTAAATCTGTCTAAGGTCTTGACCGCCGGGAAACATCTGCTGTCTCGGGGCGCCGCTCCGGGCTCAACCGCTCAACCACCTCGACCACTTCATCTCTCACCTCGCCCAGACACACCACTTGCACATCTCTTAAGGTAAGGCTTTGTATTAGTAACCCCCTTAATCAGAATGATCTTGGTCAGGATTAATGGAATAGATTGCAATCCCCCACCTTTGTAAAACCAAACATTTGCAACCAACAACTTGTTTAGTGTTTATATATTAGCTTAATCTAAGTCCCGCTGTTATTATTACTCTGCCATTTGCCTTCCTTTCACCATTCTCAAACAGCTATTCCACACTTCGCAAAACGTAGCCTCGACTATGTATATATTGTCAGCAACGGAAACTACAGAGGAAAAAAACCAGAGAGGGGATCTACGGAGATGGAATTCGCGACCTGCCAAATAAAACCCACAAACGAATCCGAGGGTATTATTTTCCTAGAACGTATGTGTACATACATAGTAAGTGGGAAGATGTTTTATTTCACCCAAAAATACGATACTGACATTTCAGTGGACATATATGTTTAGGCAACTCATGAATAGCATTTTAAGAAGTAGGTCAGTGTGTTCGTGAATGTGTCTTCGCCGGCAAAAATCAGAAACGAAAACTCGGTCAAATACCAAAGTCTATATTTAAGCTTTGTACCTTCAAATATACAATACAAAGATCTTTTGAAAATCTCCCCGGCCCAAACTACGCTTTACATGGACTTTTTTTTTCTAAATGTTCGATTCTCCCAAATATTGCTCTAGCGATTTTGGTTAAAATGTCATGTATTAAATGGTAAATAAAGTATATATCATGAATTTCTTGGGAATAGACCCTGAACTCCAGTTGCATAAATGGAAAACTTCAAGAGATACAAAAAATACTGCTACAAAAATGTAGGTCTCGATAAAATACACAATTTGCTACGTACTTTGGTGGTTGAACTAACCATTTCAGATATATTCTCTGTTATTGTTCGTTTTAATATACTTAATTGTTCTCAAACGGGAAGCTCTCCTCAGTTTCATTTATTTTTTATTTTACCCTTTGGCACTGAAAGAGAACCGAATTTCAACGACAAGCGCATAGTGACAACTTCTAAAATATTTCACTGCCACTTAGGGTAGTGAATCCTCTTATTCCCTTCTACATGTAAAGTACTAAATAATAAGACCATTTTGGTGGAGTTTATCTTGATTAGCATAAAGTTGATAAAATACTCTCTTGTGGGAATACTTTATTTGCAGTGCAGACAGAGGAAGCCATGTAAATGGAACATCTCAGATTTTACATGCTAGTCAAAGAATGTCTCATCTTATTTGTTGTGTACCTTTATTAGCAAACGGCTGCAGCCCTATCTGTATTCATGTCAATAGCCGATCACGTTTTTTCTGCGTCATGTGCATTTTTTTACATCTAGTTCATTAGACAGGAAGAGTCAGACTGAAAAATGAAGTCCAACTTCTGTCCTAATGCCATGCTGGTATGTTGCCATGGTAGCTCAGTGATAGAGCAACCGTCTAGTGACCGGGAAATCTGTGGTTCAAATCACAACTATGGCAATAAATTTTTCAGTCTGACTCTACCTATCCAACTCCTGTCCTACCTATCCTTGTGTGCAAAAACAACAATAAAATCAATAATATTTTACTATAATAGTTGGCTATACTATGAATCCTGGGATTTTAAGTACTTAGGATATTGCAAATCGTCATAAGGGTATGTCATCTCAAAATAATCTCAGATCACCTTGGAGATTACCGGGAAACATGCGAAACAGTTGAGAAATGTAATGTTATGCCGGCATGTTGCCATGGTAGGTCAGTGGCAGAGCAATCGGCTAGAGACCGGGAAATCCGTGGTTCAAATCCCGGCTAAGGTATTAAATTTTTCATTCTAACCCCTACTGTCCAACTGCTGTCCTACACAAGGGATGTGTGAAAAAAAATAAAATCAATCTAGTAGGTTAATTTTAATGGATATAAAATAGCACGACAATGCGAGCGGAGGTGTGGATTCTACTAGCTTAAAAATAAGACTTTTTTCTCTGCACCTGTGCACTGAAACATCAATGAAATATCTACCTTCAAGTCTTTTCATTAACACGACACCTTTGAGCACACTACAAACAAGATTCCTTCTGTGACGAGGTTAAGAGTGTAGCATTTTCTTTGCCAGTGGTGTTTCTAAAGAGAAGAAAATCGGATTTCTTTCTTGAAATCCGGGAGCTCTCTTTGAGACGAGGTTCATCGAGAAATGAGATCTAACCTCAGAAAAGACAAGACGAGAAAACGGGTCACAGAAATTCCATCCCAGTCGAAGTCGTAACAAGGTCTCCACTAGGAAGGTTATGACACGATGCCACGCCCCCTAATAAGAGGGTGGGGGTGAGGCAATGAAATGGCCTTCGGGGCTCTTTCCCGCACTGCCAATCCCACGGAGGATACACTTTGGGACGGAAAATGGCAAAACCTGAGGATTTCTTCATGTCGTTGTCCGGATAGCAGAACGCAACGTCATTTTGCCAACTCTCTTTCTTCTCTACTAGCATTTTTCTGAAGACAGGATACTGCTAGCATTTTTCAACGGTGTATTTGAATTTTTATTTGTAACTTTACTCTTCCTCTCTGGATTTCTTTTAAAAGCTTAAGCGAATTCTGACTAAAGAGGAGAAATGGAAAGACATGGTAGCAGTACTTTGTTGCAATTCCTCCACGCATTTATATGTTCAAAGTTATTTTTCTAAACACTCTGGCATTCAAGGGGTGAAAGGGTTTCGAGAGTCTGTCCTAACTCTTCCATCTCTTTCTACACATATGCAAGCTCGCGTGAAAGAGAGAGACGGAGTCGCAGAGTTCTGCGTTCTCAGACGGAAAGAAAAAAGCATTTTATACTTATGCTAAACGAACTTTAGGCCAGGGTTTGTAGTGGAATGGTCTCTGTGTCGATACTTGAGGATGGAGAAGCGAAATTGCTCTGGAATGAAAGCAGAGAGAAGGAAATAGACTTGATTCAATAATCGCATTCATCGGATTCTCTCAAGCAGAAAAAGCAATCACATGTGTAGTGATATTTTCGTTAGAAGATAGTCATCGGCTTTGGCAACGAACTTTTTCCAATAGCCGGGTCCGATACATGTCGGCACGCATGCGCATAAGCTCTTGTAACTGCACTCTTTAAGGATTCGGAATGTTGAAGAGTTTCTCTATGGCTGTCGAGAAGAGTTCAACAAATTTAAGCAGATGGTCTTCAAAGGGAATTCAATTGGGTGGGATTTTAGAGAATATAAGCGAAACTTTGTCACAGCATTTTATTTTAAGTTATGAGGAGGGTTTTTCATATGAGGAAGATAAAGAAGTTGGAGAGGTGCAGTATGAAAGAGTTTTATTATATTTTATTATTATATTGTAAATAATTTTCTTGAAATTCATTTAATATTTTATTAAAACATTTATTATATAACATTAATTTTAGTAGCCCAAATTTTGCAAAATAAGTTACAAGTTTAAAAGGTTTAAATCCTTAAATTTGTGTATAATTTCTGTTATTATATTGTTTCAGAAAAGTATTAAATTTTATTTAAAGTAATTATATTTCCTAAAAAAATAAAGAATCTAACTCTTAATTTTGTAAAACTCAATGGTGTATTGTCAATCCATAATAATTGCAACGTTATGGTGGATTACTTTGTCCTGAATAATTATTTAAATGGTAATGACAAAGTAGCGTCGGCGTTATGGTGTGGGTCAGTTGGTCCGGTTAGGGTGGAACCTAGTGACTTTTCTCTATCTTTTGCTGTCTTTGCTGCTCCGGTGTTAGCTCAGGTTTCATCGGCGAGCATGAATTCCTCGGTACAGGGCGTGGTACAGAAGGAAATACAAGAGGTAGTAAGAAAATAAAAATAATCACTGGTTCGTAAATACTATTGAAGAAAAGTGCATGGTATAATATTACACTGTATAAACTCTAACCGTTGACAACCAAGTGACGCCTGCAAACATGTGGGTGATGATTATATATCTGGGGAAAACAAAACCATGACTTCTAGGTTCAACCGCGGTGAGCAATGTGGCGCGATTTTGCTCCAGCGACCGACATAGTGTCGCCCTTGGAATCTGGCGTAGAACTGCCCAAAACGGTTGTGAATTTTAAACTTAAACATCTTTCTATTGGCTGCATGTACTTGTGCCTCTATTCCCTAAAGCCACTCAACGTTAAACAAATGACATGGGCAATAACCTTTCTAGAATGTTTCCTTTTGAAAGCTTCACTAACAATACTTCAAGGTTTTGCTAACGGAAATATGTGCATTTACAATTAAAACCGCGTTTCAAACCTTGTCGTCTTAACGTGTAAAATACTAACAAAATACAAATATTCACAAATAAAATAATGGTTAAAGCAAAACTTATTCCCCTTACTATGGTTAATACTACATTACTATATACAAATGCTATCTATTTAATGAAGTATAATTATCACTATCGGTTCTTTGCGCAATACATCTTATTTCTTTACATATTATTATTAGTTACATAATTTCGATGGTTTAAGCGGATATAGAAGAGTTACTGTCTCATAATATTTAATATCAAGAAAGTGCTGCTTATATTGGTTAATCTTTCCTGAAGTTTAAAAGAAATGAAGTAAGACGGCATGAATGTAACAAAGATAAGCAAAAGCAAAACTTCAAATTTCTGCCTGATCTAAGCATGTATATTGAAAATACTTGATACTTGGATTTGATCCTACAATATTAAGAAAACTTTTTTGTGAAATTTTTAAAGGGGTCGACAGCAAAATTACAAATTAAATGTAGGTTTGCAATTTTTTGGAAAAAATAATGAATAGGAATGTATATTTTAATACTAAACCAAATAAAAATACTGAGTCATGTTATACACAGTTTGAAATCGTTGGACTTGTCACATTGTTTAAAGGACTTATCACTTAATGCCAATGAATAATTTCTCAAGAGTTTTTCTCAACAATAAAAGAGCCATATACCGAACTTTTTAATAGTCCCCCACATTTTCTGCTATGACTAAATTGTAATGCGTTTCAAAACAACGCTCGAGTGCATCTAACAGTATAATTTAAATTTATTTTTTTCACGCAAAACATTATTAATATTATATGAATAACATCATATTAATAATATTAATAAACTCATGTTATTAAATTAAACCTTATTTTTGGAGATCTTGAAATGAGAACTACGTAGCACTGGAGACTTCCTAACGCAACACATCTGCATACTTCCAGAACCTTCGCTTTCCACAAGCTTCCAGAAAGACATGTTACGTCATTTTCTATATATTCCATTACCTTGTGACCAACTTCGATTAGAATTGTATACTTATTACTTTCTCCACAAAGTACCACATACATAGTAGGTAGAAAATGTGTTGCATTTGATACGATATTCCAAAGGAAATACCTATTTTTAGGACACCTGAATCTAATAGAAGCATTCTTATTTGCTCTAACACGTATATACATACACTGTATATAGTCGCTAGAGAAGGTATTTATTGTATTCCACCTAAAAATACGATGTCGAGATTTCACCGGAAATATGCTTTGAGGTCTCCTGAGTCCGAAAAAACACCTCTTAAAAAGGTCCATGTTTGTGTGTGTGTGTGTGTGTGTGTGTGTGTGTGTTTGCGTGCATGTCTGTATCTATGGGCAGCATAGTTTAAAAATGAAACGACCGTTGGTATTTACGTTAAGTATCATTCAAGAAGGACAAGGATTTAAAAAAAAACCTACCACAAATTATCCTTTTTGATTTTTTTTTTTGGTGAAAATGGTTCTAATGATTTTGATTAAAATACCGCATATAGATAAAGATATGTACATACATTACAAATAAAAAGTATATTTTAAATTTTCTGAGAATAGCCTCTGAACACCTTTTTATTCTGGAGGAGTTCTGCAAAATTTTGCATAACGGTTAAATCTGGGAGATACGCAAAATGTACAATACAAAAAATGTAGACTTATTTAAAATACATAATGTATGACATATACGTTTTTCATGTAGAAATGAGATATTCTTTGTTATTGGTTTCAATTTTAAACTACCTAAGTTTTCTTAAAGTGAGAGGCACCATGCAAAGCGAACCGAACCTTAGTTGTTTCATATAGCAACCACGTTTTATAAAATGTTGACTGCCACTTTAGCCCAATGTATTCCCTTATTTGCTTTTTACTTACAAGGAAGCAAGTAATAGAGCAATTCTGCTAATGTTTATCTCGATTAGCATGCTGTAGATAAAAGAATAATCATTTGTAAGAATATAAAACAGCTGGTAAAAGCTATTTATATGGAAAAAATAAGATTTTTTCCTTCAGAAAAAGTGTCTCTGTATGTATGTATGTATGAATGTGTGTGTATGTATGTATGTATGTATGTAGGTAGGTAGGTAGGTAGGTAGGTAGGTAGGTAGGTAGGTATGTATGTATGTATGTATGTATGTATGTATGTGTGTGTGTGTATGTATGTATGTATGTATGTATGTATGTATGTATGTATGTATGTATGTATGTATGTATGTATGTATGTATGTATGTATGTATGAATGTGTGTATGTATGAATGTGTGTATGTGTGTATGTGTGTATGTATGTATGTATGTATGTGTGTATGTATGTATGTATGTATGTATGTATGTATGTATGTATGTATGTATGTATGTATGTATGTATGTATGTATGTATGTATGATGTATGTATGTATGTAGGTATGTATGTATGTATGTGTGTATGTATGTGTGTATGTATGCATTTTATGTATGTATGATGCATGGAGTATGTATGTATTTATTATGTATGCATATACGTATACATGATGTATGTGTGTATGTATAAAGTATGCATGTATTCATGCTTGTATGTATATATAATTTATGTATTTATGTATGTATCTGTGAATACGATACACCCAAGAACGAAGTCGGTTAAATACCAAACATGGATTTAAGTTTAGTTTCTTCCAAGGATGCGACACCAAGATTTTCAGGAAAATGCCCCATCCCCATATCAAACTTCTCTTTACATGGAAGAGTTTTCAAAATGTTCGATTTTAATTTTCGATTCAGATGTTTCTAGCGCTTTTGAATAATCGTATTTGCAAGATATTTACATGCATTTTCTGTTATAGGCTGACGCAGGATTTAATGCTAAGTAAATCAAATCAAGAGAAAATGGAACAGTACGCCCGAAAATAATGTTATAAAATAATAAAACATACTGTTTCGCAATGTAAGCCAAAGAATTGTATGTATACAATGGCAGCGTGACGTCATTCCTTCACGTACTCACGAATATAGCACAAAATGGCGTGCTTTTACCAAAATATTATAACCTAGGTTATGTAATGAATACAACACTTTATATTGTATAATGTATAGACAAGAAATGGTATTTAAGAAAGCATATTTATAATTAAACATAATTAAAAGTAGTAATATGAGAGAAGTAAAAGAGATACCGGATGCTATAAATTGTGTATACCGGTAACAAAACATAAGAACAGAGTTAAACAAATATTTGTTTAAGGAATGTTAGCTATGTATAAGAACATTTTAATGCAAATTATACATATGCATTAATTTTAATTATTTTTAACGTATCAAAATGTATTGTAAATTTGTATTTCATAAATGTAAATAAGGAAATCTGCCGTTGCCATAGTGACGGACAGAATACAATGTATAAAACATTGATCTTCAACTACTGTATATATGTGAAAATTTTAATAAGCTTCCGGGACGCAGTCATTGAGACAGACGCCACGGATAAGGACGCAAATAGAGAATCTCGCAAATGGGGACCTCTTATACGGATATTCAGTGTGAAATATAGTATTGTATTATTTATCAACAAGAGATTTATTGTAAGTACACATTATACTGTATATATTTGGCACAGTTTTGTAAAAAGGTGGATTCTGTTCAAATAGCGTGCCTAATTCATCACATTGTTCTCCAAGTAAAGAAATAAAAGTTCATAAATAACAAGAACATTTTTAAATTAATTTTATTTAGTATTACATCCTACCATCCAAGCATGGAGGTTAAGATTCTCGTACTCACCGACTGAAACCAGCAGAATTAACAGAAAACATGGTTAAGCTGTGTACAATGAGTAAATTTGACGCCGATAATAACCTGCAACTGCTCCAACAATAAAGTCTGGCGCAAATAGTCAATTCCAGTTTTGCCAATAACGAGAGTTACCAACTTCATATACAGCGGCAAACTCAAACCCATAAAAAAGGTTTAAAATACCAAAGTACAGCAACCAGCAGCCCCGATAACCACTACAACACCACAGAGGACACCCTTTTCAAATCGGCCCCAAGACTCAGTCTCTTCATTTGAATGAATTTGTTTTAACTGTTAAACCGTAAGAGATAGGAAAGAAGTTACTAAAAATGCAGATATCGTTACAGCACATAGGCACTTTTGTGAGATATTCTTTATAATTAAAATTTCCAAATGGGAAGTTATCGTTCACTTCTTTCATCCTGTATATACAAAGAGAAGGGCATTTCAATATCATCGAATAGCGATCGCGTTTTTATCGCTTTAGCTTAGTGTATGCCCTTCTCCTCTACTTTGAAGGAATTCAGTATAAAACCATTTCTGTTAATGTTTATCTCGGTTAGCATAAAGTAGAGGGGAAAATAGTATTTTGTAAGAATATATTGTTGCATAATAAATAGATAAAGTTATGTGAATGAAACACATGCTTGTTTTAAGAAGCTGGATTAAAATTCAGGCAGAAAGGCGTAATCATAATTTGTATTTCATAGTATATTTATATATATGTTGAAATACGAGAATTCAGAGTTGTGTTCATTATAGACTGAAAAAGATTATTAGTGATAACGACTTTTATAACTTGCATTTCTTGTAATGTTTCAGCTAAGATTGAGAGTGTTTCATATACACTTAGGGAAGTGAATTCAATGTTTTTCCTCGTAATACAATTTTGCTTCTTGTCGGTTCAAACTCCGCATTTTTAAAACGATTCCAAGGATGTTAAGTTCCGCTGAACTAATTCCATTTTAGTAGAAAAGAGCACAGTCGTAATGGTATAAAGTTCAGTATTCTCGCGTTAAACTTGAATTTTCTTTTATTCTCCCTTCTTAACATTTACTTACTAAGATGGATAAATACAAAAAGTTTTAGTTTCGTAACACAGGAGAGTTTCGAGAGTTATTTATATTTTCATCCATCCTTCCCTTTCTCCGTCACAGTTCTTATGTTTCCTTTCACGCTCATTCTCTTGAAATCCAGAGGAAAAATGTGAAGACAAAAGCTGTTACGTTTAGAAAGAGGAGAGTTATTTATTGCGCTGTCCGTGCGCTCGTTTGTTCTTCACTTTCCTGCTTCCCAAATCACATTGACGCATTTTGGGACAAAATCTAAGAACAAGAACAAGAAAATGTATTATGGCGGTAATTAATAAAACACTTTTGTCATAATTTAAGGCACA
This sequence comes from Hymenopus coronatus, assembly GCA_030762935.1. Taxonomy (NCBI): domain Eukaryota; kingdom Metazoa; phylum Arthropoda; class Insecta; order Mantodea; family Hymenopodidae; genus Hymenopus; species Hymenopus coronatus. The sequence goes on along the minus strand of CM060896.1, from coordinate 87,740,745 downwards.
AGTACGTAGAAGTGAAATATCCGGTTAAGCTTTTTGCAATACGCGTTTTTTTAATAGCCATAGAGGAAAATATAGGAAACCATGATGGTAGTTATATACTATATTAGTGACCTTAATGTCACATACTCTTTACATGATCTCAGGAAACAAAGAATATTACACCTGAGAATTACTTAAGGTGCTGGTAAAAACATGGTAAATTAAATCTTAAACCAATGACGTATTCTATAATAGGGAATATCATGTTTGTAGTTTAATGTCCTTTAACCTGGTTGGTCATATCGGACGATGGATGAAATTGGTGAAATGATGCTCAAATGTTCTCGGGGTCCATGAGCCTTAAAGTTACTCGACATTCGTCTTCTCAGGATAAGGGAAAACCCCGAAAAAAACTTATCCGGGTAACTCACCCTAAGCGAGATTCGAACTCAGGACCTGTTGAATATGAGACAGACATGCTACCACCACACAGGCGGGCAATATCCTGTTATTTGGACAAATTATCTGAGCGATTAAGATCAAAAGGAGGATCCTTCCTGAAATGGCTAACCAGAACTGCCAACCTCTTCAAGGCCCGTGCCCCATATACCCAAGGTCGTGGATTCAAACCTGGCGAGGACGATGGACTGTTTTCGGGTGTAAAATTTCTGAGCAAGGCGTCCTTCGGAAGGGAAGTAAAGCCATTGGTCCCTCAAGCCTGATTGAGAGGCCTCTGAGCAAAATTAAGCGGTCTTTCATGCCCAATATAGAATGAGAAGCTGAGAACGACAGTAGTTAAAGAGCGTCCATAAATAACACGCCATTTCATTTCATTTTCGTGCCCCCAGGGGACGTAATAGTCTAATACTAGATAATACTAATTGAGAAAGATGGTTTATTTGATGGGCTCAACATTTTCTCCATATTAAGCATTTATTATGGATCTCTAAGGCTATCTCTCTCCGTGTTGGGAAAAGAATTACCGCCCGGCCGCTATGTCCTGCATTTCTGCTCATTATAGGCGTCATGGTTGGATGCGTATAGAAGAGGGGGGGCGTGTGGGGCATGGTTAGCGCCTCAGACCCAGACGGTCCCGGCCGGTCAATGCGGTCTACGCAACCCGGAGCCAGTATTTTTCCTCTCGAGAGACCTCACGAGGCTGAGTGCACCCCGAAGCAGGTCTCTCAGCGGGCCTACCACTTGTTAAACAGCCGCTCTACCACTGCACTAAGGAGACGACCTCTCTAGGCTAATATTCCTTGTAATCCAGTTATACAGAAGTACAGAAGCAAATCGGCTTAATTATGTCAATAAGAAACATTTTGATCAAAAAATGCTGGACAGATGTCATTGTGTTTCAGATATTTCATCCTTTCTATGTGCGAATAAACGGAGATTATTGTTCATAGTGTTTTAACTCCGGTTTTTTCTACATACACACCGCAGGCAATGACACTGATATGGAATGTATCGGTAGTATGCGATGGTGGGAGAACCCGGAGTAAACACGCCCCTGGGCCGTTTTCTCCACATGCGGTCGCCTTGGTGAGGAGAGATTGTTTAGAAAAAAAATATATTCCCAGCATTTTAGTAATACTTTTTCTCTACAAAAAATAAATAGTACTTTTTTTTTTTTTTAAATGTTCAAAAGAGATCAGTTGTGCTGAGGCTCTAAAGATAAGTTTTATTTTCGCTGCACGCACTGCGTAAATAGTCGTTAGAGAAGGTATTGTGTTCCACCCAAACATTTGATATTGAAGTTTTACCGGAAACACATTTTTGAGGTCCCCCAAGTTAAAATAAAATATTTAATAAAAATGCCTTATGTCTGTGTTTTATACACTGTTTAACGCCCGCTTTTACTACTTAGGCTTTGCAGGCAATAACTCTGAGAATAATATGGAATGAAGACGGAGCACCAATGGGATACGATGGTGGAGGAACCGGAGAATCCAGAGAAAACCCGTTGCTGCACAGCTTTGTACACCATAAACCCCACACTTCCGCCTGGAATCGAACTCGGGTCTGTGTGTGTGCGCGTGTGTATGTATCTGTTGACAGCAGAACTCAAAATTGAAAAGTCGGTTAAACTCCAAAATTAGTATTTAAGATCTTACAAAAGTGCGGCGGTCTGGGTAGTTCAGTTGATTAAGCGCTGGCCTTTTGAACTCAAGATCGCATTTCAAACCCGGCACAGACCGATGGTGTTTAAGTGTGCTTAAAAGTGACAGCCCCATGTCAGTAGATTCACTGGTATGTTAAAATACTTCCGTCACACCAACGGCGCTGATATGATCCTGGCAGCTGACAACATCGTTAACAAAAAACAAATAATTCCAAAGGTGCGACACCCTGAACTTTTATTTGCACATGACATTTTTTGAACTTTTTTATTTTACCAAAAATAGCTATAACGATATTGATTAAAATACCATATGTTTAGGACAGGTGGCACCATGCCAGAGTGGTTAGACAGCTCGCCTGCTACCCAAGCGGCCGCATGTGGCATATGTGGTGGTCAAAACGCCGTCTGGCTTTTTTTGTTCTCTGGATCCTCTGGTTTCCCCCGCCATTCATTTCATCAAACGCTCATCATAGCTATAAGCCCACCTCTGCTAATGATAATCTCGATTAACATGAAGTAGAAGAATAAAACAACGAAGTACTGTACTGTGCTGTGCCACATTCCCAAGTAAACAATGAATTGGGTTCCAACTGAAGACACATTTTAATGACATTATCAGCACTGTTGAAGATGTCTTACCTTGTATGAGCCGAGATGGTTGACCACACAGGTAAAGAAAATATCCCGACCCTGAGTCACAGTGTGATTTTCAAGTGGTTGCAGAAATTCGGGTTCAGGCTGGTCCACTGACATCTGGCCTGCAAAACAGAAAATAACATTTCCTCATATTTTCTCCTTTTATTGTTGTGTGTTTATTAAAACAATAAAAATAATAATTCTAGTATATAACTCTTAATTAAGCACAGAGCAAAACAAGCAATTTAGACAGGAACTCTGTTAATCAAAAACAGTAATGCAATTAGTATTCCTATAAGGTATAATAATATAGTCTTGACAGTTCATCATGTTTATTTTTCCCACTAGTTACCTATAGTAAGTAAAGGAAATATTTCATACATCCAAAACTGATATGCGAATACTTTAATGAACATGTAGAGTTTGAGGTCACCTGAATCCAACAATTCATTTTTACTTTCTCTACACGTGTATAGAAAAGGATTGCACTCCACCCAAAAATTCGATACCGAGATTTCACCGGAAATATATTTTTTAGGGTCCCCTGGATTAAAAAACAGCATTTCCAGAAAAAGGTCCGTTAATGTATGTGTCCGTGTGTCCGTGAACACCATAGCTCAAAAACGAAAAGTTGCTAAAATACCAAACTTGGTACTTAAGTTTAGTATCTTCCAGGGATGCGACACGAAGATTTTCAAGAAAATCCCCCAACTCCAAACTACCCTTTACATTGAACTTTTTTGGAAATTTTGATTTTCTCAAAAATGGCTGTAACGATTTTGATTAAAATATCATATATTAAAGATATTTACCTCACAAATAAAATGTATATCAGGAATTTTCTGGGAATAGCCTCTGAGGACCACTTTATTCTGGACGAATTTTATGGAATTTTGCACAACTGCTAAACCGTAAGAGATGGAAAAAACCTTAACACACAAAAATGTAGAGCACTTTAAAACACACAATTTATGTTATTTGCATTTTTTTCATGGAGTTCATCGTTTTTGAGATATTCCTTGTTTTTGGTTTCAGCTTTAAAAATTATACTTTTTTCACCCAGGACTTTGTCAACTCGTGTCCATACAAACAAAGGAACTTCAGTCACATAGCTTTACATTTAACTTTAACTACTTCTTAGAATCATCTAAGATTTTAAAGAAAACCTCCCTGCCTCAAACTATCCTTTATGTGAACACTTTATGTAAAAACTTTGATTTTTTCAAAAATGACACTAAAGCTTTTTATTAAAATGCCATATAGTGCCCCGAATCCCTCCCACTAGTCCATGAAACCTGGAGCTGCTAGTTTTGCTTCGTGTACCTTCCGCCCCCCCCCAAAGAGACCTCATGCGACTGTCCACCCCGGAGAGAAAATCCCCGCACTGGTACCAGCAGACGAACCCGAGCCTCGCGCTTGATAAGCAGCTATCACCGCGCTAAAGAGGTGACCCGGTTTACATGAACGAGACGGAAAATAAGAATGGTAAAGAAAGTCATATGTATCTAAAACATCAGACATTTTTTCAGCTAATATGTGCAAAATACAGTCAAATAGAAAAAAAAAAAGTTAGAAAACAACTTTTAAATATGATAATATATGTAGCAAATAATTAAAAACTGTGGTATATAATCATAACATACTAAAATTATAATAAAATGATTTCAGTTTAGCCTCTTATTACAGGCTTATTATTTTAGTCTATCATTATCTAATTCAAATTAACGTGGATGTGCAAATCATATTCAGGAGAAAAATAACTGATATTCGAGTTTGCCATAAAAATACATAGCAACAGAGGAGTGCAACTTTTAAGTTTACAAGAGAATTGAGGAATGTAATAAATTTGGTATGTGAGAAATACGCATTTGATATTACTACGTCATGTCGTGCCAAAATGTGATTTTTAGGTGATAAATGAATAAACAAAGGATTGTATCTATGTTTATTATTACCATTGCCTATATCGTGTGGTCCAAATGCCTCACATTTGACCTGTGAAATTTCCCCTTTTTTCTTTTTTTTTTTTTTCTTTTTTTTTTTTTTTAACAGTACCGGAGCCTGATCAGGACTGTATGATTACTGGTTTTACTGTTCCTTTACACAAACATACACACATTGCACAAACATATAACACCCATGCCCAAGGCGAGACTCGAACCCACGATCCCCTGTCCACGAAGCACCAAAGCAAGACGACTCAGCGAGCGTAGCCATGGGGACCGGCATGTCCCTCGTGCGTTAAAAGAACTGCAGATTTCAATGGGGTTTATTTTAAGTTTAGACGTTTCACTGAGAAATCAGTTCTCTCACTGAGGACGACCCGCTCACCTTCTCCACTGATAGAAGGAGGAGTAAAACGAGCTCTGAAAAAGTTATCCACGAAAATATATATATATAAATGACCTTTTATTTATGGACCCTCTTTAACTGCTGTGGTTCTCAGCGTCCCATTCTATACTGGGCGTGAAAGTCCGCTTAATTTTGCTCAGAGGCCTCTCTATCAGGCTTGAGGTTCTTTTATCACGTAAATCTGCGACACGGGACCAACGGCTTTTTTTCCCTTCCGAAGGAAAGCCATGCTAAGGATTTTTACGTCCTCCGCCGGGTTTGAACCCGCGAACTTGGGTATATGAAATTAGCATGGTAACCAATACACCACGGAGGGCGGCTAGTTATCCACGGAGCGGCTGTAAGTCTGGTAAGACCCGTTGAGTACCGCAACTCTTTTAACGCACACGCCAAATCCGGGGCAGTTGGCCCACCTGGTATTAAGGCCTATTTTTAATGTCTATTCCGCCGATTTTTTGTGCAATGCATTCCTCTGAATGCAGTTTAGACGGGGACTACATTTCTGGATGCATTGATCAAGGATGTATTGATCACTTATAAAGCTGTCAGGATAGGCGTTTGTATGCTAGATACGCAAGTACTTACTCAAAGCATTAGGTTCAACTAAAGGTTCCCAAGCTTCGCTAAGATGTTGGGTTGTATCGCTTCAAGCGAAAATCTTCTATTACAGTTTAAAGGTGTCGTCACGGCGAAATTTCCGCGCAAGAATTCCGTTATTAAATAAGAGCAGCAAAATATGGAGGTGGTATACGCTTGGTGGATTCAACTAACACTAGTATTGTTAAAAACAAAATGAATCGCTGCCTTCATTTGTAACATCTTCAGGAAGGTTTGCTATATCTCTCGCTGCTACTATGAAAATGGAAAACTTTTGCCTAGTAAATATAAGTGGTGTCATTTTTATCTTCATTAATTCGTACGTTGTGCATTGGTAGAGAATATATTGTATTCTATCCAAATATTCTATACCGATACTAAAATACACATTTAAGGTTGGGCGGTATAGTTAACTTTTGAAAATGTAGATTTTTACTTTCTCTACACGTACTATGTACTAGTGTATCGAGAAGGTATTGTAATGCACCCAAAAATTCGAATCAGAGATTTCATCGGAAATACATGTTTTAGGACCCCCTGCATCCAAAAAAAAAAACATTTTTAGAAAAATGTTGGTGTGCATGTCTATTTGTTTAAATGCACGTGTGTTTGTGTGCGTGTGTCTGTGGGCAACATAGCTCAAAAACGAAAAGTCCGTTAAATACCAAACTTGGCATTCAAGTTCAGTATCTTCCAAAGATGCGACACGAAGATTTTTAAGAAAATTCCCCCATACCTATGTTTTACATGGAATATTTTTCAAAAATTTTTATTTTCCCAAAAGTGGATATAACGATTCGGATTAAAATATTGTAAATTAAAAATGTTTACATGACAATTAAAATGTATATTTTCAAATTTCTTGAAATAACCTATGACGACATGTTTCTTCTGGATGAATTTTGCGGAACTTTGCATAAGTGGTTAACCGTAAAAGATACACAAAAACTTACTTCACAAAAAAGCTGCCATTTTTGTTGTATACTTTTTTCGTGGAGTTGACCGTTTTTGAGATATTCCTTGTTATTGGTTTCAGCTTTAAACTACCTATTCTTTTCTCATGCGGGAATTTGGCAACTCCTGTCCATACAAACAAAGGAACCTCAATCACATAGCAACCAGATTTTTAAAAGATTTGTCTCGCGCTTTAGCCTATGTTAGTCCCTTACTCCCTCCACTTACAAGTAAGTAATAAGATCCTCTATGCTAAATTTTTCTCGATTAGCATTAAGTAAATACAAGAATAAGGTTTTTAATAATAACGTAATGCACAGAGGTAGAGAAAGTCATGTGAATGGAACACACCTTATTTTAAAATTGCCTCCTAGGAATTTCATTAAAATAGCGTTTATTAAAGATATTTACATGGCATGAATTTTCTGGGTATACCCTCTGAAGCCCTCTTCATTCTGGATGACTTTTGAATAACTAATGAACTATAAAAGTTAGACAGATACTACACAATCTCATCAAAACCCACATTGTTATATACATTTTCTTATGGAAATAAGCATTTCCGAGATATTCTTTGTTATTGTTTTCAATTTTGAGAAAAATGAACATTTTCGAAAAATATTCCTTGTAAAGCTTAATTTGATATTGAAGATTGTGTTGAGATTTTCGTATTGCATGCTTGGGAATTACAGATCTTAAATCAACTTCGTTTTTTAAGTTGTGCTGTTCAAATGCACACATGGGACACATGCATGAACCCTTTTATAAGTATGCTATTTTGATATTCAGAGGACCTCAAAGCATGCATCTTGATATTTGCTATAGTATACAATTAACCAGCATATACTAAATCTACAAGCAAATACATTGGTAAATTAAGATTGACCTTTTTAAATTAGAAATCTTTAGAATCAGGATATGAATCCAAACATATGGAGTATGTGAAAGTTTTTCATATTTAGAGAGCGTTTGTTAGAAAAATTGGGTTGTTACATATCTGTACCCTCTTGTACAGTCAAGTGCGCAGAAATTTGCGTATGCCTTCGGATTGCTAGAGTGCTTTTCTATATTTAATGCTGGCAGAAGCTCCTTACAAACCTTAATGTTCTACACCAAACCCGGAAAAGCTAATCCCTTGTTTTGACATATACGCATTAGCTTATGAACAAGCATACCTAGGTGAGCGGCGCAATGGGAGGAGTACAGAAAATGTCATCTATGTGGTTGGAAGACATGCTTCAAAATCACGTTCTTGCCATTGAGTCCGTTTCTTAGTGGTTTAATGCCAAAGGACTGGAACTCAAATATTAACAATTCGGTTTCAAACTCAGGCAAAGATTCCTTACTAACATAAAGTGTTGCGCATTAAATCGACACGATACTATGCACTTGAATGCTTTATGCGTAAAAACATACAAAAATAAACTTGAACTGGTAGATTTCTCTGTATACATCTATGGCACAAAGCTTAAACATATTATCATATTATTAGCCCTCGCTCCACTTTGTTAAAGCTGAGACAAAACATTTATTTCAAAATTCGAACACCAAAGCAATAATTATGTAAAATATTTCTTCCTGCTTTAAAGCATTTCAAGGAAAGCTAACTGTTCTGAGAATAAGTATACAGTGTATTCATCGCCTTTACTTTATATTTTATTGATGAAAATCCCTGAAGTCTGAATATACTATTGCGGTTTCAAAACTCAACTATTTTATCACACCCAAAACTTGATTTCAAAGTGTTAAAACTTTGATACGCTCCCAACTTGGTAAGAAAGTGGTAAGTGTATTTTAGAAGTGGGTTTATGATACCCTGTAGTTAAACAAAAGTGAGATATAAAAATGGAAAAATATGTAAGAGAAGACTAGAATCAATATGAAATAGCAGTAACAAAGGAAGTCTAAATCTCTAGCATGGGAAGAATTTAGTAATCAATTTGATGTATTCCATTCACATGACTTTCTGTATATTTCTACAATAAATTATTGTTAAAAAGCCTGTTCTTCTATTTATTTAATGCTAATCGAGAAAAAATTAAGAGAAAGGGTTTTATTTTTCGCTTCCTTGTAAGTAGACAGGAAATAAGGGAGTATCATAGGCTAAAGCAATAGGCAAATAGTTTAAGAACTATTGCCATATGATTGAATTTCTTTTGTATGGTCAGGAGTTGTCAAATTACCGTATAAGAAAGTATAAGCATTTTAAAGCTGAAACCATTAACAAGGAATATCTAAAAACAGTAAAATTCACTAAAATAAAGGTATATAGCATAAATGTTGTGTGTTAGCGAGCATTACATTTTTTGTGAAGTAAGTTTTTGTCTATCTCTTACGGTTAACCACCAGTTATGCAAAAGGCTGCAAAATTCATCCAGAATAAACATGTTCAGAGATTCTTATAGCTATAGGTACATTTTGTTTGTCATGTAAACATCTTTAATATACGACATTTTAATCAAAAGCATTAGAACCATTTTTGAGAAAATCAAAATTTCGAAAATGTTTCCATGTAACGGGTAGTTGGGGAACGTCAGATTTTCTTGAAAATGTTCGTGTCGTAACCTTGGAAGAAACTGACTGAACTTAAATACCGTTTTGTATTTTGTGTGATTTTTGCTTTTGAGCTAAGCTGCCCTCAGACACACACAAACATATTTTTCTAAAAAAAAACTCTTTTTTTTTTTGATTCGGGGGAATCAAAATAATATTTCCGGTGAAATCTCGGTATAAAATTTTTGGATGTATTACAGTACCTTCTATATACACTATGTACATATTACATGTAGATGATAAGGCATAATTTTGGAATATAATTAAAAAGCTAAGAAAAAAGGAAAGAATAGGTATTAATAAGGAAGATAATAAATTTATTACACACGAAATACATCAAATCTAGCTACAGATATGCATTTGTGCATTTTGAACATAATTAAAAACAGAGTGCGTGTAAACCCTCTGAAATGCAGTGTACAAACTGAGTGAATCTTGTTAAAATCGTGGCATCAAATGCAGCGCGCTCTCTGAGCCCTTTGCATTTTAAAACGTGCATATTTCGTATAACACGAATGCTACTGACAAAGAAATATTTACCGCCACGGCCACTAAGCATCATTCCTGTCACTAGCCTTCATCTGTATTTAGGAGGATTTATTCTGACCGCGACACAAACGTCACAGGGTGACATAAAAAATACCTTGAGTTCAGAACTTTATCAGGTCTTTTAAACGTGACTTCAAAAGTTAAACCGCAATAATCAATAGAATGTGGAGATAGAAAAAAAAAATGCACATTTTTCATTTGTTTCTTTTTCCACTCCAGAGTTATTATAGTGTTATTTATCTTTCTTTATTTTGTAAATAGTACACAGAAAGAGATGTTAAATTAAATTTAGTTTTATTTATGGACGCTCTTTAACTGGTTCTCACGTGCACTTCTATTTAGAGCGTGACAGAGCGCTTCATTTTGCTCAGAGGCCTCTTTATCGAGTTGAGGTTATTTTACATGACGTAAATCTACGAAAGGGTATTATTTCCCTTCCGAAGGAAGCCATGCCAAGGGTTTTTGCGCCCGAAGAAATCCATCGACCTACGCCGACCTTGAGAAGCAGACTACGCAGGCAATGGTTTTCTGTTAGGCTTATGTTTACGAGATTATCTTTAGCAAATTTTTTAGCTTCATATTAGGTAGGCTTTTTCTAGAGTAACCCACACTTATCGAGATTTGTAGAGAGATAAAGCATTGCACCCAAAACTTCGATACCGAGGTTTCACCGGAAATCCTCTGTGTCAAAAAAAAAAAAAAATAAAAAAAAATAAAAAAAAAAAAACACGTTTTTAAGGAAATATCTCTGTGTGATTGTGGGTGTGGGTGTGTTTCTATCTGTATGTGGGTGTTCACTTGCATGTGAATAGTATAACTCAAAAACGAAAAGTCAGTTAAACACTAAACTTGACCTATAACTCATCTTCTAAGGGAGCGACCGAAGATTTGCAAGAGAATTACCACACCCCAAGCTACTCTCTTTATGGAATTTGTTTTTCAAGATTGCTCAAATGATTTCAATTAAAATACCGCATATTAAATATATTAAACAAAATGTTTGTGTGTGTCTATATACTTATATAATTATATAATTATTTTGGAATAGCCTCTCAAAGTCCCTTCATTTTGAATAACTTTTGCACAACTGGTAAACCACAGTGGATATAAAACTTACATACAAAAATACCATTATAACTTACACTTCATGCCATACACATGTTGTTTTGCTAGGGTGCCGACTTCAAAATAGCACTTGTTATTGGTTACAATTAAAAACATTTACATTTTTCTCAAACAAGAAATCAATGATTTTTCTTTTGTTTTACTCGAAGCCATGTAAAGAGTATTGAATTTGAAAGTCAAGACAGATTTTAAAATATTTATCTATCGCTTTAGCCTAGTTCCCTTATCTCCCTTCTACTAAACGGAACTGATTAATAAAATTATTTCCGGTAATGTTAATCTCCATAGCGTGAAGTAGATAAAAATAATCTTTGTATACATGGTTTGCCGAATAGGTAGAGAGTCACATGTATAGAACAATGGGATTGTTTTATTACAACATAAATGGTTTTATTGGCACTAGTACAGAAAATTTCTAAGTTGCAATCCCTATAAACGACATTAATATTTAGAAAATAATCCTCAAAATTTATTCAGCAAGGTCCACTACATTTTAAAGTTACTGTACGGTGTATCTTCAATTCACAATTATTCATAAATAGCCCATATTTCTTCGAAGAATGATGTAGCATCGATAGTTTCAGTAAGTTGTGAGAGGTAATAGAGCATGTTACACAAATTTATTCATGCAAGATGGTGCTATGTCCCACATCTAAATTACTGTAAAATAATTAATTCCAGAGATATCTGGGCATAATATCACCAATTAGCACTTTACAATTGTTTTCTTCGCGATTTCAAACCAACCGATTTTTGGTTATGAGATTAGAATACCAAAGGGTTTCCTGAGATCCAAATGAAATGAGTTTTATTTATGGACACTCTTTAACTAATGTGGTTCTCAAAGTCTCATTTTATATTAGGCGTGAAAATACAGTTTAATTTTGTTTAGATGTATTTTTATTTACATGCAGTAAATCCACGAAGCGGAACCAATGGCTTTCCTTCCCTTCCGAAGGAAATCATGATAAGGAATATTATGAGAACTAGAGGCTATATGTTATCCCGTAGACTATGGAGGACGACTTGACACACCCAACAACCGCACTATAGCTAAAAGACGATATCTTGTGAAAAAATGATAATCCTCCATGCAATTATTCGTAAAAGGCTGTGCATCGTGTCGTAGAAGAATGGTGTAAGTTGAACAAACGCTCAGTGGAATCTTTCAATATTTTATAAAACCGAAGGTTTTTTTATTGCTGCATTCATACCCAGCCATTAGCTGCACTGGCCATATCTGCAGCCTTCTACTTTCAGAACGCATGCAACGGTGTTCACCATTTTATACATTACATCACACACGCGTTTATATTTGCAGACCCTGGGAATGATAAGGGAAAAATCTTGGCCGAAGAAAAATATCGGGGAATCGAACTAGCGAACCCTTGCATAACAACGTAATTTACCAACTTGTCCATGGGGACAGCAAAAATTCATTTCTTCTCGATTTGTGATGTGTTTTTGTATTTTTTTCTCTTTCTCACATTATTAGCGGTTACATATTTGAAATGACTTAAAATTCATTATGGTATAATGACGTAATTACCTGAAATAGCTTTGTAGATGATTACTTCCAATGAGGTAACGAGAGCGCAAAGTGTATCTTTAGTTTTCTCTGTTAGCAAACAGTAATACGCCATCCTAAGTAGTTTGGGGGTAGCATGTCTGCCTTGCATTCGAGAGGCCGCGAGTTCGAATCTCCGGAAAAGGTTTTTTTTCGGACCTCCATAGTCCTCGAGATCATTTGAACATCATTCATCGTCCATTCAAATCAGGACGTTAAGCGTTAAATATTTTTGCTTTCTCTACACATACTACGTACATAGTGTATAGACAAGGTATTATAATACACCTATCGATACGAGATTTCACAGGAAATATATATTTTGAGACTCCCTGAATCCAAAAAGATAATTTTTAGAAAAATGTCCGTGTGTGTGCGTGTTTTGGGCAGCATAGCTCAAAAACGAAAAGTCCAATAAACACCAAACTTGGATGCAACAAGAATATTTTAAAGAAAATATTCCACCCCCAACTACCCTTTGCATGCAATATTTTTCGAAAATTTTGATTTTCTTAATAATAGCTATAACGATTTTGGTTAAAATGTCCTATATTAAAGTTATTTGCATGACAAGAAAATGTATATCTTGAATTTTCTGAGAATGACCTTTAAAGATATCTTTATTCCAGATGAATTTTGCGAAATTTGGAATAACTGGCATACCGTAAGGGATAGAGAGAAACTTAGTTCATAGTTCATAAATATAGATAACACACAATTTATGTCATATACATTTTTTTCTTGGAGTTGGCCGTTTTCGATTTACTCATTATTGGTTTCAGTTTTAAAATACGGGAATTTGCCAACTCCTGGCATCGCAAATAAGGTATTTCAATCCCATGGCAACCATGTTTTAAAACATTTAACTGTCGATTTAGCTTAGTGTATTCCCTTATTTCCCTTCTACTTACAAAAAAGCAAGTAATAAGGACATTTTCTGTTAATCTTTGTCTCGATTATGATTCATAGCTAGCAGAATAAGCTTATTAACAAAAATTTGTTACATATATGTGGAGAAAGTCATGTGTATGGAGCTAATCAGGATTTTCAAAAATATATTTTACTGGACATGTATAATAAAAATAATAAACTGAAAGTATTTTAATAATTCTGCTATCTCAAAAATTACATTAATGTATATCATATTTATTACCTTAAAATAAGTAATGCAAAATCGATTGCTGCATAAAATTAATACTCTAAAAGTAGTCAGGCTAGAAGTATTCTGTGTGGTAAATTATTTGTATCGAAGTCATTCAGGATCCTGACAGAGTTGAGAAGGAAGTTCAGTTTCAGTTTATTTTGATAGAAGCATCACCTTGTAAATGCTGAGTTTCAAATTTGTGTTACATTTCTGCAGTTTGCATAAATTCCCTGTGTGATTTTTTGTTTTAACGGAATAAATTAAAGTTTTAATTAATACAGATTCTTCGTTTTTTCATTTGATACTTCTGCTCTTCCTTCATTTCTAAGAATACGATCATACGCGATGTATCATGTGGGTGACATAACACCGTTTCGGAGCATCATCGATAACGTTTGCGGAGGGAATATTAAGAGCAGGATGAATTTTGCACCTTACCATCACCTACGTACGTCTTAAGACATGCCTACACTGCTTATTGAGTTTCTGAAAACTAGGAACAAAGAAAAATTGAAGTCATAGAGTATTCAAGTCTTTAATAATTCAACTTCACACATGTTTACATTTGCAATTTATGTATCATCTTGTTTATATCGTCGTATAATAGACATTCTATACTGTTATTCTTTTGGTTGAAACAGTCATTCTTATTTAATTATCTGAGGTATCCCTTTATTCATTTTATTTTATATTCTATTCCTTATGACTCTGTTATACAATTTAATATACTTCAATTTTACCTGATCATTTTTTGTCATCATTCAGATTTCATTGTGATATCAGAATATCGGTGTTGACATGCATTTATAAAATTGCAATGTCGCTTGGTGGCTTCTTTTAATTGATTTATACCATTCAAGTAATTAAATCATTCCATTTTAATCATTTTAACAATGCTATTTTTATTTGTGTAACACATGCACGGTTATAAAATAATTAAATTCAAATACATCTACCACTGAATTATTTTTGTTATGATTATCCATTCTGTACTTTCCTTAAACCATTTTACTTTTATTATCCTCTATCTATAAGTTAAGCAGCCAAATCTAGATAAAAATATAGTGTCTACCAACTTTTCAATTTATTTATTTAATGTAAATTATTTCTCGAGCGTACCCAATGGACCATCAATATTGCATGCACAAACATACGCGTGCTCATACACAAACCCACACACACACACACACACACACACACACACACACACACACACGTGCTCATACACAAACCCACACACACACACACACACACACACACACACACACACACGTGCAAGTATTGTATACGGGATGTAGCGGTGTTGATACAGATATTTTGATAAATGTACCTTAATGTGTATCCACTTTGGTGTGTTAGTAGTTTTTCCTTTTTGTACAACCCACAAACGAATCATATAATTTATTACCTGATGTGTTTTGCATGGTCTTAACTGAGCGGCGAATTGAACATTACCCTTCACATCGGAAATCCACTTTTGGGTCCCCCCTGAATCCAAAAAACGCATTTTTTGAAAAAGGTCTGTGTGTGTGTGTGTGTGTGTGTCTTTCTGTGGACAGCATAGCTCAAAAACGAAAAGACCGTTAAATACCAAATTTGGCTAATGCTCTAACGATTTTGATTAAAATCTCTTATATTTCAGATGGTTACATGCTAAATAAAATGTATTCTCGAATTTTCTGGGAATAGCCTCTAAAGACCTCTTTATTCTGGATATTTTTACTGGAAAACCGTAAGAGATAGACAAAAACTTACTTCACAACAAATGTAGATCCCAATAAAACACACAATTTATGTAATTTGCATTTTTTCGTGGAGTTGACCGTTTTCGAGATATTCTTTGTTATTGATTTTAATTTTAAAATACTTAAACTTTCCTCATAAGGAAACTTGTCAACGCTTGGCCACGCAAAGAAACGGATTTCAATCCCATAGCAACCGCATTTTAAAACATTTGACTTTTGGTTTAACCTACTTATTTCCCTTCTACTTAAGTAAAATTACCGTTTCTGCTAATATTTTAGCATTAAATAAATAGAAGAATAAGCTTAATAGCAATCATTTGTTAGAGACGTAGATAAAATCATGTGAATGGAACACATCATATTTTTCTTCCATTTATGCACACCTCAATACGTGATATATTAAGCTAGGTAATTTGGGGTCATTGGTCTAGCAGAAACCATTTAAACTGAGTTCCGATGCAACGTTCGTCATAGCGAGGCCATTCAATCTAGGTTACGCCTTCCCAACACGGCCTTTTTTTTTATCAAAATAGAATATCAAAAAAATACAGTTCCGGAGTCTGGCCGGGATTATTTTATGACAAATAAATATACATACTCATGCCCAAAGCGGAGACTCGAACCCACGATCCCCTGCGCCACGAAGCACCAAAGCTTTAGCGGGTGCATCCCATGGGGGTCGGCGCGCCGTAGGAAAATTAAACAGTGTATCTTGCCTTCATAGAGGTACTAACCATCCTGAAAATATACTACTCTTAATAAGTAAAATTATATGACCGAAAATTAAGCAAATATTCATGTAATGCTGTTCTTTACATTGCTCTTAATTACCAATACAGATTATCAACACTTTTACACCTAACAGAATGTGCATACAAAGTGGGAGAAAAAAAATTGCAAAAATTTAACCACAATATAAGGCTTAAAGTCACTGTGTCACTTCGTTACAATGAATTACTGTGATTATACCACCGATTCAGTATAAACTTTGAATATAATTCTTTGTTAAATAACTCCAGACTAATTTTGTATCAAGAAAACTCATTTTTCCACATGGGAAAGTTATCTGTATGTTATATCCTTTATGAAAGTTGTTTTAAGCCTGAAATAATATTAGTTTGATTAATTGTTATAATATACATGCATGCATATTAAATGTAAGAGGCGTAATTTATGTCAGGGATTAAATTTTGTATTCTGACTGAACTGACTGTGCAGAACTTATTTTTACTTTCTCTATACGTGCTATGTACATAGTGTATAGAGAAGGTATTGCACTCCACCAAAAGCTTCGATACCGAGATTTCACCGGAAATATATGTTTTAAGGACCCCTGTATCCAAAAAAAGTCTTTTCAGAAAAAGGTTCGTGTGTGTGTGTTAGTGTGTCCGGGTATCCGTGTTTCTGTGAACACGATAACTCAAAAACGAAAAGTGGGTAAAATACCAAACTTGGTATTTAAGTTTAGTATCTTCAAGGGATGCGACACGAAGATTTTGAGAAAAATCCCCCCACACCAAACTACCCTTTATATGGAACTTTTTTCGAAATTTTTGATTTTCTAAAAAATGGCTCTAAAGATTTTGATTAAAATATCGTATATTAAAGATATTTACATGACAAAGAAAATGTATATTTTGAATTTTCTAGGAATAGTCTCTGAACACTATTTTATTCTCGGTCAATTTTACCAAATTTAAACTGCTAAACTGTAAGAGATGGACAAAAACTTACCACACAACATATGTAGAGCACCTACCTTAAAACACACAATTTATGTTATATACATTTTTTTGTGGAGTTGATTGTTTTTGAGATACTCCTTGTTTGTTTGTTTTTTTCAGCTATAAAGACATACTTTTCTCATACAAGACTTTGTGAAATCGTGTCCATACAAACAAAGGAACTTCAGTCGCAGAGCAACCAGCTTTTGACTGTCACTTTAACCTATGGTACTACCTTATTTCGCTTCTACTTACAAGGAAGCAATTTCTGCTGATTTCTTCTCGGTTAGCATGAAGTAAATAGAAGCATAAGCTTTTCAACAATAATTTGTTGCAGAGATGTAGAGAAAGTCATGTGAATGAAACACTTCAGATTTTTATATAATTATACCTCATGTTTCATCTATCATTGCTCTTTTCCTTTGGGTCTGCAGTTTTATTTTGGTTGATTTTAACATTGTATCTCGGATAGAGGTTCTGCTAATTATGAGGTTTTGGAGATGCGTAGCCAAGCCAACTGTTAGTAACATTTTATAAAATCAGCTAGTAAACCTGTCTAGTCTAACGGAGGTCTGGTATAGATGGATTTTGCACGTTAATGAGCTAAAAGCGGACGACAAAAAGGGGTCTATATGATGTATAAGGCTTAACGGGTTTTATAAATTGAACACTTCTAGGAGCAGGTGATTCATCTTATGCCTACTGTACTTAATTTCTTCAATGCAGCTGATATGACATCTGCAATTTTTTTTTCTGGGATACCAAAAACATTGCTTCTTCATTGTGAACTTTAGCTCATTGCTAATTTAATTACATTTTGCACAAAAGTCGTGTGTAGGACATGAGCTATATACGTAGTCAGACAGAAAAATTCAATTCCATGGATGAGATTTGAAACACGGAGCTTCCATTCTTTAGCCGGTTGCTCTAACCACTGAGCTACCATGGCAACATGTCGGCACGGCGAGTCAGTTGAGAAATGTAATGTCTTGTCGGCGTACTGCCATGATAGCTGAATGGTTCGAGTAACACAGTTTAAATACCGGTTATGGTATGACTTTATCTGTTTGGTTCTACCATTATTATAATTATTTCATAGCAATTTCTTTTGGATTTATTAACGGCTCATTAATTACTGGATACTTATTGCTTCTACGTAGTATAAAGGCTACATAGTTCCTGGTATTATCTTGACTCTATCCTTCATTACACATGATCGTAGGAAGTGGCCAATTCAGTACATTGGCGCGTAAAATTCCAACCAATCGGAACTATTTATTACCTCTGCATCTAACCTTTTTTTTTATCACACTACGTGCATTTGTTTTCTCCCTGAACTAATGTTCGTCTCATAATAGTATTAGTGTGGAATGATATTCCCGTACATAATGGCGGAAGTTTCAAAAAGTTTTGGGGAAAGGTCTTTCGCTGAAATAGACATAATCAACGAGGACTTGATTTATGATATGGACAAGCTATAATATCAATCTTCATAAAATTACAATTAAATCTACCTTGAAATTATGTTTTCAATAACAATCCATATTATAAATAAAATTTACTGTAATCCAGTAGACGGAGATTATTAATTAATAAAGGGCTATTAAATTGGCATTGTGATGCAGTGATTTCGGTGCAGATATACATCAAGACAAATTTTTAGTAATCAGTGTTATTTTATTCACGAAATAGTCTTATTAAATACAACTCAAGCTACAAATTGTTTCTGGATAAATTATGAAAAATAAAAAAATGTTCTAAAATAATTTGTTTTTCTAAATGTTTCTAAGAACTTATTGAGAGCCTTCGTATTTCGTTTCCTTAAATGTTTATATAAGTTGCTATATCCTTTAATTACAGGAAACTAAACAGAATCCGAGTTTTCCTTGCAGTGCTGTGTATTTTGTTGTTTTCTAAGTAAATGTGACAAGATGCTAATTAAAAGGTAGCAGGCTGTAATTGAGAATTTTTAACGTTAAGAAGTAATTTGTAGGTAGAGTTTGCATCATGTGGTGGTGTGTCAAAGACAGCCGTGGCACCATTTGCAAACAAGAGGTACTTCTCCATAGTCACGTTAATTGGCAAAGAGACGGGAAACCACCCGCATCGATCGCCCGTACATCAAAACGTTTTCGCTGGAGTGAGTCCAAACAAATGGTGCGTGACCAATTGGGGCGTTATTTCCTGACATGGTCGCTAGGAAGTGACACTTGATGGGAGAGATACTTAAAAGTTATTGATTTATGAAACGTGTATGAACCAATTAATTGGTCTGGGATCTCACCTGCAGACGGGCCTCTGGCGTCGCCTCGCAAACCTCATAATTTGCATAACATATCCCATGTCAGCATGTGGATGTATCAGATAGTGGACTGCAGATACCACCACGAGATACCCTGAGGTTATCTGGCAATGTAGTGTTGGTTACATACAGATAACCAAGCGTTTAAACACGCGGTTTTTAGATCAGTAAATAAAACGTTTTGCTATTCTAGCATTTATGCTTAAATGACTGCATTCTGTAGAGGAAGAACATAAATTATGGGATCATCTAAGTTATAACCGTTCCATTCAAAATGTTAACTTGGACTTTTTCTTTGTTAATACAAACCTCTCAGATAACTCACTGATTATTCTGGGAAGTCGGCGACGATTTGCAGTGCAGCAATGAGCGCGTCACTTCAGTCAATAGAAATCACAAATGACAGAAAGAAGTGGTGTACGCGTGGAGTAAAACACGTCTTATGGCAGCCTTTGAAGCTGGCATGTTAACCTTTTGAGTAGCACGGTAATATACGTTTACTTTCTTCACTGTTCAACTATAGCTATTATAAAAAAAATCTGATGCGTAACATTCATATAACTTTCTCTCATCTCTGTAACAAATTATTATTAAAAAGCTTATTCTTCTATCTACGTCATTCTAACCAAGATAAACATTATCATAAATTGTCCTAATGACTTGGTCCCTTTTAATTAGAAGGGGAAAACTCTAATTTATTCCATTCGCATGGTGTTCTCTAGCTTTACGGCAAACAAAACTTTTCTGCAAAAGATAATCCGTTATCTACATCATGGTAATCAAGATAAACATAAGCAGAATTAGTTTTATTACAAGCTCCTTGTAAGTAAGGAGGAAATGAGAAAACGCACAGGCTAAAGCGATAGTCCCGTCCTTTAGAAGCTATTCATATGTGAAAAAATTGAAATTTCAATCTCTTTGCTTTCCAAGAAAAACAAACGAGAAACGAGAAAAGTTTAAAGTGGCTAAAATTGAAACTAAAAAGCCATAATATCTCGTAAACGGTAAAATATAGAGAATATATATTACATAAATTGCGTGCTTTAATGAAATCTACATTTTTTGTATAATAAGTTTTTGTATATCTCTTACGGTTTGCCAGTTATACAAAAGTCATCCAGAATGAAGGTCTTCAGAGTATATTCCCAGAAATTCCAACATAACCATTTCGTATGTCATAAAAATATCTTAAACATACGGGATTTTAATCAAGATGGTTAGAATCATTTTCGAGAAAATAACATTTTTGAAATGCTTACATGTAAAGGGTATTTATGGGAGGGGGGAATTTTCTTGGAAATCTTCATGTCGCATCTTTGGAAGACACCAAGTTAGGCATTTAACGGTTATTTCGTTTTCGAGCTATGCTGCCCACAGTCAAACACCGACACACACAGGAACATTTTTCTATTTTTTTTAATTCAGGGGGTCTCAAAGCATGTATTTCCGGTGAAATGTCGGTATCGAATATTTGGGTGCAATATAAAATCTTCTCTATACACTATATACATAGTTCGTGTAGAGGAAGTAAAGCTCCATATAGATATTTTTTCCTCTAAACGTACTATGCATATAGTTGCTAGAGAAAGTATTGTATTCCATACAAAAATGGATACTGAGATCTCACCGGAAATATATGTTTTGAGAACTTCTAAATGGCCCCCAAAGCTATTTTTAGAAAAAGGACAGTGTTTGTATATGTGTGTGTATGTGTGGACAACATAACTCAAAAACTATATGTCTGTTACATTCCAAACTTGCTATTCAAGTTAGTTTCTCCCAAAAATGCGAGAAGAAAATCCTTTACCCGAGACAACTCTTTATATGGAAAATTTTCAAAACTGTTGATATACCGTATATTAAAGGTGTTTAAATGACAGGGTGTGTATCTCGAACTTTCTGGAAATACTTCTCAACTATATACCGAAAGAGAGAGACAAAAACTTACTACACAAAAATGTAGATCTTGTTAAATGTCAGTTTTGACGCTAACCGTTTCTGAGATTTATTCCTGATAATTGGTTTTAACTTAAAAATATTATACTTTTTCAAACAGGAAGTGTGTTTTTTTTCTTACTTTTTATTCCCGACCATGCAAAAAAGCGAATTTCAATGACAACCACACAGCAAAAGATTTTAAAACATTTGACTATTTATTTAGTATAATACATTCCCTTAATTCCCTTTTACTAATAATAAATAATAAAGTCGTTTTGCTAATGATTACCTCGATTAACACAGAGAGAAATAAGAATAATCTTTTGTAAGAAATATGTTTGTAGAGCAGATAGAGAAGTCATGTGAATAGACATATTTTTTCCTATAAAGGCTGTTAGAGGTAAAAGTTGAATATATGTATTGCTGAATAAGAACAGTGTAATTAACATCAATTACAGACTTATAATTTTACTTATGAATAGTAGTATGCTTTCAAGTTGGTTAGTACCGCCAGAAGACGGACACAAACACGACACACACATATTTATTTTCACTGAGATCACGGGTCAGAAGGCGTTAACTTGAGCGTTATAGCGAAGGCTGTATCGGAAATGAGTTTCAAGGCTTATTGCAAGACCAATGACTCAATACTACATATGCCAGATATCACGTATTGAAGCATGAAACCGAGGAAGCAAAACGTATGGTCTAACTGACCGTTGCTTATTTTGTCGCGCTATTAAGACCATGCAAAACACATTAGTAAAGTATGTGATTTTGTGAGAAAAAGAAACTAACACACCGAAGTGGATTCACATTAAGGTGCCATTTATCAAAATTTCAGTATCTATACCCTAACACCTATATTTAATTTATTTGTAATAAAATTGTCTTAATTGAATTAAAACACACAACTGTTGGAACAGTCAATTTCAATTACTCTACAACAATTTATTTCTCTCAATTAACGCTGTACTGTTGGTTGTGAATTGCTTCGGCTGTCTCTCTGACCCGACTGTTCTTTCCAAAGACTTAGTCACAACTGACCTGCTACGGCCCTCTTATTTAATCCCCATAAACACATCAAGGACATTTCCAAGGTTAGGGGATGACTACACATAGCTTTTACCACCCTTTCTTGGACCGTTAATTTCTCATGTTCATATACTAAGGTGGTAGACACCTACAACAATTCGGTATACTACGTAAAGGGCTGCTCCGCACGGATTTACCTATAGCTACAAAAGTAGTCTTCGCCCACGTAACACACCTGTAACAATTCGGGTGATTAGGTAGAGTGGATCCATCATTATTTGTGCATGCAGTAACAATACCTCCTAATAGATAAATGATTGCTGTAGTCTACATTTTATTCTACTAGTGGATTTTTTGTAGCAGGTAGTTATCCAATCATCATGTAATTTACCAAATGTATTACTCTGTATTCTTTAGTATGGTTTACCGATGTCTATTACTACATTCAGCCATGATAGAATTAATAATAATAATAATAGTAATATTAATAGTTTATTATTAAGTAATCATTTAAATAATATGTAATTGAGAGGAATTAGCATACGTTGCTAAAATGATAAAAGAAGTGATCAAACTAGCCCCGCCGTGGCCGAGTGGTTAGACCACTCACCTCTCACCTAGACGGTCCAGGTTCAATCCCTAGCGATCGCATGTGAGATTTGTGTGGCTGCATTATCAGAAAAAATCAAAACCACTTTCAAAACTCAACTGATTATTGAATTTGAAAGGACTATATGATATATGCGAAAAGTGGCAGTAATTAGATGTGCATGGTATACAGTGGAATTATGTTTTACGCACTTTTTTGTGGGATACCATTACCGCAGGGTGTATGTCCAGGAATAATAACCGCATTTGGAGATGTGTAGTACTCCCGAGAAACTTGAACTAAGGTATGAAATTTGATTTCTTCTCAACATGGAACCAAACGTCACCTTCCCCCCCCCCCGTTCTTATTAATAAGTAAATAGGCAGAGTCAGACTGAAAAATTCAATGCCATGCCCGTTTTTTTTGTAGTGTTTAACGCCCGCTTTAACTACTTATGGCACCGCAGGCGGTGACACTGATGATATATGAATGATGATGGAGCACTGGTGGAATGCGATGGTGGGGAAAACCGGAGTACCCGGAGAAAACCCGCCCCAGCGCCGTTTTGTCCACCACAAATCTCGCATGCGGTCGCTTGGAATCGAACCCCGGACATCTAGGTGAGAGGCAAGTGGTCTAACCACTCGGACACGGCGCGGCCGATGCCATGGTCGGGATTTTAACCACGAATCTCCCGGTTTCTAGCCGGTTGTTTTACCACTGAGCTACCATGGCAACATTCCGGTATAGCATTGAATTTCTTTCTGACTCGCATGTTTCCCAGTAAACCACAAGGTGATGGCAAATTATTTGAGCTGACACACATTAATGGCGCCGGTCCCCATGGCCGCGCTCTCCAAGGCGTCCCGCTTTGGTGCTTCGTAGCGCTGGGGATCGTGAGTTCGAGTCCCGCCTTGGGCATGGGTGTTATATGTTTGTGTATATGCGTGTGTTGTAAAAGTAAGAAAGCAAAAAAAAAAAAAAAAAAAAAAATGGCGACTTACAATGATCACTGGGAAACATGCGAGACAGTTAAGAAACTCAGTGCTATGCCGGCATGTTGCCATAATAACTCAGTGGCAGATCAACCTACTAGAGATCGGGAGATCCTTGGTTTACATCCCGACTATGGCATTGAATTTTGCAGTCTGCCTCTACCTATCCAACTCCTGCCCTACACACGGCTTGTGTGAAAAAATTGCATCAATATGTAAAAAACTCGTGAAGTAATCGTTCTCCTTATAAAAATTTGTATAAGCACTTGCTTTGACATTACAAACAGGATGGAATAAAAAAAAATATATTTCTATTTGCCCCATGAGAATGTTTGCTTCTCAGAACTAAGTGTAAATACATCGTATACTACACTACAGATACATCAACAGTTCATTAAGTGAACAAGGTATCTGAATTACGAAACAATGGAAAATGCGATATTTAAAAGGGATATCTCCCGTTCTGTTATCGCCGACGACATACCAAAGTATACAAAAAGACCTACAGGCTGTAAATATTCCCTTTCTCTTTCTACAAAAGAAAGAATCCACTTTCAAAAACATTAAGCCTTTTTAGTATAACCAAAGTAGTGGACCGTCTTGAAATAAAATTAGTTCCATGAAATCAACTGTTTATTCTTGTTTCCTACATGGAAAAGAAAAAAAGAAATACACATAAGTGGTCAAATAGTCACCTTTTTGACATTTAGTCAGTTTTAGTTCATTCGTATACATAAAAATCAGTGTACCACTCTCATAACTTTCTCTATCTATTCTGTAACAAATTATTCTTTATAAACTTGTTATTTAATCTACCTTATATAAATTGGGATAAAAATTAACAGAATGGTCTTGTTATTTATTTATTTATTGGGAAATACGAGAATACACTACGCTAAAGCGATTATAGCTTTTTTTAAAGTTGATTGCTATGTAATTCTCTTCTCATCGGCTCTCTTTGCATAGCAGGAGTAAAACAAAAAAGAAACAGAAATGACAATTACCGTTTTAAGAAAATTAACTATTTTTAAACTGAAACAAATAACAAGGAATATCTTGCAAATACCTAACTCAACAAAAAATGTATATGATATAGGTTGTGTGTTTAAACGACATCTATATTTTAGTTTTGTCTATTGTCTATTTTGTGCAAAAACGATTCAAAATGAAGAGGTCTTTACAGGCTATTACCAGAAAAGTCAAGATTTTATTTGCCATCTAAGCAGCTTTAACGTGCTCTGTTTTAATTAAAATTGTTAGAAACATTGTTGACGACATTTTCGAAAATGTTTCCATGTAAAGGGTCTTTTGGGGTGGGAATTTTCTCAAAAGTCTTCGTGTTGTATCTTTGAAAGGTGCAGAACTTAAATAAAAGTTTAGTATGTAATCGACTTTTGTTTTCGAGTTATCAAGTTCTACATACCCACGCGCGCGCGTGTCCCTTTTTAATTTTTTTCCTTTTTTTTCATTCCGGGGATCCTTAAACGTGATAGAGATTTTATATGTTATGTAAATATACTTAATGTGCAATATTCTAATCAAAATCGTAAGAGAATTTTTGAACAACTTTTGTTTTGAAACATTTTCTATGTAAAGGGTAATTTGACATAGATGGATTTTCTTGAATGTCTTCGTGTCGCTTCAAAAATGCTGAATTTAGTTATCAAGTTTGGTAATTAAACAGCTTAACGTTTTTAAATTATGTTGTTCACAGAGATACACACAAATCCTTCTTATATTTTTTTACTGTTTACTTTCTCTACACGTACTATGGACATAGTGTATAGAAGATATTGTAATGCTCCCTAAAATTCGATACAGAGATTTTACAGTAAATACATGTTTTGAGACGCCCTAAATAAAAAAATAGAAAAATGTCCATGTGTATCTGTGTGTGTGTGTGTGTGTGTGTGTGTGTGTGTGTGTGTGTGTGGGCAGTATAGCTCGAAAAGGAAAAGACCGTTGAATAAGTTTGCGATCTTCCAAGGATGCGACGCGAAGATTTTCAAGAAAATCCCCCTACCCCCAACTAGTCTTTATATGGACAAAAATTCTAAAATTTTGATTTCCGCAAAATTGGCTCTAACGATTTTGATTAAAATCTCGTATATTTAAGATATTTACATGATAAATAAAATGAATATCATCAATTTTCTGGGAATAGCCTCTGAAGACACGTTTCTTCTGTATGAATTTTGCAGAATTTTGCATAACTGGTAAACGGTAAGAGCGAGACAAAAACTTACCACACAACAAATATAGAGCTCGTTAAAACACACAATATGTGTCAGATACATTATTTTCCTGGAGTTGACCGTTTTTGAGATATTTCTTGTTTTTAGTTTGAGCTTTAAAATATTTTTACTTTTCTCATACGGGAATTTGTCAACTCCTGTCCATACAAGCAAAGGTACTTCAATCACATAGCAACCAGCTTTTAAAAGATTTGACTATCGATTTAACCTATGGTACTCCCTTACTTCCTCTCTACTTACAAAGAAGCCAGTTATAAGACCATTTCTGCTAAATTTTTCTCGATTAGTAGCTTTTTTAACAATACTTTATTGTAGAGATCTAGAGAAAGTCATGTGAATGGATTACATCAGATTTGTTTATACAAGAGACCCTAAAATAATGTTCGTTATCGAATTTTCGAGTACAGTACAATGTCTACTAAAATCAGGTCATTAGAAACGTTGATATTCAACGTTACCTTACCTGCAATCTTTATGCATGTGCTAATAATCTCCATAGTAAAATAATAATTTTGTATTCGCTTCACTTTTGGAGGGTAAATGAAGTGCTTGATCCGTAAGTAAGGAACGGCGCGGGTTTTAAGCCCCTTCTTCCTAGTATGATCCTTATGCTCAATTACTTGAACGCGAACTTTAAAGGCGAGGAAAGATTTTGAAAACATTATGTAGAACAGGCTTCACCTCTGGCATCTTTCTTTATTCCGTTGTAAAGCTGTCTCTTTGCTATTCACGAGTGTATGAAGAAGATAACTCGAATGGTCGGCGGAGCGAGAAATGCTACCAGAAGCGACGGTGGCGACGTCTAGTGAGCGACACAAGAAGAGCAGCATTATCACATTAATAGTCTCACCCTCACCCTCCCCTCAATAGCGTTGATGCGACACTCGCCCCTTTCGTCTCTTCGGGGCTATAGGCTCAATGCGAGTGTGCAGAAGAAGGGCAAAGCAATTGTAAAGAAGTGCTTTAGTTCCGGAATCTGTAAACAGGAGAAAAAACAGGTGTCTTTTATTGTGAGCTTAGAATCCAAAATCAACCCAGTTTCTTTGAAAGCGTTGTATTGAGGTTAACAAAAATCCAAAAACTAAGGAGTCACTTACAAGAAAGCCTTGTTGCCTTAAGGCATTGGATCTATCACATTTGAGCAACGTTTGAAAAAAGCATCTGGTGTGTTTAATTTATATGACTTCCTCTACATCTCTATAACAAACTAATGTTAAAAACTTTATTCTTCTATCAACATCATTCTAAGTAAGATTAACATTAGCATTGCCATCTTGGAATTTAAAATCCCTTTTTTTGCATGGCCAGAACTTGACAAATGCCAAAATGTGGTAAGTTAAAATATTTTAAGACAGAAACCAATAAAAAGGAATGTTGCAAAAATGGTTAACCCTACGAAAAAATGCAGCTGACATAAATTGTGTGTTTAATGAGCTCTACATCTTTCTGTAGTAAATTTTGGTTTATCTCTTAAGGTTTATCAGTTATGCTAAATCCATTCAAAATAAAGAGGTCTTCAGAGGTTATTACAGAAAATTCAAGTTATAAATTTTATTTGTCATGTCAATATCTTTAATGTGCGGTATTTTAAACAAAATCTTTAGAGATATTTCTTAGAAAATCAAACGTTTTGAACATTTTTCACGTAAGGAGTAGTTTGGGGTGGAGAAATTTTCCTAAAAATCTTCGTGTCGCATTCTTGGAAGACACTAAACTTAAATAGGTATCAGTGCATAAAAGTACACACAATCACGATAATTTTTTTTTCTAAAAAGTATTTGCGTATACAAGGGAGCCTAAAACGTGTATTCGATGAAATCTCGGTTTCGAATTTTTGGGTAGAGAGCAATACTTTCGCTACTTACGTCTCATGTACATACTATGTAGAGAATGTATTTAAAATAAATGTTTTTAAAATGAAATGATATAAATTCTAAATGATAAGAAAAACTATCGCTTTTCCTAATTGGCACACTTTAACTACCAACTACAGACGCTATAGATGACTGACTGGCTACACATGAGTATTGGTAGGCACTCCCAACTTTGAACCATATTTTCTTGCAAAATGTTTTTACAACAGTTTTCTATACTCACAAAATTCTACACATTACAAATTTTCTGTGTTTTGATTCAAAATGTTTATACCGGCTCTCATAAGCACATCAAAAAGAGTAGCATGGTTTTTCCACAATGCTTGTGTATTAGGAATAATTATTAACTTTTTAAAAATCAAGAGTTTTTGAGAGTACGAAGAGCAATCATTTTTCTACATTAATTAGAGCTAAAAGAAAAATATAATATGAAACATTTATTTTACATTTATTTGCCGTAAAACTGGATATTTTGTGTGACATTTTTTAAAAATGTACTTATACTTTATGTGACTTATTTTTATTAGAACAGTAAATTTATACAATAAAATTATTTAAATAATCATTCAGGCTAGAATTTTGATAAATAGAAAAAATATCACTATTATTGTGTATCATAAGTGGTATAAATTTCAATAAGATATCTTATATACCCTGGACTTTCACAAATTCATCACCTTAAACAATGCATACTCTCTACTGAATTTTCGACAAAATTTCGAGAAAAAATCTTGATGTGTTTTATGCATAAGGCCTTCTCTGCTAGTTAGTTTTATGTTAATCCATGTAATCTTGCTAACTTAGTTGTTTTTTTAGACAAGCCATGTACAGGGCAAGATTGAAAAAAAGTAGATTCAGAGAAGGTTCATTCATATTTACACATTTCGTAACACATTACAGTAGATAAAGCAATAATTAGATTTTTACGTTCTACAATGTATTATGAACATAGTGAGTAGAGAATATATTGGGTATTTTGCCGGAAATTTATTTTCCTCAAAGCAATAGAGCAATTTAAAAAACATAAATAACTACTTCTAATTTTAGAAAAGTATAAATATTTTAAAATTCAGACAGTAACAAGGAATAGCTTAAATTTGGCCCCGTTGTGTGGTGATAGCACACATTCAAGAGGTCCCGAATTCGAATCTTGGTAAGGGACAGTTTTCCGAATCTTGGTAAGGGACAGTGAACTACAAAATAATGCGAGAAGTGGCTTACAATACACAAAAGTTGACAAAAAAGAGTAGATGGGTAATAATTTTGATGCATGTCCGAGTTGAAGAAAATGTTAAAGCATATTACTGTATTGTTCAATTCCATTAATTGGAGATATTGGGCGATTTCTTTGAATATTGTTCTTATTGTATTCTAAACTGTCATTCAATTGCTAGACTATTGATAGTGCTATTGGTTTAGATGAGCTGTGGCTTTAATAGGATTTCCCCATATCTATATCGCTGACTGAGCCACCTCTTTCAAATACACGAGGTTCTAATAATGCCGATTTTTTTAGATGTATGCACCAAGTTTGGTATTTTACGGTCCTTTCGTTTCTGAGCTGTGTTGTCCACAGACACACACACACCTTTTTTATATAAAGGACTTTTTTCGGACTCAGGGGACCTCAAAACATTATTTCCAGTGAAATTTCGATATCGAAATTTTGGATGGAATACAATACCTTCTATATTCACTAAGTACATTGTAAATACGGATTAGCGAAAGTAAAAAGTAATGCTCATTAAAATATTCACTGTATGTTAAATAACGTTTGGCAGTTTCGTTGTTTTTGTCTGGAATTGTCCAGTACTTCAAAATACACACTTTTGAAATATTACATCTATTTTTGCCTCTCATCAGAGGCACACGTCACTGTCGAACTAGTGTCCTATTTACGTACTTCAAATCACCAGTTGTTTCATATGCATCTTTCCTATTATCCATTTCACCGTTATTTTATATCATCACTTTCATACCGGTATCGGATTGATCAACCATTCTGGCTACTTTCTCTGAACCAGAGTGTCTACTCCTCAACAGGTGATGGCTTGGAAGTCCTATATACGAGGAGGGTAAACATAGGAAGAAGGAAAGAAACAGTAATTCGATGAGCAAACAACTTATCTTGAAAATTGTCTGCTTCAAACAACTCCAACATTTTATTCCGATTTAGTGTTTGTAATGTTCTTAATCGGCAGTACATCTCCGTTTAAAGTTTATTAAGAATTTATTTAAATGCTGTTAAGGGTGATCCACGAAATAAATGAATTCACAGGTGTTAGCTAACAACTTTCTGGCAGTAAACTACAATTGCTGGCCTCGACTATTTTAAAATAATACATAGCAAATATATGCTATAAAGTCACCAAAGTTAATAATTGTATAGATATAAACACAAATAACTATATATTATATTACTTGGGAAGTAAATGGGTTCGTTTGTGACTCGGGTTCAGGAGCTCGAGGATTCGCTCTCCGCTTTTTGGGCGGGAGAGGAGTTCTCTGTGTCGCCAGCTGAATGCTGGGTACGTTTCTTTCATCCCCCGAATGTCCATCCCTCAATATCGTTTCCATTGTAACACTTAAAGGACTTGTGTTTTTAGATTTAATATTTGTATTATCAATGATTTGTAATTATTTAATTAAAAATAAATTATTATAAAATTAATGCCAACGAAACGTCATAAGAAACCTTATTTGCCTTTATTTTCTTTAATTTTGTCTTTTTCTCGTTTATCCTTCATTCAGTTAGTTTCTTTAACGTTTGAGGGTGTCGGCCAAGATGATCGGTATGGCGTGGTAGGGAAAACAATGCTCCAACTTTGGCTGGTTGTGGGAATGGGGACCATTCCTGGCGGATCTTTGGGACCATTTGGGTGGAGGCTCAAGTTTACCTGTCTTCTGCTTGTGTGACTGTCGTGGTACTTAAATATGGAAACTATAGGTACCCTGTCTTTCTGTGACATCGCCCCTTATTTCAGTCGCCTCGTTGTAGTCCCTCACTTCATATCTCCCTCCTGAGGGTACCCCCTCGTGAGTCATACTGTAACAATTGTCTTTATTGGCTTAAAATGTAGTTACAAATAACGCTTTAAATTCACTGTTTCAAATACTTCACTGGATGTCTCAATGCGTAGACAGTTTATGGCCACAGGTTATCCATGGGTCGCGTACCACTGCGCGGTAACACTCCAGTCACTCACGACTCGATAAAATTCACCACAAAACACAACTTTTTTCTCCTTTTATAGTAAGAAAATGACGTCACATTACTTTCTGGAAGCTTCTAGAAGCCCACAATTCGAGAAGGCCTGGAAATCGTGTTCCAGCAGGTTCAGCCGTGTCGCACTCCCTGATCCTGTTTACACAAGCTCTTGTTGCCCAAGCGATATCTCACATTCCAAACTAGACTGTCGCATACCAGAGCGAACGCGAGAAAGATCGTACGCATTGTCACAGTACAATAATCTCAGATTCGTTGCCGAGTCCTCTCCGTCCGTTCGTGTCATATCCAATATCTTGACATTCTTTTACAATAGTAATTAAGCAGAAGCAACCCACCGAAATTCGGTATAATATTGCGACTACACCCTGTGGCCGTAATAGCCAAAAATGTCTGTATGGCCTGTTTTGAAAGTTATAGCTGTTGTTGGCATCCATTATTAAACCTGTCGCAGTAAGTTTCATTGACATCGCAGCTGTGATTGTTACCACTGTACGAATGGCCACGTGTTCTTTGTAATTGAAGCCGCGCATTGTTGAGTGAATTTGTGAATACCGGCAGTGTACTGCAATTGCAGAAGTTTCTGGAACTTTTCAGTGACGTAACCAAAAGACATAAAAATCTGTTTTGACATTTACATAGCTTTCTCTATGCCTATGTAAAAATAATTGTTAAAAAGTGTATTATTCTATCTACTTCATACAAATCGAGATAATAATTAGCAGAAATGTCCCTATTACTTCCTTCCTTGTAAATATCAGGGAAATAAAGGAGTACCAAAGACTAAAGGGACAGTCAAATGTTTTAAAAGCTGGTTACCATGAGGTTGAGGTCAATTTCCTTGCGTAAGTAGGAGTTTAAAAATTCCCACATGAGAAAGTTTTCAAGTATTTTTAAACTGAAACCAATTACAAGAAACATCTCGAAAATGGTCAGCAGCACAAAAAACTGTATATGACATAACGAGATTTAACGAGATCTACATTTATGTGTGGTAGGTTTTTTTTATATCTCTTACCTTTACCAATTATACAAAATTCAGAAAATTCATAGCCTTCAGCTATTTCAAGAAGATTCAAAAATACATTTTATTTGCATATAAATATCTTTAGTATACCGTATTTTAATGAAAATCATTACAGCCATTTTTGAGGAAGTCAACATTTTCGAGATTTTTTCCATGTAAAGAGAAGTTTGGAGGGGGGATTTTCTCCAAAATGTTGCATTTTTCTTTCTTTTTTGTAGTGTTTAACGCCCGCTTTTACTACTTGTGGCACCGCAGGCGATGACACTATGATACATGAATGAAGATGGAGCACCGGTGGAATGGCGGGGGAAACCGGACTACCCGGAGGAAACCCTCCCCTGCTCCGCTTTGTCCACCACAAATCCCACACGTGGTCCCTTAGGATCAACCCCGGACCGTCTAGGTGAGAGGCAAGTGGTCTAACCACTGGGCCACGGCGCGGCCCAAAATGTTGTGTTGCATCCCTGAAAGATATTAAACTTACATATAAGTTTCGTATTTTACCAACTTTTCATTTTCGCGTTGGCGTGTTCATGAACACACACACAAACACACTCACTCTCTCTCTCTCTCTCTTGAAGGTTGTTCTAATTTTTTTTATTTTTTATTTATTTTTTTTCTTTTTTTGAGTATGGAACACCCTAAAAGTTGTGAAATCTCCACATCGAATTTTTGATTGGAATAAAATACCTTCTCTATACATAGTACGTGTAGAGAAAGTAAAAAGGGGCAACGAAGCAGTGCCCGTGTGTGCAGATTTCACGGGGAATGCAACGTGCGCAAAAGTGAACGAGTTCGACGGGAATTTCGTAATGAACAGTATCGTGACCGCAACGATCGTCGAAAAGGGAATGAATAGCAAAATGTTTACGAAAGACAAGTTATTTGCGAGCAGATTGTAATAAGTTAATGGAGAAATAAGAAATTGTTGGAGAAATGATTTTTGTTACAATATTATTTCGAATCTTACAAATACATAAAGTGCAATATCTGTTTAGGCGAAATTAATAATTCAAAGAAAATCACGCACAATGCATATTCAGCCGAATTCTGTCATATGCATATCATTCACATTTTCTGCTTTGCTCTTCTATGCAAACTTTGCAGCGAGAGTCACCAAGTTTGGAATACAAAGTTGGCGATTACGCTAATTCTGAAATTGGAGTTCCTTTCTAACAAATTAGTTTTGTTATTAAAGTGTTGGCAAGGGAAGTTGTTAATGCCATTCCACGTCCTAACTCGAAATAACACGAGCTGCTGGTAACATTACCGTTTCGCGAAAATCCTGCAAAAAAGAAACCTGAGTCAGCAAAACTGACTTTCTCTACGTAACTAAAGCATAAACAGTTAGATCCTTTGCCTTTTTCCACGCAGACCTTTCACCCAAGTGAAATCTGCACATTTACTTTATAAATAGGCCAAAAAAATTATTAAAATTGGGAATAAATATTTAAAATTTCAGTAAACATGCTAATGTTATGTTTTACGTGGATTTGTTATGGATTCCTTCTGTAAATTCGATAAATGTCGAGGCATGTATCACAAATCTTAAGTATTCCATCCACATGTCTTTCTTTACCAATTGTCATAGAATATTCCTACAAATGCTTATTACTTAAAAATCTGATGTGTTCCATTCACATAACTTTCTCTACATCTCAGTAACAAATTATTGTTAAAATGCATATTCTATTTACTTCATGCTAATTGAGAAAGTAGCAAGGTCTTTACTTGCTTCCTATAGATAGTTGGTAAATCAGGAAATACACTAGGCTAAAACAACAGTCAAATCTTTTATTAGTTTGTTACCATGTGGTTGAAATCCGTTTCTTTGCATTTCCAAGAGCTGACAAGTTCCCGAATGGGAAAAGTTTTAGTATTTTAAAACTGAAACTAATAACAAAGAATATCTTGAAAACGCCAAGCCCCACGAAAAAAATGTACATGACATAATTTATGCTTTTAACGAGATCCAAATTTATTGTGAAGTAAGTTTTTCTCTGCTTCTTACGATTTACCAGAGGTCTTCAAACGCTATTCCCAGAAAATTGAAGATTTACAGTTTATTTGCCATGTATATATCTATAATATACAATACTTTAATCAAAATCTTTAAGAATACCAACATTTTGGAGACTTTTTCCACGAAAAGAGTAGCTATGCTACATTTTTGAGAATATAAAAATTTTCTAAACTTTTTCCATTTAAGCGTAGCTCTTGGAAATATTCCTGTCGCATCCTACTGAACTTAAATTTCAAGTCTGATATTTAACGTGATTTTCGTTTTTGAGCTACATTGCTCACACACACACTAGGACACTTTTATAAAATATTTTTTGTTTGTTTCAGGGGTCTCAAAACAGGCATTTCCGGTGAAATCTCGGTATTGGATATTTTGGTGTAATATAATACGTTCTCTTTATTCTATGTACGTGTAGAGAAAGTAAAAAAGAATAACAACTTTCTATCTGAGAAATGGAAAATTATTTTCATGTTTAATTAAACCTATAATTAGAAATATGTCGGAAATGGTCATTCATACTTCAAACATTCACACAGAGGTACACACGCACAACACACGATAATTTTTTTAAAATACTTTCTTTTTTAATCTTTTTGTGGGTCCTTCCGGTGAAATCTTGGTATCGAATTTTTGGGTGAAATACAATAATTCTCTATCTAGTGAATGCACTATTAATATAACAGAGAAAGTAAAAGGGATGCGTGTGTGTAAGAATAGCGTAACTGAAAAAAAAAAGAATCGGGTGAATACCAAACTTGGTAGTTAAGTTTAATATCTTCCAGGAGTGTGACATGAATATTTTGAAGAAAATATCTATAATCCGACTATTCTTTACAAGCAACATTTACACATTTTTTAGTTTATCAAAAATAGCTATAACAATTTAAATTAAACTATATATTAAAATATTTACTTAACAAATAACATGTAAGTCGATCTTGGATTTTTTGGAATAACCTTAAATGTCATCATTCGGAAGATTTATTATATTTATTATATACAGCTTTTTGTAACTGGAACTTAGGGCTATAGATGAAAGCATCTCTCACAAAAATATAGATGTCTTTACATTCGATTGATTGGAAATACATTTTTACTGGCCTCTGCCATTTCCTAGCTCTCCATTAACAGTGGTTAGATTATTTTACAATCAACTTACTTTAACCTGCTAGGTCATATCGGATATATGAAATGTCTAAAGTCATTTTTATACGAGCCCAGTGTCTATAGCGCTAAAAGTTACCCGATATTCGTCTGCTCAGGTTAAATACCTTATCCAGATAACTCACCATGACCTAGATTGGAACTGTGAATCTTTTGATGTGAGGCAGATGCGCTACCACCAGAATGCCACCAGAGGCAGGCATTAGTGAACTCTTCAAGACTTCTTCCGTAAAATGGATTAGGGCTTTAGACCTGTTCTGAGTCTAATCGAACTGATCTTCCCACCTGATACGGAGTCGTTCATTGTCTCTTCGTACAAAAGTGTACTACAATGTTCGTCACGATAATCTCCAAGTGTTCATCTCCAATCGTGATCTTTCCACTGGCTCCGATATCTTAATTTCTTCCACATTTTTAACTCCTCGTTACCTCAAATTGCTGAGTCAATCTTTACTAATATACTTAATAGGGACCTTAAAAATGCCATTTGGAATGTCTCCAATCCTGATTTTGAATTTTGTTTTATTACTAATGTGTCAGATGAGTAATTTAATGAGTGATTTACTATTTTATACGTTTTTAGTAATGTCCTTTCTCTTTGTCTATTCAAAGGTCTTTAAATACACCCAATGATTTTGTTGTATACTTAACGTTTTCTTATATGCTTTAACATTTCCTTACATTTCTTTAAATTGCTGAGATTATTGATCCCGAATATTACTGACTATGATTTGTCATTCTTTTTAATACCTGTCGACATTAAATACAAAGAAAAAAGTATAGAAATATTATACTAAAATATAGTGTACTGATTTTAAAATATCTTATCTTGTTGTTCCTTTTGTATATATACAGAAATAGCTACAATACATGTTTCTTTAAATGGTTATCTGGATTAAAATGAAGTAGAAAAAAAATAAGATTTTGCAATAATAATGTTTATTCTAATGATAAAACCCAGCGGGATGGCTCAGGCAATTTCGTCTGGGTTATTTTCGCGGGTTTTCCCGGGTATGTTCACTATCTCCCCCGAATTCTCCCTTCTAAAAGTTCCTGTCTCCTCATCCACTTTTAGGCTTGAAAGACCATGCGATGGTGTTAGTTGGGTTGTGATGATTTGCATATTGTAAAATGTTATCCTAGCGATGTTGTCGGAAACACCCGTCGGGACCCGACTTTCGGTTTCAGGGCTCCCTCTGGAGCCTCACTGGAAAGATCAAGGTCTCGAGAGCAAGGCCAAAGGCGGAATCGGAAACATTCCTACTGTAACCGATAGGGACTCTACCTATGCTTGCACCCGACATCATCGGTATTGGTGTCCTGCGGCCCTCTCTTATTCCTCCAAAGTGACCAAGGACCGGTGCTCTGCCCCAAAGCCCTGAGGGCCCCGTCCGTGATTTATTCTAATCCTTAATAAACGATAAATAGTAGAAAAAATCAGTGAATGTGACACATCGGATTTTGTTCACAAAACCTCCCATTAAATTGTGCAGCCTCATGCATCAAATAAATGTATGCAAACCTTACATATGCAGCAACTTCTTCATTTCATCAGCGACGCTGTGTCAATCTCAAAACAACTTACACGCAAACCATTTAATCAGAGAAAAAGGTGCATGAGGGCGTATGTTATATTGAAACTATAATTCGAGTGGATTCTTGTCTTGTTGGCAAGACTTCTTGCGACTGTCCATTGTTGTAGGTTCCTAAAGTAGTCTCTTAACTAAAATCACGTCAACAAACTGGACTGGACGGTGCTGTCTCATTCTAACGATATCCCATCTCATACTTCTGCAATGAAGAAGTGAGTAAACCTAACAGAAAAATCTGATTCCGTTAAAGTGACAAAGTTTCTTTATAAAAGGTAATTCTTGTATCTACGTCACGTTAATCGAGATAATTATTTGCAGTATTGTCTTATTACTCGTAAGCAGAAGGGGAATAAGGGAATGCATTAGGCTAAAGTGATAGCCTTTTAAAACCAATCGCTATGTAAACAATTGAAATTCGGTACCTACGCTCCTGCATTCCCGAGAGTAAAACCAAAGATATGCATCAAAAGTTGACTTCCCGCTTTAGAAAAGTTTAAGCAGAATAAAATCAAAATCAATATATCACGAAAATGGTTAATATTACAAAATAAATGTGTACGATATACATTCTGTCTTTATTAAGATCCATAGTTTTTGTAGTACGTTTTTGTCTATCTTTTACAGTTAAACGAAATTCATCCAGAATTCAGAGAACTTCAGTAGCTTTTTACAGAAAATTCAAGATATACATTTCATTTGTCATGAACACATCTTTAAAATGTGGCATTTTAATTAAATTCGTTAGAGCCATTTCTGAGAAATTAAATTTTTCTAAAAATGTTCCATATAATGGGAAGTTGGGGTGGGTTTTTCTTCAAAATCTTCATGTCGCATCCTTGGAATAAAATAAATATAAATACTAAATTTGGCATTTAACAACGTTTCATTTTTAAGCTGTGCTGGCCGCATTCACCAACACGCATTGACATTTTTCTAAATTTTTTTTTTCTTTTGATTCGGATCTTCAAAGCATGTATTTATGGTAAAATCTCGGTATCCAATTTTTAGATGCAATACAATACCTACGTTCTCTACTAACAATGTATATTTTACATGTGTGCTAGATAAAGTTAAAGTTGAATATAACTGTATACGGAGCCGATAACATTAAGAGGAGAATAAAAAGTATGTTTAATATAGAAGGAAGTTTTGGCAGAATAAATCAGGTAAATAAAATATATAGTGCTATGAAAACAAACATTGTGTAAATTATATTTGAAATAACATGCCACACATAAGA
Source organism: Hymenopus coronatus (assembly GCA_030762935.1). Taxonomy (NCBI): domain Eukaryota; kingdom Metazoa; phylum Arthropoda; class Insecta; order Mantodea; family Hymenopodidae; genus Hymenopus; species Hymenopus coronatus. The sequence continues at coordinate 87,702,435 of CM060896.1, read as the reverse complement.
AAGCCATGCTCATCTCAACATCTATATCAAGCGTAGAGCCCTGATGCAAAGCCATTCAGAGAGAAACTATATATATTTAGTTTCTCTATACGTACTATGTACATAGTGTATAGAGAAGGTAATTGTATTGTACCCAAAAATTCGGTACCGAGATTTCGCCGGAAATATATGTTTTGATACCCCCTGAATACAAAAAAAAAAAAAAAAAAGCATTTTTATAACAATGTCCGTGTGTGTCTGTCTGTCAGTCTGTCTGTCTGTCTGACTGTGTGTATGTGTGTGTGTGTCTGTGGGCAGCATAGCTCAAAAATGAAAAGACCGTTAAAAACCGAACTTGGTATTTAAGTTTGGTATCTTCCAAGGATACGACACGAAGATTTTCAAGAAAATCCCCCCACCCCAAACTACCCTTTACATGGAAAACATTTCGAAAATTTTGATTTTCTTAAAACTGGCTCTAACGCTTTTGATTAAAATCTCGTATATTTAAGATATTTTCCTGATAAATAAAATGTATATCTTGAATTTTCTGAGAATAACCTCTGAAGTCTATTTTATTCTGGATGAATTTTAGGGATTTTTGGATAACTGCTTAACCGTAGGAGATATACAAAATCGTACCACACAGAAAATGTAGAGCACATTAAAGCACACAATTTATGTTGTATGCATTTTTTTTCGTGGAGTTGAGCGTTTTTAACATATTCCTTGTTTTTTGTTTCAGCTGTGAAAAACATACTTCTCTCATACAGGAATTTGTCAACTCCTGTCCATACAAACAAAGAAACTTCAGTCATATAGCAACCAGCTTTAGACTATCACTTTAACCTATCGTACTCCCTTATTCCCTTCTACTTACAAGGAAGCAAGTAATAAGACTATTTTGCTAATGTATTCTCAATTAATATAAAGTAAATAGAAGCCTAAACTTTTTAAGAATATTTTTTTGCAGAGATGGAGAGAACGTCATGTGAATGGAACATGGATTATTTTAGGTATAGCAAAATTTAACACTACTATAATGCAAGTTTTCTAACGCTCTAATGTTTACTTTCTCTACTGTTTATGTACTATGTACATAGGCAGTGTATAGAAAAGGTATCCAAATATTCGATACCGAGATTTCGTCGAAAACATTCTAGTTGAAAATCCCCGAGTCAAACAAAAGCATTTTTACAAAAAGGTCTATGAAAACATCATAGTTCAAAAACTAAAATACCGTTAAATATCTTCCAAGAATGTGACACGGAGGTTTTCAAGAAAATCCCCCACTCTAAACTTTTACATGCAGAAATTTTAGAAAAGTTCGTTTTCTCAAAAATAGCTCTAACAATTTTTATTAAAACACTGTATGTTATACATATTTACATCACAAGTAAAATGTATGTCTTGAAATTTCGGGGACTATCTTCTGAAGACCTCTTTGTTTTTGATGATGTTTTCTGAATTTTACATAATTAGCAAACCAGAAGAAATATATAAAAACTTACTACACAAAAAATGCAGATCTGGTTAAAACATAGAATTTATGACACATGAATTTTTATTTTTGATTGTTTCTGAGATATGCCTTGTTATTAGTATCAGGTTTAACATACTTAAACCTTTTTTCATATAGGAATTTATCCACTCCTGGACACGCAAAGAAATAAATTTCAATGGCTTAGCAATGAGTTTTTAAAATATATGACTATCGCTTTAGCCTAGCGTATTCCCTTATTTCCCTTCTACTTACGAAAGCAAGTAATAAGACCCTTTATGCTAATATTTATCTCGATTAGCATTAAGTAGAGAGATCAGCAAGCTTTTTAATAATATTGTTACAAAGATGTGCAGAAACTAATGTCAATGGAACACATTAGAGTATTTTTTTTAATTTAAGTTTACAAAGGTAAACGAAATCATATACACATTAATTGAAACACTCTGCAGATGTCAGCTTTTTTACATTAAAGCTAGTGAATTAATGGTATAACACGTCGTCACTGTTACCTCTCTCTTCAAAAAAATGAAATTCTGCAAAATTCGTGCTTAAAATAACAGCTAATAAAATGAGTACAAAGAAACTTGTCAAAGGAAGACAGATGGATGTTTTTATGTGGTCTTCAACGTGTTTCTCCTCGTTAATTAAAACAGCAAAAAACATGTCACATCCTTGCTCGTGGTCTGTCAGGTACAGATATTTGTCGCAATATGAAACACAAACGAATCTGAGAGATGTGTGCATACTACTCACTGACAATTATGACATGACGAGATCATAACTTCGCATCACTACGTGGATAATGGGATTTTGAAACGGAGGAAAGGTTGAAGAGCTGTAGGAGTGACATGAGAGTGCTGTAAAGTGAGATGAAGTTCTGTTTTATAAGCCGTATAATTCTCTCGATTATGTGCTTCAGCTCAATGAAATGTCTTATACAGGGCTTAGAAGTTCAAGTCTTCCACTGCTTGTCATTTTTTTTATTTCTATTAATTTTATGACAGAATATAGTATTGTTATAATATATAATTTCTATTTACACAAAAACATAATTCTACCAACTCTCGTGTTAAATAACTAAAACAAATATTAAATAATAGCCCTATAACTGCCCTCAATCTTCTGGGCATAGACAAAATTAGATATCTGAAGTAATGTGGACGAGAAGATATAAGATCCCAGACTCCTTGAATTTGTGCCCAGAAGCCATCTTTTGTCCTTCGCCCATCTACGCGTAAATTTCAGCTCCCTTTTTACCTCAGTCCACACATTCTTATTGGGTTCAAATCTGGTGAACATGAAGGCCATCTGATGTCCTGCCTTTCTAAAAACCAGTTTGAAACCTTTTTAAATATGTGGACATGATAATTATCTTGTATAAATTCAAAATTTCCGTCAGGATATCTCATTCTAACAGCGAGAATCAAAATCTTATGCAGTATTGCCGTGAACCGTTCAGTGTATCGTCAAGTTTCCACAACACACCTAAAAGGTCATTGCTCCAACACGATACAGATACAGATTCTTCGAAGGGTATGGAGAACTTTACATCTTCAGGTGTTAAATGCAATTTTTATTGAATTGTTATCCTACATGTTAGTCGTAAATTACATTTTTATTTGCCAGTACGAATAAATCCTATTGAATAACGCAGCTAAATATGAACAACGCATTGTAAAATTAAAGAGGAAGACGACTAAGGATAAATGTATGGAGTCTTGAAACCTCAACAACCTCGACATCTTAACCCAAACGCTAATAACGCTAAATATGCTCTCCGAAATCAAGGTGCTAACGTAACGGTCCACTGCGGTTTGATCAGTGGCCGCTTTATGCTATAGCAAAGCATTTAGAACCCATAGCTCATATGTTCGCTATCTGAAATTGTTTATTTTGAACCTCTGTACAATCCTGCCAATTTTTGCAGTCGAATTCTGGGACACTCTATATATACACATATAAACCCTAGATTCAAAAAGTCCCCGGAATCGTTTATTTTCTTCTTAATGTACATGAAAGTAAATGATATTTGACCTTCAGATGTTGGTAGCATCCATGACGACATTTAGTTTCAATTTTTTTGCTAATAATGTTTAGTGTGCTTGGCAACTAGTTTTTGTCCTGTATGCAGGTTCGTTTAATGAATTTCATAAAGTCTGCAATGTTCGTACAAAGCTTTGTGCTGTATTAAACAAATCTCCCTCAGAGATATGGAGAATGATAAAAGACGCATATGGTGAAGCAGCGATGAAGAAAACTCAAGACTTTCGAACACTGAAGAAACTACTGTACATGCGACAAGGGCACTGCGACAGGTATCTGAAGATGGCTTCCAGGAGTACTTCCAGTCTCTTTTCACGAGGTGGCAGAACTGTGTCACTGCAGAAGGGATCTATTTTGAAGGGAATGCTGTGTAAATACCCTTATGTAACATGTTTTTGTGTTATTACTTTCTTTACACATACTACGGACACAGTGTATAGAGAAGAAATTGTATTCCACACAATATGTTGATACCGAGGTTTCACCGGAAATACACGTTTTAGGGTCCCCATATATAAAAAAAGGCATTTCTGGAAAAAGATTCGTGTGTGTATGTCTGTGAACACGATAACTCAAAAACGAAAAGTCGGTAAAATACCAAACTTGGTTATATAATTTAGTATCTTCCAGAGATGCGACATAAACATTTTGAGAAAAATCCTTCCACACCAAACTTTCCTTTACATTGAAAATATTTCGTAAATTTTGATTTTCTCAAAAATGGCTCTAACGATTTTGATTAAAATACCGTATATCATAGATATTTATTTTAAAATAAATATTTTGAATTTTATGGGGATAGCCTCTAAAGACCTCTTAATCTGAATGAATTTTGCGTAACTGATAAGCCGTAAGAGATACACAAAATTTACTACAAAAACATGTAGATCACTTAAAACACACATTTATGTCGTGTTTTTTTTTCGTGGAATTGGCCATTTCTTAGATATTCCTTGTTATTTGTTTCAAAAACACTTAAACTTTTCTCACGCGCAAAGTTATAAACTCCTGGCCATGTTTAGAAACGGACTTTAACCACATGGCAACCAGTTTTTAAGAGATTTGATTATCGTTTTAGCCTGGTGTATTCCGTTATTTTTCTCTACTTACAAGGAAGCAAGTAATTAAAAAAATGTCTGATAATGTTTATTTCGATTATCATAAAGTAGATAGAATAATTTGCTTTCTAACAGTAATTTGTTATAGCGATGTAGAGAAAGACATGTGGATGGTACATATCAGATTTTTTATATATTCGGAAATTTTTTTGAAAGTGTCAGTGATAGAGGATGGATTTAAATTGTTCCTGAAATTAACATTTGTAATGACTGTTTTATTGCCACAAAGAACCTACATCAACAAAAGCAGTTGTAGCATTTCTGTTCTATTCTGGCTATGAAAGACAGAAGGTATACGCACTCTGCACATCCATTTTAGCCATGTCTTTCAGGAGATAAGTCTGACAGGATGAGGACGCGACGTTTGCTGTGAAGAGGGATGATGGGTGCTCTCCATCTGTCTGCCTTTTGTCCCGCACGCACAACTTGTAATTCAACGAACAATGAAAACATTACTAATCCCTTCCCTCTCGTCCAGCAAATATCGCAGCATTTACTCTCATTATGTACACGATGCAGGTTCAAGTAAATTCAATTTCGAGCTTACAAGACTGCTCAGGTCCGTATCTCATTTACCAGGCAACAGGTTTAACCCAGTTACGTACTAATGCGTATTAGTAGCCGAGGCAGTAGGCTATTCACCAAGTCTTCGTCATGCACTAGCAGTGTTGTGAATAATGTTTCATTTCTCTATGTAATATATGGATCTCCTTAGAGCGGTGGTAGCGCGGCTTCTTACCAAGCGGGAGACCTGGGTTCGATTCCAGGGAGACCTGGTCCGGGATGCACTCAGCAGATCCTTTGGGGGCCAATTGTGGAGCTATTTGATGGAGAAGTAGCGGCTCCAGATCATGGGGACCGCATTAACCGGTCGGGGGGCTCGAGCGCTGACCACGTCTTACCCTCCAATACTGGACCCCATCAATGGACCGAGATGGAGACGCAGCGGCCGGGCGGTAGGCTAAGGTTCCTTGTGAGCTGTCGTGTCATGGAGTTAGTTACATTGTACATAAGTAGAGAAGGTATTGTAATCCTCCCAAAAATTTGATACAGATACATATCATTTTTAGAAATAGGTACGTGTGTTTGTCCGTGTGTGACTGTGTCTGTAATCATGATAACTTGAAAAAGAAAAGTCGGTAAAATACCAAACTGGTATTTAAGTTTGGTACCTTCCAAGAATGTGACACGAAAAATTTGAGGAGCCCAGGAAAAATGTAAATATTAATTTGGGGGGGGGGCAAATTAATATTTACATGGAAAACAAATTCTAAACTTTTGAATTGCTCAAAATGGCTCAAACAATATTGATTAAAGTACGGAATGTTAAAGATATTTACGTCACAAACAAAGTGCATATCCTGAATTATCTGGGAATAGCCTATGAAGACCTCTTTATTCTGGATGAATTCTGCATAACTGTTGATATTTGTTAGAAATCATTCTTAAAAAAGCTTTTTATTCCATCTACTCGCTAATCGTCGAGATAAACGTTGACAGAATTTGTCTTATTGCTTGTTTCTTTGTCAGTAGAATGGGAATAAGGTATTGCACAGGCTAAAGCGATAGTCAAATATTTTAAAAATTGGTTGCTATGTGGTTAAAATCGGTTTTTTTTTTTTTTTTTTTTTTTTTTTTTTTTTTTTTTTTTTTTTTTTTTTTTTTTGCATTGCCAGGAGTTTACAAATTCCTGTATGAAAAATGTTTAAGATTTTAAAATTGAAACTAATAACACGGAATACCTTAGAAATAGTAAACTACACGAAAAATGTATATGACATATATTGTGTGTTTTAAGAGTAAATTTTTGTCTATATCTTACGGTTTATCAGTTATGGAAAATTTAGAACAATGAATCCAGAACAAAGAGGTCTTCTGATATACATTTTAATTGCAACATACATGTATTAAGGTATTTTAATCAAAATCAAGTAATGAATTCTTAAACTACATTGTTTGCCCATTTTTTTTTTTTTTTTTTTTTTTTTTTTTATTCTGGAACCTCGTCAAGTGACTTTTTCAGATACATTTCAAATTGGTAGATCGTTGAATTACATTTTTTAGTTTTGTTATTTCTCTTGACCTGATATTGGGCATATTATCTTTGAGGAATAGTCCCAAATCCTTCCTATTCATTTTAAACTGAATAACACGCAACAATTACAGTTTTGATTTTAATTATGCAAAATCTGCATTTATAATTAATATTTATTGTATTTAATTGTGGTAATGGGTGATCAATTGATTATTCATCGGCATTTTGGTCTCAATACTGTCTCAACTTTGAAATACAATTTTCCATTGAATGCAAGACTTCTACCTGGAGAAGTAAGTGCTTGAGAAGGTAAAAGATGCGTGCTGTTTTCCGCACTGCAGTTTTATCGAGAATCACAATTCAAGTGTTGTTTTATTGTCGAGGCTGTCGTAACTGGCAAGACTTGCTTTAAATATAGTTACATTTGGGGAACAGTGGAGGTATAAGTTGAATGTTTGAGTTGAATAGCTTGCTTTTCTCGATCCTTATTTTATATTCAAACCACGGGCCATATTTTCTTGCTCTTGTACTTTATCTCTTTTCGGTAAGATGAACATGTATCTGTGGAAGGGAAAGCGTCGGTTGAAGGTGCGGAATACGCACTGCTCATTCAAATCGGCTGTAGCAGACGGAAGGATGAGAAGTAGTATATCTTGTTCTCCGTTTCTGTTTCTGGCGTGTTGCACGTGAAAAGGGAGGATAAAGCCGAGAGAGGACATCCGCGGGACGGGAGTGCTTTGTGCCCCGTATCTCTTCTTGCTTTCCCGCACCTGCTCCGCCTACCAAACTCACTGTTGCCAACTTAACCTTGAGCACTGAAAACATTTGTTGCGATTCCTTTACTTGATACAACTTTCTCTCGTGTGTAAACTAAAGGAACCGATACATTCCATTACAAGCGATTATTTAACCGTTGCATTAACGACGGTATCTGTAATTTTTTTCCTTTCTCTATCCCGCATGTACTATGTACATAGTAGATAGAGAAAGTATTGTTTTCCACCCACAACTCAATGTCGATTTTTCACCGGAAATATATATTTTGGGGTTTCCTGAGTCTGAAATAAGTATTTTTAGAAAAAAGTTCCCTGTGAGTTTCTGTGGACAGCATAGGTAAAAAACAAAAGACCATTACATTTCAAACTTGGTATTTACGTTCAGTATCTGCCAAAGATGCGACACGAAGATTTTCAAGAACCCCCCCACCACAAACTACCCTTTACATGGAAAAAATTATGAAAATGTTGGTTGTCTTTAAAATGACTAACGATTTTGATTAAAATCCCGTATATTAAAACTATTTACACCACAAGTAAAATGTATATCTTGAATTTTGAAACAGCCTCTGAAGATTCCTTTATTCTGGATTAATTTTGCCGAATTTTGCTTATCTGCTAAACCGTTAGAGACAGATAGAAACCTACAGCATAAAAAATGTAGATCTGGTCAAAACACACCATTTATGCCCTTTATGCTTTTGTTGTGGACCTAATAGCTTGTAATTTTCTCAGATAGGAAGTGTTTGTTCTTCTTTTGTGCTACTCATGGCCATGCAAAAAAGCTATCTGCAATGACAGTCGCAAAGCGACAGCTTAAACATTTGACTATCACATTAGCCTAGAGTATTCTGTTAGTTCCCTTCTACTTATAAGGTACGGAATAATAAGAACATTCTGCTACTTTTTATCTCGATTAGCATGCTGTAGAAAGAAGAATAATCGTTTGTAAGAAGTGAGCGTAACACATCCGATGTTTATATTTTTTGCTGCTAAGAGTAAGAAGTATTGTACTCTACCAACGAATTCCATATTGGCCGGTCCGGTAGCTCAGTCGGCAGAGCACGTGTCTGCAATGCCATGAGCTCCAGGTTCAAGTACCCGCTATTCCCTGTTCTCCCTGTTCGGAGGTCAGAATGTGAGTGGGAATGTGCGAGTGCTCTAATGATAAAAATGAAAGACGAAAAGAAGCTTAATTTATTTATATTTTAAAGCCTCCTTTACTGCAAGATTGCCTCGTGTATAAAGCTTAACATATACAAACGTTTACAAGAAAACTTATAAATAGCTGAATTCTGCAAAAATAAATGAAATAGTTATAATGATACAAGAAAAGTAGTGGACGAACATGAGAAAATCATTAAATAAGAAGGTCATTGATAATGAACACTATAAAGATGACTACTTAAGGTGATGCATCTGTGAAATTTGACCAAAATTGAAAAAAAATTATATATATATATATATATATATATATATATATATATATATATTATTTCGTAATAAAACGACATGACTTTTAATCTTTGAGAAAATACACTTCTTCATACTTTGCGAACTTCAACTACAAATAAATTGAAGCTATAGCTGGCCAGGCACCTACTTATGTACTAATAGTCATTCCCAATTTTAATTTCTCGCAACACTTTACAATACTCAAAATGTTACACACGATGGAATTTTTTACTATTTTTTTAAAAAATTATAATACCTCTTAAAGTCACACAAAAGAAAATACACTATTTTTTTCGAAATAATGCTCCAATTTTTATAAATAAATTATGAAATAAAAAAATCGGGAAATTTGGAGAATGCGTGAGGTAATTTGTCTCCGCTAATTATATGACATATAAATATATGTAATCCGTTTGTGAACTCATTTATTGTACACATTTTAATGTGAATTTTTCTAAAAATGCTTACGTGGCTCATGTTTATTAGAGAGCAAAGAATTTAGAGAATAATACATTATATTTTAATAATCATGAAAGTTGGAATGTTGTTACCTGGTAAAAATATAAGTATTATTAAGTCTAATAACAGGAATAAATTTCAATGCGGTATCTCCTATACTGTGGATTTTCCAAATTACACAGATACTAAATCACTTTAAGAAACCTTTAAAGGGGGTGTACCAATAGATTAATATCTATGGTGTATGAGCTTACCATTTTGCAAGTGTCGGCAAAGAACTTAAGAATTGTTCGAAGGACACCAATTAATAGCTCGATCACCGAAACATGTCATAAAAATAAATACATATTTTGTTTGTTAACGATGCTATCAATTACCAGGACCATATCAGCTGCGCCGGTGTGCCGGAATTTTCCCACAGGAGTTTACATGCCTGTAAATCTAATGACATGGGGCTGTCGCTTTTAAGTACACTTAAAAACCATCAGTCTGAGCTGGGTGTGAACCTGCGACCTTGTGACCAATAAGCCAGGGCTTAACCAATTGCGTTACGCAGACCGCACCGTAATATTGTCGCGTATGTGATTGACGAGTATTTTTAAATTAGCTTATTGTTTGTTTTAAGTCACATTATTGTAAATGTTTTAGAATTCCATTTTCTTATAAATTTCTGTATTTCTTAACAACCGGATTCTTGGGTTGTATAAGAGGAAGCTTTATGGTTTTCTTTGTTATTATAACCGGATGTGTCTTCCTCTGATCAATGGAACATTTTACCACATTTTGCAACTTTGAGCTTGCGTGGGCTTTCAACCACTTCCCGGAGCCTACGTGACATTTCGTAGATGATGATAATGGTGTTTAAGGGCGCTCAACTGCCGAGGTCATAAGCGCCCTTACGATTAAAACTTGGCAATAGGCAGTAAGAAAAATACCAAAAAAAAAAAAAGGAAAAAAAAAAACACAAGTAAAAGAGCTAACACAGTTGAAACGGAAGTAACAGAACGGTCCAGCCCTCTAAACAGAGCTGGATATAAAACTCCATCTAAAATCAACACATTAAAATTAAAAGAGTTTAAAAAAAAACTGCTATCACACTAAAACGTCAAGGTAAAAGAAAGTTTTGCTAAAAATTTAAAAACCCTGTCCACTGCTCTTGGGTCATCTGCCAGGACCTCAGCAAGAGAGGCCGGCATGCCCATAGATGACCGAATGTGTGCCAGGTGACCACACTCCAGCAACACATGACGGACTGTCTGTGCCTCCCCACAGAGCGCACAGACAGGAGCAGGTTCACGTTTAAAAAGGTAACTGTGAGTAAAAATACAGTGGCCAATTCTTAGCCGAGCTAGTACTACCTCCTCCCGGCGGAATAAACGAGAGGAGGTTACCCAGTTGACAGGGAGGTCCTTCACCTCTCGCAGCTTATTACCACGGAGAGCCGACCACTCCGCATGCCAAGTCGAAAAAACGGCTCTCCGTACAGCCACTCTAAAATCTTCTGCTGTTGAATGGGTAATCGTAACACTGGGCGCTGTGACTGCCGATTTCGCTGCCAAATCCGCCGTGTCATTCCCTGGCAAGCCAACGTGTCCAGGAATCCATGCGCACTCCACATTAAAACCAGAAGCGTGCAAAATGTGGAGAACGTCCTGGATGCGCTGCACCAAAGGATGGTAATTGTACAGCTCACGAATGCTCTGAAGGGCACTAAGGGAATCACTAAGAATAAGGCAGTCACCTAATTTTCGACGTCGAATATACAGAAGGGCTTGATAAATAGCATATAGCTCGGCAGAATATATAGATGTGCAACTAGGCAAACCGTAAGATGAAGTTGCGGTGCCAGTGACAAAGGCACATCCAACACCGTCGGGGCTCTTACTACCATCGGTGTAAATACAAATACGGCCACTGTATTTGGATAAAAATTCTAAAAAGCAACGACGAATACTATCAAGAGGCGTAACAGATTTCCCGTAGAGCGTCATCCAGAGATCGACATGGGAGGTAGCGCGTAACCAACGGGGGTGTATACTCTCTCCCTTGGATAACAGCCGAGGAATGTCAACATGGTGCTGCCGTAGAAGCTCACGGAAACGAAAACCTGCTGGCCTGGGGCTCAGAGAGCGGAGGCAGTATCGCTCGTGCAGCTCAGGGGAGAAAAACGCCTGATAAGTCGGATGCCCAGGCATACACTTCAGCCCACAGCCATAATTAGCAAGCAGGACATCACGCCGACAACGCAGAGGAGGTTCTCCCGATTCGGCGTAGAGGCTAACAACTGGGCTCGTTGGAAAAGCTCCAACGGCCACACGGATGCCCTGGTTATGGACTGTGTCTAACCTTCTGAGCACTGAAGGTCGAGCTGAAGAATACACAATGCTGCCATAGTCCAACTTCGAACGAATCACAGCACGATAAAGACGGAGCAATGCCGTCCGATCCGCACCCCAAGACTTGCCACTTAGTATCCGTAAAAGATTTAGAGAACGGTCACATCGTGCTCTAAGCTGTGCTATTTGTGGTGCCCAACAAAGTTTCCAATCGAAGATCAAACCAAGGAATCTCGCCTCGTCTGCGAAAGGAAGTAAATCTGGCCCGAGTCGAAGAGACGGCGGCGTTTGCCACTTACGGCGCCAGAAGTTAACGCAGACTGTCTTCTCAGCGGAGAAACGAAAACCGTGTTTCGAGCTCCAAGCATAGAGATTGTCCAAACACCGCTGGAGACGGCGTTCCAAAAACGGTGTACGCTGAGAAGTACAGAAGATGGCAAAGTCGTCCACGAATAAACAGGAAGAGACACCTTGAGGCACACATAGTGCTATGGAATTTATCGCAATAGCAAATAGAGTCACGCTAAGTACCGAGCCCTGCGGCACTCCGTTCTCTTGAATAAAATGGTTAGAAAAAACCGAGCCCACCCTCACTCGAAAAACGCGGTCCCGCATAAACTCCTGAATGACCAACGGTAGGCGTCCACCTATGTTCCAGTTGTGCAGAGTACGCGATATTCCCGCCCGCCAACACGTGTCGTAGGCCTTCTCGAGGTCAAAAAATATCCCAACTGTGGGGCTGTTCTTAAGAAACCCGTCCATAATCTCAGTTGACAGATAGACAAGGTGGTCAGCAGTTGAACGTCGTCGTCGAAAGCCACACTGTGTTCGTCAGAAGATTGTGGGATTCCAGCCACCACACCAACCGTCCATTGATCATGCGTTCCATCACCTTGCACACGCAACTGGTGAGGGAAATAGGACGGTAACTGGAAGGAAGATGGCGGTCCTTTCCAGGTTTAAGAATGGGCATGATGGTGGCCTCCCGCCACTTGTCTGGAAAAATGCCATCAACCCAGACACGATTATAGACCTCGAGTAGGAAATCTTTGCCATCAGGAGAGAGATGTTGCAACATTTGGACGTGGATACCATCTGGACCTGGTGCTGAGTGTGGTGAAGAGGAGAGTGCATTGTCTAGCTCTGCCAGGGTGAAAAGGCGATTATAATCCTCAAGGTTGCCAGAAAGAAACGAGAATTCTTGAGATTCCACCTGATTCTTAACTGTAAGAAACTCAGGGGAATAATTGCCTGAGCTAGACACCTGAGCGAAAGCACTGCCTAAAGTATTCGCCACGTCAAATGTATCAACAACAGCTCCGGTAGGTGTTTTGAGACCGGCGATGGGCATATGGTTCGGTTTTCCAGCCACACGTCTTAACTTATCCCATACGACAGAGGAAGGTGTATGTCGATTAAAGGAACCCACGAATTTATTCCATGATATCTTTTTGCTATCCTTAATAACCCGCCTAGAATGTGCACGCATCCTTTTATAGTGTATCAGGTTATCCAGTGTAGGAAAACGCTGGAAAACCCGTAGAGCTCGTCTGCGAGCGCGAATAGCATCCCGACAGTCATCGGTCCACCAAGGTACCGGAAATCGACGGCTGTAGCCAGTCGAACGCGGAATGGATTGCTCAGCAGCAGAAAGAATGGTCCCTGTGAGATGTTCGAACAAGTGGTTCACAAGGTCGTGCTTTTCGTAGCTAAATTCCGACAAGTGGGAGTACAGTTCCCAGCTGGCGTGGTCTAGGCGCCAACTAGGTAAACGGGTGGAACATACAACGGGTGTCAAGACACTAATACGACAAGGAAAGTGGTCACTAGAATGCAAATCCGAGATGATATTCCAGCATAAGGTGACTGCTAGCTGAGGGGAACAAATTGCAATGTCAATGTGTGAAAAACTATGAAATGCGTCAGAAAGAAAGGTGGGCTCTCCGGTGTTCAAGAGAGCAAGGTTCTGACTATCCAAGAAGTCTTTAAGTAACGTACCTCTCGCACAAGCCCGAGGAGAGCCCCAAAGAGGGTGATGGGCATTCACGTCGCCTACCAATAAAAAGGGTGGTGGCAACTGCGAGATGAGGTGTTCTAAGTCGCTGTGCGAGAGGTCCGCAGATGGAGGCAAATAGATACTGCAAATGGTGAATGAAGCGGAGGGTAGCTTAATGCTGACAGCCACGGACTGGATTGCAGATTGTATGGGTACGGAGTTGGCAAAAATATCATCTCGAATAAGCATCATAGTGCCCCCATGTGCCGGGACACCGTCCTCCGGGGATAAATCACATCGTACGGAGGAGTACTGCCTGATGGTAACGGTGTCCTGTGGACGGAGCTTCGTCTCTTGTAAGCATACAGCCAAGGGTTCATGCTGGCGCAGCAACAAGTCAAGCTCTGGTCGATGTGGTCGAATTCCACGTATGTTCCAATGGAGGATAGCCATTGAGTATATTATGGGATAAGTTTCAAATCGAAAGACGCTTCTGCAGATTGGGATTAGCTGGTCGGTTCAATTTGTTCTTCTTAGGCGTTGGGCTAGTACTATTTTCAGGAGCACGATCCTGCCGTTTCCGCACTGTCCCTCTGGCAGTGGCGGCAGAATCCTCCTGGTCCATCTCCTCCACAAGGGAGGTCCCTTTTTCAAGAGCAAATTTCGGTCCGAGTAGTTCGAACCGATTGGATGTGCTGATCGGCGAAGACGGCCGTCGCCGATTCACGCCCTCCTCCCCAGATGACCCTTCAGAGGAGGATACACGTGTGGAGTTGCGTGTACTTTTCTTACCCTTAGATGACTTGGTAATAGATTGCACATTCTCTTTCAAGAAGTCTTGTCGTACATACTTGGTCTTAAACTGTTTTTCCGGGGCAGAAGACGTCGTGAATTTACCAGCTTTAGTTCCCGAGGTCGAGGCTTTCGGTGACAAGTGTGCAGGACTATTCTGTAAGCTGGCGGATTTGGCAGATGTTGATACCAACTTGGGTGTAGGTGCCGAAGGCTTTGGCAGCGCTTGGGCTAAAATAACCTTTTCCGCAATTGTAGCCCCGTTCATATCGCCGGTCTGTGTTGCGATTTCCCGACAGGGTACCGGTTTAGCTGCAACTGAGCTATAGGTACCGGACCTCGGGGCAGAGGATTGGCGGAGTCGCAGGAGCTTCCGGGTTTCCAAGAAGGACACCTTCTCTTTCACCCGTATCTCCTGGATCGCTCGTTCCTCTGCAAAACGGGGGCAGTCTCGGGAACTAGATGGGTGTTCCCCGTTACAGTTCACACACGATGGAGCTGAAGCACAAGCCCCATCGTGGGAGATGTCACCGCAGTGGACGCAGGTGGACTTGCCGGTACACAAGTCACTAGTGTGACCAAAACGTTGGCATTTAAAGCACCTCAGTGGATTGGGTATATAAGGCCTAACTTCGATGGCTTCATACCCTGCTCTAATCTTTTGAGGCAGATCAACCCGATCAAAAGTAAGAAACAGGGTACGAGTAGGCAGGAATTCACCGTTGATCTTACGTTGTACCCGATAAACAGCTGAGACACCCTGAGTCGCAAGATTTTCTTGGATCTCCTCAATGGACAAACCGTCCAACGCGCGGGTTGTTACTACACCGCGGGAGGAGTTCAGCGACTTGTGCACCTCGACCTTCACTGGATAGCTGGCTAACATGGTGGCTTTAAGTATCCTTGCAGCTTGCGAGGCGGAGTTGGCTTCGACAAGAAGTGTGCCATTGCGAGCTCGAACGCAGGATTTAACCGGACCAGCAATGGCATCGAGACCTTTTTGGATAGTAAAAGGGCTCACCGTAAGGAACTTCTTACCTTCCTCTGTCCTATGAATAACCAAGTAGCGAGGACCACATGACTCGACTACTTCCTTTCCAACGTCTTTATTAAGGGGTTTTAGTTTTGGTGCCATAGAAAAAATGGTATAAATTCATCCCCCAGTGCTCCCCACCCACCACGGAGCCCAACGAGGGGTCACCCCACTGGGGTGACAGGGCTACACAGGGGATATAGCGGGCTCGCCGTCCCACTCACCCTGGAGTTCGGTGTAATACCTAGTCCTGGCCGATTGACTAGGGGTGGGTTAGTCCCTAGCCTCCCATTTAGGCAAATCAGAAACCAAAGCGGTGTATTAGTCTGCGCACCCTCCCCAGTTACTGAAAGACAGAAGCCCAGGCTCAGGTACGCAACCCTCAACCAACCAGGATATTCCTTTTCACCGACACGGGTCTCCACGCACGGCCTACACGTGGGTGGGCATTTTGACCTTCTGACTCCCTCACCACTCTGAGGTTGCCCACGGAGGGAGTCAAGGTGGCTCGGGACCACGGGTGCGCCTAACCCGTACCTACCGTAGTAGGCCCCTGGGGGGTGACATTTCGTAGATTTTTAATCCCAAGCACGTCATATAGGAAGCCCTGTCTTATCTTTTAAATACTGTATTTTGATTGGTGGATTTATTAATAGCCTGGACGTAGATTCTGAAGAACCCCCTAGAGACAATTGTCTAGTATAAAATTGTCTGGAATCTTGAATTCCGGGCGCTTTTGATTCTCAGTACTTAACAGAGGCAGACTCGCTGCCCCAGGGACGTCCGAGGCCCCACCCCGGGTCACTGGCAACCATACCGACACACATCCTTCTTCTCGTCGAGCTAATCAACCTAAAAGGTAAGAATCTTTTCTATTTTACCCATTCTTGCCTTTGGTATTTGGAATTAGTTCTCGCTCGACACGGAACGCCTGACACGCTTAAGTCTTGTTTATTATAATTTATCTTGCTGTTTTATTGTAAAGTATATTTTGCCTTTCGCTATTTCTCAATATATTTATATTATCAGGATTCCCTTTGCGTTGTTGTCATTGCTCTACTATCTGCCTTCCTTTTACCATCCTCAAATAGCTATCCCCCACGTCGTAGAATTATGTTCGTGACAATATCACTACACGAGTTAACATCACTGTCGATAGGCATATGCTCCATAGGGAAATATCGCCGATGGGACCATACAATTAAAAGTTGGATATAAATGATACTATAAAAACACTATACCAAGATTAAGCAGGAAATGCACGTTTTAAGGATGCATAAATCTATAAAAGAAACAGTTTTATATTCTCTAAAGCATTCTCTTGAACATTTGGTGCATTGCATCCAAAATTAGACATGGAAATTTCACAGGAAGTACATGTTTTGGGGAACCTTGAGTCCAGAAAAGAAGTTTAGAAAAATGTCCGTGTATGTGTCGTAAAGAACTGGTTATGTACAAGGTAGGCTTTAATATTCCGCATCTTGCAAGTAGAATTTTCTACGATTCCCTGTAAAATGGCTAATGATTTTGATTAAAATAGATTATATTACACGAACAATTTAACGCATATTTTGAATTTTCTGGGTAGAGCATCTGAAGACCTCTCCCTTCTGGGATTTTTCGTAATTGAAAAGCCGCAAAATATACTCACTCTTACTACACGAAAATTAACATTTCGTTAAAAACACTCACTTAATGTAAGTACAGTTTTGTAGTTAGTGTTAAACCATTTTCGAAGATTTTTGTTGCTTGTTCTACCTTTATTTTTTTCAAATGAGCAGTGTTTTGTCGATTTGTGTTTTTTTCTTGACAATCGAACGAATTTCAAGGCCTTCTGATAGTAACCAGATCTTTAAAACATCTGACTATCGCTTTAAAGCACTGTTTCGCTTGAACATTTAGGAAATTGTGTAGTAAAAACATTTTTGCTAATGATTATCTCGATAACCATGGAGTAAATAGAAGAGTAAAAATAGTTTGTGCAGAATACATAGAAAGTCATTTGAATTTAAGCCAAGAGCTTTCAGGAAAAGGTCTGCATAACTCTATGAAAAATTGGATAAACACCAAAATTAATCAAGTTGTGTCCTTCATGGATGCGAACAAGATTTTCAATCAATTATCTCAAACCCAAACTAGCCTTCACATGAAAAATGTTTTCATTATTTTAATTTTCTCATTGTCAATGATAAGAGTTTACAATGCCATATTACCTGGAAAATAGCCAAACTTAGCAATATATTGTCTGTCCGGCGGTGTTTTAGCTAGTGGAATGGGGCACCTTTCCAAGCAAGTAGGGGCTTCTTAGCAAGCGGAAGCAGTTTTCATAGTCTAAAGCAAGCGAGGAGTAAATACGCGTGACAAAGTGGAAGAAGGAAGCACTGTTGCCGATAATATTTGTGTGTTCACTGTGTATTGTCTGATTCCAGTAGAGTTTGAAGACTCGTCATCCGACTCTTAAGTAAAGTATTGCAACACTGCTGACTGTTTTGCCACGCGCGGAGCGAATTCAGCATGCGTGTACCCCTCCCACAGGTTAAAGTGTTACTGAGCGATAACCCACCCCAACCCACTAGCTATAACACCGCTGAACAGACAGTAAACGTTTATGGCATAAAGGTACTCAACTCCTGCATAATAATTTTGCATGCTATATAGCGTTGGCCCTTTAAAGGCTCCCTAATTATTTTGAAAAAAAATCACCAAAATTTAGTAATTTAACTACTGATAATTAATAAATTTTATACTTTTTACCTATTTCGTAATTTTGAAACAGAGATAGCCCTTATACTTGTATATAAATTCTATTTTATCAATTTCATTTTTCTTTCTCTAGCGCATATGTACAATGTACATAGTTCGCAGAGAAGGTACCTATTTCACCCAAAATTTGATGGAAAGAGTTCGCCAGAATTACACTTTTAAGGTCCAGTGTATACAAAAAAAAAAAGTATTTTTGGAAAAAATATCAGCCTAAAAAATTCAATGTCATAGTCGGGATTTCAATCGCGGTTCTCCCGGTCTCTGGCCCGTTGCTCTACCACTGAGCAACCATGGCAACATGATGGCACAGCATTAAATTTCTCAACTATCTTGAATGTTTCCCGGTAAACTACAAGGTAATCACAAAACAACTTATATAATAAATAAATAATTGAATAAAGCGACTTTTTTTTTCAATTTTCTCAAACAGGGCTATAAAATGTGAATTTTCTGAGAGCTGTGAAGACATCTTCACTTTGAATGACTGTATTAAATTGGTAAACCGTAAGAAATGTACAAAACCCCATCGTACAGAGCTTCTATGTACAAGCATACTATTTATGTGAATATATTTTGGAAATGTTAAGTATTTCCCAGACTCCTTGTTATTAAATTTTCAAATGGACATATGATGTTAACTTTTTAACTTATCATGTGCTCAGTTTTATTCTCGTGGTCATCCAAACATCATGTTATATGAAAAAATCAATCATATATTAACACACTGTTTAAAAATCTGACAACCGCTTTAGTTGCTGTTATAACGAAATGTATAGTTGTGAAATGAAAGTTTGAAACTAAGAGTTTCTGAAAACGTTAATGAGGTCTCGAGTTTGAATCTAGGTTTGAGCTTAAGTTTTATTACTATGTCTTCCCTTATTGTGGGAAGAAGAATGTCAAGTAACTTAAAGTTACATTGACTCCGGGCTTATTTTGGTATTATTTCATTTTGCGATGCCACGTTAAATGGTATTTATTATTTAGTTGTTTGTAAGTAGAAGAGAAATAGGGAAAAACACCAGGCTATAGTGATAGTCAAATATTTTAAAAATTGTTTGCTATGTGAATGACATTTTGCTCTCCCTGTATGATCATTAATAAAGCATCAAATTTACTTCTGAGTAAAGTTAAAGTGTTTTAAAATTGAATCCAAAAACAAGAAATATATCGTAAATTGTTAACTTCACAAGAAATGAATATGGTATGAATTCTGTGTTACAAGGAGCTCTACCTTTTTATGTAATAAGTTTTTGTCTATGTCTTACTGTTTACCAGTTATGCAAAACTTATCCAGAATTAAATTTTCTGATATTTCCAGGATATTTAAGATATACATTTTATTTGCCATGGTAATATGTTAATATACGGTATTCTAATTTTAATCGTTACAGCAGTTTTAGATAAAATGGAACATTTCGAAATATCTTTCATATAAAGCGTAGTTTCATTTGCGGGCAATTTTTCTGAAAACCTTCCTGTCACATCCTTGGAAAATATTAAACTTAAATACCAAGTTTGGTACTTGGGATTTTCCGTTTTGAAGTTATACCATCTACATACACGGATTTTTTTCTAAATAAAATTTTGTTTGGATTCAGAGTTCCTTAAAAACTGTGTTTCCAGTGAAATCTGTGTATCGAATTTTTGGGTGAAACACAATACCTTCTCTATTTTGTTTATGTATAATAATTGGTAAAGAAAGTAAAAAATCCTTGTATTCACGCATCTAAAGTTCACTTTCTCTGCTAGCCATAGTAAGAAAAGGAAATATTGTGTTCCACACAAAACCTCATGGAAAATACAGGTTTTCAGACATCTCGACTAAAATGAGGATTTTTAGAAATAGGTTCATATATGTCTGCGTTAGTGTGTTTGTCTGTTACTGTGAAAAGCATAACTCAAGAACAAAAAGTCAGTTAAATGCCAAACTTGATATTTAAGTCCAGTATCAGGGGCGGCACGTATAAATTTTCAAGAAAATTTCCCCACCCCAATAAAAAATTTACGTAAACAATTTTTTCAATATTTTAATTTTCACAAAAATGGCTGTATCGATTTTGTTTAAAACAAAATTCTCTCAAAATATGCAGTAAAAATATGAGTATAATGCGTATCTCAAATTTCTGAGAATAGCCTGTGAAGTCCCTAACTGGGAAACCGTAACGGGGAGACAAAATCTTATTCCACCGAAAATCTAGTTTCCATTAAAGCACATTTATGTGCAATAGTGATATGCTTTTATGTTTAAATTGTGCAGCATTTCCTTCATTAGGATGTATTATTTACGCCTAGCCATACAAAGACAATTTTAAAGCCAGCATATCACGACTAGATTTCTTTGATTAACAAGAAGCAGATAGAAGAATGAGCTTTTGTAGGAATAGTTCTTTGGAAATAAGTAGAAAAACCCTAATTTCCCTATAATTCAATATATCAGATGTGAGGGTGTGTATGATAAGTGGTATCCTATTGTGTTGCTACTTTGGAGTCTACTTTCTGTTCATCTAACAGCTCTATCACAAACCAATCATATAGTTTGCTACCTGATGTATTTATCTGGTCTTAACTCGTCGCGAAATGGACAATGCCTGTCAGTATAGACTATTGTTTTGCTTCCAGGTTTTCATAGTTCAATATACCTACTGGCCTAGATACTATAAGCCATTAATCTTAAAGAAATCATTCTAACGTAGTTCCGATACAACATTCGTTATAGCGAGGCCTACCCACTCATGGTTACGCCTTCCGAGCCGCGGTCTGAAGGAGATACTAACCTACCTGAAAGAAATCTATCTTATAAGTCCACAAATTAAGTAAATGTTTATATAATGTTATTCATTATGCTGCTCTTAATTAAAAATAAAAATATTTGCGGGTATATCCACAACTATTTTTTTTAATCTTTACAAACCTCAAAAAGTTTAAATCATGCTTCAAAAAATTTACGGCAGACTACAACTAACGCTGTAGACAAGCACTTTCTTTGAAAACATCTGACTCTTCCTGAAAACTCTTTTAAGGTTGTACTTCCTTCTTATTCTTCAGCCAAATACTTTTGATACAGCTAAGGTTAAAGTAGGAAACCGTGCCCAGTTTGACACTGACGTCCTTATCTCTTGCCTTCAAGTATATTACAAGACTCTGTACAAACAATAGACATCCCTCCCCCATATCTGAATAGTTTCACGAATAATCAGTAGCTATGTAATAGCTTTGAGGTTTGTAGTTGCCTTTTATTTAATAGCCTGAAATTACAGTTTTATTACGCTCTTTTTTCAGCACCATATTTGGTTCCAGCTGTCGCCGAGGATGACGCGAATTTAAGATTTAGGAGTTTGTCATCTGTTTCATGCAGTGAATTTATTCATCTTATAATGCGTTATTTATATTCGAAATACTTTTTAGGTTTCACCATCTGCTGCCCTCAAAATTTAATTTGGAAGTACAGCTAAAATAATATGATACTCTACCATATTCCCTACTTTTTAGGCTTTAAGGAATTGCAGAGGCATATACAAGTGTACAACCAATCCGCTGTCTCCAAACATTTCTGTTCTATTGCCTGCGTAAAGGTATATCCACATTCCGCAAATATGGTCTTCGACTTCCAAACTTCTTCTCCGACCTTACGGTTTCCGATCAACCACTACCAAACTACGAAACATGTGAGCAATGCATAGAAGAAAGAAAAGATCAATACAAAACAAATATTACCTTCCGAAGCACTTCCATTGATTATCTTTTACAACTCATCACAGAATACAAGATGGACTCTCATCAAGATTTCTTAAGAAAAATACCAAAAGACATCCAAATCCAACTACTAAAACAACTAGAAACAACAGGGACTAACTTACTTAAAAACCTATTAAAAATGTGATGTGTTACACTCACATGACTTTCTCTAGATACTCTACAAAGAAACTTCTTACACAAGATAATTCTTCCTTCAACACCATGCTAATCGAGTTAAACATTAGCAGAACTTTATTACTTAGTTCCTTATAGGTATTCAAATGTTTTAAAAGCTGTCGTTGTGCGATGTCATTGCAAATCGCTTCTTTGCTTGACCAGGAGTAGAACAAAAGAAAAACGGACACTTCCGTCTGAGAAAAGTATAAGTACTTTACAATTGAAACTAATAACAGGGAATACCTCGAAAACAGTAAGCTCTACGAAACAAAAGTATGTGACATAACATCTCGACATCGAATTTTTGGGTGGAATACAATACTTCTCTACCCCTATGTACATTGTACATACAGGGTAGAAAAATTAATAACAGTATAATGCGTTGTTTATTTGCGAAATACGTTTCTCGTTTGACCATCTACTTCCTTCGAAATTTAATTCCGAAATACAGCTAAAATAATACGAGACTCTACTTAGAGACACTATTCTCTACTTTTTAGGCTTTAAGGTGCTCAGTGATTTTCTGGACAAAATCCCATGGGGAACTGAAACTAAAGAAGACTTATTCCTCCATTTCAGTAGGTAGGGGAGTGGTGAAAAATGTCTTTACTCGCTCCTTGTGACATAAGCCAAACTCTTGCGCTCCAAAAGACTAGGACAAGAAAAAGAGAGGGGGCGTAAAAGGGATTTGATAGGCAACGTCTGTAGCGCGAGAATTTTTTCAGCCCCTTCAAACTCCTTCGTCTAACATACAAGTACAGAAACAAGAGTCGAAGAAAAAGCTGATGGTGGAAGTTGAGCAGAGAGCTGGCTTGAATTTTTTTCAACATGCAAAGGATAGTGAAAGAAGCGTTTCGTGATATCAATTCGATATTCTGATGATGCGAGAAAAAGGAAGCACTTTCACCACACCCGACTCCCCGTCATTTTTTCTTCTTTCGGTAAGCAGAAAATAATAGGAAAAGTAGACTTCCTTGCGCGCCTCTTTTAAAGCGTCTGCCACCGCATGCTCTTCTGCTAGGGCAAAGAGGAAATCCATGGAACAGCTGATAAAACCTTTGTAAAGCCCACCTTCCAATCTATATGTACTCCATTTTCATTTTACGCATGGGCCGTACTTCGCAGTCTAGACTTTGGTTTCCAAGATTGCGATGATTCTTTTTGAGCGTAAAAATCCTTGGCATGGCTACCTCGGAAGTAATCTCGCTGGTCTAGTATTGTAGATTAATGCACGTATGACAACCTAAAGCCTGCTAAAGAGGCGTCTGTCTAAAAGAATTAAATATGTTTAACTGTATGCAAATATAAAGCATTAGACACAAAATTAAGTGGTCCTTCACGCCTAAATATACAATGAGATGCCGAGAATAATAGTAGTTAAAGAGCCTCCATAAATAAACCTCCATTTCATTTCGTAGCTTGGTCATGCATAAACTTTTGTGAAACACGCTGCAGTTCTTTCCATGAGAAAACTAGGTGAATAAACAGATCTACATCTGTTACCGCACCTAATGGTCCATCTGCACCTCTTACATATTTAAATAATTCCTTGTAAACTTCTACCAGCAGTAGTTTTAGTTTCCATTGCTTTACCTTCTCTTCGAATTCTTTATTTAATTGATGAAAGTACTAAACCCATTTTAACACTAAAACCCATTGGACATCAATGGTATTGAAGTTATTAATACTTATTACACTCTTAACAATCTCAATATTTTTTTCTTTCTTTTCTTTCTTTATTTCTGTCTCTAGTTAATTTCCTCGTCTGTAGAATTAAAAATCTCAGAACTGGGGTAAGGCGCTTGTTGAGAAGCAGAGGGTCTGAATTTAAAAAAAAAAAAAAAAAAAAACGAGGATGGGTGACCAGCCCGATGCTCAGTATCAAAGTGAAGAAATAGATGATATGAGCTGACGGAAAAGTGGATTGCAGGAAAGATGAATATGGAGCAATTGGTGGAATGAATGACAGGGGAAACCGGAAAACCCGTAGGAAACCAGCCCAGACTCTGTTTCGTTTACCATCAATCCCGCATGCGGTCCCTTGGGATCAAACTCGGTCCACCTAGATGGCAGACAAGATGTCTTATCAATTATAGAATACGACAATATTCTTATATTCCCGTAACGTTATCAACAATGTATTCTTAAGTGTAATTTGTCTCTAACATATGGGATGGATTGCATGGATTGGATGGACAGATGGATGGATGAATAATAATAGTAATAATAATAAAACAGAAAAAATAATACCAAACAAACATTTATGGTAATTAACGATAATACATAATGATGCATATTTTATAAGTTTGAAAAATGAATAAAAAGATAGACAAATTATTAAAATCGAAATCTATAACATTGTTTTTGTAGAGCTTAGTTTATCTTAATTAATAGGTTTATAATAGTTTTATATATGTGTATAAATTGCATTTTGAAATAGAGGAATACATATATGCATGCCTCTGGTTTACAAATTAGGTAATGTGGTATGGTATTGCAAATTTTCATTTATTTATTTATTTATTTATATTCGTTCCCTGTATAGCATTTATTCTTTTACTAATGCCAAAGTAATAAAAATAAATGCTGTAGCAAAGTCAAAGATCTCGTAAAACTGTGTATTTCGTGTTTTGGTTTGCATTTCAATGTTCACCCAGTCATTTCTTTAAGCTTACTCTTCGGTTTGAGCAACATCTCATAGAAATGTAACCATTTACTCCCGGTAGAGGTGAAGCAAGGTCTCTGCGAGTGGAGCACAAGCCATCTGAATTAAGTAGTTAACGAAATGTCCGCTTTTTACTGAAACATCCCCATTAACTTAGTGTCCAGATTCGGTGTTTGCATTTATGAATTTATTTCAATGTGCTATTACGACCCGTCCAACGGGATTTCGCTTTTACATGTTTGAATGTTACGGCTTCACTGGCGATAATCATTAGCAGTAGGTCCACATTAGGACGTTTTCTGTTTCTGTCTCCCTCTCTTTTGCCCCACTTACACGTCCGTACACATCATGGCTATGTAATCCAAAGTTAAGGCTAACTAAATCCGATGTGTTGGCTGAACGCACTTATTTTTTGCCTGTATGCAAATATATATCAAGAAAAGCCTACGGAGATAGCAGCTTTTGGGTAGCAATGTAGATTCTGTCTTTTACGATAACACCTCTAACGGGGGATTTAACCAGTTTTACCAGAAGAGACATTTTAAAATAAAAAATATATCCAAAGGTCCTCTCCTGCCTTTACGGAAAATTTCCTTACACTGCTGAGAATCATTGCAGTTCTTCCTTTAAAGTTACTAAGAGGGCAAACAATATGAATTTATTTTGTATTTCTAAAATTTTAATTTATATGTTATTAGAATAATTGTTTTTTCACATAAGCCGTGTGTAGGCCAGGAGTGGATAGGTAGAGTCAGACTGAAAAATTCAATGCCATAGCCTGGATTAGAACCACGGATCTCCCAATCTCTAGCCGGTTGCTCTGCCACTGAGTTACTATGGCAACATGCCGACATAGCATTGAATTTGTCAAATGAGTCGAATATTATCTTCTCTAGCTCGTACGTACAATATACATAGCAGATAAAGAGCGTATTTTATTCCACCAAAAATAAAATATTGAGATTTCACCGGATTTGAGATCCCATAAATCCAAAAAAAGGCAGTTTTAGAAAAATATCCTCATGTATATATGGGTGTGTGTGTGTCCGTGAGCAGCATAGCTCAAAAACGAAAAATCCGTGACATAAAAATTCAGTGTCTTAATGCAACGCGAAGATTTTCAAGAAAATCACCTCATCCCCGACCTTTAAATGAAACATTTTCCCAAAATGTTTGTTTTCTCTAACAATTTTGATTAATATTCCATACATATATTTAAGATATTTTCATACCATACCAATTATATATCATGAATGTTATGGGAAAATGGTCTCTAAAGATTTCTTCATTGATGATGACTTTTGTGTAACAGGTTAGGCGTAAGAGATAGACAAACCCGTCCAACACAAAATATATAGATCTCGTTAAAGCACAAAATTTGGCATATATTACATATATACAGGGTTACTACAAAAGAAATAGACAGCTTCAACTGCCTGTAAAACAAAAACTATTAGAGATAGCAACCTAATTATTTTGGAGGTATGTTGAAAAACTCTCAAAGTTTCGTTTGTTACTATTGGTAACGCTGTAGTGTTTTGTTTGTTATTGCAGGAGCTGAAATGGCGGAAAATCCTGTGGAAAAGGCATAAGGCGTGTTGGAATTTGCTAGAACGCAATCAGCAACTGTTGTCCAACGACATTTTAGAACACGTTACCACAAAACGCCACCGACTAGACAGTCAATCTATGACTGGTATAGAAAATTCGAGACAACGGGATGTTTGTGCAAAGGGAAGAGCTCGGGAAGACCAAGAGTTTCGGAAGAAAACGTTGAACGTGTTCTTTCTGCCTACATAAGAAGCCCACAGAAATCGACATCTAGGGCAAGCATGCAATTACAAATTCCACAGCAAACTGTATGGAAAATCTTGCGGAAGCGACTGCACATGATGCCTTACAGATTACAGATGTTGCAGTTTCTGAGTGAAGAAGATAAGGTCATACGGCGTGACTTATGCATCGACATGTTGCGACATGACGAAGACAATGCTGGTTCTTGTGAGCGCATCATTTCATTTTTGTGGTAACGTGTTCTAAAATATCCTTGGACAACAATTGCTGATTGCGTTCTAGCAAATTCCAACACGCAATATGCCTTTTCCACAGGATTTTCCGCCATTTCAGCTTCTGCAACAACAAACAAAACACTACAGCGTTAGCAATAGTAACAAACGAAGCTTTGAGAGTTTCTCAACATACCTCCAAAATAATTAGGTTGCCATCTCTAATAGTTTTTGTTTTACAGACATTTGAAGTTCTATTTCTTTTGTAGTAACCCTGTATATGTGTGTGTGTGTGTGTGTGTTTATATATTTAACCGTTTCCAAAATATTCCTTATTATTTGTTTCAGTTTTAAACTACTTGAACCTTTCTCAAACGGAAAGTCATTTTCGTTTCATAAATACCTTTTTTGTTTTACTCCTAACCCCACAAAAGAAGCCAATTTGAATTGTGTAATTTAACGATAGTTTTTTAAAAAAAATGACTGTTGCTTTAGCCTAGTGTAATCCCGTATTTCGCTCTACTTACAAGGAAGCAAGTAATAAGACCATTTCTGCAAATGTTTATCAGCGAAGCATGATACACATAAATTAATACTCTATAAGAAGGTGGAGAATGACATGGGTATTGAACAAATTAGATATTTTTATTATAAATATTTTAAAACTAACTTTCTTGATGAAGCAAAATTTATATCTCTCTTCAGCTTAAAATTAGCCAAGTAATTAGCAACTAAGCTAATATTCTTGTCGATCAGTGTGATGTAGATAAAAGAATAATCCTTTGCAGGAATAATTTGTATGTGGAACAGGTAGACGTAATTTTTTATCTTATTATATTACTTTGGACATTTAAATTTAATGTCTTGACATCATGTGGTCATTGTAGCTCAGTTGGTTAGAGTTACCGAATGTAAATCTGGAAATCGTTGGTTCACATCCCGGTTATAGCATTGAGCTTTTCAGTCTGATTCTAAATTTCGAACGTTATTCTACATACACCTTGTGTGAGATAATAATTATTAACATTGTTTAATTTGCTTGCATACAATTGTTTTGCACTTTTACTTTATCTGCTATGTACATAAAGTAGGGAATATATTGTACTTCAGCCAAACTTCTATGTCGAGATTTAAATGAAAATATGTGTTAGGTCTTCTAAATCCAGAAATGTTTTAGAAAATTGTGAGTGTGCATGTGTGTCTCTATGAACATCCTAAACAAAACAAAAAAAAGTCGGTTAAATACCAAACTTAATATTTAAGGTTAGCATCTTCCAAGACTGCGACAAGGTTTTTACACCTTAAGTGGAACATTTTTCAAAAATGTTGATTTTCTGAAATATGACTTCTAGGATTTTTATTAAAATTCTGCACATACATCCCTACATCGGAAATAAGATGCATATCTCTCTTTTTTTCTTTTTCTTTTTTTTTTGGAAATAACTTCTGACACCCTCTGCATCCACCGTGAATTTTGAGCACCTTATAAACCATAGGAGATACACAAAACCATACTACACTAAAGCTATAAATTACATAAAAACACAGAAATAACTTAAGTGTATATTTTTTAGAGTTAATCATATCCAAGATCTTCCTTATTTTTTTTTTGTTTGAGTTCCCAATATTTATATACCTTAGTTTAAAAAAAGTCATTCTTGGTTTCCATCCTAGTCCTGCAAGGAGTAGGTACCTCCCTTTTTTCTTCTACTGTCTGTCTCGATTAGCATGAAGTAGGTAGAATAATAAGTTGTTATAAGAATAGTTTGTTGCGTAATAGATAAAGTCATGTAATGTAGGGTGTTAGATTTTTATAACATGTATGCTTATGATAACAGAGATAAAACACCTCATATAGATAATATCCCACAGCTGACACCAGCTGAAACATGCAATTGGCTGACCTGCTTATCTGTAGACACACGCTGTTAACGTGCTGCATGCAATCAACCCTGCACATTTTATACGAGTCCCAGAAGACTAATTGACTAGAGAAACTGACTGAAAATATACTCACATTCCCGGCAACTCCTCACCATTGCAGTCAGAATGCCTTCCCGGTATGCTAAATCACTTCAGAATATAGAACTTTAACAATATTGAACTTTTATATTTCATTTTATCTGATTGCTTCCATTTTGAAATACATGACATTTAGCCATTTCTTAATCATTAAACCATTAATGTTACGATGGATTTCAATCTAACCTTTAAATATTAATACGCTTAGTACATCATCAAATATTCATATATAGAATCGCGTCCTAAGATAGTTTTCTGCATTTAGATTAGGTTTCAGCGTATTTTTCTTTTTTAACGGTCACTTGCAAAAAATGAATGAGAAAGAGATGGTTAGCATTAAACCATGAATGGACAATATGAGAGGCTATATTTAGAGACTTTATAATTAACTGTATTAGCTCTGTATACTTTTGTTTTGTTTTACAGCGCATTGGATTTTGCAGAATTAGCTATTCGAATAACTGGAATGAATTTGTTTTTATATTGTTTTGTTTTCAACTAATTACTTTTTCTAGCAGTATGTACATACGATGTACATAGTAGCTAGATAAGGTATTGTATTCCACTCAAAAATACGATATCGATATTTCACCAGAAATATGTTTTTAGATCCCCTGAATCCCCAAAAACACCTTTAGAAAAAGGTCCGGGTGTGTGACTGTCCAACATAGTTCAAAATCTAAAAGGACATGAAATACCAACCTTGGTATTTATGTTCAATATCTTCCAAGGATGCGACACTGAAGCTTTTCAAGACAATTCCCCCAACACAAACTACCCTTTACATGGACAAACTTTTTAAATTTTTATTTTCCTCAAAAATGGCTGTAGCAATTTGGATAAAAATACCTTATATTAAAGATACTTACATCACAAATAAAATGTATTATTGAAATTCTCTGGGAATAGCCTCTGAAGACATCCTTATTCCGGATGAGTTTTGCAGAATTTTGCTTAGCACGTAAACCGGAAGAAATAGACAACTTACTGCACAAAAAATGTAGTTTTTCTGTAGAGATAGAATTTTTTGAAATATTCGTTGTTATTGGTTTAAGTATTAAACAACCTAACTGCAAAGCGAATCGAACCTCAATTATATCACATAGAAACCTGCTGTTAAAAGATTAGACTATCCCTTTAGCCTAGTGTATTCCCTTATTTCCATTTTACATACAAGGAAGCAATTAATAAGTGCAATTCTACTAATTTTTATCTCGATTAGCAGGATGTAGATAAAATGATAATCTTAAGTAAGAATATTTTGTATATGGAAAAGTTAGAGAAAGTTATGTCAAATATCACTTCCTTTAAGACCTAAGTATGGTTCTTAAGGACTCGTATATAGCAATTGCATAGAGATTAAGTTGAACTATTTCTTACAAGGATTGATAATTTCGATTACAGCGTAAAAAGGAATTTCATTTTGAAAGTTTCTGGTCTATATAAACTGATATAGAATAACAAGAGATTTTGGAATATATATGAAAAATCATATTTTCAAAAATATGGTCAAAGTAAAGCAGAAAAGGCCATTTTATCGTAAAATGTTCAACTTTGCATTATGTTATATCAGATAAAAATGATAATGGAATATTCAAATTTGAAAATAAATTTATACTATACTTTTCCAACTTGGTTACACGACATGATGAAAGGAACAACTTATTAAGAGTATTACATAGGTGTGAAAATTATTATACTCAACATATTTTACGTTAAAATTATTTTAAGTGCCGAGTTTGAAATTAAATTAAAATGCGAAATATGTAAACTGCTTACACGATGAGTGCTATATTGTTGCAATAACAGCATTAAATTAATAAGTTTTCTTGGAGAAACATAAGTTTACCAATCCATGACCTCAAAAATGTAAATAATAGAACAGGCGCAATCATAGACTTCTCCAATCCATGGCCTCAAAAATTTAGATAATAGAAAAGGTACAATCATAGACCAAATACCTAGTATTTCATTTTCAGATCTATTTTGGAATTTTGATAGAAAATACTGAGGTAACAGTCTTTTAAAAACCATTTTCCCAAGTTATTTCGCAAAAGAAATACTATTTCCTCTGCTCAACAGTACAGCATAAAAGGTTGACTCTGACGTTTTGATATCATTAATTATTTAATTCTGATTGGCGGAAAACATGTAAGCAATTTATGGGTATAAATGCTCAATATCTTGAGGACACAACCTCAGAGAGTAAATGCCCAAAAGTATGCTTTGAGACTAGTAATTTTCACACCTCTGTAATAATAGAAGAAATGCTTGAATAAAACATTGTTAGGGCATTACTTGCAATGATGGCCGCCGACTGCTGGTGGAGATGGTAGCCCGCCAACATGGACGCCACGACTATCGCCGTCACACCGGCTACAACAATCACCGTAAGCATGCACACTTTAACACCCATACCTGCAGCACACCGTGTTTCCCACTACATACCAGGCTTCTGGCAGTTTCCCGCTTCGAGGGGAGGATGCCGGCAATTTACGCACCGGGACCTGATGACACAAGGGAGCCCCTCCCCCCTGCACTCACTGCCGCTGCGATAACGTCCCACATTCCGAATCACTCTCTCAAAGTGATTGGAACCAATTTGGGGTCACACAGAAATCGCACTTTAAATGTTCCCTGTTCCAAGGTATCACTGGAGCTGTCCTGAAGTTAAAAGTTATGTGTTTCATTCACATGACTTTCTCTACCTGCTCTGCAAACAAAATTATAACCAAGCATTCTTCCTTCTACTTCATGAGATAAATATTAAAATAATGATCTTATTACTTAGTTCCTATAAGTAGAATACTCTAGGCTAAAGTAACAATTTAAAAGCTATGTGATTGTCATTGTAATTCGTCTCTTTGCATGACCAGGAGTAAACAAAATAAACACGGATATCCTGTCTGAATGTGTTCCATTTACATGACTTTCTCTACATCTCTACAACAAATTATTGCTAAAAAGCTTATTGTTCCATTTACTTCATGAAAAACAAGAAAAAAAATAGCATAAACCATCTTATTACTTGCTCTTATGTAAGTAGAAGGGAAATAAGGGAGTACTATAGTCTAAACTGGTTGCTATGCGATTGAAGTACCTCTGTTTCTATGCATAGGAGTTGACAGATTCCCATATGAGAAAAGTATAAGTATTTTAAAGCTGAAACAAATAACAGGACTATCTCAAAAATGATCAACACAAAAAGAATGTGTATAGCATAAATTGTGTGTTTTAATGAGCTCTACATTTTCTGTTATCTAAGTTTTTGTCTATCTCTTACAGTTTACTAGTTATGCAAAATTCCGCAAAATTCATTCAGAATAAAGATGTCTTAAGAGGCTATTCCCAGATAGATCAAGATATATATTTTGTTTATCATATAAATATCTTTAATATGTGTACAATATTTTAATCAAAATCGTTAAAGCCATTTTTGAGAAAATCAGAATTTTCAAAAATGTTTGCATGTTTTGAGCATACTGAACTTAAATACCAAGTTTGGTATGTAATAGACTTTTGTTTTGCAGCTATACTGTCCACCGGCCCCCCCCCCACACACACACACACACATGAACATTTTTCTAAAAAATAATCTTTATTTTGGATTGAAGATGTCTCAAAATATATATTTCCGGTAAAATCTCGGTGTTGAAATTTTGGGTTCAATACAATACCTTCTCTACACACTATGCACATAGTACGTATCGATAAATTAAAGATATAAGTATTTTAAAAATGGAAATGGTTAGGTCCTACAATAAAACTATACAGGACATAAACTGTGTGTTTTGACGAGACCTACTTTTTCTTTGAGGTAAGTTTTCTTCGTCTCTTACGATTTACCAGTTATACAAAATGTATTTACAATGAAAAAAACTTCAGAGGCTATTTTCAATAAATTCAGTATATGTATTTTATTTGTCATGTAACTATTTTAAATTTCGGTTTTGTAATAAAAATTTTGGAGCCAGTTTTGAGAAAATCAAACATTTCGAACATATTTCATGTAAACAGTAGTTTGGGGAGGAGAGGTTTTCTTTAAAATCTTCTTGTCCCAACCTCGGAAGATACCAAAATTAAATTTATACCACATTTGGACTTTTCGTTTGTGAGGCATGATGCCCACAAACACACACACACACACACACATAGCACGCGTACACAGAAGGACAGACAGACAGACAGAGAGACAGATACAGATTTACTTTTTTCTGGAAAGATTCGTTTTGGATTCTGAGGTCGTCAATTCAAATTTTATATTTCCTTTATTATATTTTAAATCCTTATCAACAATAAATTTTAGTTAAGTTATAAACTTACTTCCTGAAATCATAGGTGAAATATCGGTAAATAATTTTTTGACATATTACAATACCATTTCTACCTAATACGTACATTGTACATTATACTCGGTAGAAAAAGGAAAAAACCTAATTTACCAGATTCACATGACTCTGCTCTCACTCTTTTAGAACTATTCACACAAAATTTGTTGCTCTATACGCCATGTAATAGGTTATGTATCTGTGAAATTTGGAAAATTTACAATATGTAAGATATCTTTTTGAAATATATGGCACCTATTATACACCATAAGTGATATTTTTGTCATGTATCGAAATTTTAAGTTGCATGGTTATTTAGACAATAATTTTTACTGCCCAAATTCATTCTTATAATAAAAATATGCCATGTGAATCTTTTTTAACATTTTCACAATAAACTTTCAGGTTTAGCGGTAAATAAGTTTAGAAATAGGTATAGCATTTCAAATTTAATATTGACTCTAATTGTTGCAGAAAAATGACTACTTTTGTACTCTTCAAAACACTTGAATTTTCAGCTTTTGCTTATTTATTTGTAAACATTCGAACATATTTTGAAAAAGGTAACGATCATTTTATTTAATGCATTGATGTGAGGCAGTACAAGAACTGAAAAAATTAATAAGCATACACCTGTCCATTTATATATTCCATTAACTGATAGCTACAGTCCAAAGTGGGAAACTATTAATTTTGTAATTTTGAATTCATATTATTTTATTTTAAAAACATGTTTTCTTTTTAATTATTCACAATTTTGGTCAAATATCACAAATTCATCATCTTATGGAGAAGATAAAAAAATTCCACCATTCTTAAATGTTTATTTTCTCCATGTACATTCAGTTGTGGATGTTGGAGTTCCCTGAATCCAAGAAGAATATTTTCAGAAAAAGATCCGTGTGTCTGCATTTGTGGCCTGTGTGTGCATGCGTGAGTGTGCGTGTGTGAACAACATACCAATCTAAAAACGACAGTATCTTACAAAGATACGCCACGTAGATTTTCAGCATAAATCTCCGTATCTAAACTACCCTTTACTTGGAAGATGTTTGGAATGTGTGTATTCTCAAAAATGGCTCTTATCAATTTTGATACCATACGTACAGTAAACATGTTTACATAACAAAAATGTATATCCTTATTTACCTCAGAATAAACTGTCAAACCCTCTTTATTCTGAATGACCTTTGTAATAACTGGTAATCCGTAAAATATTGACTACACAAAAAATGCGGATCTCGTTAAGTTATACAATTTACATCCATTACTTTTTTGTGGAATAATCATTTTCTGGAATATTCTTTGTATTTAATTTGAATTTTCCGAAATTTATACTTTTTTTATTATTATTTTTTTTTTTGCTCTTCACCAGGCAAATTCAACCAGCTTTTAAAACATTTATGTATATATTGCTTCCATATTTTTCATGTAAGTAGTGATTAATAAGACTATTTCAGTTAACGTTTTTTTTTAATTAGCATGGAGTATATAAATTAATAAGCTTTTGTAAGAATAAATAGTTACAGAATAGAGAAAGCTATGTGAATGGATTAAATCAGATTTTTAACCTTTTTAACTTTAACTTACCACAGAAATAATTTATGATATTGGGCATACATGCAAGTGTTATGAATTACTTATAAGCTTTATATAGTTATGTGCTGATTTAGAAAGCTAAGTTTGCAATTTCTCTAATACGTATAATAAGTTAGGGAAGTAACGTATATAAGGCAAAAATCTGATGTCACGATTTTATTGGAAAATACGTTTTGAAGTTACCTGATAAAAAAAAATATAAAAAGCCATATAGAAAATATATAGTCTTCATTTTACAATGTAAAAAACAAATATTTTTAAGACAATCTCCCATCTCAAGCAATCCTTTACATGGAACATTTTTCGAAATTTTTGGACTACCAACAACGGATCTATCAATTTAAATTAAAATGCATATTCCATATATTTTCATACCAAATGTATATATTGAATTTTATAGGAATAGCCTATGAATCGGTCTTCATTTTGGAAGATTTTTAATAACTAGTAAACCGTAACAGATAGACTTGCTACACAAATAGTCTTGGGCACTTTAAAGCTTTGAAACTAACTTCCCTTTGCATTACTACCAAAAAAAAAAAAAAAAAAAAAAAGAAAAGGAATAAAGACTTCCTATTTGCGAAAATCTAAAAAAAAAAAACCAAAGAACCTGTTATATACAATGCGACTCAAAACGTATTTCCGGTGAAATTCGTACCGAATTTTTCTTATAGAATACAAAACAATTAAACAAAATAAAGACGTGGCTCTCATTAAAACGCGTAGTTTCCTACTTATTTGATTTGATTGAATTACCCAGATTTCTGAACAGTTTCCTTTCAAAATATTATGAATACTGATTTATTTCTCATCAGCCACGACTATGCAGTGTCAAAACATGTAACTATATTTAACCGTGGAGTGCCACCTCAGCCTCCTATATATGCCTACATCACATTAATCCCATTTATCACAATTAACTGTAATACTAAAATCTCACTTATGAGTGAATAAATTGTAGCACATAGCTGTTAACTGTCAGAGAATGCCACGTGATTGCAGTACATCAGATTTTTCCCCACGTACCTTAACAAGATAAGTGAGTAATTGTAATATCAATAAATTCGTGATTGATGTGCCACGTTTGCGCAACTGATGCTCATTATGGCCGACAACTGTCATTCATTACATAAGTATGTGACGTGACATATATCAACCTCTAAACCTGTTTGTTATTTTGTACCAATCGCATATATCAAACAAAGTGCACAATAATTCGATTATGTCCCAGAAAAGAGCTTTCAGCAAAAATCTGACGTGCTGTGATTACGGAATTGATTCATTTTTGAACCTCTGCGACCTTTTATTGATGTAAATTGCAAATTAAATACCATGCAATTACAGAGGTATTCAAAAGGTACAGGCGTTGGTTATTTATGTAGAAGCTATTTGCACATACAGGCTACAAAAACGGTGATATAAAAAAAAAAAAAAAACAACGTTGGAGGAGAAGTACATTTATCTGGCTGCCGCATTCGATACAGTTCCCCCCCCCAAAAAAATGGACAGTTTTAACAAATATTAGAACATCAAAGAGTTTATTGAGAGTTATTTAAAGTACGTACACTAATGTGTATGGAAGAGTACTATTAAATAAGAAAGCAAGTGGACATTTTAGAATGGATAAAGGAATGAAACAAGGAGACAGTCTTAGTCCATTAATATTTATAATATTTATGGACCAAATAGTCAAGCAATGTAAGAGGAGAACTAAAAAATTTAAAGTGGGAAATTAGAATTTGAGACCAGATTTACAATCACTAGTTTATGCTGATGATATACAAGATACTAATTAGTATCTAACGTTTAAGATTTACAACTAGGGAAAACAAAATGGGCAAACACATTAGAAGAGAAAGCAATGCAAATAAATATACATAAATATAAAATAATGAATATTGGGAAAAACGAAGATTAAATATAGAATGCAAACATGAAAAGTTAAAACAAGTAAATACCATAAAATATCTTGGTACAATAATTGCCACTAATAACACAACAGATGATCATATAGGTAATAGAATAAATAATGTATATTATCAAAACTGCAATAAAATAATTGGAAATAAATAGAAGCATTTAAAAATTAAAGTATGTAAAAAATGTATATTTACCCACTTTATTCTATGAACCAGAAATATGGGGTAATGCTACACAAACATAAAAACAGAGTGACATCCTCAGAAATGAAATATTTTAGGAAAGTATAGGGGAAAACAACAAAAGATGGAGATAGAAATAAAATTATTAGCGAACATATAAAACTGCACCCATTAGTAAAAGATATAGAGAAAACAAATTTAAAATGGTATGGACACCTAATTAGAATGGATGATCAGCGGAAAACAAAACAAGTTTTTGAGACAAGATCAAAGAAAGTAGATGACAGGGAAGACCTATAAAAGAATGACAACAATATATTTGAGAAATAACAAGGAAAAGAGGGATGGAAATGATGCGTTACCTAGAGGAAGACACAGGGTAGAGTACACTACAGAAGCTAGTTATTTGCACATACAGGCTGTAATTACAGCGTTTCAGCCCTGTTCATTTAAGTTCGATGACTCGCGCGTACACAGCAAAAGTGCTGACATAAGTCATAAAATATGCCAGTGGTTTTTTTTTTTGCAGTGTTTTAAAGCCCGCTTTAATACTTATGGCACCACAGGCGGTGACACTGATGATACATGAATGAAGATGGAGCAACGGTGGAATGTGATGGCGGGGGAAACCGGAGAACCCGGAGAAAACCCGCCCCAGCGCCGCTTTATTGACCACAAATATCACTTGCGGTCGCTTGGGATCGAACCCGGGCTGTCTAGGTGAGAGGCGAGTGGTCTAACTATTCGGCCACGGCGCGGCCCGAGGAGGCCAGTGGGAGAAAGGTATGTTTACCGAAAATGACGGACTTCCGGAGTATCCCGTGCGAGCTGTATTGAACTCGACGAGGAAATGGAATTTACAGGTCATAGAACGCCTGCTCTGATGTCAAACTGCAAGCAGTCTCTTGCGGTTTGTGAGTATTCCACTGCTTACGGTAAGTAACCAGCTGGGTGATCCTGATTGAAGAAACAGACGAACACTGCTCTTTAAAACAGTGCTTTTATCATTATCAATTGGAATAAGAACAACAACAACTAGAACAAAACTAACTTGAGCATTTCAGTGTTGTTATACTTATGGAAAATCGACATAAGCTAGTCATGATCTATAATAACAGTGCATTTTTAAGCCATCACTAAGTAAAGGAAGATCTTACATTCACGCAAAACTGTTTAATTTGACGAATTTGCATAGATTACCTTATTCATGTTATTTTAATAACTACAGCATGTGTGTTATTTGCCGTATCATGAATATAGACAGGTAAAATTCGAAAAACTAATTTTTTAAAATATGAAAATACGAGGAAAAATCAAATGTGTTCTATTACATGTTACAAATGTTACAAATTAAAACATTAACATTACAAATGTAACAAAGGAATGTTCTTTTATATACACCGTAGTAATCGAGATAAACTTAGCAGAAACGGATCATTGTAAGTAGTACTCTAGGTACCCTAGGTAAAGCCAGTCCTTATGTAAACCAATTGAAATTCGGTCCTCTTTACACAGCTATGAGTAAAACAAGACAGAAATGAAACAAAAGATGACGTTTCATTTGAGAAAATTAGTCAATAATTAGGAATATTTCGGAAACGGTTAACTTTACAACAAAAAAGTTAAATGTATATGACATAGATGTGTATTTTACATTATTTATGTGTTACGTTTTTGTCTCTGTCTTACGGTTTATATCCAGAGGTAATTCCCAATTGCCGTATCCCACTTGCTTTTTACTAAATGTCAGATTTTTTGTAGACAAAGCGGCGCAATTACGGGTATTCTCGGGGTTCTCCGTTTCCCCCGCCATCGCCATCCACCGGTGCTCCATCTTCATTCCATTTATCATCAGTGTCATCGCCAGCGGTACCATATGTAGAAAAAGTGGATTTTAAATGCTATAAAACACACAATTACCAAAAAGTCAATATATACATTTTATTTGTTAATATAAGTATTTTAATCAAAAAAGTTATATACATTTTATTTGTTAATATAAGTATTTTAATCAAAAGAGATATATCCATTTTATGAGAAAAACAAAATACTCAAAACATTTCCCATTTAAAGGGTAGTTTGGTGTAGAGCGATTTTCTTGAAAATCTGCGTGTCGTATCCTTGAAAGATACTAAACACAAATGCAACATTTGGTATTTAACGGTCTTTATGTTTTTGAGCTTATGTTGTTCAAAAATACACACACCAACAATAACACGGACCCTTTCATAAAATTGTTTTCTTGGGAATTCAGGAGCTTTCAAAAGAAGTATATCGGTGATATATCGACATTAAATTTCTGGGTGGAATTCAGTACCTTCTCTACCTACTACGTACGTAATACGTGTACAGAAAGTAAAAATAACAAAATATTATGACATGCATTTTAAAGCGGAACATCTTTTATTTTAAGACTTTGGAGCAAATTCACTTCACCTGTTTAAAAACTGGTGTGTTGCATTCAGATGAGATTTTAATTACTTGCTTCATGCCAGTCGAGAAAAAATTAACAGAAATAGTCTTATTACTTGCTTCCTTGTTAGCAGAAGCGAAATAAGGGGGAGGGTACCATAGGTAAAGGTTATACTCAAAAGCTGGTTGCTATGTGACTGAAGTTCCTTTGTTTGTATGGATACGAGTTTACAGAGTCCTGTATGAGAAAAGTATAAGTTTTTATAGCTGAAACCAAAAACAGGGAATATCTCAAAAACAATGAACTCCACGAAAAAATGTATACAGCATAAATTGTGTGTCTTAAAGTGCTCTACATTTGTTGTGTGGTAAGTTTTTGTCCATCTCTTACGGTTTAGCAGTTATGCAAAATTCCGTAAAATTAACCCAGTATAAAGTAGTCTTCAGACGCTATTCCCAGAAAATTCAAAACATACATTTTATTTGTCAGATAAATATCTTTAATATACGGTATTTTAATCAAAATTATTATAGCCATTTTTTAGAAAATCAAAATTTTCGAAGAAAGTTCCATGTAGTTTGGGGTAGAGGGATTTTTCTCAAAATCTTTGTGTCGCAACTCTGGAATATACTAAACTTAAATACCAAGTTTGGTACTTTACCGACTTTTCGTTTTTGAGTTATCGTGTTCACAGACACATGGACACACGGACACACACACACATGGACGTTTTTCTGAAAATACTTTTTTTGGATACAAGGGACCCTAAAACATATATTTCCTGTGAAATCTCGGTATCGAATATTTTGGTGGAGTGCAACATTTTATACACTATGTACATAGTGCGTGTAGAGAAAGTAATAAGGGAATTCACGAGGTTAAAGCGATAGTGAAATTTTTAAACGCTGATTGCAATATGTTAAAATTCGGTTCCCTTTTGCATGCCAGTGAGTAAAACAAAAGATATTGAAATCAAAGTTGACTTGCCGCTTGAGAAAAGTTTAAGTTTTAAACTAAAACTAATAACAAGGAATGTCTCGGAAATTTCAATTCTTATAAAAATGAATATACATCAAATTTGTGTTTGTGTTTGTTTTTTGTGTAGCAATTTTTTGTTATTTTTTATTGCTCATGAGTTATACAAAAGGTATTCAGAATGAGAAGCTCTTCAGAGGTGAATAGATCTCTAGAGCTTATTACTTTCTCTATACGTACAATCTACATAGTGTATAGAGAAGGTATTGCACTCCACCAAAAATTCGATACCTAGATTTTACCGGAAATATATGTTTTAGGGTACCCTTTATCTAAAAAAAGAATTTTCGGGAAAAGATCCATGTGTGTGTGTGTGTGTGTGTGTGTGTGTGTGTCCGTGTGTCTGTGAACACGATAACTCAAAAAGAAAAATCGGTAAAATACCAAATTTGGTACTTAAGTTTAATCTCTTCTAGGGATGCGACACGAAGATTTTGAGAAAAATCCCCCACCCCCAACTATAGTTTTCATAGAACTTTTTTTTCGAAAATTTTGATTTCTAAGAAGTGGCTCTAACGATTTTAATTAAAATGTCGTATATTACAGCTATTTACTTGACAAATAAAATGTATATATTTTGAATTTTCTGGGAACAGCCTCTGAAGAGTGCTTTATTCTGGATGAATTTTATGGCATTTTGAATAAATGCTGAACCGTAAGACATGGACAAACATTTACTACACAAAAAATGTAGAGCACGTTAAAACAGTCAATTTATATTTTATACATTTTTTTCTTGGGGTTCATCGTTTTTGAGAAATTCCTTGTTTTTGGTTTCTGCTATGAAAAAATTTATACTTTTCTCATTCAGGAATTTGTCAACTGCTATCTATACAAACAAAGGAACTTCTGTGAAATAGCAACCAGCTTTTGACTATCACTTTAACCTATGCTACTCCCTTGTTTCGCTTTTACTTACAAGGTAGCAAACAATAAGACTATTTCTGCTATTTTTTTTTTTTTTTTTTTTATAATTAGCACCCAAGTAAATAGAAGTATAAGCTTTTTGGGAATAATCTGTTGCAGAGATGTGGAGAAAGTCATGTGAATGGTACGTATAAGAGTTTTTTTGTTTATCGTGAAAATACCTTAAACATATGATATTTTAATGACATTTGCTAGATCAATTTTGAAAAATATCTACATTTACGAAACATTTTCCGTGTAAAGAGGAGTAGTTGGAGTTGCGGGATTTTCTTGGAAATTTTTGTATCGCATCCTAAAATACTTATTTTTTATTCAGGAATTCCAAAACGTATTTCCGATGAAATCTCGGTATCGAATTTTTGAGTGGAAGGCAATACCTTTTCTACCTATTATCAACGGCTAGGGACAGTATATATAGCGAGCTTTATATTCTATAATAATATAGAAAATGAAATACAACAAATTATATGGAGTTATAGAATTAATATACAACTCTTAAACCTAAAAAAAAGAAAAATAAGAAACTTATTTCATTATATTGGCTTAATACAAATAAAATATGCTTAAAATAAAGAAAAAATAAATAAAAATATGCTACTAATCTCCTTCTTCGTTAAAATACAAACTCTGGTGTTTTATGAATCGTACACTTGCATGCATAAAAAGTGGCTCATTTCACTAGATCGCAATAGTTTTGTTTTTCTTTGTAAGGTTTCCTTCTTCAACTAACCAATTCTATTTTAATATGAAAGCTTACTGTAATGAACATGTTCTATAGCTGCTTGAAACATTCATAACATATGTGATACGTACTTTAAAGGCTTATGATCTTATTTCAAGTATCCACCGTGTTTATTGATCGCTGTCCAATAATTTAGTTTAAAATTTCACCTTTTACCTTTAAAATATATTCATTATATAACATTTCTTATACTATTTTAGTGTCGCAAAGTCTGTTCTGAATTTATTTTAAAATCAGATAATTTGAAATTAGCTGCGTTTGGTCGTTTGATATATATTTCGATTCAATTTCCTTCCTCATTATATACCTTTGTTGTTTAAGCTTAGCACAAATATAAATCAAACGCCTACTGTTTGCTCCTCTTTAAGGCAGCTGCACATATTCCTGTATTATTGTTGTTCGT
Organism: Hymenopus coronatus; assembly: GCA_030762935.1. Taxonomy (NCBI): domain Eukaryota; kingdom Metazoa; phylum Arthropoda; class Insecta; order Mantodea; family Hymenopodidae; genus Hymenopus; species Hymenopus coronatus. Next base: position 87,659,992 of record CM060896.1, on the reverse strand, counting down.
GTAAACATGATTTCTTTACTCCAAGCCCAGTAATCATTGCTGTTGGTGCATAATTTAATTGTATTCGTTGTGTCATCCTTTGAACAACTGATGGGATAAACCCCCTGCATTAAGCACCTTTCGTTTAGTTGACCACTCTTTTTGCTACATCAGGGGTGTTTCTTTTTTAATTTCACTGAGGATAGCGTTTTATATAATTTATTGTTATACCCTAAGACACAGAGCGGGATAGTTCAGGCGGTTTCGTCTGTTGTCCTCATTAGGAGGTCCGAGTTCGCTTTACGTGGTCGGCCAACCTGACCCATGTTTTTTGGGTGTTTCCAGGGTCGCTAGGCCAATTGTCATATCCTTCATTATGTTGTCTTCTTTCAGGGTTGGAAGTGTTGGTGATGGTACTCGGTGCGTAGTGGTAGGGAAAAAGGATGCTCTTAGTAAATATCTCCATCCCCTGATTTTGTCTGGTTGGCGGAATACCGCTCCTGGCGAGAGACTTCAGTCAACCTGTCCGACTATCGGATGCTTCAATATAGGGCCCTATCGCTGCTGTACCACTGTTGCTGGTTAATGTCTGAACTCCTTGTCCTATGAAGAATGCTCTAAACAATGTTTGTTTGCTTTTTGTATAAAAATTCTCACATTCCTTAACGTAGCTAATGTTAGCTAACCACTATGCATTATGTCGGTGTGTTTACTTTAACATTGCTAAAGTACTACTCGGTGCTTTCAATCATGAGACGTTTTGTTGATAATGTAGATTCATTGCTATAGAAAAGTATATTTTCGTTCACTTAGGATTTCAGCAACAACGTTCAAATCTTGGTTCAGCGTCCTTTTGAAACATTCTGTATATGCACAAATTATATACTTGAATACGTACATAAAGGTGTGTGTATTTCCCCCTTATAATCGTCTACACTATTGCGTGTATTTCGGCCGTATTTGACAAACATGTTCCTTAGAACAAGAGTAAAGATACTGTGGAAATGGCATCAGAAAAGATGACGGGGTGGAAAGTGTTCGGTGTGGGACAATTTTGAGTTTTTCAACACGATTGGACATCAGAATTTTTGTTAAAATAAATAATAAAATGAGGTTCTCTATTATTTAGTGGATGGTATAAATACACATTCGGCAGGGGCAATTTTTGGAATATCAATGCACAAATGGGCTTGGTTTATCAATAATAAAATATAAACTTAGCCCTGTTCATTTTATTAGGTTTAACAATGCGAAAACAGTCACCCGCGAAGTGGTTGATAGAATGTGTTGAACAAGAGACAATTTGGAGGACTTTCTGTTATTAATAGGAAATTTCGAAGGATAAAGCGCTAACTTTCACACACCCATCAATCCTTTTAATTACAACGTAATTAATGTCTCCATTAACGAACTCTACACTATTCATATTAAAATATGATGTTTGGTTTCAAAATAAATATTTCAAAAAGATTCTATACTACCACTACTAATAATTATTAATAATAACAATAATAATAACAATATAATGAGTATTCACATCTATGTGTAGGTAGTATAGTTACCGGTGGCGAAAGCTCGCACTAACTGTTACGTCATACACTGGCCAGTCGCTGTGTAAAATCAGTGTGCATTAAACTATGTTCAAACGAACGTGCTCACTCATTATACATTGCCCCATTACAGCAGTGCTAAAATTACAATAGGCGAGATATAATACATCCTATAACTATTGCCTACTGTTTAATGTTAATAGCATAAATGGAGCATCAACATAAATACCCACTGTTTATTGCATTACATGACGGACTGTGGCGTGCGCTCACTCCGCACAACTCCCCACGACCCGTCAGTAGTATACATTCATTAGACAACATCAGCGACACCGCCGTCAGCGGTGACCGAAAAGGGAACGGGACAAGGGTAGAAATGTTGTAAATAGATGTTTGTTCATAGAAGGGGTTGTCGTTCTTTGTATGAGGCCCTGAAGCTCCTTTGTTAAGGCTTTAGGAAGTCGGGGAATCACTTAGAAAGATAGATCTTCCCAACGAAGAGTTCACCCATGTAGAGGGGTGGTTGATGTGAGGAAAAGCGAATAAGATTTTAAAGTAACTACAGTAGCCAGTGACAGCAGCCAGAGTGTGAAGGGTTATTTTTACTTGCTCTACACCTACTATGTAGATAGTATATAGAGAAGGTATTGTATTTCACCCAAAAATCTATACCGATATTTCACCGGAAATACATATTTTAAGAACACGTATTCAACCAAAACATCTTTTTTAGAAACATTTCCGCGTGTGTCAAAAGAGTAAAGTCCCTTAAATACCAAAATAGGTATTCAAGTTCAGTATCTTTCAAGGATACAACACGAGGATTTTCAAGAAATTCCCACACTCCCAACCACATTTTATATGAAAAAAATTTTGAAAGTGTTGATTTTCTAAAAATGGCTATAACGATTTTGATTAAAATAGCGATTAATCAAAATATCTTTAATTTTGTGGAATGTCCTCTCTGGAGCGGGGAATTTTTCTTTAACCAGAATTATTCCCTATCCCCCACAGAGTCTGGAAGTATGTATGTGAGAGTAAATGTGTGCGTGTTTGAGGAAATAAAATGGTTTAAACCCAACGTAAAGTTGCAGATAACGAACTGTTTCTAATTCGAAGCCCCCCGACATGACCTTAGATGTTAAAGGGGACTATATAAATGAAAAAAAAAAAAAAAAGTTAATTTCTCCTAATGTTTGTCTCGATTAACCTGAAGTAGATTGTAAAAACATTATTCTTCTAACATTTACGACCGAGATATAGAGAAAAGCATGTGAATGGAACACATCAGATTTTGGCAAAGGACGCCAAGCTTAAGAAAACGCCCAGTTGGCTTCAAGACTTAGCAAGCATCACTTACTTATGAAAGCGGTTAAAACGTTTAAATGTAGAATTTAATAAAAAAATCGATTGGTCCATTCACATGCCTTTCACTATCTATAACTCAAAATGCTACCTAAAGAGATTATTCATTTATCCACATTATACTAATCGAGATAAACATTAGCAGAACTGCAGATATTACTTAGTTCTTAGAGGAGAAATACGCTTGACAATATTGACAGAATTTTCTAAAAGTTATCACTATGTGACTGACTGAAATTAGTTCTCTTTCCATGGCCGGGAGCAAAACTAAAGATATATGAAACAAATGAGGACTTTTTGTGTGAGAAAAGTTAAGTATTTTAAGATTGAAACCAATCACAGGAAATAAGTTAACTCTACCAAAAATGTATACGAAATAAATTGTCTATTTTAACGAGTTATACATTTTTAATTTCTCTACACGTACTATGCACATAGTGTATAGATAAGGTATTGTAAAACACCAAAAAATTCGATCCCGAGATTTCACCGGAAATACATGTTTTGAGACTTCTGAATAAAAAAATAAAAAAAAGCATTTTTAGAAAAATGTCCGCGTGTGTGTCTGTGTGCGTGTGTGAGCGTCTGTAGGCAGCATAACTCAAAAACGAAAAGTCCACTAGGTATTTAGGTTTGTTATCTTCCAAGGATGCGACACGAAGATTTTTAAGAAAATCTTGCCACGCCCAACTACATGGAACGCCTTTACATGGAACCTTTTTCGAAAATTTTAATTTTCTCAAAAATGCCTCTAACGATTTTGATTACAATATCATATTTTAAAGATATTTACATAACAAGTAAATGTATATCTTGAATTTTCTCGGAATAACCTCTGAAGACTACTTTACTCTGGATCAATTTTACGGAATTTTGCATAAGTTCCAAACCGTAAGAGATTGAAAAAAAACATACCACACACAAATGCAGAGCACATTAAAGCACAGAATTTATATCATATACATTTTTTTCGAGGAGTTGATCGTTTTTGAGATATTCCTTGTTATTGGTTTCAGCTATAAAAAACTTACTTTTCTCATGCAGGAATTTTTCAACTCTTGTTCATACAAACAGGTCACATAGCAACCAGCTTTCGACTATCACTTTAACCTATGTTACTCCCTTATTTCGCTTCTACTTACAGGGAAGCAAGTAATAACACTACTTCTGCTTTTTTTACTGATGAACATGAATTAAACAGAAGCATGAGCTTTTTAATATTTTTTTTTGCAGAAATGTGGAGAAAATAATGTAAACGGAACACATCAGATGTTTGTGTAGTAATAATTTGTCTGTGTCTTACAGTTTTACAGTTATGCAAAAGCCATTCAGAATGAAGAGGACTTTAGAGGTTATGCGCAGAAAATTCAAGATATATATTCTATACGGCATTTTAATTAAAATTATTAAACTCATTTTGAGTATTTAGAGTAGTTTATGGTAGGGGTATTTTTCTTTAAAATCTAGTCGCTTTCTCAGAAGATGAAGGACTTGAATTTCAAGTTTGGTATTTAACGACTTTTTGTGTTTGCGTTATCGTGTTCATAGACGTAAACATTGATTTTTTTTAAACATTGGGACGGATATACTAACATCTTATTTTTATTAATTATGATTTTAATATATATTTCGTATTCGCACAAGCTAGTATCTCTTAACAGGGCGTGAACGAAGAAAATTATACTATTTCAGAAATAACACTTTTGTAACTTTTAGTTAGAGTATTTTATTCCTACTGTTACCACAAATATTCAAAATTTAAATCCCCTTTGGAAATATCCGAGTTCCTAATTGAAACTATACTGTCTCAAAATATTTTTAGCAAACAATGGACTTCAAAACAAATTTAGGTTAAATATTAATATCGATTTTTTGGGTGGAATACAATACGTTTTCTACCTTAATAAGTAGGTACATATTATGTGTAGATAAAGTAAAAAATCTGATGTGTTCCATTCCATGAACTGTCTCTACATCTCTGCAACAAATTATTGTTAAAAAGGTTATTCTTCTACTTACTTAATACTAATCCAGAAAAAAATAACAGAAAGGGTCTTATTACTTGCTTCCACAGGCTAAAGTGATAGGAACATCTTTTAGAATCTGATTGCTATGTGATTAAATTTCCTTTATTTGTATGGACAGGAGTTGCCAAACACCCGTATGAGGAAATTTTAGTATTTTAAAGCTGAAACAAATAACAAGGAATATCTTAAAAACGGTTAACTCCACGAAAAAATGTGTTTGTCATAAATTTTGCGTTTTAACGAGCTCTGTATTTTTGTCTGTATCTTAAGGTTTACCAGTTATGAAAAATTCCGCAAAATTCGTCCAGAATAAACATGTCTGCAGAGGCTATTCCCAGACAATTGAAGATATACGTTTCATTTGTCATGTAAACATCTTTAATATACGATATTTTAATCAAAATTGTTAGTCATTTTTGAGAAACTCAAAATGTTTGAACATTTTTCCATGTAAAAATTAATTGGGGGTGGGGGATTTTCCTGATTTTCTTGTCGCATCCTTGGAAGATACTGAATTTAAATACCAAGTTTGAAATTTAATAGACTTTTCGTTTTTGAGCTATGCTGACCATCCGCACACATACACACACTCAGACATACACGGACATTTTTCTAAAGATCCTTTTATTCTGGCCCTAAAACATATATTTCCGGTGAAATCTTGTTATCGATTTTTGGGTGCATTACAATATCTTCTCTATACACTATTACAAAGTATGTGTAGGGAGAGTAAAAATGCTGTAATGGTGCTAATTAGTTGGGTAGAAACCGTATAAGAAAAAGCGTATTGAATTTAAAGCAAATTATATTAATTATTTCACATAATCTAAGCAGGAATGAGTAGGGAACATTAAAGGACAGTGCAAACGTTGTCTATGCAAGTGTAGGTAATTATCTTGTTTTAGTATTGCGCTAAATTATAAAAAGAATAAAACGCATTAAGTATGTTGCACAACAAAGGGTATTATTTTTATATTTGCATCACTCTCCGATCTCGACCGACATGATTTAGAGGTAAACGCAACTATTACAGCAGTTAGCTGGCATATTAAAATACTGCAGAACACTTAGTGTAATTAGGTCTGCTGACACGCGCTTTTGATTTTCTCGTCACCTTTTTACTTTCTCTACACCTACTATGCACGTAGTATTGCACGTAGAGAAGGTATTGTATTGCATCCAAAATTGGATACCGAGATTTCACTGGAAATACTTATTTTGGATCCCCCTGAATTCAAAAAATAATTTTTGGAAAAAGGTCCGTCTGTGCGCGTATGCGTGTGTGTGTCTCTGGACAACATAGCTCAAAAACGAAAAGTCGGTAATATACCAAACTTGGTATTTAAGTTCAGTATCTTCGAAGACTGCGATACGAAGATTTTCAAGAAAATCTCCCCGCCCACAGCTACCCTTTACATGGAACCTTTTACGAACATTTTGATATTCTTAAAAATAGCTCTAACGACTTCGATTAAATTATCGTATATTAAAGATGTTTACCTGACAAATAAAATGTATATCTTTAATTTTCTGGGAATCGCCTTTGAAGACTACTTTATTATAGATGAATTTTACGGAATTTTGCGTAACTGGCAAACCGTAAGAGACGGACAAAAACTTACTTAACAGAAAATGTAGAGCTCGTTAAATCATTCGATTTATGTTATATACATTTTTTTTTTTTTCGTGGAGTGGATCGTTTTTGAGATATTCCTCATTATTGTTTCAGCTTTAAAAATACTTATGCTTATCTAATACGGCAATTTGTCAACTCCTATCATATAAACAAAGAAACTTCAGTCACATAGCAACCAGCTTTTGACTATCACTTTAGTCTATAGTGCTCCCTTATTTCCCTTCTACTTGCATGGAAGCAAGTAACAAGATTATTTCTGCTAATTTTTTCTTGACTAGCATGAAGTAAAAAGAAGTATAAACTTTATACAATTTATTGGTGAGACGTGGAGAAATTCATGTGAATGGAACACATCAGACTTTTTTTTATTAACTATGTCTCATCACACACGCACGCTGGTATTACACACCATAGTTTGTTGCTTTATTTGTTACAATACTTCACTATGTCATTTCACTGCTTCGACTTAATATTTCACACTTAGAGTTATTGACTCTCATTGTTACGTACCCGACTCTCCAATGAGGAGCTTAATGTTGGACCTCCCGACTGAAGTGGACTGACGAACTTTTCGACTACAAGTGATTTTCAAAATTTCAACTTATTCTGGCTTCAAGCATCTACCTAGTTCTACCACGTGATTGTTACATCGTTTTCCATAGGTCGTTTTGTATCCTTTTCGTAAAAAAATCCACTTCTTCCACACATAGCAGAATAATATTCAACTCCTGTCCCTTACAATAAGCAACAGTAAATTAGTGTTAATTTAATTGTTTTTTCACACAGGACACGTGTGTAGGACAGGAGTTGGTTAGGTAGAGTATGGCTGAAAAATTCAATGGCATATCCGCGATTTGAACCACGGATCTCCCGGTCTCTAGCCGGTTGCTGTACCACCGAGCTACCATGGCAACATACCGGCACAGCATTAAATTCTTCAACTGACACCCATGTTTCCCGGTAAACCATAAGATGATCTCAAAATATTTTGAGATGACATACACTGTCTCAGGTACCTTAAGTCCCAGTTCATAGTATGGTGTGACTCTACCCATTCAACTCCTGCCCTACACACGGCTTGTGTGAAAAAAAACTTAAATCAACATTAATTGAGCATAACAGTTGGCTATACTATGGATTCTGGGACTTAAAATACTTACGACATTGTAACTTGCCACTGCGATATGTCCTCTCAAAATATTTGAGATCTCCTTGTGGTTTACCGGGAAACATACGATTTAGTTGAGAAATGTAATGCCTTGCCTGGATATTACCAATATTAATGTCGCAACCAGTGTGGACTGCCGGCTGCCTGGTAAAACTTTCCGGAGAACTGAAAAACTCTCAGCATCCAAAGGGCCCAACTCAATCGCACACGTGCTCAGCACACTTAATGTCTCGGGCTTCCACCCAAGCGTCTGACATACAGTAGCGACATTGTGGAATTCCCTCAGCTCAATAGTCGTCCCTATATGCTCTGCCCAACTGTAGATGGTGCGATGTGAGGGAAGAACATAGATCGCTCTGAAACTTCAACCTAACCATAGGTCACAAATACAGAAACACACAACACATTAGACCCTAAAATTGGGGTTTAATTTATGATGATGCTATTAGTTATGTTACACTCATTGTCCTCTACTAAATATGAAATTAATTGCACTTCTTCATCTCATACACTATATATACTATATAAATATATATTATACGAGGAATATGTGGGGTAGTGAATAATTAATGAAATTTACACATTTTGTTTGTGTTGGACTAGATTAAAAACTACTCAGAATATATACGTACTGAATAGGTTATCTGACTTCATTTACACAACATTCCCTTCAAAGTAGTTCCCGTCCACTGTGACTCGAAGCATTCCTGGAACCGTTTCCTGAAATTTACTCAGCGTTTTTTGTTGTAGTAGCAGAGACATTCCAGCGCTCGCAAATACTCGGAAAAGTGTTTATGCCTGGTATAAATATAATTGTTTTTTTTTTTTTTTTTGTACTGCTTCACACAATCATCTTCAATCATGTCTTTAACGTCTACGCAGTAGATTTATGTTATGGGCATTTATTTTGTATGCCACATTCTGAATGTGTGGAACAACTATCACGTAAACAACAATGCCTATGGTCAAGAAACTTTTACGGAAGTGACATCATTAGAAATAGGACTTCATTGCCTAGAGACTCGATACAGGTTGACTGTTCATGAACAACATCCCTGCTATACAGCAATGAGATTCTTTTATAATGTTTGATGCCGGGTTTTACTACAGATGCCACCGCAAATTGGGGCAGATTTCCATAGGATGGCTGGTTGGGTGGATGGATGCTCCGGATGCTGTGTAGGTTGTAGTAGTTCTAAGAGTTGCTGCTTGCTGCGCTGTGGTATTTTAAACCTTTTTACGGGTTTGAATTTGCGCTGTATATGAAGTTGGCAACTGGTTGCGCCAGACTTAATTGTTGAAGCAGTAAAGGTTACTGTCGGCAGCGAATTATTTATTGTGCACAGCAGTCAAGTTTTCTATTTTTTCAGCTAGCTCCAGTCGGTGAGTACTTGGACTCTTAAACTCTATGCTTGGACGGTAGGATGTGATAATAAGTTAAATTAATTAATTAATATAAGAGATTCCTTAATATATATAACTTTTTATTTGGTAACTTTTCGAGCAATGTGATGCACTAAGGCACGCTATTTCAACAGAGTCCTCTTTTTATAAAATTGTGTCACATATATGCAATTTAATGTGTACTTACAATAAATCTCTTCTTGATAAATAATACTATGCTAGGATTTACACTGAATCGCCGCATAAGAGGTCTCGATTGGCGAGATTATCTCTTTGCGTACTTATCCCTGGCGTCTATCTCAATGACTGCATCCCGGAAACTTTATTAACATTTTTCACCTATATACAGTAGCTGAAGCTCAATGTTTTATACATTGTAATCTGTCCGTCTCCATGAGAACGGCAGATTTTCCATTCCACATTTCGTGAAATACAAATTTATAATACATTTTATACATTCCTAATAATTTAAAATGAATACATTTGTGTAATTTACATTAAACTATTTTTTTTAAATAGCTAACATTTCTTAAATACATATGTGTTTAACTTTTGTTCCTATGCTTCGTTACCGGTATAAACAATTTAGAGCACCCGGTATCTCGTTCATCTTTGCGATTCTTCTTCTATCATATTACTGTTTTTAATTATGTTTTATAGTAAATATGCTTTCCTAACTACCATTATTTATCTATACATTGTACAATATAATGTGTTGTATTCGTTTTATAACTTTGGCTATGTTATTTTTGTAGAAGCACGCCTTTAAGGCTATATTCGTGCGTATCGTGAGGCGATGACGTCACGCTGCCATTTTTATACATATTACTTTTGGTACATTGCGAAACAGTATGCTTTATGATTTTATACCATTCTTTTAGGGCAGTATTGCCTCATTTTCTATTGACTTGATTTACTTAGCATAAATCCTGCGTCAAGGTGATGTTGCATTAAAGGAAGATGAAGCACAGGTAGAATGCGATGGGAGTGAAAATCGGAGAACCTGAAGAAAACCCGCCCCTGCACCGCTTTGTTTACCACAAATCCCGCATACGATCGCTTGGGATCGAACCCAGGCCGCCTAGGTGAGAGGCGAGTAATATAACCACTTGGCCACGGCTTGGCCTGTAGCAAAGAGAGAGGCACTCATGTCAACACGTACAGAATTCTGCCTTTCTCTTTTAAGACAGTACAGGGTTGTTAGAACAGTCATGTTAGAAATAAAAATGTACAAGTTGCTTGAATATTGGACGGGTTTGGTCGTAGGTATTTCATTATAAGAGGAAGAAAGACACATAAATTGTACATTATCAAATTAAATTTTTTTATCGTTTATATTCCATTAAAATATTCATTAATACTTGATACTATATTTAAAAGTGAAGACTGTCATTCAAATCAGGTAACGTCTATCCGAACCAAACCCTGGCACACACCTTATGCGCGGCGCAGGGTCGGGTTTTCTCCGAGTTCTTCGGTTTGCCTCGCTATCGCATTCCACCGGTGCTCCATCTTCATTTCACGTATTATCAGCAGAGCCAGGAAGATTGTACTTATTATCTCATGCAGGGTAAGAACGGCGCTACTTGCATGAGCAAAGGCCAGCGTAGAGTGCAACCCATTACTGCAAAGCAGCTATTACTGCATAACACAGAACACAAGCAAGGCGTTGGAATAACATCTTTGTTCAGCTCAAATGTGAGCAAAATTAATTTGTTTTTCAACCATAGTAAATTTTCTAGCAGTGTAATTTTATATGCACTTATTTAGAAACCGATCGCGGATCCAGTATACAAGCTGTCAAACGTCTAGTAACAGAACATCTTCACAGAAATATATTAGTGTTGCAAATTAGTTCAAAAAGTTGCACTCAACTAGCACACTGTTACACTCCAGAGGTATGGGAGCTGAACTGAATCTGTGCGGCATGTGGAAGAACTGTCAAGATGCACTTTTTATTTACTTGGTGATACTGATACGGAACTAATAACATACTTCAAATAAGCCCCGATCACATCATGCGAGTGGAATGAACTTTTTTGCATTACAAATCTTGTTGTCGGAATGCAGAATGAGTTTCTTATTTAAAAGGCTTCAGAATTACATTATTATTTTCAGTACTACGGCCGCGGTTGAGTAAAGATGTAATGTAATACCTGTTTTGGTTTTTACCTAGTAAGTGTCTTAAGATATATAAGAAATTAATTTTATTATTTGGATATTATTTTACACTTAATACGTAAATACTACAGTTCGTGTTACGATTACTTGAGTGTTTTCATAATGTACACATGTAAAGAAGGAATTCAGTCAGAGTCAGTCTGTATAGGGGAGATGCAAGCAATGACGGTTGCTTAACAGTTGCAGTCACATAGACCGTCATTACCTTCACGAACAACGTTACAAAAATGCTTCATAACCAACAAATAGTGTGTTCTCTCTCAAAACAAAAATTATTCCAATAATCAGCAATAAATACGCTACTCGTTTCATAAAGAGATTGAGCAAATTTAAAACAATGAAATATAGTTACAATGTCTTGATTTTCTGGACGAAATTATAAGAAAACTACCAACTACAGAAAAACACTTCTAAACTTGTAAACTTACAACTCAGCAATGAAGTTACTATTGAAATGGTTCTACGTCTTTGCGAATAGAGCACAGAACACGCTAGACATTTTTATGTCCTTACGAAGCGATATTAACGTCATTCCCTGCTGACCGCCATTCCCTGCATCTCCCTGTGTAATAATTTGTATGCTGTACATAATTAATTACCTAAATAGATGTGCATTAACGAATGTCTCATAAATAATGTTTGTTTTCTGGAAACATTACTGTTTACTTTACAACAGGTTTGTTTACCTCTCCACTGTGCGTTCTTATGTGTGATTTGTTTTGATGCGGCGAGATGGCCGGTCATAATCTATAATGCGGAACGGTACGAAATTTCTGGCTGGCCCCACAGCCAGGTTGATACAGCGTCTGTCTACCGAACTTGGGGTCCTGTGTTCGATTCCCAGCTGGGGTATTGGAGTAATCACAAATCTCCTAGAGCCTGGAATTGTGTGTGCGAATGTATAGGGTAAATAGTTAAAAAGGTCCCTCGCTTTGGCGTTTCGTGGCGCACGAGATCGTGGGTTCGAGTCCTGCTTGGGCTTGGGTGTTTCTGTGTTTGTAAAAATGTAAATATCTGTTTATGTATATGTAAAAGGAAAACGTTAAACATTAATAGGTCAACTAAGGAAATATAGGAAACTGGAAAAAGGAAATACAGCACCGGATTCCTGAAAAGCCTCCGGATTAAAAAAAAAAAAAAAAAAACAACTTCCTAGATGTGATTATCAGTGTCATCGCTTGCGTTCACATAGCACAAATAGTATTAGACATCGAATTTCTGATTGTCTGTAGGGAATTTATTGGGCATGTCTTCTGACGCTGACCTCACCGTCACTCTAATTGGGGAAGGAGTAGGGGTTGTAGCTTACTGATGTAGTCCACGTTACCTAATCTCACTTCCAGTTGAGGGAGGTGGCTATTCCTATTAGCGAATGAGTTGACAAACCCAGCATCTGTTGGTTCGATATAGAACACTCGCCTGCTAGGTGACAGTATCAGCCAATAAAATAAAAACATGACATAATAAAGGAGCCTACAAACGGCAAGGAATGCGGTGTACGGAACAAGTCAATGCCGGTTTCTTTCTGTGCCTTGTGCACCACAGGTAGTAAAAGCAGGCGTTAAACACTATATGAAAATAATAAGCCACATTACATTACCCTTTCGGTGAAAAAAAACTTTTTTAACCAAGTTTGTAAAAACCAAAGGTTACTTTTCTGTAATCTGATTTAATATGTGTTTACTGCAAACCCTGGATTGGATAAATGTAAGTTACAAGTGTTTGGTGCATTAAATATCTGTTTTCTTTGTATACTTCTATAACAACATATTGCGCTACTTCCAATTCTGAAAATTTACCTAAGCTTCCATTAGAAAACATTTTACAGACTACGTCAGGCATAAATATTCTAGCTCTACCGCACTTTAAGAAAACACGCATTACAGTTTGTACTTGTGTCCGAAATGTTAGTTACTGCGGATCGTTTACGGCCTCAAAGCATATTCATTATGTGGAGATATTTGTTAAAAGGTCAAACCAACATCACGATAAGCTGTCTGGTTGCAGAATGTCATACATAGCTGGAAGATTAAATTACATTTGGTAGCCCTGCTCATGGACAGACCTCTACCCCTTTAACGATCATGAAAACGAACTGTGTTTTGCTGCTTACCTCTTCTTTCTGTACCGGTAATTTTACATTTTGTGTACAAATTGCGGGCCATTTAGTTTAAAAAACAACAGCTCTAATGAAGCAGACTCGCATTCCTTTCAAAATAAGTTACGTTTCAGCCACCGCAACTTTAATAGCATTAATTAATGAAATAAAATATACCTACAGGATCCCATTTCCGTGGAATGCAAGAGAAGTGGTGGTAATTGCAATTGTGGTAACGAAAAACCACAAAATAGGTTATATAAATCTTGTATATTAGGTACATCATTTTAATGGCTTTTCAAACCCTGTTAGTGAGGTTAAGGGAAATTGGATACGAGTTTTTAGGTGAATTAGATTTCGAATTCTGATATAAATATTCTACATACGTACATAACAGGCAAATAAAAGTATTGGATTACATCCAAAAACTTCACACGGAAATCTCACTGATATATATATATATATATATATCTTTTGTGGCAGCTGATTACCAAGCGGGAGACCTGAGTTCGATCCCCAATACCGGTGTGGAAATTTTTCCCCCGCTGGGAGACCTGACCCGGTGTGCACTCAGTCTAGTAAGGTCCCCGGGGGGGGGCCAATTGAGGAGCTACTTTATTGAGAAGTAGCGGCTCCAGGTCATGAGGATCGCATTAACCGGCCGAGGGGCTTGATGCGCTGATCCCATCCATGACGACTGTAGTGGACCGAGATTGGGATCGCAGCGGCCGGGCGGTAGGTCAAGGCTCTCCGTGAGCTGTCGTGCCATTCAGTTATTAGTTATTATATGTTTTATGGAACCGTGTATCTATGAAAATCAGCTTTTGAAAAGGTCCATGTGTGTGAGAGAAATATACAGAGAGAGAGAGAGAGAAAGAGAGAGTATTTGTATGTGTGTGTGTGTGTGTGCGTGTGTGTGTGTGTGTGTGTGTAGCGTTTGACACAAAGATTTTCAAGAAAATCTCCCAACCCAAACTACTCTTTACAAGCAAAAATTTTCGAAATGTTTTATATTTACAAAAATTGTTCCAACAATCTTGATTAAAATACGTATATTAAACATTTTGCAAAAAAAAAAAAAAAAAAAAAAAAAAAAAAAAAAAAAAAAAAACCATATCTTGAATTTTCTTATAACGTTTGCATAGCTGATAAACCTAAAGAGATAGGCAACCTACTACACAAAACACGTAATGTATATCTTATACATCTTTTTGTGGGGTTAACCATTTTCGAGATATTGCTTGTTATTGGTTTCAATTTTAAAAAAATTAAACTTTTCGTCTTCCATTATTAGTATATAAATGCCTAATTACTAGGTCTTGATTTATAGTTGGTTTAGAAAATTAGTCTGCAGATGTGGGCGAAGGAAAGAACATACAGAAACAGTGAGTAGATTTTTTTTAACATTAGATGAAGATCTTAATCTTACTAATCAACATTCAATAAAATAAATTATATTATTTATAATACAATACTAAAAATAAATGTTAATAAAGGTATAAATATTAATAAAAAATCTGATGTGCTCCATTCACATCACTTTCTCTACATCTGTACAATAAATTATTGTTAAAAAGCTTGTGCTTCTATTTAATTCATACTAATCGGGAAAAAATTAATCGAAATAGTCTTATTACTTGCTTCCTTGTAAATTGAAGGCTAAAGTGATAGTCTAAAGCTGGTTGCTATGTGACTGAAATGTATTTGTATGCATGACCTGGAGTTGACAAATTTTGTATGAGAAAAGTAAAAGTTTTCAAAGTTGAAACCAAAAACAAGGAATATCTCAAAAACGATCAACTCCAGAAAAAATCGATATAACTTAAATCGTGTGTTTTAACGTGCTCTACATTTTTTGTGTGGTAAGTTTTTGTCCATCTCTTACGGTTTAGCAGTTATGCAAAATTTATTCAGAATAATGTAGTCTTCAGAGGATATTCCCAGAAAATTCAAGATATACATTTTATTTGGTATGTAAATATCTTAAATATATGCAATTTTAATGTAAATCGAGAGAGCCATTTTTGAAAAAATCAATTTTGTTTCGAAAAGAGTTCCATGTAAAGGTTAGTTAGGGTTGAGGGGATTTTTTTTTTTAAAATCTTCCTGTCGCACCCTTGGAAGATAACAGACTTAAATACCACATTTAGTATTTTTGTTTTTGAGCTATGCTGCCCACAGACACACACATATACGCACATAAACACACACAGACACTCACACACATTTACACACACCTACGGACATTTTTCTGAAAATCCTTTTTTTTTGTATCCAGGGGATCCTACAACATGTATTTCTGGTGAAATCTTGGTATCGAATTTTGGAGTGCAATACAATACCTTCTCTATGTACATAATATGTATAGAGAAAATAGAAAACTAATAAAACATAGCGATAAATATATCGCAACCTAAGATAACTGTTTATAACTTACTGGATGTAATGCATACTCTTGATATTGTTATCTTTGCCATTGTTATTATTTGTGTTACTTATCGTTGTTACTGATACTCTTGTTATTTTTGCTACCTTTCTTTGCTCTTCCTTGATAGGTGGTATTATTTTACTTATTTATTTATTTTGTCTTGCTTGATCTCTGTCAGCCTTTCCATCATTTCCCCTCTGTCCATTTTTTCTCTCTGTGTCCCATTTTCCCTCATTTCTCTTTTGGACATTGGTAAGACTGCGCTACCTCTGGTTTTGCAACTAGCACTTAATTAGGAAAATCCACAATACGCAGCACTATTTAATGTCTGTAAACCATCACTGTGATTTTTTTCCATGTATTAAACTCCAGCTTCCATGTTTATTTAAATAATCTATTTTACTGTCTAAATTCATTGTTATAATACAAATTGACCACTTGACAAATTTTAAAAAATATTCACATTCAAAACTCAATTTTTATATTAAAGGTATTTTGAAAAAAAATATCATATTATATTTACTAACTTAATTATTATAAAATAATATCTAGTTTTAGTGATTTTCTAAAGTTTATTTTGCAACATTTAATGATCTATTTCTCAAAATTGGGGCAGTATTTCCAGGAAGTATAAGACAATTTTCTTAAAGTACTTTTTCGAGGTGATATCCAGTTATTTTAAACAAATTAGGAAATATTTAATCATATGGAACATTTTTTGTATAGAAAAGTGTTTGAAAAAATATACGAGAAAAGATGGGCTTGCCTATTAATAAGCATGGAGCCGGACATTTATACTTTCAGTTTTAAGCAACGGAATAAGTGGAAAAATGGAATATTTCCTTAAAAATTATATATATGATTAGTCGGCTTACCCTCCCCGTATTTAGGACTGACATCTCCTAGGACTTACCAGCGGATGTCTATGGGTCATATGCCTGTCAGGAAGCCAACGGCACGAAGCCAAAGAATGGAGAACGAGTGGTCGTCCCGCAGCCAGGCATGAGTGTGAGGAAGTGGATATGTATTGCAAGGTATTGGATGATAGGAAAGGTGATAATGGAGCAATTAGTGGAAAGAGTGGAAACCGGTGACCCGGAAAAAGCCTGACCACATGCGGCTTGGGATCGAATCTGGGCTGCCTAGGTGGGAGGTGAGCGGCCTAACCACTTAGTCACCGTGTCGCTCACCTTAATAATACGCTTCTTGTATCTATCCCTTATGTTTCTTGTGCATTCAGAACAATATACTCCCAATGACAAACAGAAACCGACAGTAAAACATCCGTGAAGAGATCGTGTAAACATAACTGAACAATAAGAATGCAATACTCATTAAACCGTGGATTGTTTCTTCCACACCAGTGTTTGTGGAGAGGCAGAGCCAGGCTGAAAACTTCAATGCCAGAGCTCGGATTTGAACCACGGATCTCCTGGTTTCTTCCCCCTTGATCTGACCAGTGAGCTATCAAGGCAACATGGCGGCACGGCACTAAATTCTCCAACTGATTCGCGATTTTCTCGGTAAACTACAAGGTGATCTGAAATTAAATTGAGATGTCTACCTCAATTATGACTTACAAATTCCGTAAGTACATAAATCCCGGACTTTATTGTTAGCCAGTTATTAGGCTAATTAGTACCTCGCCTCTTTTCTCAGTAAATTCTAAACACACATTTTACTTGTCATGAAAGTATGCTGAAATAAATGACTTTAATCAAAATATGCATAGCCTATTTTTACTTTCTCTAACATGCACATTTACATGCACAAAGTGCATAGAGAAGGTATTGTAATGCAGCCAGAAATTCGATAACAAGATTTCACCGGAAATACGCGCGCATGTGTGTGTGTGTGTGTGTCTGTGGACAGCATAGCTAAAAAAATCTGATGTGTACCATTCACATGCATTTCTCTACAATTCTGCTACAATTTATCCTTAAAAAACCTTATACTTATATTTACTTCATGCTAATCAGAAAAAATTAGCAGAAATAATCTTATTACTTGCTTCCTTGTAAGTAGAAGCAAAATAAGAGTACCATAGGTTTAAGTGATGGTCAAAAGCTAGTTGCTATGTGACTGAAGTTCTTTGTTTGTATGGACAGCAGTTGACAAATTCCTGTATGAGAAAATTATAAGTTTTTCAAAGCAGAATGTAGAAACAAGGAATGTCTAAAAAACGATGAACTCCACGAAAAAAATGTATATAACATAAATTGTGTGTTTTAACGGGCTCAACATTTTTCGTGAAGTAAGTTTTTGTCCATTTCTTACGGTTTAGCAGCTATTCAAAATTTCGTAAAATTCATCCACAATAAAGTACTCTTCAGAGGCTATTCCCAGAAAATTCAAGATATACATTTCATTTGTCAGGTAAATATGTTTAATATACGAAATGTTAATCAAAATCGTTAGAGCCATTTTTGAGAAAATCTAAATTTTCGAAAAAAATTCCATGTAAAGGGTATTTGGGGGTGAAAAATCGCAACGCAAACTACCCTTTACATGGAAAAGTTTTCGAAAATTTTGGTTTTCTAAAAAATGATTTTGATTAAAATACCGTATATATTAAAGGTATTTACACGATAAATAAAATGTATATCTTGAGTTTTCTGGGAATAATCTCTGAAAACATTTTATTCTGGACAAAATTCGCGGAATTTTACATAGCTGGTAAACCGTAAGAAATAGACAAAAACTTACTGTACATGAAATGTAAGGCTCGTGAAAACACACAATTTATGACATATGCATTTCTTTCTTCGAGTTGACCGTTTTTGAGATATTCCCTGCTATTTGTTTCAGTTTCAAAATACGTATGCTTTTCTTACACGGGAATTGGTCAACTTCTGGCCATAAATACAAAGGAACATGGCAACCAGCTTTAAGAGGATTTGACTATCACTTTAGCCTTGTGTACTCCCTTACTTCCCTTCTACTTAACAAGGGAGTAGGTAACCAGATAATTTCAACTATTTTTTCCTCGATCAGCATGAAATAGATAGAGAATAAGTTTTTTAACAACTTATTGCAGATATATAAAGAAATTCGTATGAACGGTACACATCAGATTTTTCTTTGTAATTTATTATGTAATTTTTCTATGTAATATATTATTTCCTAAAATCTTCGTTTTGAGCATCTTCTATAATACAGAACTTAAATATTCTTCGTTTCCGTTTTCTTTGCTTAATATATGGTATGTAGGTGGATAATTTATTGCATCCATCCATCGGAAATATACGTTTTAAAGTCTTCTGGAACAAACCAAAAAAAAAAAAAAAAGGTCCGCTGTTTATGTGTGTGTTCGTGAATTTAACTAAAATTAAATACCAAACTGTCATTTAAGTCTAGTATCTTACCCGAAAAACTCATTTACATGGAAAAATTAAAAAAAATTAAAAATTGGCTCAAAACTTTCGATTACAATACTACCTATATTAAAGATATAGGTTATTAATTTTTTGGGATTTACTCATGCTGGTTTTGAGTTCAGGGGCCTTCATATCATTTATTTCGGATTAAATCTCAGTATCAAATTTATAGGTGGCATAAAATGGTTACTGTAATAAACGCATGAGGCAGAGAAAGTAAAAATCTGATGTGTTCCAATCACATGATCTCCTCTGCTTGCTCTTTAACAAATTATTGTTACACAGATAATGACCGCAACAGAAACATAAATGTGCATCAATAAAAAGAAGAAAGAGGTAAGAAGTACAGCCTCATCTTTCAGGTTTGAACACATAACTAACTACACGGCCTGAAGAAGTTGATGCAGAAACGAAGAGAGTATAAGAGTTAAAAATCCCTTATTTTGCAAAAAAAAATTTAAAAAAAAATCTGATTTGACTTTCTCTACCTCTTCTGCAACAAAACTATTTTACCAAAGATTTACCTCTTATACACTTCAAGCTAATAGAGATAAACGTTAGTAGACATTGTCTTTTTGTATGCTTCCTTCTAAGCAGAAGAGAGATAAGGGCATACACTATACTAAAGCAATAGTCAAATCTATTAAAAGATGCTCGATGTGTGATCAATTGAAGTTGGGTTCGCTTTGTATTTCCAGTAAAACAAAAGAGATGAAAAAATATCTGGCCAGTTTGAGTAAAGCTAGGTAATTTAAAATTGAAACCAATAAGAAGGAATTTCTCAAAAAGGTCAACTCTACAACAGAGATGTATAAGATATACATTGTATACAGAATGAAGTCTTCAGAAGCTAATTACAGAAAATTCAGGATATACGTTTCACCTGCAATGTAAATATTTTAGCCTACGGTATTTTAATTAAAATCGGTAGAGCCAATTTTGAGAAAAGTACAATTTCAAAGATGTTCCCATGTAAAGAGGAGTTTGAGGTGCGAAGATTTTTTTGAAAATCTTCTTTTAGCGTTCTTGGAAGATAGTAAACTGAAATGCTAAGTTAAGTATTTAATCGTCTTTTCATTTTTGAGTTATGCTGTCCACACGCACATACGGATATTTTTTTTTTTTTGGACTCAGGAGACCTAAAAACATCTGTATATCAAAATATTGGGCGGAATACAATACCTTCTCTATACACCATATAGAAAAAGAATAACTGTTGAGACCGTTCTCTTTTTTGAGTCACGGGGATCTATTAAAGAACATTTGGTTTCATGACAGGGAAAATATAAATTAGAAAAACTTGAAAAGTTTACTTCTAACTGCCTCTAAGTTTGTTAGTTATTTCGTAAAGTTCATCTTTGTGACGTATCTGCCGTATCTTTAATGAAGATGCTGCCCTTCACTGCTGCTGTTGCCTTTGAGTAGCTGGTTCTTGCCTCGACTGCTGTCTTCATGTAGAACAAATTTGATAATCAGGGATGATATGTTAAAAAAAAAAAAAAAAAAAAAGAACACACTCTGATTTACTATGCATATACTTCAAGATCTTTTATGGTTTTAATAGCCGATGATACAATTTTAAAACTGATTTTACAGGCAGAAATTCACTTAAAATGGCGCGGTTTCAGAGCTCAAATCAGCGTGGACTTACACACAAATTTTAAGTCGCAGAGTGAGTTACAATCCAAACTCTATCCTCTACACATCAGACAAGAGCTCAGTTTCAATGTCCTGTTCTGTTATGAGCTATGTTTTCGAGCCAACTTTGTCGCCATATATTCATACTCTCTTGCATTCGCTCCATTCATACCAAATAGTATGCCACCAATGATATGGAAATTACTAGAAAACGTCCTGTTTATAAGGGAATGTCCTAGGCCTTGCAGTGACTTTGTTGCACGCAACCAATACAACAGTTGAGCCATAAACTCCAGCACTTACTTACATGCTCGCTTGGACTTTCCTGTTTTCAAAAGAAATGCACATCTTTGTAGTCCAGCAAACCTTGCCTTGCTTTATATCTTACAAATATATTCAACAAATCTTCAGCTAGCTATTTACATTATTATATTAAGAATATTATAATAATTAATTTAACCTTAAAGCTCTATTGTTACCAAATAATAAAATATTCTGCAGTCATTTAAGAAACCATCTTTGTGGGAAACATATTATTTAATTATGTAGTATAACAAATTTGAATTTATACCCTTATTATTAAAAATTGTACTCTTACCTTAGTATTATTATTTCTCGAGGTTGTTTTTCAACACCATCTTATTTGTATGCAACTAGTTCACGATTTAAAGTACATTGTCTTTTGGCAAAACCTATAAATATATTAATATTTACCAAGCTAACATGGATAAAAATTCTCCAGTGATTTATTAAAGATCACAGTTTAAAACCTAAGAAAGTTTGCTTGAGGTTTTAATATTTACTGGAACCTTGTGATCCATATCTCGGGCATTAAGGGCTCAATTAGGCAGCACAATTAAATTAACTGGAGATCAACGGAGTTAAGTTCCTGAGATGGCAGGCTTGGACGTAATTAGCCACCATAATGAAGCTGTAAAATGCGACATTCTTCTGTTCTCGTCACTGGGGCGATGCGGGGCTTGAGAGAAACACAAAAACACCGTGACACGATGAGAAGCGGGTCCACCACCCCCTCTTTTCAACATCTCCCCTTTTCCTCCCCAGCGAATTCTTCTCTGCGGCTTCTCACTGGAACTAACTTCTCTCCAGGCTGCACTAAAATGGAACATACTGCAGAAACTGTAGCTGCAGACATGTACTTTGATTTTTATTTGTTTTCACTGGAACGCCATTTTTATATGTAATGTGCAATATATAATGCATTTAAAATTATTTCGACATTAGGCGATGTAAAATAATATTGTAATATCTCAGTAAGAAGAATAATGTAAATTTTTCTGTGGTTCTTATTTGTTACCTTTTAAATCCATTGTAACTATAGTTATCATTTACCAGGCGAAATGGCTCCGTGGTAATGTTTGAGGCTCGCATTCGGGAGTTTTCAGGTTCGATTTCACTATAACTGACTATTTTTTTTCGTAGTTTTCTCTGGTTAGCTAAGTGAATGTTCACAATATCTATTTTTTGGGGTTTTCTCTGGTTAGCTAAGTGAATGTTCACAATGTCTATTTTTTGGGGTTTTCTCTGGTTGGCTAAGCGAATGTTCAAAATGTCTATTTTTTGGGGGTTTCTCTGGTTGGCTAAGCGAATGTTCAAAATGTCTATTTTTTGGGGTTTTCTCTGGTTGGCTAAGCGAATGTTCACGATGGCTATTTTTTGGGGTTTTCTCTGGTTGGCTAAGCGAATGTTCACGATGGCTATTTTTTGGGGTTCTCTCTGGTTGGCTAAGCGAATGTTCACGATGGCTATTTTTTGGGGTTTTCTCTGGTTGGCTAAGCGAATGTTCACGATGGCTATTTTTTGGGTTTTTTTTTTCTGGTTGGTTAAGCGAATGTTCACGATGACTATTTTTCGCGGTTTTCTCTGGTTGGCTAAGCGAATGTTCACGATGTCTATTTTTCGCGGTTTTCTCTGGTTGGCTAAGCGAATGTTCACGATGTCTATTTTTCGCGGTTTTCTCTGGTTGGCTAAGCGAATGTTCACGATGTCTATTTTTGGGGGTTTTCTCTGGTTGGCTAAGCGAATGTTCACGATGACTATTTTTTGGGGTTTCTCTGGTTAGCTAAGCGAATGTTCACAATGTCTATTTTTCGCGGTTTTCTCTGGTTGGCGAGGCAAAATGTTCACGATGTCTATTTTTCGTGTTTTTTCTGGTTGGCTAGGCGAATGTTCACGGTGGATTTCATTCCATATTTGTTTCAAATCGACCTTAAGGCATATCTGTTGATGTTAAATAGATATGGCGTGGAAGCTTGAACGCTGGAACTTCCACTCGGCCCTGACAAATGATCGCCTTTTGACCCGTCACTCCTCGGTCGAAGGCTTCCCGGTTCCGCTGGAGGGACGACTCTGGAGCTCCGTTCCTTTGTGGCATTTTTCTCCTTCACGCCTGAACTCAGGTGATCTCAGTCTGGTATGGATATCTTTGAACTGACCTGGTGCTCACATATCTCAGGGCGATCCTCGTTCTTCAGGCTAATCATAAATTGGTTCTTGTGCGGGAGGGTGTTTTACGAGACGGAGGATGTAGGCGACTGATAAAGGAAAATTGGGATTTCAACTTCACGGCACTGCAGGAGCAGCTATATTTCCTGCGAGATTATTTTGTGTCTTGTTTTGTCCCTTGTTATTCTGACACCTTAACAATGTCTTTTATTCAACACTGGAATATGCATTAGAGGAAAAATTTTGTCACTTATTTTCTTAATCGCTCGACCATATTATTCACGAAAGTTCAACAACTTTATTATTTAAGTTATGTTGTTTTTTGAGGCGCGATAAGTGATGTTTGTTTCAGGTTTCCAATTTTGTTTTACTCCAATGGATAGGGTTTTGTCCAGCAAGTAGTATAATCGGAATAACACTTTCTGCCAAGTTCGCCAATTTATAATCGCTAATAGCAGCATACGTAAACTTACACATGCAGTCAACTCTCTATACAAATTCGGCTGGTGGTCACTTCCCTCCGTTGCATTTAAAAATCATAATGAAGCTAATTTTATATCATAAGGGAAGGTTTTCGTAACAATTTTTATTTTAGAAATGCTTAACGAAGTGCGTTTATCATGTTACTTATTCACATATCTTTTTGAAAATTAAAGTATTGTACTATCTTTCAAGGGCTATTTAATGGTGAGTTTCATTTTTGTGAGGTTATTATTTTAGATTATGTTATGTTTGTTACTACCATTTCTCAAATAAATCATTCATTAATAGAAGCTAACAATAATATACGTAATTGTTTTTCCACTTAAACCCTGTGAAGGAGAGGAGTTGGATAGGAAGAATCAGACTGATATTTCAATTCCATAATCGGGATTTGATCACGTATCTCCCGGTCTCTAGCCGATTGTGCTAACCATTTAGCTACCATGGCAACATGCCGACATGGCATTAAATTCCATCTATTCAACTCCTGTACTACAAATGACTTGTGTGGAAAAACAATTAACACTAATTTGACCTAAAAGTTCCTTGAACAATGAAGCCCGGAACTTCTGTACCTTCGGCATTGTAAGCCGCCATAGGAGTATGTCCTCTCAAAATAATTTAATATCACTTTGTAGTTTACCGGGAAACATGCGAGTCAGTTGGGGAATTTAATGCTGAGCTGACTTGTTGCCATGGTAGCTCACTGATTAGAGCAACCGATTAGAGACCAGGAGATCCGTGGTTCAAGTCCCAGCTTTGGCATTGCATTTTGTAGTCTGATTCTACTTCCCTACATATATATTCCATGTTTCGACACAAGTAGCAATATCTAAAACACAGTGAGACTTTCCACAGTTAAATCTTTGCAGCATTTCTTGGCACCATTCCACCCTATGGAGCTTCTTTTACTTCAGATAATTTATGGGACCTCTCCTAGAAGTTTTTCCCCCTACACAAAGGTATTCATGTAGGGTGGTTAAACACTCGGAGAACTAAATACTAATGCCAAAACAATGTCGTTGTAGTTTAGCCTTGGATATTTGCAAAGCATTTTTCACAATAGTAATGCTTTCTCAATCACTACCGCTGTTGGTCTGGCACCCTTCTGTATATTTTACTTGCTCTATACATAGTGTATAGAGAATGTATTGCACTCCATCCAAAAATTCGATACCGAGATTTCCGGAAATATATGTTTTATGGTCCCCTGTATCCAAAAAAAGCATTTTCAGAAAAAGGTTTGCATGTGTGTGTAACCGTGTGTATGTTAACACGATAACCCAAAAACGAAAAATCG
Source organism: Hymenopus coronatus (assembly GCA_030762935.1). Classification (NCBI taxonomy): domain Eukaryota; kingdom Metazoa; phylum Arthropoda; class Insecta; order Mantodea; family Hymenopodidae; genus Hymenopus; species Hymenopus coronatus. Next base: position 87,634,892 of record CM060896.1, on the reverse strand, counting down.
GTAAAATACCAAACTTGGTATTTAAGTTTAGTACCTTCTAGAGATGCGACATGAAGATTTTGAGAAAAATCACCCTACCCCGAACAACCCTTTACATGGAACTTTTTTCGAAAATTTTGATTTTCTCAAAAATTGCTCTAACGATTTTGATTAAAATATCGTATATCAAAGATATTTACCTAATAAATAAAATGTATATCTTCAATTTTCTGGTAATATCATCTGAAGCTTACTTTATTCTGTATGAAATTTACGAAACTTTGCATAACTGCTAATCCGTAACAGATAGATAAAAACTTACTACAAAAATGTAGGGCACCTTCAAACTCACAATTTATATTTTATATTTTTTTTCGTGGAGTTCATCACTTTTTTCAGATATTTCTTATTTTTCGTTTCAGCTGTGAAAAGCATACTTTTCCCTTACAGGTATTTGTCACTTTGTCAACTCCTGTCCATACAAACAAAGGAACTTCAGTCACACAGAAACCGGCTTTGGACTATCATTTTAACCTATGGTACTCCCTTATTTCGTATCTAATTCTAAGGAAGCAAGTGATAAAACTGTTTCTTCTAATGTTTTCTCGATTAGAATGAAGTAAATAGAAGCATAAGCTTTCTAACAATAATTGTTGCAGAAATGTAGAAAAAGGCATGTGAATGGATCACATCAGATTTTTAAGAGATTGCCGCCCCCTCTTGAATTCAAATCAGTGGAGCAATAGGAACGTGACGGGGAAATCCCCAAAAGCTCCCCTCAAACGTTCAACTGACTGCGTTTCATTTAAGCCACTTTTGAAATCGTGCAAGATCAAACATAGTAACGTGTTTTCTCTAAATCTTTATTGCAGTTGCAAGAAGGTTCACACCTTTAAGACTTCAAACAATAAAATGAGAGAAAATGGCTCACGCAACAATTCTCTGCCTGCTTCCATTGAATTATCAATGAGTCAGTTATTTCGACACGGCAACAATGTTTTCCCCAAGGGTGGATTATATTCCTAGTGTAATTTTACCATTATTAAACAAATGTTCTTTGTTATAGAAAAGAGAAATTATTTTGCAATAAGAATTTATTTTTGTATACTAACAGTATTCATACAACATTCTTTTAAAGAAATGTTACATAACTTTCTCTAGCTGTTCAATAACCAAATTTTTCTTACAAAATATTATTATTTTATCAACGTCATACTGATCTAGATAAGTATTAGAGAATTTGAATTATTATTTGCTTCCATATAAGCAGAAGGGAAATAAGGGAATACTTAGTCTAAAGCGATAGTCAAGTCTTTTAAAATCTGCCACTATGCGAAACAACTGTGGTTCGGTTCACTTTGCTTGGTCTCGTTTGAAAAAAAAATGTTAATATTGAAAGCAATAACAATAAATCTCTACAATCTCTACAAGGAAAACGTATATGGCATAAATTATGTATTTTAAAGTGATCAAAATTATATATGTTTTCTATATGTTATGGTTTAACTGTTATGGAAACTTCTGCAAAACTAAATCGAAATAAATAGCTCTTCAGAAGCTATTTCCAGAAGATGCATAATATATATTTTATTCGTAATACGAATATCGTTAATATACGGTATTTTCATCAAAATTGTTAGGGCTATTTTTGAAAAATAAAAAAATTCGAAAAAAATGCCATATAAAGAGTAGTCAGATGTGGGAGGATTTTCTTAAAATCTTCGTGTCGCATAGCTAGAAAATGCTAAACTTAAATCCCAAGTTTACTATTTAACTGACTTTTAGTGCTGCTGACTGCTGTCCACACACACACTCACATATACACACACGGACCGTTTTCTGAAAATGTTTTTTGGGCTTAGGGGACCACAAAACACATATTTCCGATGAAATTCCGGTATCAACATTTTGGGTGGAATAAATTGCCTTCCATCCAATTTGGACATTGTACATACGAGCTAGACAAAGTAAAAATTCAATACGAATTTCTTTGTCTTCTCATACCTTGATTTTATTTATTTATTTATTTATTTATTGCTATTCGTAGCTCATTCGAGAGTTTTTGAATTCCTAATGACTGACATTTCATAATCCCCATCATGTAGTTTCGTCTGTCGTAATTTATCCAGACACTTTTTTCATCGCGTTTTCAAATTTCTTCACTCCTAGAGCTTAACTGCGTTTAGATTTTTAAAGTTTTATTGATGACATTTGTATCTAGAAGAGGTTTGAAGATCCGGTTATTGACAGTGTTGCACATTTAAGTTATTTCTTAACTATTATTAAAAATTCTGATGCGTTGCATTCGCATTACATTCTTTCAATGTATATATAAGTACTTCATTTTAATGGCGATAAAATCTTTCCGGAAATAGCCGCATTACGCAATTCTTTATAGATATATAAGGTGAATGGCATTAGTCAGTGTTATTGTGTAGGATAATAATGTTTCTTTAGTTAAGTTATAAAACATTTTCCGTAAATTGGGAAGTATGCATGAGAATACGTATCCGTGTGTGTTTGTGTGAATTTAAAAGACATTTGACAACATTATCAGCAAATTTCTGCATTACGATCAAAAGCTAAACATGAATAAATAAATAAATAAATCCATACTCAGAATGAGATCGCGAAAAACATCTGGAAATTGACAATACTTATAAATAATTATGATGTATTGAACAATTTGAACTATTCATAACGAAAATGACATAGTCAACTAAAAACTATTTGAAATATGCTGTCTTTATTAGAGTTTCCACTTTTTATACATTAATTAATGTATAATGTATAATAAAATAATTTTGATTATTGTTTATCCCTTACCAGTTATGCAAGATGCTATTAATTTTCTTCCAAATGAGGAGGACCTCAATCTATTCCCATAAAATTCAGAACATACGCTTTATTTATTCTGTAAAATCTTAAACACATCGTCAGCGCTGCTTTTCAGAAAATAAAAAATTGGAGTTTTTGATATAAGGATATTTTGTGGTAGAAAGATATTCTTGAAAATTTGATGTCAGATCTGGACATCAAATTTGGTATGCACGCGCGCGCGCACACGCACACACACACACCTTTTTCTATTTTTTTTAAATTCATATATTTCCGGTGAGAAGGTTAAAAGTTAGTTTATTACAACAGAAAATACTGGTATTTACTACATTAAACTACAGAGATGTCTCTTGCGGCTTCTACACGAATACGCTCATCGAGTGATAATGGCCTGTCTGATTAGCCTTTCTATAGCGAGTGTACTGCCTGGGGGCAGTGACCCACTTCATTAATTTGGGAAATCAACATCGGTCAACTTAAACGGACGTACAGTACGAGGCTGGTTATCTTATTGTTGTTGAGTGACAGTTGGTTAATAAGAAGATATACTGAATGAAGCACGTACCATATGGTGATGAATACAGCTTTTGCTATTTATCAGTGACGTTATTTGAAAACATATGTTAATAACTTATATTACTGAAATTCTGTCATCATTGTATAGGATGTTAAGCATATAAATACAGATGTTTTGATAAATAATACCTAAATGTATTCACTTCGGTGTGTTAGTTATCCTTTCTCTTCGTTTCACAGTTTGCCCACAATCCAGTAATGATGTATTTCGCATGCTTAACTGCGTTACGAAATAAAAAACGTTGATCAATATAGTCTCTCCGTTTTGTTGCTACGTTTTCATACCTCAATATGTGATCCGCTTGCCTAGTTAATGGGCATTGTGTCATTGACCTTGTAAGAGAGCATTCTAACTCCTAACATTCGTTATACCTAGGCCTGCCCACTAAGGGTTACGGCTTCCAACCCACTGTCTCAGGGATTGCGGTCTCTTGCCTGCACACGTACTTGAAGGTACTAACCAACCTGAAAATATATTACTTTTAATAAGTCAAAGTCCGCAAAGTAAGAACATATTGATATAAAACTGTTCATTATATTGAGCTTAAATACCACTACATTCATCTACACCTATATATACCTATATACCCAACAACCTGTGCAATTATTTAAGAATGCTGCCAATGCAATTTAAAAGAGATAGGGTATTCATCAATAACAACTATAAACAACAATAGCATATCCTGTAGTTTATAATAATAGCTGCCATATTGTAGAAACTATTCATGTTAAGAGTTTTGAATTCATGAGGTGTTTGAATTAATTGTTTCTTTCACAACATCTTGTGTAGGACAGGAGTTGGAGACGTAGACGGAGACCAGATGTTTCGCGGTTCATATTCCTGCTGTTGTATTGCATTTATCAGTCTGACTTGCATCTCCAATTATCACATAAGCGTTATGCATTTAGTGCATAAATTATAAAATATAGGTTGAATTTTAATTAATGTTTGTAGGATTAAAGTTCTGCATATTTTTTATTATTCTCTGTTTTTTTACTTTCTCTTCCATATATGTACAATGTATATAGTATAGCATTCCACCAAAAAAATAGACAGTGAGAGTTCACAGGAAATGCATTGTTTGGGGCTAGTTGTATCTAAACTAAAACTTTTTTTAGAAAAAGGTCTGCGCACTTAGTTTGTATGTGTGGGTTTTTTTGATAGTGTTTAACGCCTGCTTTTACTACTACGGCACTGCAAACGATGACACTGATGATATATGGAATAAATGACCGATGGAATGCGATGGCGGGGGAAACCGGAGAACCCGGAGAAAACCCACTCCTGCGCCGCCTTGTCACCACAAATCCCACATGGAAACGCCTGGGACCGAACGAACTTGGGCCTCATTGGCGAGAGGCGGCCTCTGAAAGTGTACGTGTGTCTGAGAACACCATGAAAAATGAAAATTCGATTAAACACCAAACTTGGTATTTACGTTCAGTATCTCCCAAGGATGCGAAGAAGATTGTCAAGAAAATCCCTCCACCCTAAAATATTCTTTACTTGCAACATTTTTCGAAATGTTCCCAAAAATGGCTACAACGTTCAATATGTCATATATAAATATATTTACGTCTTGAATTTTTTGAGAGTGGTATCTGAAACTCTGTTCATGCTCAAGGCATTTTGCATAACCGGTAATGAGTAAGAGAATTGCAAATCTCGTTAAAACACACAATTTAAGTGCAGTAAATTTTCGTGGAGTTTAGCATTTCCGAGATACTCCTTGTTATTAGTGTCAATTTTAAAATATTTATACCTTTCTCAAAGCAGAAGTCGCGGTTCGTCATATCTTCTTTGTTTTACTCCTGGTCATGCAAATAAAACTGAATTTTAATGTCATCGCATAGAGACAGATTTTAATATATTTTACTGTCTCTTTACCCTAGTATGTTCCCTTATTTCCACTCAGGTTACAAGGAAGAAAGTAATGGCTGTAATGGTTACCCTGCTAACTTCATATACCCAGGTCGCGGGTTCAAATCCGGCTGTGGACGATGGATGTTTTATTCAAGCTTAAAAATTCTTAACTTGGCTACCTTCGGAAGGAAAGTACAGCCGTTGGTCCCGTGTCGTAGATTTACGGCACCTAAAATAACCTCAAGCCTGATAAAAGAGTCCTCTGAGCAAAATTAAGCGGTCTTTCACATCCATTATAGAAAGGGAAGCTCAGAACTGCTGCAGTTAAAGAGCGTCCATAAGTAAAATTCCATTTCAATTTTTTTTAATAACGCAACTTCTGGTAACGTTTATCTTGATTAGCATAAAGTAGATAAAAGAATACTTTCTGTAACAATAGTTTGTTTGCAGAACAGTGGCGAAAGTATTGAGAATGGTACCTACATATCATATCTTTCATTTATATGCTGCCATAAAATATCACGTTATATATATTAGTGACTGCATTTGGAAAAAAACAGATGTGTTCCATTATTGGGCACCACATTATTGTTTCACAGTTTATTCTATTAACTTCAAGATAAACGTTAGCAGAAATTGTCCTTATTACTTAGTTCCTTGTAAGTAGAAGGGGATAAAATCTGACGTGCTCCATTCACATGACTTTCTCTACACCTCATAATGAAAGGGTTAAAACCTCTTTAGTAAATTTATTATTTATTTAACTAAGCCTTCAAAATAAAATTTTAACCCTAAATAAAGTGATTAAAAATTATAAAGTACAAATCGACAAACAAATTATTGTTAATACGCTTATTTTTCTATCCATTTTATACTAAATGACAAACATTAGCAGAAACGATCTTATCACTTAGTAATTTAAAGGTAGAAGGGAATACATTTGGCTAAACCGACATTCGCGTGTTTTAAAATGTGGTATCTATGAAATTGAATTTTTTCCCCGTCACCAGGTTTTAACAAGTTCCTGTGTGAGAAAAGTTTAAGTATTTTAAAGCTTTTTCATAAATGTTATTATGTAAATATAATGTATAATTAAAATATTCACGCGCATCAAAATTTGAGAAATATGGCTGGCATCTTCTGAAATTGATCTTTGAACCACAGACAAATACTTTAAATGGGAATATTCAGGTCTTCAGAAGCTATTCCCAGAAAATTCAAGATAATAGGTACATTTTATTTGTGATGTAAATTATATCAATGTCTGTAGAGTCATTTTTAAGAAAACAAAATTTTCAAAGGTTTTCTATGTACAATGTAGTTTGGCGAGGAATTTTCTTGAAAATCTTTGCGTCTCATCCTTGGAAAATACCGAACTTAAATACAAAAACCTCTGAAGGCCTCTTTATTTTGGATGAATGTTTTTGAATTTTCCATTGCTAACAAAGAAATGGATAGAGAAAGATAGAAAAACCTTACTTCACAAAAATTTAGAGCACCTTAAAACCCAAAATTTATGTCATATACATTTTTTTTCTGAGTTAACCGTTTTTGGGATATTCCTTGTCATTGGTCTCAGCTTTGAAAAACTTAACTTTTCTCATACAGGAATTTGTCAACTCCTGTCCACACAAATAAAGGAATTTCTGTCTCATAGCAGCAAGCTTTTGACTATCACTTTAACCTATGGTACTCCCTTATTTCTCTTCTACTTTCAAGGAAGCAAGTAATAAGACTATTTCTGCTATTTTTTTGTCGATTAGCATGAAATAAATAGAAGCTTAAGCATTTTAACAATAATTTGTTGCAGAGATGTAGAGAAATTCATGTGAATGGAACACATGAGATTTTTATCAATATATGGCCTCTCGATAGCACCTTTGAGAAAATGATCATATTACTATTTTCGAAACAATGCTCTATTTTTGGTAAACAAACCATTACATTTTGAAAAATCAAGGGTATTGTAGATTACGAAAGTTAATATTTCTACACTAATTATAACTAGTATAAAATATAATATGACAGCTTTATTTGTCAGCCCATTTTCTGTAAAACTAGATTATTTTATGTGAATATTTTTAACAATGCATCACGTGGCTCAGTTTATTAGATAAATGAATCTAGACTGTTAAAATTATTGTTTAAATAATCATGAAAGGTGGAATGCTGATGCATAGCAGAAATATCAATGGTAATTAATAGGTGGTATAAATTTCAATAAAATATCTTTAATACTAAGTTGTTCCTAAATTTTACAGGAAATTACAATAGGTATTCTTAGAGAAAAATCATGGGATTCATTGTCTTCTCAGTTTGTACAGCCATCTTTAGGTAGGACATGCAGCGGTTGACTTTCCTGCAGCGGATGTTTTAGGTAAGGATAATGGTCCTGAAACAGTAGCGTCTCGCTTTTTGCTTCTCATGCATCTTAAGTTTAACTTTTTTCTCCCCATTTTTTGCATGCGGCAATTAAGAGAGGAGCGCAGTAAAACCTCGACGTATTCTCCCATCATGATGCTTTAATAATTCTGGATGCCTAGGATTTTTAGAAGCCAAGTTCTGGCGATGAAAACGTGTACGTCCTAATTCAGGAAAGAAAAAAGGATGACCTACGGTACTGTGCACAAATAACTTGCACATTTGCCGCCTTCACAGGGAATTCCCCGACAAGAAAAATAATTAAGTTTATGACCTGGGATGTAATGAGAGAATATGAAAATGTGTTGTACACAGTAATAGCTACAGAGAACACAAAGAAAACATTTACAAATATATAACAGTAAGATAAACACGATTTAATTTTAGATTTGTTCATTTGTAGAAACTTCGAATATTGTGGGGAAAAATCTGATATGTTTCCCCCACATGTCTGTTTACATCTCTGTGTCAATTAATTGTTAGTTAGCTTATTCTTTTATCTAGTTCTTGCAAATCGAGATAAACATCAGCAAAAATGGTCTTATTACTTAGTTCCTTATAAGTAAAAGCGAAATAAGATAATACACTAGGCTAAACCGACAGCCTAAAGTTTTAAAATGAGGTTGCTATGGGATTGAATTCCCTTTCTTTGCGTGGACATCAGTTGATTGGTTCCCGTATGAGAAAAGATTAAGAATGTTTAAACTGAAGCCAATAAGAAGGAATATCTTGGAAACGTCCACCTCCACGAAAAATGAATATGACATAAATTGCGTGTTTTAACAAGATCTATATCTTTATGTAGTTAGTTTTTGTCTATTTATTGCGGTTTACAGAAAAATTCATGCAGCATAAAGAGGTCTTCAATGACTATTTCTAGAAGATTTAAGATATATATTTTATTTGTCAAGTAAGTATCTTAAAATGTTAATCAAAATTGTTAGAGCCACTTTTAAAAAAATCCAAATTTTCGAGTTTTACCATGTAAAGGGAAGTGGGGAGTGGCGAATCGTCTTGAAAAGTTTCGTGTCGTGTCGGTGGGGGATTGTCTTGAAAGTTCTTCGTGTCGCATTCTTGGAAGTTAGTGAACTTAAATATCAAATTTGGTATTTAACGAGCCTTTTCGTTTTTGAGCTATATATCCCCGCGCGCGGACATTGCTTTAAAAATTCTGTTTTTGGATTCAGGGGGTTCCAAAACATGTACTTCCGGTGAAATCTCGGTATCCAAATTTTGGATGCAATACAATACATTCTCTTTATACTATGCATATAGTACATGTAGAGAAAACAAAATATTACAAGTTGTAAATTTTCAAATCATTTTACATATTAACTTCCCTTAGCTTTACACCACTTTCTATCCAATTTGAAAGTCTTTGATGAATGTTCACCATAAGGTTTGCACCATTTTCACCTACATCTGAGTTTGGTATGATGATTTGCAAGGAGGAGTGACATCAATCATCGTCTTCTGGTGATAGTAGCTGAAATAACTCTCACTCGAACTGAAGACCACCGAGCCAAGTAAAAGTTTGGAGTATTAAAGCAACCCTCACGGCAGGACAACAACCAATTGGGAGTGAACAGGCTAAAAGCTCTCCTTGGTAAATTTTCCGCTAGGGCAAAATTTGGGGTGCAATATGTTTGGTACGCTTAAATTACAATTTTATTTTAGCAACAGATATTAGAGAATCTGTCACGTAAATCTTATTAATGCTATTTTGTGAAAAATAAAGGATTAGCCATTACTAGCAACATTTGTTAAGTTATACACTTGCAATTAAATGTTCTTCTATTTTGTCTTCTCAATTCTGATTCTCTTTTGAAACAAAAACTACTTAAAAGCTGTAAGTGTATTCTCTATATAAAATTGAAACTTGAATTGCTTTTAGAAAATTCCATGTACTTGATATTTATTCCTTAGACCTATAGTAGGGTTCTAATTTAAGATATCTCTAGAAATTTTGGGAACATATTCTATTTGGAATTGTTTATCTAATACATTAGTATTACTAGTGCAAAAATTAAATTGGATTTTATTTCTGGACGCTCTATAACTACTGCGGTTATCAGGGTCTCAATCTATATTGGGCGTGAGAAACCGCTTAATTTTGCTAAGATGTTTCCTCCTACGTACCCCATTATACGACACGAGGCCAACGGATTTACTTGTGCCGTGCTAAGCATTTTTACATCCTAAAGAATCCAACGACCTTCGGCGGGTTTCAAACGAGAACTTGGGAATATCTAGATTACGGAGGACATAAAAATATACCAGCGTAGATTCTACTAAATATTGTATAGGAAAGGTAGAATTTGGCTGAAAAATTCAATCTCATATAAACCACGAATCCTCAAGTTTCGTCCGATTGCTCTAACCAATTTAACTTCCAGAGTCCGAACGAAATTAAATTAAATTTAATGGCATGCAGTATGTTCTCAAGATATATCCGTAGTTCAAATTCCGGCTAAGCGTTGAATTTTTAAGTTTGATTCTACATTTCCAACTTTCTCCTACATATGCAAGAAGAATCAAATGCTAATTACCTTCACGTAAACACCTCAATTTTGCTGTAAGGTTTCTTTAAAATATTATATTTATGGTTCAAAGTTACCTATTATATAGGTTGGATTAAAATCCTGAATCTCTCGGGTAAAGGAATATAATTTTGGTGCAAATTTCAAACCGATGTAAAGTATGTTAACAAACATGTTTCCAGTTCTCTTAATATGTTCCTACAATTTTAATTCACTACATGCAGACATTTTTAATTTGTCTAATGTGTAAAACAGAAAGTAGGCCCAACATAGGCTATTACTTGACGGTAGATATATAAGTGTAGAGTTTATCAGATACATTACTTACTTTCTCAAGTAAGTATTTGCAATGTACTTAGCAGGTATATATATATATATATATATATATATATATATCCAATATTTATATTTAGCATCTTCTTCCAAGGATGTGACACGAAACATCTTCAGAAAAGTTCACCATACAAACCTATACCATGGAGTATATTTCTACATTTTTAATTTTCTAAAACAGTCTACAGCAATTTTGATTAAAATACTGTGTGTTAAAGATGATTCCCTGGAAAATAAAATGCATATCCTGAATTTTTCAGGAGTACTCCCCGAAGTCCTCTTTATTCTGGATGACTTTTGCATAACTGGTAAAACGAAAGAGACAGATAAAAACCTACTCTACAACATGTGTAGATTAAAACACAATGTATTCCTATTTTTTGGTAGAAGTAACCATTTCAGAGGCCTTTATTGATACTGGTTTCAATTTTAAGGTACTTAGACATTTCTCAAACAGCAACTCTCTTCCGTATCGTATCTCTTTTGTTTTACTTCTGACCATGGAAAGAGATCCGAATTTCAATGACAATCGCGTAGGGAAGTTTTTAATAGATTTGACTGTGACTTTAGCCAGTGCATCGCAATATTTTCCTTCTACTTATAAGAAATTTATTAATAAGACCATCTCTGGTAATAAGTATCTTGGTTGGCATTATGGAGATAAAGCCATTACCTTTTGTTTGTTTGCAAAAGAGATGGAAATTGAATTTAAATTACTGCTGCATGAAGCAGCACTGGTGAATACAAGAGGATTTAAATAATTAATAAGTAAAATAATGTAAATAAGTATATGTAATATAAAAATAAGATAATATTATTAGAGAATGTTAGCAGGGGTTTAGCTGAAACTGTATATTGGACATAAAGGAGAAATCTTTCAGAAAGTTTTTGTGGACAATAGCCTGGCAGTTGGAGTGAAATATACAAAAGAATGTTCTCAGGGTAAAAATATAACGTAGTGTTAAAATTACTGGTTACCGAGTATCAGCAGCCCAAGTGAAATAGTAGTTATTGGCTGATGAACGGAAACGCTACTGGGAGTGGGAAAACAGCTCGTCCTTATTTACTGAACAATTGAGTTCTTTTTTATGTAGTAGCAGTATACTCAGTTTTTTTCCACAGTGCGTCGGTCTTACGCGAAATTTAATTTTCACTGGTAAGTGAAATACAGTTTCACCTAGGACCACAGAGAATTATAATTAAATTAATTAAACTCCTCGGCAACAGCCCACAAGGGGCCAAAGCCTACCGCCGGGCCGCTGCGTCCTCCAACTCGGCCCACGACAGACGTCATGGATGTGGGCAGTATTGGAGGGTGAGACGGGGTCAGCGCCTCGAATCCCTCTCTGCGGTTCTCTCAACCTAGAGCTACTTCTTTATCAAGAAGCCTCAATTACCCCTCCCCCCCCAGGGACCTCACAAGAATTAGTGCATATCGGACCAGGTCTCCTAGTCGCTTTATCACCGCACTATGGAGACGACCAGAGAATTATAAAGTGTATATAAATTGTAAATAATATTGGTAACAGTTTACATAAATTACAAAACAGTTTACATAAATTACTCAAACTAAAATTTGCAAAGGTGTTTTCTCTGAATTTTCCTGTTCACACACTATTAAGAGATATTTTCTCGACTTAAGACCCAACTATCCGGAACAAATATGAATAATGCATTAAAACCATAATTAATAATAAAAAACAATCAGAGATATCGAGCAGCAGGTTTGACCGTCATAAACACTACGCTTAGGAAATTGTTTCACAACATATGTTTGGGAATAAGGTTTATTATTTGCGCAAACACCATTTTCTTAACTTCAACTTGTTTATGAGAGTACCCCTTTAAACAGTACACGGAAGCGCTGAAGAGTGTTCAGAAGAATTCGGAAATAAGCACATATTATGTATTCAAAACGCTGCATTATTTTCCTCAACAGTCTAAAGTCAAGTGTTTTCTCTTTATAAATTAAGGAAATAAATATAAATTCAGTAAAGTACTCCGAGCTTCAAAACCATTCATTTTGCATAACTGAATAAATTACTGTTCGTCTTAATGTTTGATGTTTATTGAGAAAATAAGCATCAACATTATTAAAATAAGTTCAGGTATTAAAATCGATCTAATGTATTCTTGTTATACCAATTAGGATAAGGAAGCACTCTCCAAAAGATCATAATTTAAACCAAAATGTTTAAGGGCGAATGATATTAAATTTATCAAAATAACTCTGTGGAATCTTTAAAATCTGTACATACATTCGTGTGTATAAAATGTGGCACATTGCCATTGATTGAAATTGTATTCTTCTCCTTCGGGTAACTTAACTTTGACTCTGTCCAACTGGTATCAGTTTTCAATATATCTCGCATGAAAAACAAATGCAAATATAAGAATTAACCAATGCACGATTTTATTAGTCGTTGTGAAAGGTAGGCATTGCCTATGAAATATTGATAAACAAGAAAAGACTAAAAATTATTTAGCATTCTAGAGGAAGGGATAAGGATTATTTGCATGTGTCGTTAAACTGGATAACCGCTACACCACTAACACAATAAGCAGGTGGCCCTTCGTACGTTAAAAGAGTTGCAAAACACAACGGGACTTTTTCAAGTTACAACCCGCCAATGGAAAACCGGCGAGAACGATCTTCGCTTTCCCCGTCTTGCTTATCGGTGAGAACTATGAGTGAATCGTGCTCATTGTGAGGGATACGAAGGATACGATATGAAGCATTTCAACGACAACCTCATCTCCAAACTACCCTGTACATGTGATTGGAAAATGTTATGAAGATTTTGTTTTTCTCAAATGTTGCTCTAACCATTACATGACAAATAAAATGTATACCTTGAATTTTCTGCGAATAGTCTCTGGAGACCTCTTTATTTTGGATGAATTTTGCATAACTGATAAACTGTAAGGGATATGAAAAAACGTCTTACACAAAAATTTAGATTTCGTTAAAACACACAATTTATATCTTATGCATTTTATTGTAGAGTTAACTATTTTCGATATATTCCTTTTTATTGGTTTCAATTTTAAGCTATTTAAATTTTTGTCTCAAACGGAATGTCATCTGTCGTTTCATCTCTATTTTGTTTTACTCCTGGCCCAGCAAGGCGAAACGAATTTCAATTGCTTCACATAGCGACTGGACTTTTAAGAATTTTATATCGCTTTAGCCTAGTGTATTACATTATTTACCTTCTATTTAAAAGGGAACTGATATAACAATTTTGCTAATGTTTATCTCGATTACCACGATATAGATAAACCTTTTGTAATAATAGTTTGTAGAGAAAGTCAATTCAGTAGGATAATAAAATATGTTCTCCTTATTTTTGACGCTTTGATCATTATTATTTTTCTAAGTTTAAAATGCCATACTTAGGTTGCATTATTTTCACAAGGTAAACAAATAAATATACTGAAATGCCAAAATGGCTGAATAACGTACGGTTATGAAATGAACGCAGTGAGCGTTGCAGAAATTACAAGGGAAGATGACTTGTTGGTTTGATTTATAAAATCGATCACTGCAAGTTCGGTAAATAACCGACATCTTTATTTGGCTTAATTTATTCGGTTTACATAGCCAGAAGTTATTTACCATTCTATAATTTGAGCCTCAAATGACGATAATGGCGATGCAGATTTATTGATTCCTGTATAGCCCAAAAAATGACATTTACACGGAGCAAATATCCGCGTTAAATTGATGGCTTCATTCCGTACTGCAGAAGTGGCATACAAACCAGCTGTACGTTATCGGAGAGTCCGCTTTAGTATGTATCAATAACTGGACAATTTGCAAATAAATAGCCACCGCTGCTGTGATGAATATTCCGTTCATTTGAATGTTGGCTTGCAGCTCTTCAACAAGATGGCTTCAACAGTTGAGTGTAAAATAGGTTTATTTCCTGGAAACGTGCCACATCAAAGGGTGAAGCGGTTTCTCCCATGCAAGGAAATGCAAACAGCGGATCAGTTTGCTATGTTCGTGGTTCTCTTTCGAAACCCATAGGTGTCGCACAACACGACAAACATATAGTGTCAAAGTGTTGTAAAAGAGGCTTCTGTAAATGTTCTCAAAATATGATGAAATCCTCATAGCTATGGCGTATATATTACAGAAATAGAAAATTCAATTTCTAAAATTTAAAAATATGAAATTCACATAATTTTATCTAACTGATCTGCATTCAAACTATTGTTACAAAATATCAGCATAAATTCTCTTATTGCTTGCTTCCTTCTAAGTAGGGGAGAAATAAGGGGATGCGCTAGAAAGAAAACGGAATGAAGGAGAAAAAATGGAACCCATGTAATTGTAACTAATTATATAATAAACTAAAATAACGTTTTAAAATACTCTTAAATCGATTTTCGGCTAAAATAGATTCTTTTGGGAGGACAGGCCTTTGTTTGAATTTACTGGAAAGGAAATCGTGATAGGATACACCATCCCAGTATTCGCCAAAACGATCTAGGAAAACCACGAAAAGAGGAGCGGTCACCGGGGATTGAATCCAGGACCTTCCTAGTTCGAGTCACAGCCTTTACCACGAAGCCAACCTGCTTGGTTACTAACCTAAGCAAAGGAAGTTCTGTTTTTGTGTTTTACCTTGTAGGTCACATAGGACGATGAATGAAATGGGTGAAACGATGTCCAAATGCACTCGGGGTCCATAGAGCTTAATGTTACCCGACATTGATCTTCTTAGGATAAGCAAAATTTACCGCAAATATGCGCTTTGACTACAAAATATATTTGGTTTAGAAGAATTCCATATATATGAGAACAGCATAACCCCAAAATGATATGTCAGATCAATACCAAATTTAATCTGGTTCTATGCACCCTCATTGGATATATTTTACATGGAAAACTGTTCTCTTACGCTCTAATTTTCAAGAAGTGGCTCCAAAGATTTTAATTAAAACACCAGAAGCTCTAAGACATTCATATGACTATTAACATGCATATCTTTATCTGTCTACAAATAACCTGTATTTTTCTTCACTATATACGACTTTTATACTATTCTGTAAAAAATAAATAAATAAATATTTTGTTTGTTAACGATACTATCAATTTCCAAGATCATATCAGCTCCGTCAGTGTGCCGGAATTTCGTCGCGCACGAGTTCTTTTACATGCCAGTAAATTTACTGACATGGGCTTGTCGTTTTTAGCACACTTAAAAAAACCATCGGTCTGGGCCGAGTTTGAACCCGTGTCCTTGGTATATATAAGCCACCCAGACCGACTTCTGTAACAAGTTAAAATACGGAAGCTTTACACAGGTACTTCCCACAAAAATACACAATTTATGTATAAGCCACCCAGACGAACTTCAGTAACAGGTTAAAATATGGAAGCTTTACACAGGAGGAACTTACCACAAAAATACACAATTTATCTATAAGCCACCCAGATCGACTTGAGTAACAAGTTAAAATATGGAAGCTTTACACAGGAGGAACTTATCACAAAAATACACAATTTATCTATAAGCCACCCAGACCGACTTCTGTAACAAGTTAAAATATGGAAGCTTTACACAGGAACTTATCACAAAAATACACAATTTATTTTAAATATTTTTTTTGGGGGGTGGAACATTTCCAAATTGTGGACATTTGAAATATGTTCACTCCATTTCTCTGTTTCTCGTGGCCTTACAAAGAGTGGAATTCCACTCTTCAGCATAAAATGGCACTCTCCTTCATCCAAATTCAGCATAAAATGGCCCAGAGTTTTCAGAGTTTTGCTTGTAGCTACAGGAAATATAGAAGCACTATATCTGGCGGCTTTTCTTCTAATTAAAATGAAGTAGAGAGAAAAATACGTTTTTTAAGAATATTAATTGTTTCTTTAAAATTATTGTGAGTAGAGCAGGAGTTCGATATTTAGAGTTAAACCCAAAACTAAACTTTATAGCCAGGATTTGAGCCATGGAACTCCGATTTCCGACCAACTGCTTTAATCACTGGGTTAACATGGCAACATAACGATATGACATATTCCTCATCTGACTTAAGATTTTCTGGTAAACCATAAGGAGCTTACAAATTATTTTAAGATGACAACACTAATAGGGATTTACATTGTCATCATTATTTAAGATCCGGGCTTCATAGTTTAAGCAGCTATGACGTCATTCATTGTCAATTAATTGTTCATTAAACAATGAAGCTCGAGAGTTAAAAGTAACTTGAATGTTAGGACTTTGGGATTGACAGATAAGGTCTAATTATCATGCTTGATGTCTTTTATATAGCGTAAATCTACACAGGAGTAACGGCGTGGCTTTTCTTGCGAAAGAAGTCATTCCAAGTATTTTTGCGCTCAAAAAAGCCCGCTATTCTCCGCCAATTTTGCATCCGAAACTTGGGAACCACAGGCTAACCTGTTATTCTAGATCAAAGAGATAATTTTCTCGATTGCCATAAAGTAGATTGGGAAATAAACTAAAGTAATTATAGTTTCTTCAACAATGAGTAGAAAAAGTGTTTTTAAATATTAGTTTCCAATTACAGGATAAAAAGCCTAATTTTTTATATACAGAGTTTAACATTCTATTTGTATCGTGTAATGTTACAGTTATGGGGTTCATATATTGCTTTTTCTACTTAGTTCATAGGTAGAGAAGGTATGATATTCCAGCAAAAAATGCATACCGAGATTTCTCTGGAAATACTTGTTTTAGAGTTCCTCGAATCCCCTCCCCCCCAAAAAATAGAAGAAGTCCGTGTAATGTGCGTGTGTATATGTGTACGTAAGTGCGTGCGTGTGATGTATCTGTAAGCACGATAACTAACAGCATCTTCCATGGATGCGATACAATGATTTTCAAGAAATTCCTTCCCAAACGAAACTACAAATGGAAAAAAAAATTCGAAAAGTTTGTTTTTCTCTTAACGATTTTGATTAAAATACCACATGTTTAAGATAATTTGATAACAAACGAAATATTTATCTTGAATTTCCTGTGAATTGCTTCTGAAGATCTCTTAGTTCTGAATGACTTTTGTACAACTCGTAAACCATAAGAGATACACATCTACTTACTACACAAAAAATGATCTCATTAGTGCACACAATTTATTTCACACACATTTTGTTAGTAGAATTACCTGTTGATATTGCTTGTTATTAATTTTAATTTTAAACTGCATAAATGGGAAGTCAAATCTTATTTAATCTCTTTTGTTTCACTTCTAGCCACGTAAAGAGAACCAAATTTTAATTGTTTCATATAGCTATAGCTTTTAAAAGTTTTGACTGTCACTTTAGCCTAGTTTATTCCCTTATTTCTATTCTATTTACAAGGAAGTGAGCAATAATACATTTTCTGTTAATGTTTATTTCGATTAGCATGTCGTATATAAGAAAGTATTTTTTTGAGGAAACGGCTAGAGAAAGCATGCTATTTAATTATACATTAGTTTCCGGTTACAGGGCAATATCCATAGTTTCTTATATACAGAGTTTAATTTTCTATTAGTACCTACAAATGTTATAGTTATTGGGAGCGTACAAATGATGATTTTTGTGATATTTACTTTTTTCTAATTTAATTAATCCTATTCCCAAATTTGTGCTCATATTGTTTCCATAAGCTCAGAACCATATCTAGCTTTTCTGTTAAGGCTATAAAGCAGTGTGCGTGAATTTTAACCCTTTGCCATTCTGTTAAATACAGGTTTTGTCCACGAATATTCTCTATTTTTCGAAATAGAGTAGAAAAACTGTTATCAACACCAGGCTTTGACACTCGTCATGCAGTTTATTTTTACGAGTTGGGATTTGGAGAGGGAAGGAGAGAGCAGAAAGGGTGCTAAACAATGGACAAAATGTAGCATTCGGAGAGACGGGAGGTGTGAAAGGGAACAGAAGAGGAGGGACTATTCCAAATGGGTGAATTATATGTCATTATCTGACTAGCGGGAGAGTTTTCAGCCCTATAATTGGACTCACAATGACCCGGGGACGGTGCAAAGCGGGAATTTCGAAATGAGAGGAAGCCATCGAACCTCATCAAACTTCTATTGTTAACCCGATTAACGTCTGCCTTAGAATGGATGGACTATATCTCCACCGGCCAAGCGTCGAGGGAGATCCCGGACCCGTTTGGTGATGTATATAATTCCCTAGTGTTTCTCTGACACCCAGCATTGTGATCCAACTGTCACATCCAAGTATGTAGCCTGCCACATGAGCTTTATTACGGTCTTAATAGTTTCTCTTTGTCAATACCCATTCATTGAATGAATGTTCCATTCACAAACTTTTTGTAGTGTTTTCCAAATACAAACTTCTTCAAAAGGTTATTCTTTTATCTACATTATGTTAATCGAGATAAACGTTAGCACAATTGGTCTTATTACTTGCTTCCTTGTAAGTAGAAGGGAAATAAGCGAATACCTTAGGCTAAAACGATAGTCAATTTTTTTAAAAGCTGGTCGCTATGTGAAACAATTGAGGTTTAATTCGCTTTGCATGCACCCATCTGAGAAAAGATAGTTTAAAATTGAAATCCTTAATGAGTTTTTCCAGTATAGTGCAGCTTTACCACACCAACAATAAATTATTAGCATTAAAATATGACATGTACCGGCCTTATTTTAAATAGTTCATAAAATTGTTCCTAATACAAAATTAAAAACAATCTGATGAATTCCATTGTTATGATTTCTCTGATTTTCTTCAAACAAACTATCGTAGGAAATATTATTCTTTTATATAGACGTTGTCTCAAAATTTCACCGCACAAATGGGCAGAATTGTAGATAACTTTTTTTTCGGGGGGCAGTATTTAACGCATGCTTTTCTTGTGGCACCGTGGGCGATGACACTGATACATGGAATGCAGATGGAACACCAGTGGAATGCGATGGCGGGAAAGCTGGAGAACCCGGAGAAAACCCGCCATAGTTCCCGCTTTGCCCACCACAAATCTCACATACGGTCACTTGGATCGAACCCGGGCTGTCAAGGTGAGAGACGAGTGGTCTAAACAGATCAACAGTTTGAGATAGAGATCCTATTACCCCTTTGATGTCAAAGTTATGTTTTCAGGATCGCACACCAGTGGCAATAAATTAAAAGAACGTGGACATGGAGGTCCTATTTTATTTCAGAACGCTTAATTGGTACACCAGTAGTGAAGTTATGAAGTATTGGTGCATAACCAACAAGATGTTTAAAATTATTGGAGTTCCAATTGCCTGTTCTTTGAGGATGTGCACACCACTGACAACTGTTAGGTTGATATCAAATTATATATAGTTAGCTATAACATTCTGGTGGGCGAGTCGACATAGCGCTGTTATCGAATCAAACGATAACAAGATCACACCGCTCTTTGAACATTCCATTTTTTTAATTTATCGATTTTGTCAAAGAGGCACACATTGGCCAGTACTAATGCGCTTTGTTTATAATATTGAAGTCAGGGCATTAAACACTCCAGTACAAATTACTTTCAAAAGACTGTGAATGAAATCTACGTAGCGTGCAATATTAAATACAGTAATTGTTTGTCAATGAACCTATATAGATTAGTGTAATAAAACAATAGGGTTTGTTGAAAACATTTAGGTAATATATGCTTTGAAACATAGAAACTATGATTTTAGTGGTGATAAAAACCTATATTTAAGCAATTGTGGTCCTATGCAGTTGTATTTCTGAAAATCGTGTCCAATGGCTACATGTGATTATAAAGAGAATCAATAAAAGTACAAACATTATGTGTAAGGTAATATTCAACTGCGAAAAGGAGAACACACGGACTGATTTCCTAATATAATCTAAGCTACGAATTTCTGAGCTCAAGTGCCCTTAGGTTCTACGGGAACCACTGCGCATGCGTAAGGTACAAATAGTATCAAACGAGCAATTAAGGACCTGTTTATCTGCTCTGTGTTTCACTGCAAAAACCACAGTTGTAATGTGTACGTACATAACACGCCAACGTGCGATACACTTTATTTTAAAAACTACTTCGAGAGGTATAGAGAAGTGTACCCCTCCAGGTGGTAAATGTAATTGTTACTGAAAAATTTCCCACTGCACCTAGAAGTTTACTGTACATTACATTTATTTTATTTGTTAGTAGAATAAATCATATGGAGTAACGCAACAAGCTGTGAACGGCTTATATAAAAAAACGTATATGAGATAAAGTATGTGTTTTAACGAGATCTACATTTTTTGTGTGGTAAGATTTTTTTTTTCCTATCTATTACGGTTAATCACTTATGCAAAATTCAGCAAAATTCATCCAGAATAGAGATTTTTAGAGCCTATTCCCAGAAAATTCAACATATACATGTTATCTGTGATGTAAATATCTTTAATATACGATATTTTAATCAAAATAGATGATTTTGAGAAAATAAAAATTTTAGAAACTTTGTCTTATTCTTGGGAAATGCTAAACTTAAATACTAGTTTGGTATTTAACGAACTTTACGTTTTTAAGCTATACTGTCCACAAGGATGCTATTTTAGGACTCAGAGGATCTCAAAACATATATTTATGTGAAATCTCGACATAGAATTTTTTCTATCTACTATGTGCATTGTACATACGGACTAGAGAAAGTAAACATGTTCTCCTATTGGTAGACTTCAATCGACAGTGGAAATTATTGAATTTGTGTGCTTTGTAAAGTTTTAAATGAATCACACTAAAATTTCGGTGTGTAAATGCAACCTATCCGTAAAAACTCATCTGACAAACGTGTAAATGAAAGCCGACGTTTTATGAAGCTTTATATTGGATGCAACTAAAAGTAGCATGCTCTATATGGAGTATATAAGGATAGCTGCAAGAAAAATGAAAGACAAGGGAAACATACAGTAAACTAGAACAAGTGAACGTATAATACAAACAGTAAAACAGTTGGAGTGCTATGGGCATCTCAAACGAACATGCCATAAATAATAGCTAAGGAATTATTGGAAAGGATCGCAGCCAAAATATACAGACGTGCCCAGACACCTAAATGACGATATATGTGTAATATAGAACAAGCAATTTAAATATAAAATATTGTGGTACAGAAACCCTGCATTGAAGGAATGGACTAGAGCTAAAGGAAAATATTAGTTGAAATAGATGCTTTAATATACCATGGCGCTTGCTTTAAACGTTTTAATTTAAAAGATCCGATGTGTTCCATTCACATGGCTTACTCTATATCTTCTATAACAAACTATTCATTCAAATTCTTTTCTTCTATCTATTTCATGCTAATCAAAATAATAATTATCAATAGTAATATTATTGCTTAGTATCTTATAAATACAAGAGAAATAAAGGAATGCAGTAGTCAAAAGTTTAGTGAAATCTTTTAACAGCTGGTTGCGATACGATTGAAATTCGATGTTATTTGCATGGCCAGAAGTAAAACAAAGGAAACAAAAATAATAAGTTCTCGTTTTGGGAAAGTTTAAGTATTTTAAAATTTAAACAAGAGGAAATGGTTCACTCCAAAAAAATAGGATATGATATAAATTTAAAGCTTAAGGGCATCTTAATTTATTGCAAATTTCAATCTATTTCTTATAGTTTGTTTGTTATATAAAATTCATTCAGCTTGAAGATGACTTCACAGGCTATTTCCGAAAAATTCACGATATACATTTTATTTTACATAAATATCTTCAGTATACCACATTTAAGCTAAAATCATTGTTTTTTGAGAAAATCAAAACATTCGAAATTTTTTCTATGTAACGGGTAGTTTTGGGTGGGAGAATTTTCTTTAAAATCAATGAGTCGTATTATTTAAAGACAATGAATTAATTATAAAGTTTGATAGCGAGCAGACTTTTTGTTTTTGAGTTATATTCTCCACTGACGCAAACACACGTAAATACTTTGATATCTTTTCCTAAAGTGTTTGTTTTTGTATTCGGGTTCCTTAAAACATGTGTTTCGTTCAAATCTCGATATAGAGTTTTTGAGTGATACACAATACCTTCACTACCTGCTGAGTTGTACTAGAGTAGTAAAGAATGTTAAGATTTAGATATTGCTTATGATAAAGCTTTTAAGAAACTCTGATAACTATCATAAAAATAGTTTTGCGAAAACGAAAGCTATTTATATTTTTCTTGAGCCAGGATCATTTCCATCTCTAGAGTCCGGAATGTGTGGGTGTGTATTAGTGTGTGTGTGTGAGTAAATTCAGTCTAGTTCGCATAAGCGGCAAGTACTTATTTTGAGGGTTTTCCGAATATAATTAGCGCCATGCTAAGAATGGGTGTAAAATAAAAAAGGAGATATTACTTCATTAGCTTCTCTCTGTTTCTTTTATATAGCTGTTGGCTGAGGCTAATGAAGAAATAAGTACGTTCAAAATAAATACTTGCTGCTCATGTGAACTACATTAAATTAACATACATAACATACATAACAAACATTACATACATACATTACATACATTACATGCATGTATTACATACATTACATATATACATTACATACATACATTACATTACATACATACATTACATTACATACATACATTACATTACATACATACATACAATACCATTACATTGCAAGCATACGTATTTACACACATACTTCCAGACTCTAAAAATCAAGAAGAATTCCGACAGTCTATCTCCAACCGGTAATCCAAACCATGACCTATGTATTTGAAGGATAGCATGTGGACTCCCAGACCATTGAGGCAACCCATTTAATATTACTTTGATGTATGATTGAAAGAACTTTTTTGTTTAAATTTGAATTATGTAGTTATTGTGTTACTGGAATGAAACCGTCATGGAAATTTATAGATGTTCAAGTATTTATCAAAGCCCAATTATCCCCCCCCGCACGTGAAGCGACATAACAATTTTCTTGCAGTGTTTTTCCCTTTAAACGGCATGAGTCCCTGCTGAAACACGAAGCACAGAAAGAGGTACATTTCGACAGTTTAGTGAAAAACTGAAAAACATTTACAAGTTTTAATATTTACAAGCACAAATATTAATATATATGTATATATCACCTTAGATTCTTTAACGTTGGCTTTAATAATTTTATTTTCTTCAAATGTACGCACATTCATCTCACATACGTATTTATAGATTCTGTGGGGGATAAGGAATGATTTTGGTTGAAGAAGAATTCCCCGCCGCAGCCAGAAAACCAACTCGGGACTTCCGGGAGAGAATTCAGCTTGGTAACTACTCGACCACGTAGGCAGTAAACGTAAGGTTATGAAGAAGAAAAACCGTTGCGAACTTATGCAACAACCTAATACTAAAATGCTTAGGCTTTTCGGGTTTGTGTTTTATCTTAAAATTCAAAGAATATTTTTCAAAGGCTTTTCCACTCTTATCAACATGGTTATCGTTTTAATAATTGGTAGAATGCATTGACTGGCGATTAATAAATACTAGCAATTTTTTTCAGACAGGTTTGCGCTCATTAAAACTATTTCTTATTTACGAGAATATGTTATAACTAATACGGGAATAAAAATAATATATTGAAAACCGCTAATCGAAATATTTGCAATACTATAACTATATATTTCAACTATGTTTCATTTTAGTAGACCACCAATCTGTGTTCATTAAAATTCAGATGTAAACAACAAAGTTTGGGCTTACACAGGCCAAGCAACGTTTGCGTTTGAGTGTGTGTGTGTGTGTGCGTGTGTGTGTGCGCTGACATGTGCAAAAGCGAAAATGCAGATAAATAGTAAACATGGAATTCAACTCCTAAGCACCAACCAACATAAAAATAACAGTTGTATGTCACCAAGTAATTTATTTGCAGCGATACTTTTCCTGGAAGGAAAAACATCATTTCAGTTGATGCTGTATATAAAGAATGTGTGTGTGAAATTTTAATGGACTGTGGTAAGGGAGCTGCTCCATGGTATGTTGTAGATCTTTCTCTCTCTCAGGAGGATGCGCGTGAAATTAGACTTCAGCTAAAATTTATGATAATATATAATGGAGACTAATAACTGATCTACTTGGAACCATTTTCGATTTTTAAAGATGAATAATGATTGATCTATTCTGTACCTATGTCCAAGGAAAATATTCAGAGCATTACGTTGTAACAAAGTTTCCGGCGCAAAGCAAAGAATTTAAAGACAGCGATTCACTAAATTACTGTCGGCTAACCCCTTGGCAGGTACCGCTAAACGGGCGAGATGAGTAACAGTTTTATTCATTGTTTAAGAAGCTTTTTTCTGAGTCTTTTTTTTTTAACTTTCTATTACAGAAATCTTACTTATGAAGCACTACATTACAATTAGTATACCACAGGTATTTTTAAGCACGGAAAGGCATGTCTTGAAGCGCAGAAAACGCCGAAGTAAGGGTAATTATATTTTAGTAATACATGGGTTCATATTAACACAAACTCTGTCTGCAGCAGACAATCTCACCATAGTTTCTCTGCTTTACGTTACCAAATGTTGCATTTCATATTTACATTTAGATTCACTTTTCAATCTCTCTGACTGCTAAATTTGAAGTTTTATTCCACTTTGTTAATTCTTATAAATGCGCTTCCCTTAAGTTTCTGAACACACAAATTCGATGAACTGAACCTTAAGCTTAATGTAGAACTTTGTTCCTGAGCTTCTGACTTTCTATATAATTGCTTTGCCAAAGCATGCCTTTACTAAAGCCTTATATAACACGATTGTACGTTATGCACGTTTATATTATTCCTTGGTTGTAATATATTAAGGTATTGATTGTAGTTACTTCTCAATGTGGCATTGTTTGTTTATAAAATAAATATTAAATGCATACAAACATAAATATAATATAAATTGTGTGACTATAAAACTTAAATTTGAATTATGTTATTGTAACCTCACGTTTGTATGGGTTAAAAATGCAGGTTAAGGGGTGATTAATACCGCTGCTTAAATGTTAAATGTGATAAATTCATAACCTGAAAAATTAAAACATGCATTTAATGAATAGTTTGGGAATGTGTAGAAAAGTTAACAAATGCATTTTATTGCAATAATGTCATTTAATGAGAGAAACAGTACTTTTTTCATAATTTTTTCGGGTTTTATTAACATTTATCAGAAATAGTGCGGGTTTGGTGAACAGCGAGAGACCTTACAAGATAACGCTGTTCATTTGAATTTCATGATATAAAATGTATATTGTAACTTTGGAAGTAAAGCGAAAAATAACAGTGATATGATGAGCTCGCTTTTCGAGAGGCACGTAGTCAAAAGTATATTTTATGACCAACACAAATGGCCCTGCATAATTCTACCTAGCTTGACATTGTAGAGCATTACACACAATTATTAAGTGGTTCTTTGTAAAACTCTGGAATAGAAGCAAAATCATAACTGAATTGAAGAATTTCATTGGCAAGAGCAGAGTATTCGAAATGACTAATCAGTTGCAGAAAAAATGTGTACTCTGTGATCTATATATTAGATTGCCTATGAAACGGCTTAAATAAATAACATGAATGAACAAAAATCTACAATACCTGTCATACATCTATACCCAATTTCTGTAAACGGGTTATGTATTCCAAATCTTATATCATTATTTCCAATGATGTTAGCTTTTTATTAAACTAAACTATAATATACACACATTTCAATTAAACTTTTTTATTTTTTTCGAGTTTAAAAAAAAAACTAGCATTCCCCTTAGTAACCATTAGTATCTTTCAATTAATTAATAAGTATTATACAATATTATTATAGGATTCATTTATTTATCATGTTAACTTAATTTTATTTATTCTAATGTACTAATTTTTATTTTAAATTAAAAAGCTTTATTATTAAATATGTATATCTAAACCGATATAACCAAAATACATAATCGGGTATTTATTAAAGCTGGTATGTGTACATTCTATCCTACAGTTATCTAAAGCCGTCGGTATCTGGCGGCAACTTTGCCAACACATTCATTGCACTCCATTTGTTTCCTTTTATATGTAAGTATATCATTTTCCTAATTATAAATTCTAATTAATAGAACATTCTAAACGGATACCGCGTAAATGTACAATAATGCAAACGTATATACACGCAGAAAAAGCATTGAATAAAAGCTAGTGTTGTAAAAAAGCAATTGGGCGCCATAAATCGTCACGTAAAAGAAGAGGAATTGAGTTCTGTGGTTTGTTTTCCCCTTCGCACCGTAACTGTCGAGTCCCTACTGGTGCAGATCAGTGTAAGGGGAAACTGCGGAAACCAGAAGTTGAAAGAGGACAGCGATTGGCCGCAGAGAGAGAGCTTTGGACAGGTCCATTCTTGCAATATCTATAGTATCTGGATGGCTTTTTGTTGGAGATGTATGTAACACTGAGGGAATTAATGCAAGGCAGCTGATGGAAGGTATTGTCGGTGGTACAACACGACTCGGGGACTGCTGGCAGTTCCAAGATAATTCACCGTCCACGTAGTTGACTCCACTAATTAGTATCGCCTGCACCATGGGGGTGGGGCGCCCCTAGCGCAACTAATCCAAGGGATTACTGTGTTAGAGACCAGGAAACAATGCGACGCTATATCGCTTGTCTTATGCATCCCACCCATTTCCTTCCCCACTCTACCAGGGATTATGTATCCTCATGTGCCCTTTCCACAATCATTAAAAAGAACTGCGTTTTCGGAGCATAGCTTCTATCTTCCGGCTGTAGCGACAGAAGCCTGCCGTGTAGCTATTTGAGAGTTTAGAACCCGCAGTGAATAACCCGCAAAGAGGACGATTAACCTTCGACCCGTGCGTATAATGTTACATTTACAATCAGGTATGGAAACTAACCGATATCAGAACAATTTTTACATTGACAATGGAGTATTTATACCGTAATTATGATCGTATTAAATTAATAATTATTTTATAAATAAGTATTGGGGTAAACGAGAATGAACTGTAGAAAATGCATGTATTAAACATTTGCAACATTTTAAACATATTAATTATAGTTTTTTGCAGCCAAATAACTATTGGAGAAAAGTTATTTTAAAATTGAAACAAAAAATAAGGAATAT
Source organism: Hymenopus coronatus (assembly GCA_030762935.1). Classification (NCBI taxonomy): domain Eukaryota; kingdom Metazoa; phylum Arthropoda; class Insecta; order Mantodea; family Hymenopodidae; genus Hymenopus; species Hymenopus coronatus. The sequence continues at coordinate 87,607,286 of CM060896.1, read as the reverse complement.
CTCGAAAATGGTCAACTATACAAAAAAAACGTACCTGACATAAATTGCTGTTTTAACAAGATCTACATTTTTACTTTCTCTACATTTATTATGTACATAGTGTTTAGAGAAGGTATTGCACTCCACCAAAACTTCGATACCGAGATTTCACCGGAAATATATGTTTTAGGGGCCCTGTATCCAAAAAAAAAAATTTCCAAAAAAGGTCCGCGTGTGAACATCCGTGTGTCAGTGTGCCCGTGTGCCTGTGAACACGATAACTCAAAAACAATAAGTTGGTAAAATACCAAACTTGGTATTTAAGTTTAGTATCTTTCAGGGCTGTAACACGAAGATTTTGAGAAAACTCTTCCACCCCAAACTACATGGAATACATTTTTTTTTCAAACATTTTGACTTTAAAAATGGCTCCAACAATTTAGATTAAAATAGCGTACATTAAAGATATTTACATGACAAAAAAAATATATTTTGAATTTTCTGCTAATAGCCTCTGAAGAATACTTTATTCTGAGTGAATTTTACGGAATTTTGCATAACTGCTTAACCGTTAGAGATAGACAACAACTTACCACCAAAAACGTAGAGCACATTAAAACACACAATTTATGTTATGCACATTTTTTTCGTGAAGTTGATTGTTTTTTAGATATTCCTTGCTTTTTGTTTCAGCTTTAAAAAACTTATACTTTTCTCATTTAGGAGTTTGTCAAATTCTGCCAATACAAACAAAGGAACTTCAGTCACATAGCAACTAGCTTTTGCCTATCACTTTAACCTATGGTACTCAGTTATTTCGCTATTATTTACAAGGAAGCAAGTAATAAGACCATTTCTTATAATTTTTCTCTATTAGCATGAAGTAAATAGAAGCATAAGCTTGATAACAATGATTGCATCAGATATGTAGAGAAAATCATGTGACTGGATCACAACAGATTTTTTCTAGTAGCTTTTTGTCCATCTCTTATAGTTTAACCGTTATGCAAAATTTTGCAAATCTCATCCAGAATAAATATGTCGAGGCTATTCTCAGAGAATTAAAAATATACATTTTATTTGTGATGTAAATACCTTTAACATGCAGTATTTTTATCAAAATTGTTACGGATATTTTTTATAAAAGCAAAATTTTGAAATATTTTTCCATGTAAAGTGTAGGTTTTTGTATGGGGGATTGTCTTCAAAATTGTTGTGTTGTATCCTTGAAAGATTCTAAACTTAAATACCAAGTTTGATTTTTAATTGACTTTGTGTGTTTGAATTACTTTTTCCATAGAGAAATACATACGAGCGCGCGCGCGGAGCTTTTTCTAAACAACATATTGTTTTACATAGTACATGCGTGCTAAGGAAAGTAAACATCCTACTTGTCAAAATTCCGGCATACCAGCAATTTATTTGCTTATTTTTGCGTTTGGATCTGTATGCAATCATTTATCTGAAAACGTTACTTTGTATGTTTAAAAGCAGGTAAATGTATCCATAGACCTATTAAACTGCAGGTCACAAACAGGATAGTGAACCAACGACATCATCAACATCTAAATATCGTTAAAGTGTGTCGCTTCTCTACATTCTTCGTCGACATTATAATTTGATGGAGGCCCCTGTACTGTGACTTCATTAACAAGCAGTGAGAGGAGAGAGGTGCTATCGACTGGCAGAGTTGGCTTTTGGAATCTGATGGGCACTATTAACTGATGCCTTACCACAACTCTACTAGTTGGAAATTGCACACGCCCTTACTTCTCAACAGACCACTTACGTCACAGAAGTTAGTTCACCTGAAAGCGCCTCTCAAGTAACCTCTATAGTTAGGTATATAATGTTTCAACCTTCGCGAGAAAATAGTGAAAGCCGAGCTTCATCATAAGAAACTACACGTATTTACAGTAAATATAATGGAGTAAAGCGCATTTGTTGTGGAATGTTCAAGGGCATAATTGAACATTTTTAGAATGCTATGTTTCTAAAAACAAATGCTTGTTTTGCTTTATATAGCATATTATACAGTAAATAGAAAAGGTATTGCATTCCAAAAAAATCGATAACGAGATTGCCCTGAAAATACACGTTTTAGGGTCCCCTGAATCCAAAAACTTAAATTTTAGAAAAAGATGTGATGTGTCCGTGACTCTCAACTCAAAACAGAAAAGTCGGTTAGTACCAAACTTGATACTTAGGTTTAACATCTATCAACGATGCGACAAGAAGATTTCCAAGATTCCCAAATCTGCCCTTTATGTGCAAAAAGTTTAGAAAAATTAGATATATATACAGGGAACATTTTCACAATTTTATATTTCCTCTATTATATTTTAAATACCCTAATTATTAAAATCCCAGATAATATTTTTATCAACAGTAAATCTATTTTAGTTATAAACTTAATCAATAACTTATGTCTTGAGATCACAATGAAATGCCCTATAATGATTAAAATGAGACTGTTTTAGATATTTTTTATGAATAAGGAAATGTTTATCTTGAATTTCCTGGCAATATTTACTAAAGACCTGCCCATTGTGAATGCCTGTTGCTTAACTACTAAACCTTAAAAGAGACAAGAAACTTCTACGAAAAATGTAGATCTCGTTAAAACACACAAATTAGATCGTATCATATATTTTTCCTTTGGAGTTAACTATTTCCGAGGTATGTCTAGTTATTTTCTTTCTCATATGGGAAGTCATTCCTTTCATCTCTCTTTTGGTTTACTTCTGGGACTATAAAAGGTTCCGCATAGCGACAGTTTTTTTTTTTAATTTGGCTATTACTTTAGTCAAGTGTGCTCCCTTATTTCTCTCCTACTTATTATGAAAAAATATAATAATTTCTGCTTACGATTATCTTGATTAGCATAAAGCAGATAGAAAAACCAGGTATGCATATAGACAAAGTTTAATCATCAGCAACAAGATATTAAAGCATTTGACTATTGCTAGTGTATTTTCTTATTTTCGTTTTATATACTAGTCACTATGTAATAAGACAATTTCTGCTAATGTTATCTTGATTAGCAGTAAGCTGATATAATAAGAAGCTATTTAAAATATTTATTACAGAGAGGTAGAGAAAGTCAAGTGAATTCAACGCATCATATATTTTAAACTCCTATCCCCGAACCATACTGCCTTAACTGCTACCTAAGCAGATGATGTTAGAGGGCCCTCCATCTAGCTCTTCTAACACCCGTAATCAGATGGCAAACTGCACCACCCTTTTTTTTTTTAAATAAATAAATATATATATTTTAAAACAGTAACGGAGTCTGATGGTCGTCTCCTTAGCGCGGTGGTAGCGTTGCTACTTACTAAGCGGGAGACCTGGGTTCGATCCCCAGTACCGGCGTGGGGATTTTTCCCCCACTGGGAGACCTGGCCCGGGGTGCACTCAGCCTCGTAAGGTCCCTGGGGGGCCAATTGAGGAGCTACTTGATGGAGAAGTAGCGGCTCCAGGTCATGAGGACCGCATTAACCGGCCGGGGGGATTCGAGGCGCTGACCACGTCTCACCCTCCAATACTGCACCCCATCCATGACGTCTGTAGTGGACCGAGATGGGGGACGCAGCGGCCGGGCGGTAGGCCAAGGTTCCCCGTGAGCTGTCGTGCCATGGAGTATAAAAACGGAGTCTGATCAGGACTCCGGTACTGTATCCCTATTTACATTTCCCCCCGTAGGTTTTACTGGTTTTATTGTTTCTTTTACAAACATATACACATTGCACAAACATATAACATCCATGCCCAAGGTGGGACTCGAACCCACGATCCCCTGCACACGAAGCCCCAAAGCGAGACGCTTTAGCGAGCGTGGCCATGGGGAGGACCGGCAAACTTGCTATCGCAAAAAAAAACAACAAAAAAAAACATAGGTTAGAAATTTTTTCTAGCCAAATTAATTTTGGACCCCTTTGAGATCTTATCTCCTCACACCATACTTATACTTAGCTCCGCAAGAGGTAGGGTTAGGGTCCCGACCACCCTTCTAATCACGATATCTGTGACTGATGGCAGAGGATACACTATTATCATCTATTTCATATTGTTTTAGACTGAAGATAGACCTTTGAGTCTAGATATTAAATATCCAAAGCCTTATTTAACTTGGCAACTCAGGGAAACCAGCCATATTGGTTGGTCCACGGGATTCGAACCCGAGACCTTCCGAATGCAGGCCACCGACATTACCACCTAAGCTATGCCGCTCGCTAAATGACATTTATTTATATGTAATATTTTGCGAGTTCATTCTTATATATTTTTTGGTTTGCTATAATGGTTAAACTATCGACATGTAAAGATTTTGTATTCACTCCAAAATTAATTTGGCTAGAAAAAATTTCTAACCTATGTTGTTTTTTTTTTTTTGTTTTTTTTTTGCGATAGCAAGTTGTCATTAAAACCTAACAATGTAAAAATCGACTTAAAATGCAATTGGCAAAGAAACCCCATTAAGGCAAAACATTCACGCATTCCTCGCAAGTTCTCCCCCTTTCAACTAGTATTCACGTGACTGCGCCCACCGTGACACTTAACGGTGTATTAACACTCTTTCCATAACGGCAGAACATAGCCCGTTCGTCTCTTCACCGTTGCTCTATGCTATGCCCAATACTGTGCTCTAGCCTTATAAACCCAAGGTCGCGGATTCAAACTCAGCGGAGGACGATGATTTTTTCGGGCATAAAAATCCTTAGAATAACTCCTTTCGGAAGGGAAGCAAAGCCGTTGGGCACGCAAAAGAACCTCAAGCCTGATAAAGAGGCCCCTAAGCAAAATTAAGCGGTATTTTACTCTCAATACAGACTGGAACGCTGAGAACTGCAGTAGTTGCAAAGCGTCCATAAATAAAACCCAATTCTATTTCTATTTCGTTGAATCAGCAGGCACGTCTTATTTCATCGCGTCCCTTACAATAAGTGTGTCGCTTTTTCTCGGCCAACATGAATTACGTTGCTTTATTCCCCATCGAGCGATGAACCCTTTTGTTCGAATCTCTCTAGTAACAACAGATGTCTACCAAGGTCGCTTGCCAACCCGTGTACTGCACACTTTCGCGCCTTAGTAAAATCCGTCATTACACTTTTCGATGTGTTTCACACTATTTCTTCACTGGGCATTTCAAATGCATATTACTTTCTCTACCCCGTATGTACAATGTACATAGTGGATAGAGAAGGTATTGTATTGCACCCAAAAATTCGACACCGAAATTTCACCGGAAATACGTGTTTTGAGCCATACTGAATCTAAAAGAAGCATTTCTAGAAAAAGATCCTTGAGTGTGAGTGTGTGTGGCATTTAAGTTCAGTATCTTCCAAGGATGCGATACGGAGATGTTCAAGCCCCTTTACATGGAAAAAAATTCAAAATTTTTGATTTTCTCAAAAATACCTCTAACGATTTTGATTAAAAGTTCGTATATTAAAGATATGTGCATGGCAAATAAAATGTATATCTTGCATTTTCTGGAAATAGCCTCTGAAAACATCTTTCTTCCGAGTGAATTTTGCATAACTGGTAAACCGTAAGAGATAGACAAAAGCTTACCGCACAAAAATGTAGAGCTTTTTAAAACACAATTTTTTGCTGGAGTTGACCGTTTTTAAGGTATTTTTTGTTATTTATTTCAGTTTTAAAATAATTGATGCTCATACGGGAACTTTTCAAAACCCGGCCACGCAAAGAATCGGATTTCTATACCATAGCAACCACGTTTTAAAGCATTTGACTATCGGTTTAGTCTAGTGTATTCCTTTATTTCTCTTCTACCTATAAGGAACTAAGCAATAAAACCTGTAATGTTGTTCTCGATTATAATGAAGTTGATAGAAGAATAAGCTTAATAGCAATAATTTGTTACAGAGAAGTAGAGAAAGTTATATGAATGGAGCTCATCAGAACTTTTTCCCCTTTTTATTGAATTTATAAATGTCTTTTAATTTCGCGATACAACATAAATTGACTCTAGTGCCATCTAAGGTAGAGTTGATCCCTTACCATCATGTGCATGATGAGCTCAGGAACTAAAAATACGCTGATCAAGAAACCGCTCTAAAGGTGGCCCCAATACATGCCGACATGGCATGAGTAACTTAAATGAATGAACTAACGAACATCTGAATGAATGATAGCTGTCATAAAGTAATTTGACTTTTTGTAGTGTCAGTAACACCCTGTAGGTGTATAGTTAATATTTCTTCATCAACATTTAGTGTATATGTTTTCAAAAAAGCTAAAGCGTCGTTTAACAATATTTTCCTATTTTTGTTGGCTCTATATCAAAGAGACAAAAAAGAGTAGCTTATATGTAAAGGCATGACTAATGATGGTGGCAGTGGTTTCCCTGACATTTTAACATGCCATTCAGTGGGGTATGCTGTCCAGGCAGATGTTAAACTGCAGTTTATCTACCAAGCTTTTAACATGTTAAAAGTTTTAAACCTGATGCAGCGCATAAAAAGGCCTGGGTTTTATTTACTCTAAACGAATCAATGCCCTGTAATTGGGCACGAGCACGTTTTATATTTGGTATACAGGCTGCAAAATTTGGAATTTGTGTAGCGGATATCTCCCCACAAACTTTTTTTTCTCCATGTCACGAAGTGACGCAAACAGAATTACATTCTATAAATTCCGAAATGCACATACAAACACATGCCATGTACGGATCAGCTATGCAGGAATCCCACATGACTTTAATAAACTGTATTGTTTATGTACTCCAGCGCTTACAGTGAGCAAAATAGAGTATTATAATTTATCGCATGACTCAATGATCTCAAAACTAATAATTCATAGCGTGCTAACACAGACACCTCTAATAACGTGTGGGAAAATAATGAAAGCTGTCATATGTGGGTACTGAGCAAATTATCGGTTATTTTAATCAAGCGGAAAAATTGACAATTTTTTGTCATGAGTGTATTTTTCCTTGTTACTTAAAGTATTGTGAAATGCCCATGAAGCCGATTTAGGGGCTTATGAGAGACGCAAACTACCTTTAAGAGTATCCACTCTAACTTTTATATGATCATATGTTTTTCAAATTTATACCTCAAATATCACTACATATTAAACACGCATACACATTTTCATTGCAATTTCTAGGTTGGTTTTCAGGTTATTAATTTTAATTGATTATTTTAATGGTAAAAATGGTCCACAGATGGAAAAAAACTCTTACTAACATAGATATCTATTTTAATACTAAGAAATATTAAACAAATCTTGGAAAAAAACTTTTTATTTGTGTTCTAATTTTTGAGAAACAATTTGGTTGAACAGTTTTAATGTGCTATTTATATATTCTAATTGATATTTCTTAAGAGGTAATCGCTAGATAAAAATATTTTCTAACATTTTGATACCTATAGATTTGGGAGTATCCCTATAAAATTTGCAAAACGTTGAAAAAAATTTGCAACTTATAGAACGTTTTGAACGCGAAAAAACAGAAACACAGTTTTGAAATTCTAAAGAGCTATCTGTTCTTGTCCGCAGGGGCGTTTAAAGACCATGTAAAAGTATTTCTAATTGTCAGTAATAGACAATAAAAATAGATATGATTCATTGCTAATAATGCACCTATAAAAATTATTTTCTTGGGTTTCGTTCATTTTTCATCTATGTCTGCTGTGCTCTTAATGTGTTAATTCTACTTGGATCATTTCTTACATATAACGTTGTCAGAAAATGCACTAATGCATTTGAGATGGATTCTGACTAGTCACAGCCAATATCGCATGAGATTACGTTCTGTTTCTGCAAATGTGCATTTCTCTTTATTTTAGTCACAATTTATTAGACATTAGTCAGTCAATATATATTCCTAATATAAATATATTACTTAATAAATAATGACAGTTCCATGGTTGACTGGTATGACCAGTCGCTTCCCATCTAGGTGACCCGGGTTTGATCCCAAGCGCCCGCATTTGGCATTTGTGTTGGACGAAGCGGCGTCTGCGGGTTTTCTCGGGATTTTCTGGTTTCCCCCGCCACTCATCCTACCAATTGGTCCATCATCACGTTTCCTATCATCATTTTTGCTTACATTTCATATAATCCACTTCTTTGTGTTAATGCCTGGCTACGGGCTGACAGGTTCTCCATTCTGTCGTTTCGTGCCGTTGGCTCCCCGACAGGCTTCTGACCTCTAGGCATTGGCTTGTCTGTCCTAGGGATGGTGTCAGTTTAATAAATAACAATGACAATTTTAACATTATTAATTAAATAAATGAAGAACATCCTGATCAAGAAACCACTCTAAATGTGGTCCAATGCACGCCGTCATTGCACGAGTAATGAATCAAACAATCAATCAATGACAGGGAGGGCATTAATACATAAGGCGAATTTCTTGTAATGTCAATAATAGCCTGTAGGTGTAGGATTAGTATTTCATCAATATTTAGTGTTTCGCCTCCCCCCCCCCCCCCCTATGAAAGCGCAGTTACAAGTTTGCTATTTTAGTACGTTATTTTATATGTATACTCCCGTGTAGAATTATGTAGGTACTCCTCTTGTTTATCTCTGCCTGTGGTCTCGGAGAGAGGATATTTTGCTATATTTTAGTAAATAACGACACGAGTTTTAAGTTGAAATGCCTCTGATTTATTTACTTAAAGAGAAGCGGATGCCCTCAGATTTGCTTTTATAAGTAACCCGACACTAATTGCATTCGAAGCATCTAACTCAGACAGAAGTGACGATATGAATGACTTCCCCACTATTTGAGATTAACCATGACGATATGCTTCTTAGAAAAAATCACATTCATACATTATATTAATATTGTATATTCAGTACAATTATTTAAACTGAAAAAGATAAGAGTTACAGTATTACATTGAGGCGCTCATTTTGGTTCAACGCTGCGGCGCCAATTTAAAATGGAATATATTACAAATAGAACGTTGAGAGTGCCAATTTGAAATACTTTTTATTATGCCCTATACGCTGTGGAACATGAGGATTGGCTTTTGTTTACCATAAGAGTTCCTGGTCTCGATCTCCTGTCGTTTATTCTTGTGTTGAAATGGAAGAGAATTTGCAATAAATGGTAGGGCAACCTGGACCAATAATAATTTTTTTAACTGTATATTGTCGTATGATATTCTTCTTTCGGGAATGGAGATTTTGTGAAAACCAATTTTAGAGATGATTACATGGATGATAATTTACATAGTTTATTATACGTAATAACTCAGCGTATAAACTGTAAGTACATTTCTGTAGCTCTTCTTGTTTAATGAATATTATAATTTCTCGTATAATAAATGAGTAAACTTCTGGATATTCGATACTTAATTTAGATGTCTTGACTCGAATTAACATGGGGACATCAAGCCTTCTATACGCGACGTAATTACGAAGTGAAGTGAAATTACTAGAGTACAGGATCGAGACAAATTATGAACTGAAATATATCTTCTTATTTACTCTGATTATATAGTAACCAACTAGAATAATACGTATTTATACTCTAATAATGACATTTGTTTTAATGTTTCATCATCATATGAAAATTTTGTTATATTATGGCGCTGCTATAAAAAGTCACATTCGGACGTTAAGTAAAATAAACTATACATTTTAAACTACACCTACGAGGTTTCCTGCGCTAATATATTGGCTATTCAAATACCAGATAATTATTTATCGTCCGTTTTAAGGGTTAAATATTTCTATATAAAGAGGCTTAGACGAACAAATTAATCAGATTGCACAGGTATTACATGTTTATAAAATGGCTTTTGACGTAAATTTAACATGGAAAAAACAACACATACCATTAATATCAACAAATAACATTGGTATGATAAATACATTATTATCATAATATCCGTTATAAGACTTTAACTACAAAAATGTAGGATTAAATTACATCACATATTTCTTTGTATATAGGTTAATTTCCTTATGCGCACTCCCACGCGTTCTTGATTCTTTTCTCCTTTCCTTTGCATATTACATAATTTGTACATTGAAAGAAATATTTAATTTTTCTTTGCCTATTGTCTATAATGCTGAAAAAACAACAATAATTACAGTAATACTAATAAAATATAAAATAGTAATACTGTTATAAAGATAAGCATTTTATGAAATTATGTCATGTGGAAGACGTCATGTTTAGTCATACTGAATAATTTAAGTTCAATTTGGGTCTCCTTTGTGTTGGTATAATACAATTTTTATTACTATTTTTAATTACATTTTTAAACTTTTTCAGCTCTACACCGAATTTGTTCCGAATAAAGGCGTTTATTATTTAAATGAACTTTCCAAAAGTTTCATTGCGATTGAAGTTTGTGAACGCAGGTTTGAATTGAGGCTTTATTTCTGAACCCTGGGAACATGTAGCCAAGGGGTGCCATAAAGGGGTAAATCCACGTTTCAGTGTCGGAGTTGCGGGTTGCCTTGTAAATGATAATGAGGTTAATAGCTACATAATAAACTCCACGGTAATCAGACTGTTGACGTGACTGTACATGTAAGCAGTTGCAAATAACTCGTGGTGTGTGACGCCTAACAGGTTCATTCTCTTGGTTTATAGTCATGCACACGTAAATGACGTAATTCTAGCAGCACAGAGTAACTGAAGACATTTCTGATAATTCAGCTTAGCTGAACCAATCATTTAGAAATAATATATTGCGATACCAACGTTGGAAATGTACTATTGCAAAACAAGAGGAAAATGTTGCAAAGGTGAAACGAACTTGAGTTTTTTTCAATTTACGAGATTTTATAATACACAAGCACACATGTATTGCACACTATTTTTAGATAATGAGCATTAATATCAATTAAAATATAATCATAAATGAATTGAAACCTTTTTTGAATACAAATGATCTATGAAAAACAAACATGTGGTAGTCGTTATATAGCTTTTCTTTGTTTCTTATAAATAAAGTTTGTTGACTGTAGGGACATTTTTATCTGTAGTAACTATTAGAATCAAAGTGACTATGGTGATAGCTATGGTAGAGACAGAGAAATAGGAAGGCCTGGAAGGTGGAATGCTCTACACTATTTCCGGAGAAGTCTAAACAAAGGCAGAAGAACATTGAAAAAATGGTTAAGCAATTGTTTTACTTACAGCACTTGTGCTTTTTGAGTTCATATCAGGATTGCGATTTATTTTGTTTCTACAGAAACCAAGTTAGATGTGTGAATGTTAACTTAGGCCCACTAACAACAATATTGGTGAGTATTAGAAATTAGTCACTTCGTCCAAAAATATTTATCAACATGCTATTAATAATATTTCGCAACAAAACTTTGAAACAGTAGTAATGTCATACTTCACATTGTTTTGCAATATTCCAGGTTAATTTCAGTTAGTCTATAAATTTATATTAAAATATATTAAATGGATTTAACTTTATGAATAATTTTTAAGTTTAATCATAAAAGTTCATTACATTTTCTATAATGAACCTTCCTTCCTCCTCCTCTTGTTCTTCTTCTTCTGCACTTCTAAGGCTTAGGCAGTCTGCCTGTTCCAACTTCACAGAATTAGCTACATATTTTTCTCAGCCATCCTACATTTCTTCTTCCTGCGGGCATACTTGTTTACAACGGTTGGGATTATATTTTCATCCATCTGCCTGAGGTGGCTTCATTTTCCCTTGTTTCCTTCAATCTCCTCATTTAAGTTATAAATTCCCAATTCCACCCGGATGTAATTGTTTTTATGTGGTACCTCCTTAAAAAACTTTTGACTATTTTTAAAATATTATTGTATGTTATTTTCATCTATTTTTTTAAACCAAGATCCACTGGCCTAGAGCAGCATATGCAATACCAATGCTCTGTATAGTTTTAAGTTTGTGTTCTTTTCAACCTCGGTGTGTGAGGAGTGTATTGAGTAAAAAGAACAGAGACCCACCCTGCCGAAATAATCAAATTTGCCCAAAATTCTAATAAACTTATTAAAATAATAAATTTCATTTCATCATATCTATTTTAGCTTCTGCTAAAATACCATATGTTTAAAAGACATTGTATTAATATTGTTCATTTTTACATACCTATTTGACATGTAATATCGCATATAATACGAGAGAAAGACACTTTGTAGTGGGTGGGTGTTTGTGTGGAGAAATAAATTAAAGAAATAGATGGACGAATGGATAATTAAAATTAATTTGTCCTCCATTTGGACAGTAAAATTTGTTTGAAATTAAGAAATGTTTGGTGAAATTCCTGTGGTAATATATATACATTTATAAACTTTTTTGACATGTGAAATTAAATGAAACTGAATCTTATTAATGGACTCGGCAGCTACTTAGCGCCCAATTATATTGGGAGTGAAAGATCGGACATTTTCCTCAAGAGGCTACTTTTCAGGCTTGAAGTTTTTTACGTGTCATAAATCTACGACTCCAGATTTATTTCCCTTCAGAAAGGATGTATACCAGGAATTTTTACACTTGATAACGTATATGGTCCCACAACGCGTTTGAACAAATGACTTCGAAACTAGTCAAAATCAAGTTGTTCCCAGTCGACTTATGTGAGTCAGATTAAACGCGGGTATTCAAAATCAAAATTTGAACTGAGCTTAAAGAGGATCATAGTAGCCAATACGTCCTTGGCAGAGGTCACACCACAGTATTTGCGTCCTACTAATTTAGTTCCAGCATTTGATTCAGCTGTGTAATAGCTTGCCCTTAATACTGCATCGTACTACATGTTGCAGGTAGACTCCTGTGTTTCACCAGCTGCTCACTGCTCTTTTGACGAGCATCTAAGCCCAGAGGACAATCAAGTGAGAAACAATTGCAGTATTAAAAAATAGAAATAATAATGAGCGGGAATGCTTTGAGTGATACCTTCAAACAAAGTAATGATGTGAAGCCCTGAAAACAATGCTGAAACTAATGATCAGGTTAAGGAATTCCCATTGAAACTAGGACGAAAGGAACGTCCTACATCAGTCGTTCTACAATCTGTTTGTGTAAGCAGAGATCATAACATCACGTATTACTTGCCGTCAGTGGTTGTGCTTGAGTTGTGTACGATCTATGCATTGGTGTAGATAAGTTGAAGCCAGCTGCTTGAGAATTCCTATGTATGATGAAGAGAAAAAGACATTCAGAGAACCTGAATAAGAAATGCTTTGCATGGTGAACGAGGAAAAGCATAGGGTAAGAAGAAGGTAAGAAATAATAAAGTACCTTATGATATTTAGGCGAGATGAAGAGGGAAGAAAGAACAGATGCAGCAAAATTTATAGTGAAACAAGCAGCAGAGCCAATGCTGCTGTACAAGTTGTGACGTACAATTTTATCTCACACCTACTGTTTGAACTTTACGCCTTCTTCACTATACCACCTGCAATACTATATCTTCTCTTACGACCAACAATGGTGCGTTTTTCCACATAACAATCATTTTTTCCATCTCAATATTTTGACAGATATCCATTCCTAGCTGACCTTTTTAAGGTGATGCATCTGTGAAAGTACACCAAAAATTGTGAAAAATTAAAAACCATATCACTCATAATACATTGAAAAATTGGAAACTTTAAGAAAATATACCACTTTTCTAATGCGTGCATTTTGACTACCAATCAACCAATGCAATAACCGTGTGGGTTTTTTCGGAAACTTTTTTCAGCAATTTTACATACAAATTCTTATTAATTTGTTTCATAATTTTATACCTCTCCTCAAAAATAATTAGAGAAGATGGTCAAATCATTTTCAAAAGTAATGTGCCAATTTTGAGAAACAATTATTAAATTTTGAAAAATTAAGAGTTTTGGAGACTACAAAAGTATTTTTAGAACGAATAATAGGGATTAAAGTAAAGTTTGATATGAGGGAATTTTTGTAAACTGAAAAACTTGAATTTTTTATGTGAATGTTTTTAAAAATCCATCGGCAAATGCATTTTATCAAAAAATAAATTTATGGACAATACATATTTTTATTTAAATGAATGCGCAAGCTACACATTTAAAAAAATGGTAAAAAGATCACTATTATTGTGTTAAAATATTAATAGGATGCTTTATATAATATGAATTATCCAAATTTTACAGATGTATTATCTTAAACCTACTTGTGTTCTATTTCTTATGTCAGTTTATTATATACATTTTTCGTGGAGTTGATTGTTTTTGAGATATTCCTTGTTACTGGTTTCAGCTTTGAAACGTTATATTTTTCTCATACAGGAATCTGTCAACTCCTGTCTATACAAACAAGTCACATAGCAACCAACATTTGACTATCACTTTAACATATGGTACACCTTTGTTTCGCTTCTTCTTACAAGGAACAAGTAATAACACTATTTCTGCTAATTTTTTTTCTCAATTGATATGAAGTAAATAGAAGTATAAGCTTTTTAATAATATTTTTTGCAGAGATGTAAGAAAGCCATGTGAATGGGACCCATCAGATATTTTTCAAACAAGCTTTGTATAGGGCAGGAATTGGATAGGTAGAGTTAAGACTGAAAAATCTAATGCCATAAAGGGAATTTGAATCATGATTCTTCCGGTCTCTAGTCAGCTGATCTACCACTTAGCTACAATGGCAATATGCCGGCATGTAATTAAATTCCACAATTGACTCGCAAGCTTCCCGGTAAACCACACGGTGATCTCAAATTATTTTCAGAGAAAATATCCCAATGGCGATTTACAATGTCTTAAGTATTTTAAGATCCAGGGTTCTTAGGTTAGCCAACTATTAGGTTAATTAGTGTTAATTAATTTTTTTCACACAAGCCGTGTGTAGGACAGAATTTGGGTACAATAAGCCAGGATTGAAAAAAAAAAGACAATTAAATTAACTAGTAATAGATAAATTGTTTTTTCACACAAGCAGTGTGTAGGACAGGAGTTGGATAGGTAGAGTCAGACTTCAAAATTCTATGCCACAGCCGGGATTTGAACCACGGATCTTCCGAACTCTAGCCGGTTGCTCTGCCTATGAGCTACCATGGCAAAATGCCGGTATAGCATAGCTCAGTGGCAGAGCAACCTGCTAGAGATCGGGATATCCGTGGTTCAAATCCCGGCTATGGCATTGAATTTTTCAGTCTGACTCTACCTATTCAATTAAATTAACATTAACTGACCTAATAAATGGCTAAACTAAGGAGCCTGGGACTTAAAGTACTTACGACATTATAAGTCGCCATTTATGGATTACCGGGAAACATGCAAGTGAGTTGAGGAATTTAATGCTATGCTGACATGATGCCATGGATAGAGCAACCGGGAGATCCCGGCTATGTCATTGAATTTTTTAAGCTGACCAATTTTTTTAAAGTTATTTGTTATCTTTCTAAAAACTTAGAATGTCAAATATGAATAATGAAGTACTTACCGAAGAAAAAATAGATAACAAAACCAGTCCTTTTGAGATTCAATGAAGCCAGAGAACAAAATGCTGATGTACATCATTTATATAACTTTCTCTGCAAACTATGAAAGTGATGAAAGGGAAATTTATCAATATTTCTATTTAATCCTAATAACCCATTAGGATTAAATAAAAATATTTAAAATTCCCTTTCATCCTTATTTCACATTTAAAGACATCTTAGGATTTATTATATTATTTATTATCCTATCTTTATTATCTCTAAAAGAACCTTATATTCTTCTAGGAGATCCGGATAACTTTATCCCTGCTAATCCATTTCGTGGCAAAGATTATTCCTTTATCTACATCGTGGTAATTGAATTAACATTAGTAGAAAGATTTTGTAGCTCCATCTATATAGAATGGAAATAAGGCGATAAATAGCCGTTCGCTGTGTAAAATAATTTAAATAAAAAAATGAGGCCATTACCATTACCACAAAACAAGACATACATTATATTTGCCACATAAATGCAATTTCCGAGAAAAATCCAAATTTTCAAAAGAAAATTTCATGTAAAGAGAGTTAGGTGTGGTGGAATTTTCCTGAAAATTTTCGAGATACGTCCTTGGGAGATATTAAACTTAAATAAAAAAATTGATATTTAATGTTTTTTTTTCTTTTTGAGCAGTACTGTGCACAGGCACACACATGGATCTTTTTATAAAAGTGATTTTTGTATTCAGAACCTCAAAACATATATTTTTGTTGAAATATCATAATTAAATTTTTGGGTGGCATACAATAGCTTCTCTTCCTATTATACACATAGAATGTGTGGAGAAATTAAAAAAGTTTGTTTTTCTCTCAACCAAACTGCCATGTAAACCAGGATTTGTTTCGGTTTGAAACATCACTAGCTGAGTTTAAATGCTTCTCATAAATTGGAACATTTCGCTCAAATACTCAACACCACTCTATACTTTCCCTTTATCTAATGTTGCAAACTTCTTTTGTAGGTAGCTTCTTTCCTAGCGAGTGGTAAAAGTCAAACGCTCTAAAATTCAACGCTCAAAGTTTCACCTCTGGCCAATTTCAGTTGGTTATCCCTGCAATCCGAACAAGACCCCAATTTCGAAAAAGTCGAGTGTCCTTTGTACGATGGCGAGCAGCAATACAATCCAATATACTTGCCACAGCACCTCAGTTAAAAAGTCACGCGCGTTCGCAAGGGTCCACTAAATCCTACATATAAAAACTGTGAAATAAAATTGGGAAGTTGAAAACACAATTCAAAGACAAGTAGGCTGGGGTGGGGGTAATCAAGTTCATTAAAACAAACTCCAATGTTCTTCATTCTCATATCTTTCTCCTCCTCTGCAAGTAAACTATTCTTACAACAGCATCTTCTTATACCTACTTCATGCTAATCAAGTTAAACATTAGCAGAAATTGTCTTATTACTTAGTTACATATGGGAATACAGTAGGCTAAAAAGATAGCCAAATTCTTTTCTCTTTATACGGTCAGGAGTAAAACAAAACGAAAACGTCATGACGACGACCTAATTCAGAAAACTATAGGTATTTTAAATGTTAAGGCAACAACAAGGTGTATCTCGGAAATGGCTAACATCACAATAAAGTGCACATGACACAAATTATGTGTATTAACTAGGTTTACATTTATTTTTGTAGCAATTTTTTGTGCACCACTTACGCAAAAATCATTCAGAATGAAGAACTCTTCAGAGTTTATTCCCAGAAAACTCAAGATACACATTTTTTTCTGTGTAAAAGTTTGGGACGGGGTGTTTTCGAAAACCTCTGTGTTGTATACTTGGAAGCTGTTGAATGTGTACCTTTGTGTTTTACTATTTCTTCGCTTTTAAAAAAATCACCCATTCACACACACACACACACACACACACACACACACACACACACACACACACACAATTCTTTATAAAAATTCAGGGGACCCTCAAATGTGTATTTTCATGGAAATCAGTGAATGCAATACCTTAACTACAATGTACGAAGTAGAAAAACTAATATCGTTATTGTCATACCTTACGTTCATTATAAATGGAAATCCCATATTATGTTTGACAAAAGTGATAACAAGAAAAATAGAAATAATAATGGTTGTTTGTTGTTGTTGTAGTGTATAACGCCCGCTTTTACTGATATGGCACCGCAGGCACTGATGATACATACCTGAAGATGGAGCACCGGTGGAATGTGATGGCGGGGGAAACCAGAGAACCCGGAGAAAACCCGCCAATGCGCCGCTTTGTCCACCACAAATCTCGCATGCGGTCGCTTGGGATCGAGCCGGGGCTGTCTAGGTGAGAGGCGAATGGTCAGCCACGGAGCGGCCGATATAAGAATGGTGTCCATTTCATCGCAATAGCTTAAATACTTCCTGAGAAATTGTAAAATAGAAATTAAAGGTTTATAATTTTGCGATTTTTATCGTCTGCACATGGCTATCTATTTATCCCTTTCGGTATTTTTCCTGCGGGCAACTAAGGAAGAGCAACCAGATTTCCTCAATGCTGAACAGCTCAAGAAAAATCTGGTAACTGCCGTAAGATGGAAGATATAGAGAGAGCGATACAAAAATTTCTCTTTCTCTTGAATCTGATCAGGTCAACCATTACAATACGAAGTCAAATTGAGTTTATTCATAGACGGTCTTTAATTGCCATGCTTCTCAGCGTAGCATTCTATATTGGGCGTGAATATCTTTTACGTGCCGTAAATCTAGGGGACCAACGGCTTTACTTTCCTTCCAAAGGATTTTTACACCAAAATCCATTGGAACCAGCGGTATTGGGAACCAGATGTTATCCTTAGGTCTCGGAGGAATTCGACATACCAATGTTTGTAACCGTTTGATATAATTTGTTTTCGTTAACTGTATACTACAAAATGCTAATAACATTTCAGCACTCTTGAAACTTTTCGAAAATCTTTCATCTGGGTTTTTTCAAACATAGAGAAAAACAACCTGTCTCTTCGGTTTTAAAATAGCTAGACATATTTACGAGCGTTTTCAATGCTTCCATATTAATATCTGCTTTTTAAATGTTGCTTTATCAAGAACGCACTTTTTCAGTATATGGATCGTGACAAATTCTGCCAAAAAATAAAATATACGACACAAAATAACGAATTTCCAGACTATATATTGTAGACATCAAAATAAGTTTAGAATAGAAAACAAAAAAACTTGAAGTGAGTGATGTTTTCCAAGTGTGAAGCGGACAAAACGCACCACGTTGTATATGCAAAGTAGATAGCGTTATTTAACACCCCGTTGAAGAGCCAAGCATATAGTTGGTGATGCCTCGACTCACTCCACTACCAAAAGAGTAGAACTCCCCGTACCTTGTTCAGAAGATCCACTACCGGTGGTTTGCCTCTGGCTCAGCTCAGTCTGCATGTAGATTTGACTCACTCGGGTCGAAGCAATGAGGGTAGCTTGGCAGTGGTCTTACAAAATAGTTAACACACACTTTTATTTTACCTATTCGTTTATTACTGACTAGAAGACATGTCGACAAGAACTTTGCTTAACAATCGAACTGCAATTATTTCTAGGCGCTTTCCTTCTTTAACGACGTACATTAACTTCACTTATTAAACTTATTACTTGTTCACTTATTACTTTCAAACCGTATAAACAATCTTATAACAAGTATGCGCCTTGAACTTAACGGGTACGCATACATAGCGAATGAGTGTATGTGAATGCCTTGATGAGTATAACTGCGGGAATCTTGATTACGTTACTAAGTGCGTACCTTGCGTAACTGAGTGTGTTGATATGCGTAACTGATTGCCCTGAGATACTACAATCTCCAACTTATATAATAGCTTTTCTGTCATGGCTGCATATTTCTGATTGATCAGAAAGACCGCGAACTTAGCATTGACGTGGCCCATAATGCATCATTTGCTATCCAGAATGCATCATAACACCCACGTGACTAACATCACACAATGGGAAAAAAACTCATTTCACTACAATTTGGGTCTTCGCCATCACACCTGTTGCACGCACATGCACCAAGTACGTGACCAACAAAAGAGAAACTTCTCACAAAGAGCCCTCCCCTTTCCAATAGCCAAGTTTGGGTAAACAACGCTGAGCTGTGCTTACTTCACACTTCTAAATATATGAAAGAATGGATTATTAACACTCTTAAATACATTAGCTAATTAATAAGTGAAGGAAATAAGAATAATCATAGTAGCGAGGCCGACTAACGGTCTCATACTGTAAAACAATACTTGTTCTTTCGTTATTTTATGGAACCGAGTAGTGAGCACTGAAATAAAATTATTTCTGCAAAACACAAGAATTTTCAAAAATGATCTATGTAAGTATAGTTTGGGTGGGGATTTTCTTGAAAATCTTCTTGTCGCATCCTATTTTGTAATAGTGTTTAACGCCCGCTTTTACTAGATATGGCACGGCAGACGCTGCCACTGATGTTACATGGAATGATGACGAATCACCGATGGAATGGGATGGCGGGGGAAACCGCAGATCCCGGAGACAACCCACTCCTGCGCCGCTTTGTTCACCACAAATCTCACTTGCGGTCGCTTGGGATCAAAGCTACTCTCTCTAGGTGAGAGCGAGTGGTATTTCTCACACACACACACACACACACACACACACACACACACACACACACACACACACACACTCGCGCGCGCGGATCTTTTTTTTTTTTTTTTTTCAGAATTTGCTTTTTTTCGGACTCAGAAACCTAAACTTAGACTACAATACTTTTTCTATACTCTCTGCACATAGTTCGTGTAGAGAAAGTAATAAAAATCCCATTTCTTTATTGAAGAAAATCACAGATCTAGTACAGTGTTGAACTAAGAGTCTGGACGAGTAGCACCAAGATTTAACAATAGTTGCAAGTCTGTGCAGTGGATACCAACATATCACGGAAGAAGAAGGCTTGGCAGACAAGACCTATCATAGCCGCCGGTGTTGACAGTTACACCACACTCCGCCTCCATACAACACGACAGTAGCGCTACAGGAAACAAAAGACACCCAGGAGCTGATACTGTAAACTAATCCTCTTTAAGAGGCGCCATTGTGTGCACGCTGCCGTGCCTGCTTTTCAGCAAAGAAAAGAACCGGAAGAACATGCACACGTATGTGCGCGCGTGCGCATTGATGGCCTGATTATCGCTGGTAGGAGGAAGGGGGGGAACAAATGAAAAGATCTGGAGCGTCTTCTCTTCAAAACAATACGCTATCACCAACGTCTTAATGGTGGTTGAAAGCTTGTCCTCTTTTGTGATGCTCTATTGTTCTGCAGAGCAAAAAAGAAGTCTTTAAGAAAGCGGAAATTCTTGGAAGTTTCACTACATTTTTCTAATGCGAAGAAGAATTCCAGGTGCCTTTCAAAAACTGATATAAACCCTTTTACTGAATGTGACCTTCAGAGAGTTTCAGAGAGGTTTAATTCAAGTTCTAGCAGTCTGTGACAGCGTATTTGGAACGCCGATTACAGTGTCTTCTTGATCAAAGAATTTCTAGTTTGTGAGCACAGTACTATGTACACATGATCAAAACATCAACTCATTGCCCATAGGCCACACTATAGAACGAAATCACGAACTTGCGGACCTAATACATGTGGAATTTAGTCAGGGACATTTTTATTTCGAGACATGGGGCTCTTTTACATGTAAATAAGATTTACATGTGACCAACCTTTACCTTTTTTCTGACAAAAGAGCTCCATCGAAAAAGCTCCATCATCCTCTGCTGGGTTTAAACCCACAACCGTGTATTTTAAAAGCTAGTATAGTAGCCATTAGACTACGGTGGGCGACATTAGAGGAGTTACACTCTCAAATCCCTAAATCAATATCAGATATAGTTCAGATTTTGTACATTTGATCACTGAGGCACTATAAAGAAATACCAGATGGGTCCCTTATTTGACATATCGGAAAGCTCTTGTGCGTTAAAGAGTTGCAGAACTCAACAGGCTATTTCAAGTTAAACCTGCCAATGGAGTACTGGCGAAAGTGACGTTTGTTTTACACTTCTTGCTATCAGTGGAGATTGTGGAGTGTCGTACTCATTGCGAAGGGTGAAACGAAAGTCGCTCACGCCCACTTCTCCAACGTCAGGTTTTAGCCTGAAATAGCCCCGTTAAATACTGCAACTCTTTTTTTTTTTTTTTTTAAGTTCCGGAGTCTTATTAGGACTCCGCCGCTGTATTTGTTTTTCCTCCCCCCCTTTTTTCCCCTTTTTCCAACATTGCATTTCTTTTTGTTTTGTTTTTTTCTATTTGATTACCGGTTTTACCTTTAGCTTCTAATACACACCCATGTCTAAGGTGGGACCCAAACCCACGATTCTCTGCACCAGGAAACACCAAAGCGAGACACTTTAACGAGCGCGGTCATTTGGGCCCTTTTAAAGCACACTTTTATATCTGTATATGCCAAATATGGGGTAGATGGGCCACATGTTATATTTCCAGAACAGTTTCTGCGAGAAAAACATTTACCATTTAAATAAAGCTAGCAAAATCATAAAAGATTCCGGTCTGCTTAGTCGGAATAAAGGTTTTATATATATATATATATATATATATATATATATATTTTTTAAAATGTTAAAAAAATATATTAATATATACAAAGTAAATGAAAAATATGTATCTTAGGAAAACTAACTGTAAATGAAGCATTTAATATATGCTGCTTTATTTCACTGCTTTCTTCCAACAATATTTGTAATATGTATTATAGTACATATTTACAACATATTTGATTTTTTGCTAGAGAAGAGGCTTTTGTTTCGTTTTACTTATGCCATCTCACAAATTTCAAACAAACCTCACTCATCCACTATCCTCTCTAAAATTAAGCCACTTTATTTTTCCTAGGCTTATACAAATGTATGTAACGAATGACTATTTTTCATCATTTAAACTGAAAATAACAAAACTAAAATAATCCATATTCATTACTAAATTGTTATAAATTTGAAGTTATCAAAATTTACAAGGTTGTTAACGGCAGGAAGTAGTAGCAAGGATACACATTTCTAAACAAATTTACATACAATGTATTGTATGATTAGTGGCTACAAAGATGTGCTATTCATACGCATGCGCATGGATAACAATTTGTATATTGTAGGGATCTGGAGGATGGATAAGGTGAACACTTGAAGGGAGATCTGCGCGCCCTAAGCGAAGGTAGCTTCCTGTACAATGTACTTAATATAATAAACAAAACTAGAATCTAGGCCAATAAATATTTTAACAAATTAAATGAATGTTTAAATAAATAACTCAATTTAATTTATAAAGTAGATGTTAGTATTTTCGTGGCCATAAATACATTGTTTAGTCACCATTAGTGTGTGAACTCAGTGTTATAAGTATTCATAGTCAGTTTAATATATGACAAGACACTTGCGAATTGCATAGGTTTAACCCTTTGTTGCCTGTCGGCACCTATAAGTTCGCTTGTTTTAAGCGTAACTATACAAATAGGTCTGTGTTCTAGGACTAATTTCATGTTATACTAACCTTCAGCCATAAGCGACAAGTAATCAAGACTGTTTTATATAGTAAAAATATATACAAATTTTGTCTTAAAATTACACTTTTTTAATATATAAAAGTGTAAAACCCATATAACTACAGTCAAAAGTAACCATATTAGCTTCCAAGTGTCACACCTATTATTTTACTAGGGCTCTCCCCGTCTTTTACCACAGTCCCTGGGATTTAAGCTTGCAACATTTGGCTTTAAATGGATGGCCAGTCCATTACCTATCACCCAATATTCATGGTCATTTGAATCACTTATTTCGTAGTGCCTATGGCAGGATTATGACAACTGGGTTAGAAGAATTTAAACTTTTAATTGGAAAGAAAAATATTAATAAGGGATCGACATATATTTTCATTTCTATTATTTCATATAATAACTTTATAGATTTATTCCCATATATATTTTACTAGAACTCACTTTTAAACATTAATTGAAGGAAAACCGGCCTATGTAGTATACTAATCAGGCTACTAAGAGTTAAATTCTTATTACTATCAAACTGGTTGTTACATGTGTTAGTAAAAGGTGTGTTGAAATCATGCTTTTCTTTGCCGCGGTTAGAATGCGAACATGAACTGTAGATATCTGAACCCAGTAGCTGTTACCACTAAATCTACGTGGTGATACATCTCATGTTTTCCTCAACGTTTATAGCAAACGCTGTCTCTGGTGTTATTTTATTGTCACTGCTATGGACAAAGAAAGGCATCAATGAAAAAGTGGGGCCAACTTTTTTATACCTATTTGAAGTAAGCACTTTTTAACACCACATTCTGAGCACGCTAGTGTAGTTTCCTGCTTTATATTTTTCTATAAATTTAACAGCAACAAGTCACAGTTTTAAATGGGCCAAAATGTCCGCATTGTCGCATCTGGACAAACCTGTACAAGTGGGTAAGTTTTCTAAATATTGTAATTTTTATCCAGATATTTTCAGACTTATGTCAAGATCTCTGCCACCATTAAAAGTTTGCTTTAAACTTCAGATATTTTAATTAACATATTTTAATAACTTTAAAAAAAAAGCATTCTGTGTTTACTTTGCAAATCAACCATGTGTACACGATGTGGAAATCGTAAGTACAGAAAAATAAAAGTAGTTCTAAGTTACGGTTATAATCAGCAATACACCACATTGGTATACAGAAATGTTTTCTATCTTAGGGTTATATCATAGAGTATATTACATATTTCCCCGCTGGGAGACCTTGACCGGGGTGCACTCAGCCTCAAGAGGTCCCTGGGGGCCAATTGAGGAGCTAATTGATGGAGAAGCAGCGGCTCCAGGAATATTGTTAAATCAGAAATCACCAACAAAAATTTTAATAATCATCCAGGAAAAGCTTTAGTAAACCGAATTAATAAATAATCTCCTGCTGTAACCGAGTTTAATAAATGTATAAATTATTTGGGTTAATAAGTAGTTTAAGTTATTGTAAAATTTATTTGATTGGGGTGATTAAAAGATAAATAAAACTCGCATTAACTGGCTGGGGAGGGCCTCGAAGTGTGACCACATCTCACCCCCCCCCCCCAATACTGCACTCCATCCATGACGTCTGTCCTGGACCGAGATGGGGGACGCAGCGGCCGGGCGGTAGACCAAGGCTCTCTATGAGCTGTGCCATAGAGTTATATTAAATATTTGAATATATTTGACCTCAGTTATCATACTAATTATGATAAATGTTCAGCGGCATAAAACTATAGCAACAACTATATAATGTAAATGTATTTATCAATCTTTTGATTAAGGCCCTTTATTAGCCTATTATTAATTCTAACACCATTATGATCAGTTCCATCACGAATAACAATTCCATGACATTTAATTATTATATATATATAATCTATATATTATTAGGCCGTGCAACGAATAAGTGGGTTCATGTTTATTTAATTTTCTTAATTTTATACTTCTACCGAGTAGACTCTTCTCTCTTCTCAGGTTTGTCGTATACGAGGCGCATTCTGTATTTTGGTTTCAACTACCATTCATAAATATTGTTATTATTATTTTTTTGAGTTGTTTATTGTTAATCATTGCAGATACATAAAACACACACAGAATCAAGTTATAGCACTTATTTATCACAATAATATAACATTTTTACTCTGTCTTGTTTCGTTGTTTAGCCAAATCGATCTTCCTTTATCATTACAGAAACGATTAACTGAAATATTTGTGTTGTCGTACATTCATTCTAAGGCCGTTTAGGGTATGCAAGTTTTAGAAATGCACATAGTATAACTCTTTCTATCTCAGAATATCATTGTTGCGATTGTTGGTCCTGTCTACAGCGAATACATTACAAACTCTTTAATTAGACCTTTTTGCATTATAACGAACACAACGTCTTCCAAATATATTAATAGCATAAGTAAAACAATTCAGCAATAATAATTCACACACAAATTGGCAGTTCAATGCATGTTTTAAGCTCTTATTTAACCCAAACCAATTTTAAGTTATTAATGAAATTACAAAATAAAAACCTTTTATCTTGTAGCTTGTGGCCTTAATTTTGTTATAGCCATGTGTACTTAGAAGTTAAATTACTCACATTTGTAGTTCGGAAGTATATAACAACAAAATTCATAATATATAACTGAAGCTAAGGACTAAATGTATTTTTGTTTGTAGTTTTTGAAAGTTGTAATGATATTTCAGCTTTGGGTACCCTCAAAACGTCTAGTATAATTTGAATTAGATTTAAAATTAGAATAGCTTTAACCCTAGCTACAACATAAGAGTGAACAAAGAAAAAGAATTGGGAATGAACAGAGGGGGGTAACATAATACAAACGTCTAGTTTTGAAGAAAACCGCAATTTAAGTTTAAAATGCTTTTGTTCTATTGAAGAGGGAAGTATGCTTGAAGCGCATATGGCAGTAGTTGCCTGATACTAATATATTCCACTGTTGGATACATTTGCGCACGGCATTACAGTCCAGCAGCTGTGGGGGTTGGTACGACTGCCACACCCTCGCTCGCTCGCACGCACGCCCATTGTTACTCCGGCCCGCTCAGTTTATAGCATCGTAAAGTAGCGAAGCAAATTATATGTACAAACCTAACTGGAACTGCAATAATTATTCTCTTTCCTACATCTGCGAAACTTAGACATACTATTACAAAGCTTTCTCATTATTGTGTTTCCCCCGAACTGGCATTCATTGTTTATGTTTCTTTCTGGAAGCAATAAAGCGAAATAATATTCCCGTTGGTTTTAAATGAATTCAGAACGATAACTCAAGCAATAGGGCACTGAAATGAATTTAAAATGCCATTAACTGTCTTTACCGCGAGTTCAACCGAGGACAATATAGCTTATAATTTCTCATTGTTCCACTAGAGCTTTAGGCAAATTAGATTCCTACGAATTAAAAGGTTTGTATTTTCAAGAATGACATTTTTGGTCATCATTTAAGTGCCTTGGAACTCACAACATAAATTATTAGTTTTTGTTAGGTAAAACTAACAATGACAGAAGTTGCGTGTACACACACATATCAATGAACCACTTAAAACGAAAAAAGTATTAAAAAGTCTCACATTTAGTTTACTTGAAAAGGGTTGGAAAAACATCTTTACGTTTATTTTCTTTCAAACTCTGATTATCAAACTGATTTAAGATTGCGTTAATTCCCAAGTAATTATGGAAAGGTTGAGGAAGAATACAAACTATATCATGATTGGGATCCGAATTGCCAAGGTTCGGATTTTCGTGCATTTGTTCAGCCACATCAGTAGGTTGATGCTAGTACATTATTAAACTTTCCACATGATTCGTTTTCTCCCATGTGACTCGAATTTTTATGGTAAGAAAAACCAGGCTTATTTTAGTCCTCCTATTCTTTTTATTTTTTGGTAGTGTTTAACGCCCGCTTTAACTTTTATGACACCGCAGGCGGTGACACTGATGATACATGAATGAAGATGGAGCACTGGTGGAATGCGATGGCAGGGGAAACCGGAGAATCCGGAGTAAACCCGCCCCAGCACCGCTTTGTCCCTTACAAATCTCACATGCGGTCGCTTGGGATCTTCATTCAGATATTTTAATAACTTTTGAAAATAATTGCATTCTGTGTCTAGGTGGTGTAACTCCTCCTGTGATAACATGTCATTACATACTTTTTTATTGTAGTTCTGCTTAGTTAATAACACGAATTGATTATTTTTTCTCAACGAATCTAAATCTGTCTTTGACGCTATCCTTGGCTATATATTATCGGCTATCGCATAAAGGTTATACAAATCAGTTTTCTACTGAACCATGGTTCAGCCATGAATATGAGAGATGCTGTTTTATTAATTCCTTACCAATTCAACACACATGGACCACATTTCTTGCACCCAAAGGTACATCTTAAATAAATTATTGTGGACCAAGCTCTTAATATTCCGCATTACGCTAACATTTTGTGTTATCTAGTTTTCTTATACATTCATAATGTAGAAAATATAAGACCACATTTCATTAAAACAACATAAAATAAAACGTGGTGTTCAGCATTTGTGGGCTGAAATGTAGCATTTTTGTGGCAGCTATGCGTATAAGTTTTTATAGTTCTTTGGTTGCTTTCTAGATAAATTAAGCAGTAACAAAATTTGAAACAGCAGCATACAAATTTGCTCAGATAACCTTCAACCGTATTTTTACTAGTATTTAACAACTGCTTTTATACAATAGTACCGCAGGCGATGCCTATGATGATAAATGGTATGAAGATGGAGCACTGTTGAATGCGATGCCGGAGAACGAGGAGAAAACCCGCTCCTGCGTCCCTTTTTCTAACACAAATTCCACATTCGGTCGTCTGGGATTGAACTCGGGCCGCCTTGGAAAGAGGTGAATGGTATAGCCGCTCGACCATGGCCTGACCTTTACAACTGTAGGCTCCCTCTTAAGCAAAATAAGGAGTTGCTACTTTGTGTTAAACACTTGAATTCAAAAAGCTTTCTATAAAGTAAAATATCTTTTTGTAAGATTATTAGGAAAATTAATATCTTTTTAAATTTGTTCTACCATGGAAGTATTATTTAAATAAATTAATGAGTGACAAACTGATTTTCACTTAAGTTTGCAGTATTTGATTATTTTATTTTTCTTAAAACAGTAGGTTTCAATACAACTTTCTGTTTTAAAATTTTTAGCTAAGTATTCAATAAATTATTAAATATTATTATTTTAATCTCACAATATGACTATATTATTTGTTCAGTTATAAAGTTCTTCCGTGTTCTTGCATGGTTACACGAAACTAACTTTTTAAAACAGATTACCAAGCTTTGCTGTTTGACTAAGTTTGCCCTCAGAAATAATGTATTCCTATCTTGGATGTACTAATCTGGCTTAGAGATAGTAAGAAAAACCGCATAAATTAAGGAAGACTAATGAAACAGATCCGAAATGGAAATTAAATGTAAAACATGTTCAGAAACAGAGTAATGATACCGTATTCAATTACCCATTAGTATTCAGCATAACTAGAGCAGAAGATTATACATACACGATAAGTGGCAAAAGATCTGTGCTCTGTATGCATAGTTTTTAATACGTTTAAGTTTCGTAATAAACAAATTTATTTATGGGATTCAAATAAATAAAGAAAAGGTGCCAAATAGATGAAGGATATATTCCTTTCCATTTATTAATTAAGAATCTAATTATATTTTTAATATTTTAATGCTAAATACTTCATCATCGGTAACTTCCAAATGAAGGAAGCTGGAGAGTGACTTTGATTTAGCTAAAATAAATAAATAAATGATAGAGATTATGTTTTACCGATGAACTATTCTTTTCTCTCGAAAAGAGAGTGGTAAAAATCCTAAGAATGGCGGTGGTCCACCTAGAGATAATATTGAAATAAATAATGTAAAGTTGATGATTTTTTTGTGGTTTAGTGAAATACATCTTTGTGAAATGTAGGATATATTACTCATGTTTGTTAAAAAAATTATAGAGATAATATTGATAGTGTAAATGAGGAATTAGGTTGATCACAAATTTATACCTATGGTTAACGTTTATTTAATGAAAGCATTTAAATCAATTGGAAGTTATAAAATAAATGAACTGAGTTTGTAAATTCAAAATAATAATAAATAATAAAATAATAATAATAATAATAATAGTAATAAATAAAATAGTAATAATAATACATTTACAAACAGAATCAGGATTTTCCCCTTGGAATATAAACGCCTGAATGGGGCGGCAACATCATCTACTTCCCTGCGAGGCGGGAAGCACCTTGTTTTAAAAAGGCAGTACATATAGCTGCAAAATTCTGTTGCTCTCAAAGCATAGAAACGAAGTGCATTGGTAGGACCGGAGAGAAGCGGCTAGATAAAAACACATCTTTCCTAACAAATAACACTGTACAGAAGCGTATGTTTAAGCATTTGAATGTAGCATTGTTGCGGCGCACATAATATTCTTATGATTTTTGTGTAACTTATTTATCTAACTGAAGATCATATACGTGTTTTATCCCATTGATATTATTTTATTATTATATAAATTGAAATTATGAACAATTATATTCTGATATTCAGAACATTGTAATTGGGGTTATATAAAAGGAAGTGTGTTTATCTTGTGACTTAAGATATTTGGTGCGAACTGTCATGTGTACAGTTCACATAGTATCAAAATCGATGGTACGTGCATAACACAAACGTATCCGTGTGTGTATAATTTTGCAAATTCATTCACAATACTGATTTAACATTATATAAAATGTTATAGACTCATTTAAAATAGAAGTGCTTTTGTCAGTATAAAAACAACCAAAATGCGAGTTGATAAGAAATATATCATACGTCTGCACTAAACTACCATGTTCATTTGAGGCTCCTGTTTTCGGTTCAATAATTTTAGCAGGAGTTTTGCTTAAATTTGTCAGAAGCGTAACTTTTTTCGGTTAGAAAAATTCAAATTAGAGTTAGCTGTTAAAGGATCTACAGACATATGGGGGATACACATTACAGAAAATCGCGTCCTACATAATATGCATATTTAAAAACGCTATAAAATAAGGTAAACCAATTTAGTGGTAGAACACCTTAACAATCCCTTTCGTTCGTCCTCGTACGTAATTTGTGAACCAAGTGCTATAGCATCAACGGCGTATGCTGTCACATACGAGCATTGATAACAGCGGACGTTATGTTTATTACGTTGATAAGTCAAGTCAAACGTTCAAGAGTAGCACACGAAACCACCCTCTTACGGTTTAAATGATGTCACATTTCATGACATCGCAAATAATGACAAATGATGTCGCATTTCCTTTTGCTTTTCAGTCACCTATGACAGTGTATGACCGCTTTCCCCTCTCCTTCATTCAATTACCCAGTGACGGCAGATCGCAATGACCTGATCTAACGTAACCAAATGTTAGACAGGTTTCTTTGTGACTGCCATGAGAAACAAATCAATGTTTTGAAACATTTTTAGAAATTTAATTTTGGGAAAATTTTATTTTTAGGGAGGTAAAGGTCTTTTTCTTTCTCAATACACTCCTTTTAAACCTATCTAATGCACTTCACACAAATAGGCATACAGCATAACTCAGCAAATAATGCGTGGAGAGAAATGCATTCCATTAGCCTCAAAATAGTAAGAGGTGCTAAAACATTGGTAGGACGAATAAATAATATAGAGACATAAACGAGATTTCATCGGTAAACATAGATACAAGGTATCCCCTTATTAACGCGCGGAATATACAGATCTCGGTTTCTTTAAACCATACTATAGAAATAAAAGTTGTATCTAGGGATAAGTTTATATTAAACAAATCTTCAACCATAACATACAAGTATTTAAGACTAATTTATATTGCAAAAGATTACATTCTTGCAATAGTGACATTTCTTTTTGTAGTCAAATACAACCCCATTAAATTCGGAGCTGGCATTACACCACTTATTTTACCTGGGCCCACCAGGAACATATTTTGACTGCAGATGCAAGAATTCGAACTCGCGACGTTTGACTAAAATGGATGGTCAGTCATTACCTCTCATTTTAAAGCTCATGGCAATCCGAAATGCTTCGGTGTTAAAAACCTTCGAAATGTTTAAAAATTAAAACGAGTAGCAACGTATTTAGCAAAATAATTCGGTCAATAAAAGGTTTAAAGTGGAATAGAATATAAAACTTCTCTTATATCCGAAAAAGGACACATATTGTGGTCTCTTGATCTCTAGACTTTTAATGAGTAGAATGTGGAGGTGATAAAAAGGTCTAGATTTTATTCATGTTTAAGACCTATAATAATTTAGGAGGTTATACGGAGAGGATTTTGGTGGAGTAGCAAGTTACGATGCCAAGGGTTTTGGTGTTATTTTGCGAGAAATAGGCCATCCTGGCTTAACCTCTGTATAGCTTCACGTAACTACGGTTCTAGTTTAACCTACAAATACACGGCTGCAATGTAAGTTTCCAGTCGATAAACTCCTACAGCACGCCTTCCTTCGCGCGCATATCTACTCCTTATTTAATGTCTATAAACCAAAACTCCGGGTTCCCTTCTTGCACTGCAGAAGCGATGATTGAGGAAACTTAACGTTTAACTACCTGGAGATTAAATGCATTAGAGAGGTCGTTTCACACAAATAGAAAGCTATTAAAATCAAAGCGAAAAAGGAGTTAGAAACGACGGAACTTGTGGAACAACACAAAGAAAACAAGAGCTTCGTAAAGCACTTTAGGTAATGCCAATAGTCACAACCTTTCTGGTATATTTTATTCTTTTGGTTTAAATTCCTATAGTATTAAATATCTTCATTTAAAAGAAACACATTCCTAAAGAATATCTTTAAATTCTGTTTTACACGATTAATTTAGCATAAGAGGACCCCAAAATAATAAAATTATCAATTATTAAAATAGAACTTCAAAGCTTTTTCTATAGTCATTGCAGGAAACAAAAGTATTCACATCAAGTTTTATTGTGTATACATTAATGTATTCAATTTAATTAGCTAAAGTTAAACCTACTGAAAATATACAGCTAAGTACATACATTTTTAAACTAAATTTCTTGATACCTTAATAGCAATTTTTTATTGAAATTTTCTTAAAATGGATCGAATTTTATAAAATACTATTTTAAATTACTAAGTATAAAAAGTGTAAAAAACAGCTCATGATTATACCAATTAAAGTTTTTAAAACTATTTATGACCAAAGCAAGCAATCCAACTAGTCATGTTATTATACTTTTTAAAACCACTCAAGACCAAAACAAACAGTCCAACCATACATTTTATTATACATTATCTGCAGTGTTTTAGATCATGTTTCAGACCACTAGCTTTTTGGGAGGAGGTAGGTTTCGGATATGGAAAAGTTCAAAGAAAGCTAACGTTACAAATTTAGTTATATGAGATATGCTTGAATTTAGCATATTTAAACACGAACTTTTACCGTATATGAAATAATAAATGCTTTTAAAATAAAAAGAGTATTCGTGTAAGATAATGCGCATCAGTTTATTGAATTAGAATATCTACCATGTATTTTAAATGCTGTAGTATTCTACCATAAAACTCTAAAAATGTGAATAATCCAATTGATTAAATTATTTATCCTTTTTACTACAAAACTGGAAATCTGAAAGCCAAATCACAGTAGAGTAGTGATTCCAAATAACACCCATGGCATCAAACCACCTATCAGCACTAAAATACAAATATACATATCAGCTAGAGAAAAGTGGTGAGGTATTCCAATGTATGACGTCAGATGACTTACGTTACACATTTTAGTAATTAAAATCAGTAATCCGTGTCGCCTCTTTGGCAGAGGGTGATGGGAGCTAAAATACTTAGCATGGCTTTCTTTGGAAGGGAAGTGAAGCCGGTGGTATCGTGTAATTTTTATTTTCACGTAAAAGAACCCCCATATCTTGAAATAAGAAGGTTTCTTGGCACAATTTACTGCCATTTCGTGTCCACGAGCCGTGATTTGGTCCTAAAGTATGGCGACGAGCCAATCCCTCGTCACCATGGCGCATAGTGGCGAACTCATTAACTATAAATTCAAATCCGATCATGCAAACATCATCACGATGCTCTTTGCTTCACTTAAAGCTACAGGAAGTACTACACTTCTAATCAGCAATCATTTCATTATTATATTTAACGTTATTATAGTCCAAACAACGGTGGTTGCACTGTTTTTTTCTCTGTGTTTTGGTTACGCTGGCTATTTGAAGAGACTTACCAAATAATCTACAAGGAAGGGTCAACAAAGGTAAAAGTGTACAAGTGACTACCCTTTTAACGATTCAACTATTCTTATATGTAGAAGCTATAATAAATACAATAATGTGAGAATGAGTTACAAGACACATTTCCCTTGAAGGATCTTGCTGCTCATTTGATTAAATGTTTATAGCTTACTGAAGTGTACATAGCCTTCCAAATATATTTTATTAATATTTCGTTTATTATTAAGCATAAGTTTATTAAGAATAAATTCGAATTATTGTTACTGACAGTAATAGCGTAAAGTAGCTTTTCACTTGCTAACTTGGTATTTTACCACCAAACACTATAACTGCTTCACATATTTATACACATGCTTTAAGTCACGTGTGCGGTTGATAGTACATTACAAGACAAACACTTCATTTTTGTAGGATATCCGGCATGGGGCAGCAGTTACCCCTACATTGTGCATCAGTAGTAGGTTCATAGGTATACTTGGTGATCATGCCTGCAAGAGGGGAAAAAGGTGGTCTGAGGGTTTAAGAAGCAGGAGGCTGTACATTTGGGGAGAGATCGAGAGCTAAATCTAAATTCACTACAGGTACGAGAAAACGCAATGTTTTTATCATCATTATTATCATTATTATTATTTAGATGAATGCACGCTTAGAGAACAAAAGAGGAAGAAACCAAATGGACTATCCAAATTATACACAAAACTCACCTGTACATTCTAATGTTCTAGAAGTAAATACTTTTAAATGAACGTTATTGTTTTTTCTGTCGATGACGATCCGGAGTACATCCGACAGTATCAGTAGCTCGTTACTTATACCTTGTTCCTTATAAGCCTGCCCTTATCTCTTAGTTGTCACTTAACTAGTTACCTCTCATTGGCTGGTTTGTTGAGTTTGCGGGATCCTTCGTTGTAAACCTTCCACTCGGATGACGAAAGTACCTATGAAGGAGTGTTTATATCTTTTCATCGTCTGGCCTTGCTCTTCATAGGGTTCAAATGTATACTTAGCCAATCAGGGATAAAGCGTTGGGAATTGTGGCAGGCAGCGTATAGGAAACAAGGATTAATTCGCGTGACCGTTAAGCGGTACTTATAACAAAGAAGGATTTCAGCGTTTGTAGTTAAAAACATGCTTATGCCAGTATTGTTTTATGAGGACACCGCTATGTCAGCAATTACGCCATCTTGCCACAGATATTAATTGCGGAAACTGGTTACATTACCTCTTGCTAAAATAAATGATGTAAAATGACCGTCTGATAGCGGTAATATTTATTTTTGTTTTCCTTCCTTTAAACACTAAAAAAATGCTATTAAAAGAAACGATCTCTCTCCCAATTCCAACGAAACTAAGATTGGTTATTTAAATTTTATATCTTCTATGTGCTATATTTTTTGGTGTTGTAATAATAAAATTCATTAGAATGTTCCTATAGCTCCAAAATTCATTATTCATGTTCAGATTCTTTCTCTTCCGCGTGTTTAGTAAGCATAGGAATTACTTTCACCTCAAATACTCAATATCATTATTTCTCCTAAATACTTGTTTTGAGGTCACTTAAGCGTAAAAGAAGATTGTGAATAGTATGATTATAAACCAAATGTAGTATACATACTAATATTGGTGTTTTAGTCATTATCTTACATACATGTGGTATACACATTTTCCAGAAAATTCCCTCTCAGCAAGCTATCGCTTACAAGGAACATTCTGGATGAAAGGAATTCTTGAAAACTCTCGTGTCGTATCCTTGAAGATAATACATTTAAATATAAAGTTTGCTAAATATCAAGTTTGGTAAATATCAAGTTTGGACATTTTTTTTAATTATGCTGTTACAGAGGCCGTTCTAAAAATGATTTTTCTTTTATTCGAGGGGGCCTCAAAAATAATAAGCTTCCATAAGAATAATTTGTAGAAGCTAAAGAATAGCATAGTGAGTGGAGAGATTATATGTGTTAGGGACGTGAGTGCGCAGATATCAACGGAAACTTCCTAACATTAAGCTGAAACATAGGTTCCTCCTCCATTTTCCTCTCTGGTGCATGGCTGCATAATAAAAAAAATTGGTCAAATATTTCATTGCGGTATATGTCACTAGTCCTTTACTTTTGCAATTATAACAGCGCAGTGGAGCTACAAAAATGTGATACTCGTGTCTATATTAGTTGTTGCTAAAATAGGTCGTTTAATCACAAAATTGTATTAAAGAATTGGATTCATGGGATTCAAGAATGTCTACTGGAATAAAGTCGTGGTTATATGCTTGGCAACTGTGCTACACTGGGGTGTGTGTAAAGCGGAACACACCTGCAAAACAGCTGGTTCTGACAGTTCTGCAGATGCGTTAAATGCATTCCGAAATAAAACTTTACAAATTAAGAATATCTATTCTTCTTGCCTATGACAGAACTTGATCCCTATATTATTATTTCTAGGGACACTTGAAGAGTAAAATATACACTAACGAGGTTGCTACCGTTAATGATCATCGCATGCCCTAGAGATTGGGCACAACGCAGAAGCTCCAGTGAAGGTAGGGCAAAATTGGCTAAGAAGATGCGATGCGTGCATAGATTCTAATGTAGCATATTTTTAGCCTCTGCTGTAAATGATATATTTATGATGTTACAGTTATTGACTAATGTTTTTTTTTTCTGTTTGGCAATTGTGGCTTTAATTTGATTATTCCACGAAACACCTGAGTGAGAAATTTCCATAATTCACAATTACATGTGCTTTATCTTCGATTATCAGGCTAAAACTTATACGTAGTCTGTAACTCAGTTTTTAGTTCAGGTCTCGTGACAAAACTTTGACCTGGCCTCAAACTAAAACAAAACATTGAGCTCTTAAGTTACCTGTTGCAAGACTGTGCAGATAATATATTAAAACATGTTGCATTATCTCCCTTTCCTTTCAAGATAAATAAAATTATTGGACTTTATTATTCATAATATTTGGATCTTCCAGCTCAGGAAATTTGTGCACTCATATCCCTAACACCTTTAATATGTAACACAATATTTCTATCACTAATCAGTTTTTTATAGTGTTTAACGCCCGCTTTTATTACCATGATTCAGCAGGCGATGAGACTGGTGATACATGGAATGAAGATGGAGCACCGGTGGAATGCGATGGCGGGGTAAACCGGAGTACTCTGAGGAAACCCGCCCCTGCGCCGATTTGTTCATCACAAATTTCACATACGGTTGCTACTATTCCACGTAACCAACCGGAGTTTGTCCATTACAGAATAATTCTTTATTAATGTTCCCTTCGATCTTCACTTTAGATGTGTAATTCCTACATTTTACCAGTTCTTCCCATTTGCGGGCTCAATTTAATCATTTGTATCTATTAAGCGTAATAAATACAAATATAGTAAAAACCCCTAATTACGCTCTTCACTGTGGCCTAAATGCGCAATACTCGGAATGGTGCTAAATATGAGATATGATTCATTAGGTATGATGATGATGATAATGGTGTTTAAGGGCGCTCAACTGCCGAGGTCATAAGCGCCCTTATGATTAAAACTTGGCAATACGCAGTAAGAAAATACCAAACAAAAAAGTAAACACAAGTAAAAGAGCTAACACAGTTGAAACGGAAGTAACAGAACTGTCCAGCCCTCTAACTAGAGCTGGATATAAAACTCCATCTAAAATCAACACATTAAAATTAAAAGAGTTTAAAAAAAAAAACTGCTATCACACTAAAACGTCAAGGTAAAAGAAAGTTTTGCTAAAAATTTAAAAACCCTGTCCACTGCTCTTGGGTCATCTGCCAGGACCTCAGCAAGAGAGGCCGGCATGCCCATAGATGACCGAATGTGTGCCAGGTGACCACACTCCAGCAACACATGACGAACTGTCTGTGCCTCCCCACAGCGCGCACAGACAGGAGCAGGTTCACGTTTAAAAAGGTAACTGTGAGTAAAAATACAGTGGCCAATTCTTAGCCGAGCTAGTACTACCTCCTCCCGGCGGAATAAACGAGAGGAGGTTACCCAGTTGACAGGGAGGTCCTTCACCTCTCGCAGCTTATTACCACGGAGAGCCGACCACTCCGGATGCCAAGTCGAAAAAACGGCTCTCCGTACACCCACTCTAAAATCTTCTGCTGTTGAATGGGTAATAGTAACACTGGGCGCTGTGACTGCCGATTTCGCTGCCAAATCCGCCGTGTCATTCCCTGGCAAGCCAACGTGTCCAGGAATCCATGCGCACTCCACATTAAAACCAGAAGCGTGCAAAATGTGGAGAACGTCCTGGATGTGCTGCACCAAAGGATGGTAATTGTACAGCTCACGAATGCTCTGAAGTGCACTAAGGGAATCACTAAGAATAAGGCAGTCACCTAATTTTCGACGTCGAATATACAGAAGGGCTTGATAAATAGCATATAGCTCGGCAGAATATATAGATGTGCAACTAGGCAAACCGTAAGTAGAAGTTGCGGTGCCAGTGACAAAGGCACATCCAACACCGTCGGGGCTCTTACTACCATCGGTGTAAATACAAATACGGCCACTGTATTTGGATAAAAATTCTAAAAAGCAACGACGAAAACTATCAAGAGGCGTAACAGATTTCCCGTAGAGCGTCATCCCGAGATCGACATGGGAGGTAGCGCGTAACCAAGGGGGGTGTATACTCTCTCCCTTGGATAACAGCCGAGGAATGTCAACATGGTGCTGGCGTAGAAGCTCACGGAAACGAAAACCTGCTGGCCTGGGGCTCAGAGAGCGGAGGCAGTATCGCTCGTGCAGCTCAGAGGAGAAAAACGCGTGATAAGTTGGATGCCCAGGCATACACTTCAGCCCACAGCCATAATTAGCAAGCAGGACATCACGCCGACAACGCAGAGGAGGTTCTCCCGATTCGGCGTAGAGGCTAACGACTGGGCTCGTTGGAAAAGCTCCAACGGCCACACGGATGCCCTGGTTATGGTCTGTGTCTAACCTTCTGAGCACTGAAGGTCGAGCTGAAGAATACACAATGCTGCCATAGTCCAACTTCGAACGAATCACAGCACGATAAAGACGGAGCAATGCCGTCCGATCCGCACCCCAAGATTTGCCACTTAGTATCCGTAAAAGATTTAGAGAACGGACACTCGTGCTCTAAGCTGTGCTATTTGTGGTGCCCAACAAAGTTTCCGATCGAAGATCAAACCAAGGAATCTCGCCTCGTCTGCGAAAGGAAGTAAATCTGGCCCGAGTCGAAGAGACGGCGGCATTTGCCACTTACGGCGCCAGAAGTTAACGCAGACTGTCTTCTCAGCGGAGAAACGAAAACCGTGTTTCGAGCTCCAAGGATAGAGATTGTCCAAACACCGCTGGAGACGGCGTTCCAAAAACGGTGTACGCTGAGAAGTACAGAAGATGGCAAAGTCGTCCACGAATAAACAGGAAGAGACACCTTGAGGCACACATAGTGATATGGAATTTATCGCAATAGCAAATAGAGTCACGCTGAGTACCGAGCCCTGCGGCACCCCGTTCTCTTGAATAAAATGCTTAGAAAAAACCGAGCCCACCCTCACTCGAAAAACGCGGTCCCGCATAAACTCCTGAATGACCAACGGTAGGCGTCCACGTATGTTCCAGTTGTGTAGAGTACGCAATATTCCCGCCCGCCAACACGTGTCGTAGGCCTTCTCGAGGTCAAAAATATCCCAACTGTGGGGCTGTTCTTAAGAAACCCGTCCATAATCTGAGTTAACAGAGAGACAAGGTGGTCAGCAGTTGAACGTCGTCGTCGAAAGCCACACTGGATGTTCGTCAGAAGATTGTGGGATTCCAGCCACCACACCAACCGTCCATTGATCATGCGTTCCATCACCTTGCACACGCAACTGGTGAGGGAAATAGGACGGTAACTGGAATGCAGATGGCGGTCCTTTCCAGGTTTAAGAATGGGTATGATGGTGGCCTCCCGCCACTTGTCTGGAAAAATGCCATCAACCCAGACACGATTATAGACCTCGAGTAGGAAATCTTTGCCATCAGGAGAGTGATGTTGCAACATTTGGACGTGGATACCATCTGGACCTGGTGCTGAGTGTCGTGAAGAGGAGAGTGCATTGTCTAGCTCAGCCAGGGTGAAAAGGCGATTATAATCCTCAAGGTTGCCAGAAAGAAACGAGAATTCTTGAGATTCCACCTGATTCTTAATTTAAGAAACTCAGGGGAATAATTGCCTGAGCGCCACGTCAAATGTATCAACAACAGCTCCGGTAGGTGTTTTGAGACCGGCGATGGGCATATGGTTCGGTTTCCCAGCCACACGTCTTAACTTATCCCATACGACAGAGGAAGGTGTATGTCGATTAAAGGAACCCACGAATTTATTCCATGACATCTTTTTGCTATCCTTAATAACCCGCCTAGAATGTGCACGCATCCGTTTATAGTGTATCATGTTATCCAGTGTAGGAAAACGCTGGAAAACCCGTAGAGCTCGTCTGGCGCAGCAACAAGTCAAGCTCTGGTCGATGTGGTCGAATTCCGCGTATGTTCCAATGGAGGATAGCCATTGAGTATATTATGGGATAAGTTTCAAATCGAAAGACGCTTCTGCAGATTGGGATTAGATGGTCGGTTCAATTTGTTCTTCTTAGGCGTTGGGCTAGTACTATTTTCAGAAGCACGATCCTGCCGTTTCCGCACTGTCCCTCTGGCAGTGGCGGCAGAATCTTCCTGGTCCATCTCCTCCACAAGGGAGGTCCCTTTTTCAAGAGCAGTTTTCGGTCCAAGTAGTTCGAACCGATTGGATGTGCTGATCGGCGAAGACGGCCGTCGCCGATTCACGCCCTCCTCCCCAGATGACCCTTTAGAGGAGGATACACGTGTGGAGTTGCGTGTACTTTTCTTACCTTTAGATGACTTGGTAATAGATTGCACATTCTCTTTCAAAAAGTCTTGTCGTACATACTTGGTCTTAAACTGTTTTTCCGGGGCAGAAGACGTCGTGAATTTACCAGCTTTAGTTCCCGAGGTCGAGGCTTTCGGTGACAAGTGTGCAGGACTATTCTGTAAGCTGGCGGATTTGGCAGATGTTGATACCAACTTGGGTGTAGGTGCCGAAGGCTTTGGCAGCGCTTGGGCTAAAATGACCTTTTCCGCAATTGTAGCCCCGTTCATATCGCCGGTCTGTGTTGCGATTTCCCGACGCGGTACCGGTTTAGCTACAACTGAGCTATAGGTACCGGACCTCGGGGCAGAGGGTTGGCGGAGTCGCAGGAGCTTCCGGGCTTCCAAGAAGGACACCTTCTCTTTCACCCGTATCTCCTGGATCGCTCGTTCCTCTGCAAAACGGGGGCAGTCTCGGGAACTAGATGGGTGTTCCCCGTTACAGTTCACACACGATGGAGCTGAAGCACAAGCCCCATCGTGGGAGATGTCACCGCGGTGGACGCAGGTGGACTTGCCGGTACACAACTCACTAGTGTGACCAAAACGTTGGCATTTAAAGCACCTCAGCGGATTGGGTATATAAGGCCTAACTTCGATGGCTTCATACCCTGCTCTAATCTTTTGAGGCAGATCAACCCGATCAAAAGTAAGAAACAGGGTACGAGTAGGCAGGAATTCACCGTTGATCTTACGTTGTACCCGATAAACAGCTGAGACACCCTGAGTCGCTAGATTTTCTTGGATCTCCTCAATAGACAAACCGTCCAACGCGCGGGTTGTTACTACACCGCGGGAGGAGTTCAGCGACTTGTGCACCTCGACCTTCACTGGATAGCTGGCTAACATGGTGGCTTTAAGAATCCTTGCAGCTTGCGAGGCGGAGTTGGCTTCGACAAGAAGTGTACCATTGCGAGCTCGAACGCAGGATTTAACAGGACCAGCAATGGCATCGAGACCCTTTTGGATAGTAAAAGGGCTCACCGTAAGGAACTTCTTACCTTCCTCTGTCCTATGAATAACCAAGTAGCGAGGACCACATGACTCGACTACTTCCTTTCCAACGTCTTTATTAAGGGGTTTTAATTTTGGTGCCATAGAAAAAATGGTATAAATTCATCCCCCAGTGCTCCCCACCCACCACGGAGCCCAACGAGGGGTCACCCCACTGGGGTGACAGGGCTACACAGGGGATATAGCGGGCTCGCCGTCCCACTCACCCTGGAGTTCGGTGTAATACCTAGTCCTGGCCGATTGACTAGGGGTGGGTTAGTCCCTAGCCTCCCGTTTAGAAAAATCAGAAACCAAAGCGGTGTATTAGGCTGCGCACCCTCCCCAGTTACTGAAAGACAGAAGCCCAGGCTCAGGTACGCAACCCTCAACCAACCAGGATATTCCTTTTCACCGACACGGGTCTCCACGCACGGCCTACACGCGGGTGGGCATTTTGACCTACTGACTCCCTCACCACTCTGAGGTTGCCCACAGAGGGAGTCGAGGTGGCTCGGGACCCCGGGTGCGCCTAACCCGTACCTACCGTAGTAGGCCCCTGGGGGGCATTAGGTATGAAAAAACAATTTTGACACAATAAGCAATACAATATAATAAATTTTTCTGCGTATTCCGGTGGGGTATAGTGCAAAATGAAGAACAAGAGATCATTTTTTATGAAAAAAATCCTTTAATAATGATTGCCATGTACTGCTAATTATTAAATTTATGATTTGTTATTTTTTAGCAGATGTACGACAAATCCCTATACACCGCACAGAATTCAAAGAAAAACTATAGTAAAAGAGGTTTATGTTGAAACATGGTCATTTTGCTGCAACCTGACCGGCCTAGAGGATGGAGCGCATTAATGTCGGTCAGAGTGGTGGAAAAACCTGTCACAGTCATCCTTCACTGCCTATTATTCTGTCGGTATTGGATGTAATTGTGGTGTTGCAAGTTGTATTGGTTTTCTGTTTCTGTCAGTGAAATATAGAAAATATGCTGATATCTTTCACCATCCTTGCTTCGTTGGCTTTCGTATTGTTCCAAGCAGGTGTTGGAAAACGAGGGAAACCTTTGCAATCATAGATTGAGATTAGGCAGTCAAGGATTCCCAAATGCCATGTGGAATGCATTACTATCTCTTTCTCTGTACCACCCTTCAAGTTAAAGTAACACAATATAAGGATAAAACACGTTAGTCGGAAGCCTTTTTAAAGTGTAAGTGCTTTCAATAAACGGTAGTAGAGTAGTATTTATTACTCATAATAATACATTTGCGTCACACAACCGCAAGGGTCGGGTGACCACACATACTATCTAAAAATACTTTAATTTGAGATATTACCTTTAATTCTGTTTTATATATCTTTACACACACACACTCGCATGCTACGACAACAGAGCCACAGAACAATCAAAGAAAGAACACTCTGATATCACATACAAACATACGCACACACTCACAAGTATATTCACGTATTCACACACATACATTACTCAAACACCAAATAAGGCTAAACTATAATTATACAAATATCTTATCTCCTAGTGCACGTACTTCCATTAAGTATGTGCCCAGGCTTGACCAGTTTTGGCTGTTTAGAATCAAATCCCAGAAAGCTGTCCTTCATATGTTTGAAGCCAAAAATACTTGCGACAGTAACTTTCTCCTAGCATACTCCGTCTGCACGCCATCTGCCAAATATGCGTCCAAGCTCCCTGATACCCGCATAATGGGCAAATCCTCCTACCAGCTTCATCAACTATCATTACGGGTTTTCCATCCTCCCAACCTGAGCTTTGTTTCATGCCCAATTCCAAAATATATGTTTCTTTACCTCACCCAATTTTTATTTTTATTTTGTAGCTCCAAAGATGGTTTTTTTCTACACTCAAACATTATTTCCTGTATGTTTATATCGCATTCCTATTAGGAAAAGGTAAGTAGAGGTTTTCAAGGTAAAGTGCTCGAGCCTTGACCGCTGAGTGCAGTTAAACTATGGTGTCTTCATACTTTTAAAACATTCTAAATATCGCAATTTACTTAATATATTTGTTATTTTTGGGCCTTAAAAGGCGCTAATAGAGCAATTTGGAAACGCTAAGGGGGATAAATTCATACACAATTAATATGGAAATTCACAAGCAGAGCGTAATGAGCG
The DNA here is from genome assembly GCA_030762935.1 of Hymenopus coronatus. NCBI lineage: Eukaryota > Metazoa > Arthropoda > Insecta > Mantodea > Hymenopodidae > Hymenopus > Hymenopus coronatus. The sequence goes on along the minus strand of CM060896.1, from coordinate 87,563,979 downwards.
GGAAAGCGCTATAATCGGGAGCGCAATCATGGGGTTTTACTCTATTTTAATTAGCTTTCCTGCAAAGGAAAGCACATGAAGGGAGTTTTCACTTGTCTTAGTGGTATGCACAAAGATGAATGCACACTGTTTGAAGGAGTAGCGCTAGAGAAGGAGAAAGAGAGAAGTTTAACACGGAACATGGATCATCACCAGAATTCTTAGTTAATACCTAGCTTTGTAAGTTGCCCGGGAAGTAATATCTTGTGAGCCTTCGTCACAAACCGATTAGGAGCTTAAGCCACATGACTTTATGTTATGTGCTCTTCTACCCTCACCTGGATATAGCGATACTTCCTAAAACTACGCCTTGATAGCTATGCAAAAATGAAGTATCACTGCATGAGTAATCAGAAACTAGCTTACAAAATCTATGCAGTGTATATATATATATATATATTTTTTTTTTTTTTAAAAAAATACAGTTCCGGAGACTGATCGGGACTCAGGCGCTGTATACCCTACTTTTTATTTACCTAATTTGTTTACTTTGATTACTGTATGGTTACTGAATTTCTGCTTTATCTTTTACACACACATACACCAACATATAACACCCATGCCCAAGTATATTCGGTATGTATGTATGTTAGTATGTATGTATGTATCTATGTATGCATGCATGTATATATGTATGTATACTGCAAAAGAATTATCCCAAAGATTTCTTTGCATTATATAACGAATTACTACTTAAGAGAGGTAAATGGAAAACTGTATTAATATTATTGTTAATACAGTATTATAAACAGTATTAAAAAGTTTATAGTACAGATATAACTCGATAGAATACTTAAAACAGAATGATACCAGGAAGACTCCCGAAATTAATTCTAAGAAGATGAACTGAAGCCGGAACTGGTCAAATGACCTAATCCATGGAGAAAGCAGAAGAATTAACTTTAAAAAAAATGTGTGTTCCATTCACATAACTTACTCTACCGTTCTGCAAACAATTTTTCTTACAAAACAGATTATTGAAACAACACCCTGCTAATTGAGATAAGCATTAGCAGAAATGGTCTTACCTCTTGATTCTTTGTAATCAAGAGGGAAATATGGCTAAAGCGATATCTTTTCAAAGCTAGGTGATCAATTGAAGTTCGGTTTGCTTTGCAAGCCAGCAGTAATAAAAACGAAATGAAAGGAAATGTGCGTAGTTTAAACTTGAATCTAATAACAAAGGGTGTCTTGCAAATGATCATTGTCCACAGAAAAAATTCATATGACATAAATCGTGCGTTTAAACGAGATCTACATCTTTGTGTAGAAAGTTTTTGTCTAGGTTCTTACGGTTTACAATTTATGCAAAATTAATCTAGAATGAACAGGTCTTAAGAAATTCCCAGAAAATTCAAGCTATACATTTTATTTGTGAGGTAAATATTATAATGTACGGCATTTTATTAAAAATCGTTAGCCATTTTGAGAAATTTTTCTATGTGAAGAGTAGTTCGGTAGGTGGGGATTTCCTTAACAATCTCCGTTTCGCAGCATTGGAAGCCAGTACACTTAAATACCTACCAAGTTTGGTATTTTACCGAGATTTTGTTTTAGAATTATCGTGCTTACAGACCCACAGACACACACACAAACACAACACACACACGTACACACACACGGATCTATTTCCCAAAACATTTGTTTTTTTGTTTTAGGGGAGCCTAAAACTTGTATTTCAGGTACTATGTAGTAGAAAGTAATAAATAACGAACTTAGTATTCTCCAAAGAAGCGACACGAAGATTTTACAATCATCACCGTATCCGAAATACCCTTTACAGGGAATCATTTGAGAGAAGTTTAATTTTCTCAAACAGGGCTCTGGTCATTTCAATTAAATATCATATATTAAATATATCATTAGAAGATAAATTATGTTCTTACATTTCTGAAGTTCATCTAATTCTCACTAGCTTTTGTATCGCTACTAAAGAATTTTTTAATGTATCAAATCAAAGTTTTCATATATGGGTATTCTTAACAAGCCTTATCATGATTTTTACTTTCTCTACCACTAGATAGATACAGTATACAGTGTAGCTAGTTTAGGTAATGTATTCTACCCAAAAAATGTACACCAAAGTTTCACTAGAAATAAATGTTTTTTGACTCCCTAAATTCAAATAAAATATTATAGAAAAATCCCTGTGTGTTTCTTTTTATGGTATAGCTCAAAAAGTCGATTAAATACTATATTTGGTATTTGAAGTTCAGTAACTTCCAGGAATGCGACACGAACGTTTTCGGGTAAATACCCTCCACCCCAACAACCCTTTACATGGAATATTTTTCAATCATTTTGTTTTTATCAAAAATTGCTCTAATGGTTTTAATTAAAATACCGTATGATATTTCCGTGAATGTATGTCTTGAATTTCCCGGAAAAAGCCTCTTAAGACCTCTCCATTCTGGATAACGTCTGTCTAACTAGTAAACCGTAAAAGAAAGACAAAAAATACTATCCAAAAATGTAGATGTCGTTAAAACTTACAATGTATGCCATATACATTTTTATTCGTGATGACCATTTCTGGGTTAGTTTCAGTTTCTAAATGCTTAAACTTTTCTCCTACGATGGTTTTTCACCTCCTGGTCATGCAAAGAAGCGAATTTTAAACAAATTTTAAAATATTTGACAATCGCTTTAGCCTAGTGTATTCCATTATTTCCCTTCTACTTACAAGAAAGCAAGTAATTCTGCTAATATGTACCTCGATTAGAGTGAAGTAGATAGGAAAATACGTTCCTGACAATAATTTATTTCAGAGGGTAGAGAAAGTAATGCGAATGGAGATTAACCCGTTCTTTCCTTCTAGACAAATGGTCTTTATTATTTGCTCATCGTATGTTCCCTAAACACATAAGCGGATAATTTATTGCAATAATGAGTTTTGCTTCCTTATGATCACGTTTTGATAATACACAAGAGTACAGTTGACTGCAAAGTGTTATGCGTTATGAGTTTATACCTTTCCAGTGTTTTAATGAGAGATGCTTAATTGTTAATAAAAATGCCAGATATTCAGAAGAAGAAGAGTGTCGGGAATAGAAGAAATAGGAGAAGAAACCATGTGTAAAATGTAGTGTAAGTAGTAACCAAGGTTGGGAACGAACACAAGACATCACTGGAAGTGTGATATTTGCTTAGTAGTGACTGAAATACTGCAGCCAGAAAAATGAGAATAACGTACATAACATCTGATTGCCGTTCCTGCTTCTGGTACCAATGCTCCAGTAAAGGTGACTCACATCTCACCTCTCATTTAATAACGGCGTTCGTTAAGGATCGACGCACGATCTGTATCTAATGGTTTATAAGCGTAGATGTTTGAGTTGTATTAGGGCATGAGTGTGTTAGATATGCGAGCATACGGCTCTCTTACGTAAGGTTTCCACACCTCGCTTACCTTATGTATCCGCAATGGGAATCCAATTTATGCACTAAGCACCGATAAGACATTCGCTAGAGTGCATATAACGTTAGCACTGAACACACACATGGCATGTTAAAGCTGCCCTCATATCGTACATTGCTGGGCAAAGCTGAACAGAAAAGCTGGCCTCAGCAGATAAGTGCTGGGCGCCAGCGCGACTGATGTTTGTATACAAATGCGCTTTATCGTGGAACGAGCCGGAGTTCACATGCACTTTGCAAACTTTTGTAAATAACGGAATTTGTGTATACACCCACACAAACTCGCGCGCGGAATTAATGTGCTGTGAAATGTTGAGGTGTGTGGAAACAGTTTCTCATATACATTACAAACGAACCAAACCACACCAACGCAATATGTTGATTCGGGAATCCGATGCTTTTTTTTCTCTATCTCTTTTTAAAACATTTTTTTTATAGCGTGTGTTTGTTCATGTTTGCCAAACATTCCAGAGCTCTAAAGAAACTGCCACGGTGCAAAGCTTCGTAAATATTTTGTAAAATTATGACAATTTTAACTCGTAAATGCTGTGTGTATTTTTTTGTGTGGGATGTACAAACAAACTAAAAATAACAATTCAGTGTTGTATTTTGGCTGTCAGAGGAAAATTATTGCATAGATCTCTTAACTGTTGGAAACTTTATTCAAAGGGGTTCATATGTTCTATTTTACCAAGTGTTGTTCCACATGAAGTTGTATCACTTTCGTTGACTGCTGGGACGAAATAGGCTGTTGTGGGGTACAAAGTAATTCCGTACGAAATCTTAAGAAGACTTCATTCGTGTTTAAGTATTGCTGTCCATAAACACACATAGACACACTCGGTCTCTTTTCTAAAATGCTTTTTTGGATTCGGGTGACCCAAAATCATATATTTCCGGTGAAATCTCGACATTTCTAGAGAACGTAAAGGCTATCATAATTCAGTAATCAATGTTATTGATATATCAGCGTGTGTTTGGGGTTAAACGCTCTAATTTAAAGAAAAATGCCACCAATTTTCTAAAACTTTAAGAGTCATGGAACATTAAATATCCAATTTGGTTGCGTCATAAAATTTATGTTTTTATATCTTACACAGTATTTATACAATTCCAATGAAATGTTGTATTTATAACGTAAATGTAAGCCCAGTAAAAGTTTAAAAAAGTCTATACAAATAATAGAATATTGAGATTCCACTCACATTGTCCCTCAAGTTTTATTTTCCTGTTTTTAAATGGGTCACTAAGGCATATTAAAAGCTAATAACAATAGGATATTGACCTTTTAAGCTATACGCGAGCCACTGAAGTTTACACTGTGACCTATATGCGCTGTGGATCAGGAAAATAAGACTACGTAACATACGGGCGACATAATTTACGTATAACTTTTGCTATTTAATAATATAAATGAGGGAGACCTGGATTCGATTCCCAGTACCGGCGTGGGGATTTTTCCTTCCCGAATATTCCATGCAGAGATTTTCTATACTTGTTTTGAGGCCCACTGAGACAAAAAAATAATAATCTTTAAAATAAAAGGTCGATACTTGTGTATGTGTGTAAAGCGAGTGAGCGAGAGAGAGAGAAAGAACAGCATAACTTATAATTCAAAATGTCAAATATGTGGAATCACTATATTCATCTTTCAGCGTGATCGTTTCTAATCTCTGGAATCCATTACCAAATAACTTCAAATACTTTTCGTCATCATAGGTTGCACATTGTAATTAATAATTCCTAATTTAGAACCTACATCTTCATTTACAGTGTACATATGTAACATATAATCTTGTATATATCATATATAATTATTACTTTTAGTGTCTTTATATCTTCCAGTAATTATATTATCATTGTTGTTATTTTTCTAATATTTATGTTATTTTTATTGTGTGTCATTTTCAGTTAGTTTCTATATATATATTCTGTTCTACTAATATTTGTGCTATTTGCTATTCTGAACTCGTTTGAATGCCCTTAACCTCTACCATCATTTTATGCTATCAGTTTATTTAAGATGTCTCTATTTCGTTGAGCGGTAGAAGAGCTATTTGGCCTTAGCTCTCTGCCTTAACAGACAAGTAAATAAGTAAATACATAAAATTGATGCTTAGCAGAGGCAACTATGGAGGAGGAGGTATCAACCCAAACTAAACTGTAAATGGAGCTTTTCTCAGGAATTGCTAACCATTTTAAAGTACTATATGTTTCATTATATTTTAATTAAAAAAATGTATATCCTCAATTTTTTAAAGTGCTCTTCATACTGAATGATTTATGTCTAATTTTTAACCCACAAGTGATAGACAAATTCTTACTACATAAAGCTTCCTGTTAAAGCCCACAAATTAGTGACATATGCAAACTAAATAATACAACTTTTATTGGAGTATTAAACATTTCAGAGATCTCAAGAGTACAACTTCACACCAAAACATGGGAACGGAAGGAGCCTCAACAACATATCAAACATGGGAACAGAAGGAGCCTCAACAAAACATTAAAACGTGGGAACGGAAGGAGCCTCAACAACACATTAAAACATGGGAACGGAAGGAGCCTCAACAACACATTAAAACATGGGAACGGAAGCAGCCTCAACAACACATTAAAACATGGGAACGGAAGGAGCCTCAACAACACATTAAAACATGGGAACTAAGCAGCCTCAACAACACATTAAAACATGGGAACGGAAGGAGCCTCAACAACACATTAAAACATGGGAACGGAAGGAGCCTCAACAACACATTAAAACATGGGAACGGAAGGAGCCTCAACAACACATTAAAACATGGGAACGGAAGGATCCTCAACAACATATCAAACATGGGAACGGAAGCAGCCTTCAACAACATATGAAAATGTGGGAACGAAAGGAGTCTCAACAGCACAATAAAACGTGGGATCGAATGGAGCTTCAACAAAACATTAAAACGTGGGAACGAAAGGAGCCTCAACAGCACAATAAAACGTGGGATCGGAAGGAGCTTCAACAAAACATTAAAACGTGGGAACGGAAGGAGCCTCAACAACATATTAAAACATGGGAACGGAAGGACCCTCAACAACACATCAAAACATGGGAACGGAAGAAGCCTCAAGAACATATTAAAACATGGGAACGGAAAGAGCCTCAACAACACATCAAAACTTGGGAACGGAAGAAGCCTCAAGAACATATTAAAACATGGGAACGGAAAGAGCCTCAACAACACATCAAAACATGGGAACGGAAGAAGCCTCAAGAACATATTAAAACATGGGAACGGAAAGAGCCTCAACAACACATTAAAATATGGGAACGGAAGGAGCCTCAACAACACATTAAAACATGGGAACGGAAGGAGCCTCAACAACACATTAAAACATGGGAACGGAAGGAGCCTCAACAACACATTAAAACATGGGAACGGAAGGAGCCTCAACAACACATTAAAACATGGGAACGGAAGGAGCCTCAACAACACATTAAAACATGGGAATGGAAGGAGCCTCAACAACACATTAAAACATGGGAACGGAAGGAGCCTCAACAACACATTAAAACATGGGAATGGAAGGAGCCTCAACAACACATCAAAACATGGGAACGGAAGGAGCCTCAACAGCACAATAAAACGTGGGATCGGAAGGAGCTTCAACAAAACATTAAAACGTGGGAACCGAAGGAGCCTCAACAACATATTAAAACATGGGAACGGAAGGACCCTCAACAACACATCAAAACATGGGAACGGAAGAAGCCTCAAGAACATATTAAAACATGGGAACGGAAAGAGCCTCAACAACACATCAAAACATGGGAACGGAAGAAGCCTCAAGAACATATTAAAACATGGGAACGGAAAGAGCCTCAACAACACATTAAAATATGGGAACGGAAGGAGCCTCAACAACACATTAAAACATGGGAACGGAAGGAGCCTCAACAACACATTAAAACATGGGAACGGAAGGAGCCTCAACAACACATTAAAACATGGGAACTAAGCAGCCTCAACAACACATTAAAACATGGGAACGGAAGGAGCCTCAACAACACATTAAAACATGGGAATGGAAGGAGCCTCAACAACACATCAAAACATGGGAACGGAAGGAGCCTCAACAACATATTAAAACATGGGAACGGAAGGAGCCTCAACAACACATCAAAACATGGGAACGGAAGGAGCCTCAACAACACATTAAAACATGGGAACGGAAGGAGCCTCAACAACACATTAAAACATGGGAACGGAAGGAGCCTCAACAACACATCAAAACATGGGAACGGAAGGAGCCTCAACAACATATTAAAACATGGGAACTAAGCAGCCTCAACAACACATTAAAACATGGGAACTAAGCAGCCTCAACAACACATTAAAACATGGGAACTAAGCAGCCTCAACAACACATTAAAACATGGGAACTAAGCAGCCTCAACAACATATTAAAACATGGGAACTAAGCAGCCTCAACAACATATTAAAACATGGGAACTAAGCAGCCTCAACAACATATTAAAACATGGGAACTAAGCAGCCTCAACAACATATTAAAACATGGGAACTAAGCAGCCTCAACAACACATTAAAGCATGGGAACTAAGCAGCCTCAACAACATATTAAAACATGGGAACTAAGGAGCCTCAAAAACACATCAATACATGGGAACGGAAGGAGCCTCAACAACATATTAAACATGGGAACTAAGCAGCCTCAAAAACATATTAAAACATGGGAACGGAAGGAGCCTCAACAACATATTAAAACATGGGAAAGGAAGGAGCCTCAAAAACACATCAAAACATGGGAACGGAAGCAGCCTCAACAACATATTAAAACATGGGAACTAAGGAGCCTCAACAACATAATAAAACATGGGAACGGAAGGAGCCTCAACAACATAATAAAACATGGGAACGGAAGGAGCCTCAACAACGCATTAGCCATGTCAAGATAACCCTGCTCAGAGGAGTGCGGTCACCGCACCAAAGTAAAATAGAAAGAACGCGCCGCAGCTATGCTGGTCATTTTAGCACTGCCGGCAGCGCAGGCCTGAGGAGGGAACAGATGGCGAACGCTGACTTGAGATCACTCCTGAGAAAAGTGGAGACACTGACTACACCGAGCTGGGAAGGCATCTTGCCCAGGAGTAGTTTGCACAAGTCCTGCTGGACCCAATAGGAGTCGTTGAAGGCCAAAGAAGGAGCACAATTCCGTTTATGAGAGTCACCTGGTGGGAAGATCCAAAGGTAGAGCCACTAATGTCCAATGGAGAGAAACTTTGGGAAGGAATTTGGGATCCAACCGAACCGTCGACAAGCTCCGTCAAAAATAGTATAGGCTGAGACTACGATTAGACGCTAAAAGGTGGTGCCGCCAATGCCATTTGAGTACGGCAAGCCGCAGCCCACAGACCTACACAAAAAATGTAGATCACGTTAAAACACAAAATTATGTCATATACGTTTTTTTGTGGAATAGGCCATTTCTAGATATTCCTTGTTATTTGTTTCACATCCAAAATACTTATGTTTTCTCACACGGAAAGTTGTAAATTCCTGCTCTGTATAGAAACGGATTTCAAGCACATGACAACTAGTTTTTAAAAGATTTGGCTATCGCTTTAGTTAGAGTGTTCCCTTACTTTCCTTGTACTTACAAGGAAGCAAGTAATTAAGACAATTTCTGCTGTTTAAAGCAAGTAATTAAGACAATTTCTGCTGTTTAACTCGATTATCATATAGCAGATAGAATAATGTGCTCTTTAACAATAACGTGTTGTCAGTGATGTACAGAAGGTCATGTGAATGAATTTTTTTTTAGCTGGAGCTTTGAACCCACAAACACTCGTGGATATATTAATAACATTGATTACGGAATTGTGGTATTTTATTACGTTCTCTAAAAGGATGTCCACGAAATGTACACTGCAGCAAGAGAAGGTGTTATATTCCACCCAAAATGCGATGTCAAGATTTCACCGGAAATATATGATTTGGGGTCACCTGAGTCCAAAAAAAAACACTTTTAGAAAGAGATCCGGGTGTGTATGTTTGTAAATGTGTGCTTGTGGACAGTAAAGCTTAAAAAAGAAAAATGTTTTATAAACCAAACTTGATATTTATGTGTGGTATCTTCCAGGGATGCGATCAACATTTTTAAAAAAAAATCTTGCCACCCCAAACTATCCTTTGGTTGGAAAAAATGTTGAAATTCTTGTTTTTCTCAAAAATTGCGCTAATGATTTTGGTTAAAATACCGTATATTAAAGATATTACACCACACACAAAATGTACATCTATAATTTTCTGGTAATAGCCTCTGAAAACTTTCTAATCTGGATGAATTTTGCATAGTTGATAAACCGTAAGATAGACTAAAACTTATTGCACATAAAATGCAGATCTCTTAAAACACACAATTGATAGGATACATCTTTTTCTTGTAGAGTTTATTATTTTCGAGTAAATCCTTGTTATGGGGTTTAACTATAAACTACGCTAACTATTTTTGAATAGAAAGTCCCTTGTTTTACTGCTGGCCATGCAAAAAAATGATACCGAGATTTCACCGCAAATACATATTTTTAAACCCCCAAAATAGAAAATAAAATTCTAATAAGATGTCTGTGGTGTGTGTGTCTGTGTACAGCATAGCTCAAAACATTGTTTAAATATAGGCTTGATATTTCAGATCAGTATCGTTTAAAATTTTCAAGAAAAGTGCCCTACGCATCGCTACCCTTTACATAGAACATCCCCCCCCCAAATTAAAAAATAACCTTAATGATTTCTAATAAAATGTCATATTTAAAGTATTTTTATGACAGTCGAAAAGTATATCTTAAATTTTCTGTGAATACCCTATGAAGATGTTTTCATTTTGATTGACTTCTGTATAACTTTTGTATAACTGGAAAACCATACAAAATATACAAAACTTATTACACAAAAAACTGTACACCTCGTTAAAACAAACATACACCTTTTTGCAGAGTTAACCGTTTTATAGATATTGCAACTTATTGATTTCAGCTTTAAGCTACTTACAATTTTCACAAAGGGAAAGTCACCTTTCTTCACATCTCTCTTTTGTTTACTCCTAGCAAGCAAAGAGAACAACAATTCAATAGTTTCACATAGCCACTAGTTTTTAAAATATTTGATTATCGCTTTAGTCTAGTGCGTTCTCTTATTTCCTTTATACTTACAAAGAAGCAAGCAATAAGATAATTCTGCTATTGTTTATTGTTTCCTTCTTGGTATAGGACGTGTATTTATTTCTGACAAAGCACACCTAAAATGAATTGTATAAGATTTAATAACAAACGTCGCCATCTACACTGAATTTCATATCACTGCACAGTTTAGCTACTTGGATGCTTACACATATAAGCTCTGTACATTCAATCTTGTTTATACTTACAAGTGCAGTCTTTAACACAAAACAATACAATATCCATTACAATTTAGAGCAACAAAATTAACTCAATGTGTCTAGCAGCCCGCTATAATGCCTTAACTCGTATTCACTTTTTTAGTCCATTCAGAGAAACCAACGATCTGAATTGTTTTATCATCGTAAACAATAGTATAGATAAAAGAGTAATATTTTGTAAGAAAAGTTTTTTTTGCGGTAAAGCTAGATAAATAATATATTTATTAAAAAATATATGGGTTCCATATACATGACTTTCTCTACATTTGTTACAAATTATTATTTAAATCTTGACAATATGGAATTGCTGGAATTTTTTTATGACGTAATTTATCGTTTCTCTCTCCTTCAAGTTTGTGAAGTCAAACGAAATACATCATATAATCGCTGCGATTATTAAAAGATTTAAAGCGGGAACTGTGATGATTCATTGCGCTTCCCTGTTAGTACGAACATAAATCTGGAATATTTTGATAAAGTCCTAGACACAGAGGATTACACATTCCCCGAGCGGGCCAGCAGGGGAGTCTTCTCAAACAAGAGGCTAGCAGTAATTAAAATACCCATACCGCATAGGATGATATGTGTAAGGCACGTGTTGAGGGAAGGGCTAGCTGCCCAGAATCTTATTAGCGAGTGGTCTGTACAATTCAAGACCGAAATGAAATTAACTCCGAGCCGTGCTGCGCTACTCGACCGTATGCCAACTCCACTGTATTCAAATACTATCTTAACGTCGGAATTCCTCAAAGCTGGAACTGCTCATTTCAGCACAATTACAGAGCATTTCCACCTGAGTTGTTTCGTCCCTGTGGCAGTTTACATTATTGTGTGATCTTCATCTGTCATCAGTGTTTCTCTCAGGCATGTCTGAAATCGTATAAACCCTTTTCTCTGTTGAACATTTTACGCTCACTGAAAACATATCCACAATCCTCCTTCCTGTCTCTATACGAAGGGTGTCTGGTGAAAACAAGGAAAGACTATTAATTGTTATTATGAGAAAACGAATTAACGAATATTAGTAACTCTCAGAATCATTATTTATGCTACAATTCTGTAGTAAATATCGAGTAGACAATAATTATTTTGAAACCAGCACAACATAATGTAAACTTCAAATGATTATGGAGAGTGGGTTAAGAAGTGGCTTCAAGGAAGTCGAGATCGTTTTCTGGAAACGTCAGATACATAGTAAATACTATAGTGCCCAATTACAAAACTCAATAAGTTCCTGTTTATGACATCAACATTATTAAGCAATATTAAAAATACATATTACATAATAAGTTTCGTAATCCAAATTAACATATACTATAACGGGCAATAACAATATAAAACAAATGTTTAACAAATAATGCTTTAAACAGCAATATTTTGAAACAATTCAAAATAGTCCCAGATTCAAAATTAAAAAAAATACCACTTTAAAGCATCCCAAATTTCAGTGATAGCATCCAACATTAGTAACAGCAAGTGTCCAGAATTAAGGAACAAAATGACGCATTAGATGCTCATGTACATTAACAAAATATATCGAACAAATATGAACTATTATGTGGTAAAACCGCAAAAGACAAACTTAACGTGCCTGACAACAGGAGGGAAAAAATTAGAGAATATATAAGTCACATTCCCAACGTTACATATTGTTACGAAATTGAAATAATATATATTTAACAGGAGCTACACTATTTCAATATTGGCTTTTAAAATCAATCATTAAAAAAATTAATACAGCGAGCTGCGCCATGCAACAATTTTATCAATCAGAAAACCTTTCGAAAATTGTCGAAATCTGTGAATTACACCCACGTGTCTCACCGGAGTCATCACTGCAGGCCAAGACTGACAAGACTGACTCACTATGTCTCCGAGTGGCCTCGGCAAATGAGTCATCTCGCACGGGAAAAAACAAAAACAAAACAGAATTACATGAGAGTGCCAAGCATGCCAATAGGCAATACAAAACCACAAAGCCCGCGAACACACAAAATAAATTAATACAATAATTGGACACTTAAAACCTAGGGTTAACGTGGGTTTCGAGAGTAAAATTTCAATCAGGTCATTTTGTACGAAAACAGGGAAACTCAGGAGAGTTAAACTTTAAAAAATTATGATTTAATATATGGTGTATTATTTGAACAATATCGATATCTTTTACCAAAATTTGCAAAAAAAAAAAAAAATCTCATGTGTTCCATTCACAGGACTTCCTCTACTTCTGAGTAACAAATTATTGTTAATAAGCTCATTCTTCTATTTACTTAATGCTAATCCAGAAAAAAACTATCTGAAGTAGTCTTATTCCTTGTTAGTAGAAGCGAAATATGGGAGTATCATAGGTTAAAGTGAAGTCAAAAGCTGGTACAATTTATGTTGTATACATTTTTTATGTAACATAAATTGTGTGTTTTAATGTGCTCTACATTTTTTATGCTGTCCACAGACACACAGACACATACACACGCACACACGTGGATCTTTTTCCAAAAATGCTTTTTTTTGGATTCAGGGGAACCCAAAGTATTTATTTCCTGTGAAATCTCGGCATCGAATGTTTGGGTGCAATACAATACCTTCTCTATACACTACGTACAGAATACGTGTAGGGAAAGTAAAAACACGCAGGCATACTTCTGTGTCACCTTGAAGAAGGTCATATTCAATTCAGCGTAGCCTATAGTGCTCATTGACTTCGTTATTTATCGAAACTTTAGCATAACAATGACTATTACAAATAATATTATACGGATAGATTATAGTATGTATAGTAATTAAATAAAACATAATAAGAAATATCACTTAATTAAGCTTAGTGCTTCATTAGATGCAGATGTTATACTCTAGGATATCTCTGACGTCCTCATTTCTCAGAATGAACTGAGTGACACATTTATCTTTCCTACATATATACAAGACTAGGATAATCGCTCAGTAGGATATCTCGCCTTCGCTGGGTATGGTAGCAACAAAAACAGCGAAGCAGATTCATAACCTAGTGGAATTTCTTGCACCTTTAGGTCGACGTCAAGATACAAGACAGCAAGGGAAAACGTTTGCCTCAGAAAGCACAAAACAGCAAGTCAACCCTTGAGGGAAATCAGCTCCCCTCGCTTTGTCTCTTCTGATGAGAACTGTGCACCAAAATCCTACGTGCAAATTTACCTTTGTTGAAGCACCGAAAGTAGCTCTCAGTCTAAGCTGCTTTTTTGGCATCCAGACCACTTACGTCTAAGATTAGACGACATCAAATATTAGAAGTGGAAGGGAATTTCTGAGTTTGATTCTACCTTTCTTAGTGTAGATATACCTTAAGAAATGTGAAGATATTATTTGTATTTAAAGAAATCTAGAAGTGACATTTCAAATGTCTATATTTTCGCATAGATTTTTCTGATTTATTGTACTGCTTTTTTTTGATAATATGAATATAAAATTTCATTTATATTGGATAAATACTTCGCAAAATATCAATTATTTCATGTATTTTACTGTTTAAATAAATTGTATAATAAAAATGTTCCACGCACCTCAAATAAGAGAAAATGCAATGATTTCTGTTTTTAATTTCAGCTCTAAAACATACACTAAAACACTGCGTGCATATATTTCAAATAATTTCATTACTGAATTATGATACCTTATTTTAAATTAGAAGTTTTAATCTCAATAGTCAATAGTTTTTTCTAAAACATTATTGTGTTTTTTTTGTTTTTTTAATTACTTTTGGAATTAAGATAATTTTGTCGTTGCAGTATTAAAAACCCACTCCGCACATTTTGTTTCTTTTATTTGTAACTTTAGCGAAATTGAAACATGTGTTGGTTTCTTTGTGAAGGGAAGTAAAAACATTCGTTCCTGTCATATATTTACGGTAACAAAAATAACCTCAGCTGATAAAGAGGCCCCTGAGCAACACTGAATTTTCCTTCATGCCCGATATAGAATGGGACGCTGAGGACCACAGTAGTTTAAGAGTGTCTATAAATAGAACTCCAGTCATTTGGAGACGCATGTAACTTTAAAGATAAACTCTGTTTTATAAAGAAGTATGCTAAAAATTGGCTGTGCTCTGTTCACATAGCTTTGTGTACCTGTTCTGCATACAAACTTTTCTTATGAAAGACTATTCCTTTATCTACATCGTGCTAGTCAAGATAAGCATTAGCAAAATTTGTCTTATTATTTGCGTCCTTCTTACTAGAGGTAAAATAAGAGAATACTTTAAGCTAAAGCGATAGTCAAATCTTTTAAAAACCGGTCAATATGTCAGCTATTGAAGCCCGGTTCGCTTTGCAAGAGATGAAACGAAAGGTAACCCGGTTTGAAAGGATAAGTAGTTTAAATTTGGAACCAATAATAAGTAATATCTTGGAAACGGTCAACTCTATAACAAAGATGTGTTATATAAATTGTGTGTTTTAACGAGATATATATTTTAAGTAAGTTTTTGCGTACCTCTTACGGTTTACCATTTATGCAAAATTCTACAATATTCATTCATAATGAACAAGCCTTCAGAAGCTATCCACAAAAATTTAGATATACATTTTATTTTTGATTTAAGTATCCTTAATATGCGGTATTTTAATCAAAACCCTAGTCAATTTGAAAACAAAATCTTAAATTTTCCATATAAAGCGGTTGGTGGATTTTCTTTAAAATATTCATGTTGCATCCTTGAAGGATAAGAAAGCTAAAATACCACACTTTGTATTTAATGGTCTATATATTCAAGCTTCCATACAACAAAGAAGGGACAGTCATTGTATTATATAGGGCAATTTTTGTATCTTTTCTTGTTTTCCGGCCTTAATTTATTTTTATTGCCCCACATATTGTCTAAAAATTAAGTTTGTGGATTATATTATTTTATTCAGTATTACAGCCAGAGGGGATTATTTATAAATATCCATTTTTTAATGATTTTGTACAAAATAAAATTATTAACATTGGTTAATCCTGAATTGAAATATTTTTAAATTTTACTTCCATTTATAGAATGAAATGCAGCAGTTGGAAATGAAATTAGAAATTTGCTATTACTTCTTACATGTTTAGTAAAATGGTTCCAAGCTTCATACCCCGGTAGTTACACCTCTGGTTTTATTACAATATCCATGAACTTTAACAACACCTAGTCAAATTTCACAGCAATACTTTAAGGCCTGTAGCTACTTTCTTTTTTGCGTCACTAAATGTATGGGCTAACACTGAACGTTACAACGTTTAAAGGACTCAGGCCTATTGGCCTTTCAACCCCTAGCAAAATGCTTACCCTCGAATCTAATCCAAAGAAAGCATTGCAATGAAAAGAAGATACACCAATGAAGCCAAGCAAATGGTTCTGGCTTTCTTCACCAAAGCGCTCATAATTGCTGCAGATAAGATTACCCTTTTGTCTTAAAGCAAACTGTGACGTCCCCACGGTATGTCTGAACGGACGTAATCCAAGTCGGTAGTCTTAATGTAGGGGATTGGGCGAAGCTTCACTCAGGAAGAGTATTTACTTGACTTGGTGATATCTGCTTGGATCTGAACGCTGCTTTTAATCCCGAGCGCATCTCCCCTTTGCCTCCCCAAACCCCGCCCCAAGCTTTGCGATAAAGTTTCTCCACTGCTGAACCCCACCTTCTCAGAAAACACTGAGAGGGCGAGGCTTGAGAAATACTATCATCATTGACGGCAAGCGGCATATCTTTATTGCAAATCGTTGCCTGACAATATGAGAAAAGTTTCCAGCTATTAGCAATAAATCTTCAGGAGTAATGGGACGTATAAATGCCTCAAAACACTACTTTTTATTTTGGCTTTTGATTTTTTGATTCCTATGATGTATCACATCATAGGTAAAGAAAACGAATGCATTCCGAACCAGTCTGATGCCTCTGTGCAGTAGCCAACTGTTGCCCACTCTCCTTTGAATACACCCACCATAAACATCTTGGGAAGGAGTAAGATATACGAGTATAAAGGTCAGGACGAACTTTTTGAAAGTAAGTATATGCTTACGTGTGTTCAGACCCTACTAATCAAACTCTACAGATGGGTTCCTGGTCAGCTCTCAAAGTGTTCCGTTCACTTTGCTCTGGCTGGGTGACTACTGACCGCTATGACCATATTATTGCTACTTATGCTCTTTAAGCGATAATTTAAATATGATGTCACTTGGGGCACACTCATACATTATTTTAGCTTTCTTGTAGTTTTAGCAAGGGACTTTTCCCAAAAACTATTATATTAGAGCGTTACACTTGAAGTTATAAACCAAAAGTTTTAACAAATTAAGTGGAAATATATTTTGCAGATGTAAATTTGTAATTTTAGAGCGTATATCTCACTATTTAAAATAAATAGTGACAATATGTAATTGTATTGCAACATTTAATATTATATCTATATGTTATATGCAGTACATTTACGTCCATTAAGGTAACTTTTTCCTATTATGTACTTGTGCAATTAATCTTCATATAATTAAACAAGTAGTCTTTCATATCAAGGTACATCCAGCTCCAGGGTTCTACATCTGTGCTCTGTTACTTGCTGTTTGCGGAGCTGTTAATAGTATTTCGCTACTCTAGTAAATAATGCGCGAATGCAATGCTGTGTCGCTCAAGGCCGATCAGTACCAAAGTCCTAATTTTACATCGTTGTTCAGTATAAACACACTACTGTGATTGTGGCACTATTAATACAATTCCTAAACGCAAATTAAGTTTAATTTATAGTCGCAAAATATTAACTTTTCATAGAAATGATAAAATATACAGGTAATACTTGTAGTTTTGTGTGTTAGTTGATTTCCACTCAAATTTGTCATGACGGAAATAAGCCTAAGAGGATTTGTATGAGCAGTATTGTTTTCTTATACCATTTGTCTTCACTTCTCTTAACCTTTCAAAAAGGGATTCACCGAGCTTAATGCCTTGCTCCCTTTGCACTGTGTTTTGCTAATGACTCTCTACCCTTCCTTAATTGTCCTTATTATCTCCAAGTTTCCTGGGCATTGATTTGGCCCTCCATGAGCACTATGTGTGTGTGCTACAAATCAGAATGGGTACCAACCTTTGCCATTCCCCTAAGCGTAATGTACTGTAACCTCCCCTAGATACAGATTACCCTCTATCCATCCCTGCTGCGGTAATGTAAAACGGCCTTTAATCTGAAGGGGTTGAGCATAATTTGTGAGAATTTCCTGGTGTGAGAAAATTCATCTGAAATCTCTGTGCAATGTAATTTGTGGATATATTATGGATTTTACAGTAGTAGTATTAATTCTGGACATTTAGTTAAATTAACTTTCAAATTTGAATAGTGCACTCTCTCAATCAGGATCGTTCTTAGCTAATGGATTGTATCCAAGAAGTTTTACCATAATGCAACATTGAACATTCTACCATAAACTTGAGCTAATTTGGCCCTTAATAGATTACTTTGTCCTAAATTTGAAAAACATTATAAACATACTGTTTATTTTTATTTTTATGGTGTCCACTGTGGTAATAGGAATGACTGCTGTCATATTATAAAAGAGGAGTTCAACATTTGGAGAAACCTATTAATCTTGAGATAATGACCCTTGAATACCATGAACATTATATTCTTAAAAATATCAGATTCTTATAAGAAACATAATACATTATATTTATTATTGGATGTAGTATTAAAAACTAAAATTTGAAATATAGTTTTCAAATTTTAGTTTTATTTCACGTCCAATACGAAATATAATGAATTGCTACTCAAAATTAATAGGGGGCTCAAAGTTGGGAAATTATCAGATTTTTTAAGACTATAGTGTTCATGGAGATGTTTATGGCATTGAACATTACTATATTCCCCAAAATTTTGAGTTCCTCTACGTAATATGTCAACAATAATTCCAATTTTACATAGAACATACAATAACATATGTATTTATAAAATGATATGTTTTCCAAAGTTGGACCGGAATAACTATTAAGGAACAAATTAGCTCCAGTTTAGGAATAAGATTCAATACTGTATTAACACACCCTGGCTATAATTTATTACATAAAAATGATGCTGAATGACTGCTAAAAGCAGTATTAGAACTTCAAACTTAATTTAACCGAAAAAGTGTCCAGAATTAATGTACAATATTTAACCCATGTCTCCTTAATGCACATGAACGCATCTTACAATGCTAGCAGGACTTAATAAGGTTTTTAGTAAATCACTGAATATTATGAAACCTTTAAGCTTATTGAAAACATTTTAACTTATAAATTCAATGCAGTTTGTCAAAGTAGCTCTAAAATATTATTTATATAAATATTCAACGAATGTAACGTGTATATTGACACAAAAAATTAAATAAATATTGAAAAAATTGCATAAGTTCCACTCACATGACTTTCTCCACATCTCTGTAAAAAATTATGGTTATAAGGATCTTCTTGTATTTAGTTCAAGCTAATCGAGACAAACATTAGCAGAAATTACTTGCCAAGAAATGCCAAATTTCCACATGAGAAGTATGTATTATTTTAAAGCTGAAACCAATAAGTCAGCTCTCCCAGAAACGTATATTACATAAATGCTGTGAGGTAACGAGACCTACATTTTTGTGTAGTACCTATGTTTTTGCCTCTTATGGTGTACCGGTTATGCAAAATTCAGCTAAATTTATCCAGGATAAAGTGTTTCTTCACAGGCTATTCACAAAAAATGCAAGATATACATTATTTTTGTCAATATCTTTAAATATATTTAAAGTACGATACCTGAATAAAATTTTTAGAGCCATTTTGGGATAATCGACATTTTCATATATATTTACATGTAAGAGGTAGTTTGGGGTGGAAAATTTTCTTGAAAATCTTCGTGTCAGATTCTTAGGGGACAATTAAATTAAATACCAAGTTTGGTATTTCACGGACTTTTCGTTTTTGAGCTATGCTGTCCACAGACACACACACTGATCTTTTTCAAAAAATGCTTATTTTATTAAGGGGGCCTCAAAACATGTATTTCCTTTGAAATCTCACCATTGAATTTATGGGTGGAATACAACAACTTCTTTATACACTATGTATATAGTACGTGTAGAGAAATTAATAATGCAAAAGGCCAACTGTCCCCTTTACCTCGCGCAATTTGGAAGGGCTATTCTTTCGGCGCTGATCATGTGAAAGTTGGGGGGTATGTGTGATATGAAAGCTCCCTGGTCTTCGTTTATTGCTGCGTACCAGGTGGCGTCTCGATCACTTACAGAGCTTAATTGGCAGTGTAGATGTGACGTATGAACCGGACTTTTTCCTGAGCCTGTTCGTGTCTTTTTGAAAAGACATATTCTTCCGATTTGCTTTTCCTAAATCATTTGAACTTTAATGGGACATAAAGGGAGAGATAGATATCTTAGTCAGTTGTAATTGCTTATTTTGGGACACACTTTAAGGGAATTCTGTGCATTTTATTTTATTTTTTAGTAGTGTGTGGTCATTGATAAGTTTGTTGGAAAACGCCATACGAGTTTTAATGTGTTTTCATCTGATGAAGAGTAATTTAAATAAAACTTTCTGAAGCGTTCTGAAGAATTTTAATTCGAACTGAATTAGGACAACCTGGATTTTTAATTGGAGATGAATAAATTTATAACGTTATTGTAACTGCCCAGGCTTTCATTGTAATTTTCTTTATAATTATACCTTTATAGTTTTATAGTTTTAACAAACCATTTCTACAAAGTTTATTCTTCTATCTACTTCATACCAAAAGAGATAAATATTATCAGAAAATAGTCTTATTACTTGGATTTTTTTAGCTAAAGTGGAAAAAGATATCGTTAATATTTATATCTTAATAGTTAAATTGATAGTGAAATCTTCTGAAAGATGGTTGCTATTTGGTTAAGATAGAATTTTATCCCTTATGTGACCAGGAGTAAAACAAAAGAAACAGAAACGACAAATTGCCGTTTGAGAAATGTTACAGTGTTTTAAAGCTGAAACCAACAACAAGAAATATATCAGAAGTGGTCAGCTCTACCAAAAAAACGCATTACATAAAACATTACAATACCCTTTAAGACTAGTAGATTTTACGTCAGTAAGTCATACGCAAAGTAGGACACTTCATAATAAACGAAATTATGAGAAATAGACAAGAAAAAAATTAAAATTATATTAATAATTTCGTTTAGTTTTACACCATGAATATATTGCGGGAAAATATTGGAAAATTATTATATTTTTTATAGATATTCCTCATCATCAAATAGTCATCTATGAGTCACCCTATTTGAATTATAAGTTAAAACAAAAGCCTACCTCAGTGTTTTCCGCACCACCTCGAACTCAACCCTAGAGAATTTCTCGAGTGTAGGGATAGCATCTTGGGGACCGATAACGGGACAGAATCGAAGTTAACGCAGAATGGCATTTGGTTGTGATGTGTTGACAATCCAGTGTGTACGTAATGGTACTAATATAAGGAAAATGGGTCGGTGTTGAATGGTAGACAGTAATATTTTCAGAAGCAATGGAAATCGATTGAGATTGCGTGGGTGGTAAGCATACGGAACTAACAATTTTATTATTTACATACTTTCATTTGCCGTTGTGCAATAAGTCATCAGCTCCCTTATCTATTTCATCGTCTTTCAAGACGCATAGATTATAATGCATAACAACATATATTCGTAACGCCTCAAAAGTGAATCGTCACCGATTGGCAGGTAAATTGGCATAATATTGTGAAAAACTTCGCGCCGCATTTTAAGATGTGATTGGAGCCAAACGAAAATAGGAATTATCGACTATTAGGTAAGTTACTCCATTAGCAATTATTTCTGAATCAACACCTCGTAGTACATTACATATTTCGCGCATTATTGAAATCCGACATTTTTCCCAAACGTCTTCACTTTCTTTTTCAAGCGGTCTAAAACAGGAGTCAGAAGCCTTTGCTTGCACATGCTCATCGACAGCTTTCAGAGCTCGAGGCATTTCAATGTTCAACGTTTCCAAATACATGCTATTGTCGTACATATATCTGTAAAGTTCATCTGTATGAATGGCAAATCTGGATGCAATCCATTTTACAATGCTGATTAAAGAGCACTATCATCAAAGGTATAGTAAATGTTGCGTCGAGCCACGTTCCCCGACGCGTTACTGCAGGTTGAACACTAAGATTTTTATTTTGTTTATTTTAGCTAGTTATTCTGTTATTTGTTTTAAATTTTATTATAAATTATTTTATATTTTATTATATATTATATAATTATATTACATTCGGCGTGTGCAGTTGCCAATGTAGCTTATCTCTAGGTAGGTATGCAACTGGTACAAGCACGTGTCCCTTTATTGGTCCCCAAGTTCCTATCCCCAGTCATCAGCTCTACCTCCTAACTAACGGTTAACGAAGCAGTTTGAGAAACATTAATTTAGAAATATAGGTAATTATTTATGGTATAGTGAGGCAAGAAGACTATTTGAAACATTAGGTTATAAAACAGCTGAAGGTGCTTCTTTCCAAAGAACAGCTTTATACCATGTTCTACTCAAGCTCTAGCCTAGCTCATTGATACTAAAATTTAGTCTTGAACCATATCCTCTTCATGTATACCCTAGGGCTAGTCTGTAGCTCCCTGATTTCTCCAACAAAGTTTTAATTATATTGATACGATCTGATACTATGTTCCCCTTAAGTGAAATACAGAACTACTTCAACCAGCAGTAAATAATTTCACTCGATATGGTAACGTAGATTTTCCCAGTGGGTGCTAATGAAGTAAAGTCCCTGTAGAACAGAATAATTAATATTCCAGCCCTCTCAGAAGAAATTTATCTTTGGCAAAGTTACGTTTCTCATCCCTGTGTTTTATTACCTTAAAATGTTTATTTTTACCCTTAAGTGCACTTAAACGAAACGCATATATGCACATTGATCTGGTAGGGTAGTTGTATGGGGTTCAAATCTAGACCCAAGGAACTGGTATTTAAATATGCATATGTACAAAAGTTTTTATGTCAGTGAATTTAGTGATATGTAAAATTATTACTGTGAAAATTCTGGTCTCTAATACTTTCTCAGGAATGCCAGTGTCGTTCAACACAGAAAAGATTCTTGAAATCCTAACTTTCATACAGCTTCAAGTATCCATCATTTATTTCTACATTTACTCATTAAAAGCATATTACTTTCTCTACACGTACTACATACATAGTGTATAGAGAAGGTATTGTAATACACCCACAAATTTGATACCGAGACTTCACCAGAAATACATGTTCTGGGACCTGTGGATCCAAAAAGCAGTTTATAAAGAGGTCCGAGTGTGCGTACCTTCCAAGTACTCCACACGAAGATTTTTAAGTAAATTCTCCCACCCCAAACTATTCTTTACATGGAACTTTTTTCGAACATTTTTTCAAAAAATGGCTAACTATTTTGATTAAAATACTTTGTGTATAACACATTTTTATGAAAAACGAAATGTATATCTTCAATTTTCTGCGAATAGCCTCTGACATTCACTTTGTATGACTTTTATATAACTTGGCGAACTGTAAGAGATATACAAAAAATTACTACACAAAAAATGTAGATGTCACTAAAACACAAAATATATGTGTAGAGTTAACCTTTTTCGACAAATTCCGGATCATTGGTTACAATTTTAAGGCACTTAAACCTTTCTCGACCGGGAATACATCTTTCTTCTCGTTTCTCGTTTGTTTACTGACAAGCAAAGAGATGGAATTTCAATTGTTTTACATAGCGACCGGTTT
Organism: Hymenopus coronatus; assembly: GCA_030762935.1. Lineage (NCBI taxonomy): Eukaryota > Metazoa > Arthropoda > Insecta > Mantodea > Hymenopodidae > Hymenopus > Hymenopus coronatus. The sequence continues at coordinate 87,540,319 of CM060896.1, read as the reverse complement.
TTAAAGCACGAAACTATCGCTTTAGCCTAGGCATTCTCTTATTCCACTTCAACTTACAGGAAGCTATTAATAAGACCAATATTGCTTATATTTATCTTGATTAGCATGATGTAATAACAGATTAATGTTTTCAATAAAATATCTGTTTAATGAACAGCTGGAGGACATCATGTGAATGGAACACATTAGATTTTCTTCCTTCTACTTACAAGGAACCAAATAATTAGGACAATTTATGCTAATATTTATCTCGATATTCATGAAGTAGATAGGAGAATAAGCTTTTTAATAATAATTCGTAAAAGAGATAGAAAAGTCGTGTGAATGGAGCACACCAGTTATCCACAAAACTGGTGCAACAACAAAAAATAGTATTTTTTTCTTCCTAATTTATCACACTAGATATTATGATAGTATACAATGATACCTTCTCAGCCAATATCCTCAGTATAAATTCAGGAAAATAGCTCGTGTATAAAGAGAATGTAAAATACTATATTGATAGCTAACCTACTGCCTTAGTTTAATTTCCTGGGTTTTACATTTAAACAATTATTTTATCCACTTATTTCTCTTGTGAACCAATAGATTCATCATTATTCTATTGTTTACTTTTTCTATATTCTTTCCAGAAAAAAAGTCTTTCCATGATTAATAAAATGACCACTAAATGTGATCGAAAAAAACTGGTGATTTACACGTTAGTTGTGCTTTGTTAAATAGTTTTACCTGCATATTAATTATTTTCAAAACCAATCATTTTAAAACACTTGTGCCTCGTTTAATAATATTTACATATTTAAAATAAAATTCTACCTGATCATTAACTAGTAAAATTATTCATTCTGTTTATAGAGATTATTGAAATAATAAATATTAATTAAAATGCAATATAGAAAAGTAATATGTGTAAAATTAATAACTTTCATTCATAAGCTATAAAATAAGTCGTAAACTGTCATGTTTACTCACCATATTGAGAAGAAGAACGGCGCCGTGACCAAGTGGTTAGACCACTCGCCTCCCATTTAGGTGGCCTGGCTTCGTTCCTAAGCGCCCACATGTGGGATTTGTGGTGGACAAAGCGGCGTCTGAGCTGGTTATTTTCCGGGCCCTCCTATTTTCTCTGCCTCTCATTCCACAAATTCCTCCATCATCACCATTCCTATCATCTATTTTGCTCGCATTTCATATCCTCCACTTTCTTACGCTCATGCCTGACTAGTCGTTCCAGGTTCTCCATTCAAGGTTACGTGCCGTTAGCTCACCGACAGACTTCTGACCCTTAGATATCCGCTTGTAAGTTTTAAAAATACTGCGAGGGTAAACCGACTACGATTAAGAAGAGGACTTCCAGCATTTTACCTATAAATTTTATATTGAAAGAACGTGCCGTGAACATACCGCATATAAAATAATAGGCTCTGCTAGTTAGCCACATATGCCAAAAGTTTGAACTGAAACACCATATTTCACAATTATTTTAGATCAGACATCTTCTAAAGACTAAAAAGAAAGATTCACACAATTTTGTTTACTTGTATGTAACATTTTGCTGCCTCTTACTTTTTTAAACGGTTAATATAAGATTTAATTTAAAATAATTATATGCTGACATTGTTTGATAAGAAATAAAATGAATATCTTAAATATTTTATGAATGGCTTTAGAAGTGTATATAATAATTGCTTTTTATATATACAATACCTTGTTTTATATGTAAAATCAATAAACAATTCAACTTGCTGTAAATTCTACAAATTATGTTAAATAAGACGACGTTAACATTTGTTTTTCAAAAATATTTGCTGCTTTTCGTTTACCTTTTAAGTTGTTGTTTTCCATAAGTTTATCTTAATAAAAATCCCAACCCTGGAAAGGAATGTACTGAAACCTTTCTGATGAATACAGATAGATAAAAGCCTACAGTTTCTGAATGAAGCATCAATAAATATAAATGAATATGGTTGGAAAAATCTGCAATATAATTGCAAGTCTTTTTCCTTAGCACTTCACAAACAATTGTTCCTTTCTGTTTAAGCAGAGCAAAGCGTGAAATGCACAAATCACTAATTAAATGTCTTCAGGGATTCCCTCAGAAATGCCAATGAACACAGCAAGTTTGCAGTAATTTCCCAGTTAACCACAAAATTACAGCGTGTCATGCTAAATGCGGTTGGCCTGGTGCTCTGTCGGTCACGTAGCCAGCTCATGGGCACTGTGGTGATGCAACTCCGTGGCGAGATCTAAACCTGGGCTATCTTCCTATTACGTTGGATGGCTACCCGAAAATGTTTAACACCGCTTAACATTCAAAGAAGGTCCAGGCAATCTTTGATCGCCATTATTACCATTGCCAACAGCATAAAGTCAGTCTCGGTGGCGATATCACGGTTTTAGAAACCAGTAAGAAACTTTCCCACCGTGTGGGTGCTGTTCATTTTCCCACAGGCGCGGAGAACTAATTAAGATATAAATGCAATTTTAATCGCTTCCTGCAAGGCAGCAGAAGCCATTTGCAGCTATTATATGTTCTAGCCTAAGGATTAGAAATCTAAATTGGAAGTGTGTATTTAACTTTTATATTTCTTGTTCCATCTTTACTTTCTCTGCAATGTACCTATATAAGGTAAAATGACGTATTACAATATACTTTTAACAACGGATTTCCTGTTCTCCAACCGTTTGTCCTAACAACAAGGGACCCGACATTACATTGTCCAATTGATATTCTTCTTCTGTCTACTTCATATTAATTGAGATAAACATTTTACAGAAAAAAATTATTGTTTTTTGTTAATTTAAAAAGTAATCTAAATGTAATAAATGTATAATCTCTCTCACAAAGGAAAAGAATACACATTTATTTACTGCACAGTTTTAAAAAAAAGTATCTGGAAAATCTATGTAAACAGTCACAATGCTTTCAGAAGGAATAAAAATGTACCTGCTTCTTATTAAACTTTCCATTAGGAGACTGGAATTCAGAAAAAATCAATAGTAGTTAAAACCTGGAAAGTATACTCTGTTAAAATGGAATTTTAACTGTTAAAAAACTTAAACATAGATAATGAATTATCTGTTCCAGATTAACATTCTATAAGGTTCAAATAAAACGTGTTACTTGATACACTAACTTTTGTTCAGAAATGTTGGACAAAAATAAAGTTAATGGAGTACAGTTTCTTGAACACTTGTTATGTTTACTAGTAACACATATAACCTTGCTAACACAAGTACTAAAATTAAAAAAATAAATAAATATAAACAAAATATCCTGAGGTTGCGATGCTGCCCTATTATATTTATTAATTATTTTGTTATTGAAAGCTTTTAGTATGCAATCAAATAACCATTTTGTCAAGTTTACACATATTAAACTTGTTAGAAGTATATAAACTACTTCAGAAAAGCAAAAGTTTCTGAAAAACTAAAACTTTATATGTTAGCTATTTTCTATGAAAGTAGTTGTGGATGAAAAATTGAGGACCATAAAATCATAAGTAACTACATTTTAAAACTACTGAAGCTTTACGCAGCATTTTGAGTACTAAATCTATAATAAGCAGAACATTTGTTTTTGAATCTGTATTTAGATTTGAAAAATCTCGAAATAACTTTTGCATATAAATAAGTACTTACATTATAGAATAACAAATAGCACAAACACAAAGAAAAATAGTTTTTTCATTTTTAGGACTGAATAGTTCCTTAAGATGAATTGATATTTAGTTAAAATAATAACTGATATCATAATATTATTTTGTGTAATTTATTATATGCCTATTAAGTGAATGAGGTATTGTACTCCATCCAAAACTCGATACTGAGGTTTCACCAGATATACAGCTTTCGAGACTCATTAAAACTAAAAAAAGCATTTTAGGAAAAGGTCCATTTGTGTGTATGTGTGCATCTTTAAGCAATTTAAAACAAGGAAGTTTGGTTAAATACCAAGTTTTGGATTTAATTTGGACATCTTCAAAAGGAGGGGTAACGAAGATTTCCAATACAGTGCATTTTCCTAAGCTATCATTTATATGGAAAGTTTTATTTTTGATTTCATAAAAATTGCTCTAAAAGTTTGGATTAGAATGCTACATCTTTGAGAGGTTTTCATACAAATTAAATTATAACTTGCGTTTTCAGGGAATATTAAGGAAGTCCTTTTTGCGCCAAATTAACTTTCCAGAATTGGAAAAGAATAAGAGCTAGAACAAATCTAAGCACTAAAAAGAGTAGATTTGATTGAAGGAGATAATTTATATAAAATATTTTTATGGAGTTAACTATTTTTGAGTTAATCGTTGTTAGTCGTATGAATTTTCCAGTACTTATAATTTTTCTTAATTGTTTGTGGCGGCTTTATATCTTGTTAACAAAGAGCCTCTCACACCGCTCTTCTAGCTATCTGTTTGCTTTGCTCCAAGCGGAACTTTACTCTGCTAAATACATAAGTTAATAAGTATTTGCACTCTTAAATTATACACTGGTAAATAATTAACAAAATAATCATAGTTATTGTAGAGAAGTTAATTAACAGTCTCATGTTATACTGCTTAACGCCCGCATTTACTGCATATGGCACTGACGGTACAAGCAGTGGAGATAGAGCACCGGTGCAATGCGATGGTGGTGGGAAACCGGAGAAATTGGAGAAAACCCGCCCCTGCGCCGCTTTGTTCACCACAAATTCCACATTTGATCGCCTGGGATTTGGTGAGAGGCGAGTGTTTAAATCACTTGACCACGATGCGACCATTTTTTTAAGTGGCAAGTTGTTATTCGGTTTTCTTCCTCTTGGTTAATCAAAGAGAACAGAATTATAAGGCCATCACATAGCGACCACATCTAAACACTATGTTTTACCTACTACATCAAGTTATCTGGGCTGAGCAAAAGGAGCAAGGAATTACTCACATACAAGTATATGCCCGCAGTATCCAATACGCCTCATGTTGAAGGCAAACTATCGTTACAACTGAATGCCGTGTGGAACAGCAAAAACTGTCATTGTGTATGACCTTCGCCCAGTATGATCGTAACTTAACAGACGCGTTCAGAGCTTATTCTTGTATTTGGACGATACTCCCGTTCAATACGAGTAAAACTGGTACAACAAAATAATTAAATATGTATTGAAAGTTAATCTGAATTACCTAGAAGGAAAACGCGATTCTGCCTTAACTGTAATTTACTTTTACGGAGAAGCCGGAACAGTCTCTTGAGTTTAGCAGGTCAACAACAGTAATTATAAAAGTGGTTTAAATCCTGTCCAAAAATCGCCAAGATATTAGACACGTTCTCTATTCACATGGCATTCACTTCCGATGAAATTAAAATATAAATCACGCGCGCTTTTCGTCGTAGCTTCGTCAGCTTTCTGAGCACGTAACGATTTCACTCAGCCTGCAAAGTAACTTCTTTTCTGGCTGAAGAAAGAGTCGACTGCAAAAGAATGACGTTACCGAGTTAAAAGAAGTGACAGCAATACGCATCAGTTCAGTTTAATTTCCTAAAGGAGTTTTGTTGTTTAATGACTTACATAATAATGTCTCGAGGCAAATTTAAAATAATATCTTTCTTGTAGTATATAACATGTATAAATATTACGCCACTTTTATCTTATGTATTATTCAATTTTTTTATACTTTTAATGTATACGAAAATATAATTAATTGGGCTTTCGTAATTCAAAAAATAAAGGAGTAGCTTGTAAGGGAGATAAGAGCGGGAGGAGAAAGAAGAGGAAAAATGGAGAGGAAAATATTTAAGAGAAACACTTCTACTTAATTTTACGAGAAGGAAAAAATGCAATGTAAGGATGAAATGAAACAAAATTAAATACTGAAGAAAATAAGCATCATTTTGTGGTTGGATAGGTAGAGTCAGACTAAAAAATTCAATGCCAAAAACCGGGATTTGAACCACTGATTCTAACCGGTTGCTCTACCACTGAGCTACCATGGCAATATACCGGCATAGCATTGAATTTATCAACCGACTCGCATGTTTCTCGGTAAACCACAAAGTGATCTCAAATTATTTTGAGATGAGAATCCCAATGGTGACTTAAAATCATGCAAGTATTTTAAGTTCCAGGATTCTCAGTAAAGCCAACTATTATGGACAATTAGTATTGATTAATTCTTTTTTTCACACAAGCTGTTTGTAGGACAGGAGTTGGATAGGTAGAATCAGACTGAAAAATGCAATGCTATGGCCGGGATTTGAGCCACGGATCTCCCGGTCTCGAGCCGGTTGATCTACCTCTG